>CM077095.1:80163621-81363621 GCA_039513925.1 Platanthera zijinensis | reverse complement strand
GTTTTGCCCAAAAATGAGAATTTTTTTGGACTAATTTTTTATAGTTTTTGAAATTATTTAAATATCCTAGGGTAAATTAATTAGGGGACCAAATGATCACCAAACCCTCCCAAATTTTTGTGAGTGGTCCTTGGGTCATCATGAGGATCTGTATAAATTTTCACCTCTTTTTAAGTTAATTTGGGTAGGAATTGAGCAAACCCTCAAATGGGTTATGGGGTGGTTTGGGGTTGAATTGCCCTAGGACCCAAGTTCAAACCCTATGTTTGGACTTTAGGGGTTTGAGAAGGGCATGGGGTCAAATGCCCTTGTATGGACTTGAAATTTGGTAGAGAGGATACTAGGGTAGTTAAGGTCCTCTGGTAAAAATCTTAGAGGATTTGGAGATGGATAAACCCCTACAAACCCTAACCCTAGTTTAGGGCACAACCCTTATATATACAAGATAGGCCACCAAACCTTAATGAAAAGCCATGAAACTGGGGTAGTATGGTCATGGGGTTAATTAGAGGCTCTGGTGATTTTATTGATAATTTTGAAACAATACATTTAGCACCTCCTTTATAGTACATGGAATTGTCCTTGATAATCTTTTAATTATTATGATCACACTGCTTAATAGGAAGTTATGAAAATTGGGCAGAGGGTGTTTTAGGTCAATATACTCATAATTAAATTTTATCATAATTTTTAGATGTGTATTTTCAGTACTTTCTTCACAAGTTTTTAAGAATGCAATGATACTCAAAATTTGATTCAGAGCTCAATAATGGTTTAAAAATTGTGGAACTCATTTAAAAGGGTACTTAGGTCAATATACACTTGAGGAAATTTTACCATAATTTTTAGGAGAATATTTATAGTTATTTTTCAATAATGTAAGAATGAGGATTATTATTTTAAATTAAAATGTGAGCTCATTATTCACTGAGAAGTTTGGAAATTTTGTTAGAAGTATTTTTAGGGCATATTAGCCATGCTTGAATTTTATTATAATTTTTGGAAGCTTATTTATAATATTTACTTCATTAGCTGTTGATTATGCAATTATGTTTAAAAATATGGATCAAGGCCCAAACCATACTGAAAATTTGAAATACTTTGAATTTACTATTAAATAGTCACCTTGTATTTATCATAAATTTGTGGAGCATTTTGCATGTCTGAAAAAGGTACTTCATGTTCAAACTAAGGTATTTGGATTTCTTAGGAAATTAAATAAATTATCAAGTAAATTAGAAAAATTATGACATTTTGGATTTAGGCTAAACATGTCATGGTAGACCCCCAATAATTATTATAGGGATACTGGATGATCATTTGGAGTACCTCCCATTGTACACATCATATAGCTTAGGATGGTCTGCGCGTAGTAAAACTGCAGAAATCGTGATAACATGAGGCATGGTCGTAGTGAGATGGGATTGTGTTTACTGATTTTGGAAAGTGGATTGGAGTATATCATTGGAAGATGGGAAGAGTAGGATTGTAGAGTGGTCTAAGATTAGGTGGTACTCGGGATCGACGAAAGATTGTCTATCCTGTGAAGAGGGAGAATGGTCAAAACTCATTAGGGTTACAACCAGTGTAATACTAAAGGGATCGGGAATTGGGTAGTAACCAATAATAATAAGTGCCTTGCGAAAGGGAGCTTTGGGCTTCAGTCCATCGTAGTTCCTAGTGCCTTTTGAGAGCCCTTCACGGGGTATGCCGGGGGCAGTCCTGGGCTAACCTAAACTGTAGGCAAACAAAACTGCAAAAGTAACTAGCATAACTAGGGATTTACTTTCACTCACCTCAATGTCTCGAGATGTTAGGTTGGGTCACACGGGCATTAGGCTCGGTGGTTTGGTGATGGGCAGGTTGGCCCGTCGAGATTTGGCTCGGTTGTTGGTTGTGATGGACGGGATGGTCCGGGGAGCTTTGGCTCGGTAGGTGATACATAAGGTTGCATGTGCATAAAGTATAAGGTGGTGGGTATTTGGTATTGGAGTGTCAATGCACCGACGCCAATACGCTGACTCGGCAAGTGTGGTTTAGCACTTCGCCAAATAAAGTCTGGTGCGCCAGCCGACAAGATTACGCAGGAGCTCCGCTTAGTGCACCAGCGTCGAGGCATACGATAGGTCTGACTGGTAGTATAATTACCGGTTTAGAGGTGGGCGAGGCCCAACCCACCGCATCCGTTTGCCACTACGGATGTATCCTGGGAGGTTAGGCTCCCGAAAGGGGGAACTAAAGGTATGAGAAGCATCAACATTGCATATTTGCATGTCATAGCATCAACATTGCATATAACCCCCGACACTTATTGTATAAAGTGGAATGAGAAGCTTTATACAATAGGCCCTGCAAAACGAACCCTTGGTTTATAAGCTCGTGTGAGTGTGCTTATAAGTTAAGGTTCATATTCTATAGATATATACATACTTGCTAGAAAAACCGACACCCTATCGTATAAATTGGTATGGGACTTTTTATACGATATGATCCTTGCAGAAGATCCCTTAGCTTATGTGTTTTCATTTAAGTTAAGGTTACATATTATATTTTAAGTTTTTCATACTTCCATTACTGTCACATATACTCTTACACTTTCTAGATTAGTTTCGCTGTCACCTGTACTTTGTCATTCTCCACCTTCATTTCATCTCCTTTCCTCCTCCCCGCCCAGTGCCTAGGAGACATGGGGGAAGAGGCGGGGGATGATAGGACTTAGTCTTTTAGACTAATGGTTTTCCAACCACATCATTTTTGGGCACCGTGGAGCCCAACATGGAGGAGCAGCCCCGGAGGTCGGCACGCTTAGAGATGGGACAGTCTAGCACCGGAGTTCAGACAGCTGGGACTGTGAGTCCCAATCGATAGTAGATGTTTAGCTTTTGCTTCCGCGCTGAGTGGTTGTAGTGAGGATATTGATGTACCGGGCACGAGCCCTACTTTCAGTACTTTATTATTATATCTGTGGACTCTCCCTTCGTGGAGATTATTTACTATATATGTGATTTCTGTGGACTTTCCTTTTATTATATTGCTACTGTTTTGTGATAGAATCGGCCGGCAGGATCGGCGTTTTGTGGTGATGACATTCCCGTGCGTTAAGGTGTCACCGCAAAGCAGCGGTATTGGGCCTAAGACCCCGGTGTTTAAAAAGAAAAAAAGGGGGTCTTACACTTGCTCCCTCTCCTGCTTGCGGTATCCGCCCTGGTATCCACGTCTTCGGCCACGTCCTCGGCCTCCAAAATACTGAGTAGGCAGGGCAACCTGTGGTACTGGTAGGGGTGCCGCCTTCATGGGGTAGTTTCTCCGGATATGCCCTACCTAATGACAGTATAAGCACTCTAGCGGGGGATATGTCATACCCACGGGTCTCTGCATCTCCCGCATATAGAGAGGTTGAGGAGCCAATACCACCGGCTCCCTCGGCTCGTGTCTCACCTCCTAACGAGGCTGGTCCTCTGCTCTTCTCCCATCTCTCCCATCAGCAATACGACCCCATCGCTGATCATTTCTGGCTCCCCGACCCTGATCCTCAGTTGGCTGCTTCTGGCCTCGAGTGGTGTGCCAATCTGCCTCAATCCTCTTCGTCATCTCCAATATCCGAGGAATAAGCCTGTCGGATACGAACATCAGAGACTCTCTCAGATCCTCTCGCAGGCTCTTATAGAACCTCTTGGTGTATCCTGCCTCATCCAACTGATAAGAATCCGCAAACCGGGCCAGATGATTGAACTCTCGGTGGTACTCCACCACCGTCTTGTTGCCTTGCCTCAATTGTAAAAATCTATCTTCTAGCTCATCTCTGGCCGACTGCAAAACAAAATGCTCAAACAGTGCGGCCCTGAACTCCTCCCAAGCAATCTTTGCAACCTCTCTATCAGCAAACGTCGTGTCCAGCGATGTCTTCCACCATCTCTTGGCATGGGAATCCAAGCAAGAGACCACCAAAGGCACCCTCTACTCCCAAGGGAACCGTATCCCGGTCAGCATCTCATACATGATGTCCAACAACTTCTCCGTCCGAATAGCCGACTCTGTCCCCAAGTAAGACGGGGGAGAAAGTCCTCGGAAGATACTCAACCAATTGGCCCCCGGGTTTGGCTGCGGAGCCGGAACCTGCTGGGCCCTGAAGGCCTCCATTATGGCTGTCAGAGTCTGCCCCATCTCCTACTATAGGAACGGAGTGGGGGCCGGGGGTGGTGATACAACATTCAGAGTCTGCTGGACTCCGCCCTGTGGTGTAGGTTGTGCTGGGGGCTGCGTAACAAAAGTCATTTGAAAGTAATCGACTCAAACTTAATTAAAAGTGGACAATTTACATGTGATCCCCCATATGGGCACACCACTGCTTTCGCTGGTTAGTTTGTCCCCAAACTAAACTCGTGCGGGGGTTACTCAGGGATTGTGGACTGCTACTTTTTCGATCGAGGTTTCCTCTGATACCACTTGTAAGATCCCTTTTTTTCTTTTTAAACTATCAAGGTCTTAGGCCCAGAACCTCCGCTTTGTGGTGACACCTCCATGCTCGGGAAGGTCATCACTACAAAATGCCGATCCTACGAGCCGAATCGATCACAAAACAGTAGCAAAATTATAAAAGTCAAGTCCACAGAAATCACATATATAGTAAATATCTCCACAAAGGGAGAGTCCACAGAAATAACAAGGTACAAATAATAGGGCTCATGCCCGGTACATCAATATCCTCACTACAAATCACTCAGCGCGGAAGCAAAAGCTAAACATAAACTAATTATCGGGACTCATAGTCCCAGCTGTCTGAACTCCGGTGCTAGACTGTCCCATCTCAAAGCGTGCCGACCTCCGAGGCTGTTCCTCCATGCTGGGCTCCAAAGTCCCCTAAAATGATGTGGTTAGAAAACTGTTAGTCTAAAAGACTAAGTCCTATCATCTCCCGCCCCTTCCCCCATGGCTCCTAGGCACCGAGCGGGGAGGAGGAAAGGATAGGAAATGAAGGTGGAGAATAACAAAGTACCAGGTTGCGGCGGAACTAATCTAGCAGTTCTAAGAGTACATGTGACAGTAAAGAAAATATGAAAGACTGAATATATAATATGTAACTTTAACTTTTATGAAAACGCATAAGCTAAGGGATCTTTTGCAAGACTCCTATCGTATAAAAAGTCTCATACCAATTTATACGATAGGGTGTCGGTTTTATAGCAACATGTATATATCTATAGAGTAAAAACCTTAACTTATAAGCACGCTCACACGAACTTATAAGACAAGGGGTTGTATTGCAAGGCCTATTGTATAAAGCGTCTCATACCACTTTATAAAATAGGTGATAGGGTTATATGCAATGATGATGGTATGACATGCAAAATATGCTATGATGTGAACATGCAAGTGCAACTCACCCACTCGAATATGTGTATACAGACCTTTAGTTCCCCCTTTCTGGAGCCTAATCTCCCAGGATACCTCCATAGTGGAAAACGGAAGCGGTGGGTTGGGCCTCGCCCACCTCTAAACCAGTAATTGCACTACCAGTCAGACCTATCGTACGCCTCGACGCTGGTGCACTAAGCGGAGCTCTTGCGTACTCTTGCTGGCTGGCGCACCGGACTTTATTTGGCAAAGTGTTAAACCACACTTGCCGAGTCAACGTATTGGAGTCGGTGCATCGACCCTCCAATACCGAAGACCCACCACCTTATACTTTATGCACATGCAACCTTATGTATCAGCTTTCGAGCCAAACTCCCTAGACCATCCCGTCTGTCACACTCAACAACCGAGCCTAAGCTCCCCGGACTATCCTGTCCGTCACAACCAACAACCGAGCCTAAGCTCTCGGGCCAACCTGCCCATCATCAAATCACTGAGCCTACTGCCCGTGTGACCCAAGCTAACATCTCGAGACATCGAGGTGAGTGAAAGTGAATCCCTAGTTATGCTAGTTACTCTTGCAGCTTAGTTTGCCTACAGTTTAGGTTAGCCCAGGACTGCCCCCGGCATACCCCGTAAAGGGCTCTCAAAGGGCACTAGGAACTACGATGGGCTGAAGCTCAAAGCTCCCTTTCGCAAGGCACTTATTATTATTGGTTAATACCCGATTCCCGATCCCTTTAGTATTACACTAGTTCTAACCCTAATGTGTTTTGACCTGTCTCCCTCCCTCCACAGGAAAGATGATCTTTCGTCAATCCCGAGCACTAACTGATCCTAGTCAACCAACACTCTACTCATCCCAGACTCCAATAGCATACTCCAATCCACTTTACTAAAATTAGTAACCACAATCCTATCTCCCTACGACCATTCCCCATGTTAACACGATTTCTGCAGTTTCACTAAACGAAGACCATTCTAAGCTATATGATGTATATAATGGGAGGTACCCCAAATTATCATCCAAAATACCTATAATAATTATTGGGGGTCTATCATGACATGTTTAGCCTAAATCATGGATTTCATAATTTTCCTTATTTACTTGATAATTTATTTAATTTTCTAAGAAATCCAAATACCTTAGTTTGAACATAAAGTACCTTTTTCAGGCATTCAAAATGCTCCACAAATTTATGATAAATACAAGATGGCTATTTTACCGTAAACTCAAAGTCTCCTAATTTTTCAGCAAAGTTTAGACCTCTAAACCTAATTTTAAATCATAACCTACATTAATCATTTTAAAGAGACAAGTACTGCTAAAATGCTTCCAAAAATTCTGAGAAATTCCAAGCATGTATATAATGACCTATAAACACTCTACGTCAAGTTTCATAATTTTTCAATGAGTAGTGAACTCTAAACTTAATATTGCATAATATTCCAAATTGATACACTAATGAACTAAATAGAGAAATTGCTTATCTAAAAATTACAATAAAATTCTCACATGAGCATACTGTCCTAGGGACACTACTGATCAAGTTTACAATTTTTAAATCATTCATAGAGCTCTGAGTCCATTTTTGAATATAATTGTATTTCTAAAAACTTGTGAACAAAGTACTGAAAATATACATCTACAAATTGTAATAAAATTCATGTATGAGTATATTGACCTAAAATACCCACTGCCCAATTTTTGATCATACTACCAAAGTTTCATAACTTTTCATTAAATTTTGGTGGCCTATCTTACATATATAAGGGTCGTGCCCTAAACTAGGGTTATGTTTTTGAGGGGTTTATCCATCTCCAAATCCTCCAATATTTTTACCAGAGGACCTTAGCTACCCTAGTATCCTCTCTACTAAATTTTAAGTTCATACAAGGGCATTTGACCACATGACCTTTACAAACCCCCAAAGTCCAAACTTATGGTTTGAACTTCGGTCCTAGGGCAATCCTACCCCAAACCACCCCATAGCCCATATGAGGGTGCTAAAAGTCATGTCAAACCAGTGGCCCAAATTTCATCCTTTGTTGAGGTGGTTTGGCCACCCAAATCCACAAGGTGCACTTTTGACCTAAATACCCCGCTTAGGGCAAAACTAGGGTCTACTCATTTCCCAACCAAATCAACTCCTAATGAGGTGAAAATTTATACAGAACCTCACGGTGACCCCACAGATCACTCACCAAAATTTGGGAGGGTTTGGAGGTTTTAGATCCCTAAATTAATTTACCCTAGGATTATTAAATAATTTCAAAAACTATAGAAAACTTATCCCAAAAAATTCTCATTTTTGGGCAGGAATTAGGTATAAATTAGGATGACTCCCTGTCCAAATTTCAGGTCATTTGGACAAGGGATGAAGTGGGGGCACACATTTTAATCTCTGTCTAGCCCTAGGTATAGCCCCCACCAAAATGTGTGTTGTGGTTAAACCACTTATCCAAATTGGTTGAAATCAATTTTAAAATAAAGTAGACTCTCGAATCTACAAATTTGATGTTGAGAACTTTTTATGTAGAAGCATTTAAGTATTTCTAAATTAATTTACAAAATGACTAAATATATGTGACAGAATTTATTTAAATAAAATATTAATACAATGATCCTGCACGGATCTTGACGCAAGATCCAACGGTCCCGGCTTATCTTTTTCCTCCTGCCGACGGGTAGGGTTGACCCGACCTGGATCTTCTTCTAGCCGCCACTGACGGGCCACCCGGCCACCTCCCTGGTTGGCCACCGCTGCCACCACCTTAGTCGAGGGGGGCCATCGACTGGCGGCGGCACAGTCGCCGGAGGGACCTTTTCCGGCAAACCCGAGAACTCATTTTTCACGGAAAAACCATGAAAACAAAAGCATCGATCCTTGAGCCCGATTTTTATTCTAAATTATCCCTATGATCTACCCATAGGAGAAGAAGAAGGGGAGGACCTTGTTTGCGGCCTGGAGGCAGGTTGATCGTCGGTATGCCATTTCTGATGGTGGCGCCGCTTGGTTTCTACAACAGTACAGTGAACTGCTCCGACTCCGTCAAGTAAGGTGTGTAAACGACTCCTAGGAGTCCAGTGAAGGTTTTAAAACGATAAAACGGGGGAGGGGTGGCCAAGCATCAATGGACATTAATGGCTTGGCTCGGACATGGTGGTGGGGAGGTGAATTGGGCTCAATCCAGCCAGGAAATGGCTGGAAACTTCTCCTCTTCCCTAGAGGAGATGAATCCATCCCTTAATGGAGGGAGGAGAAGGGCCTTCCTTCATGACACCATTAATGGCCATGAATAGGACTTCTCGGCCATGGTGGTTCTGAGCATCCAGTCAATGAAAAGGGCTGGAAAAGCTCTTGATCTTCTCAGAGCTATTAGGGGAGATGAACCAAGCATGGAAGAAAGGACCTTGGCTTCCCTATGCCATGAATGGCCTTTACCTCCTTTTCTCTCTCCTCCATTAAAGAGGAATTTGGAGTTTTCTCTCTCCTGCCCTTCATGACCGAATTATGTCATTGCTCTAGCCTAAATGCAGCCCACTAAGCTAACATAAAGTGATTAGGAGGTGGTTAGCCCAAGTGGCTAGGGGCTTGAGCTTGTGTTAGCCCTTTTTGAGCTAAGTTTGACTTGACCTAGCCTTGGGTTGACTTTGGTCAAATTGAGCTTTTGTGTCACCATCAATGGGTCCTTGGTGACCTATTGGCCTCTCCTAGGGTCTATGTAGGGATGGGTAGGGTTGACTTGGCACTTTGAAGGTCACTTTACCCTTATTAAGGGCACTTTGACCACTTTTAGGGTTAGGGTTGACTTAGGTCAACTTAACCACTTTGACTGCCCACAATGGATTCTTAGTGACCCTATGAACTACCCAATGTGTTAAGGGTGTTGTGGTAGGGTCATGGGGTCATGGTGAAGCCCTAAAGTCAAACCTTAGGTTTGATGTTGAGGATGTGCTATAGGCAGACCAAGATGATTTTTACCTTGGGCCTTGCCCACTTGGATCTAGAGCTTCTGATTGTTTTGTCATGACCTAGTCATGACAAAACAAAGACATAGGGGTCTAGTTGTTTGAGGAATGTTACACTTTCTTGTTGTAGGCCAACGTTCAAGTTGTTATCGACCCTTCTTTGTGATGATCTTCTGACGAGTTTGAAGGACATCTATTGGTCCCTTCAGGAAAAGTGTCGAGCTATAGAGAGCTCTTGCTCGGACCGGAGAGGGAGGCGAGATTGTGACATCTCTTGATTTCGCCAGTTAGAGGTGGAGATGAAGGCCAAGGCGACGCGACTGCGAGAGGATCTTCAGGTGGAGAAGACTTTGGTAGAGAAGAATGCACAACTTTTAAAGGGCGCGCAGGAGGAGAATGCACTACTTCAGTCAGAGCGAACCTCTCTGTTGGGAATATTGCCCTTCAATGTTTCTTGAATTTGAAGAGGTATCACCATCAATGCTAAGTGCATAGTGTATTTAATAAACCTTCTACTTCAATTATTTGCAGGTTTAAGTTGTTCTAACCATGGTTAGTACATTCCTGGAAGTTGTTGTCATTATCTCATATCTTCTGTGAAAATCCATTGAGAAGACTGTCTGGTCTCAGCGGAACCGCTGTGACATAGTTAATCTATCGCTGAGAAAGAATCCTGTCTCAGCCCATCCGCTGAGACAAATTCAAAACTAGCCGTTGACTTGGGACGATCCAGTTTTGACAGAAAGATAATAAAGTAGGATAGCTTTATCCATTCTCGGCCATGTGATGTCAAATCAACTAAAGAGTCGTTGTAGATTGGTGGGGCATATAAAAAGCATATTCTAGGTCAAAGAAAAAAGGGAGCAGTGTTGAATCATTGTAAGAGCTGCTACTAAGTACTGTAAAGTGCTTGAGTGCCTGCTGAGAACTGGAAGTACTGAGAAAGAGCTAAAGCTTTGTGCTTCTAGTAGTTGTTCCCAGATCTGATCTAAGGAGAACAAGTTGAGTACATCTGCGCTCAGAGGTTGATCTCCCCCCTTCTACTGAAGACAGAAGATCAAGGTGGAGATAGGGCTAAAGCTGAAGATCAAATCTTCTGCCTAGCTCCTGGATAGCTTTCTGTTGTTCATTCTTAACAGAAGACCATAAAGCTGAAGGTTAAATTCATTAATGTCTTCTGTTGTAAACTAAACATTCAATCTTTGTAAGAACATTTATGTTCTGAGTGTGTAGGGCCCGAGTGCCTGAGATTATAGGGTCTATGTATCTGAGGTAGGGTTATCCTCCTAGCCTAAGTTGTAGGGCTTATTGATAGGACTGAGGTAGGTGACCTAGAGGGTCACCTAGATATAAGAATAAAAGATTACTCTGAGTGTGTAGGGCAGTGGCCTGAGGTAGGGTTTGGAGGAGGCCTGAGAGATCATGAGTGATCTGTGTTGTAAGATCTTTGAGCTGAGTTTGGATAAGTTTGTCTTATCTAACACACTATTAGAAAGGTGGGAGGGAGAGTGAATGTACCCATTCCTTGGGAATAACTATAAAAAATTGTGTGATTTCTGTGTTTGTTTGATTAAGCCTAAAATAACCTAGTAAAAATAAGAAAGAGACAAACAACCTATACACCCCTAGGTGATTTTGACTACTACCCTATTAACTATCAAGTGGTATCAGAGGGAGGTTGGTCAAAAAGGGCTTAACAGTTTGACCAGATTCTAGAAAGGGTAGTTTTGTTATTCCAAGATGTCTGATGGAGAGGCACATAAGGAGATGAGCTCTATGAAGCTGCCTATATGCAGGAAGGAGACCTTTGGCATATAGAAGCAAAGGGTCGGGCTACTTATGGAAGCCTTTGACCCAAGGAGTTATATTACAGTACAAGAGGGACCTTTTATCCCCCAAAAGGCCTACACTATTGATCTTAACCTAAGATTGCCTAAGGCCTACCCAAAAATGACCAGGGATCAAATATCACTTGCTACTATGGATAAAAGAGCAAAAAACAGCATAGTAAGTGTTATTGATGATTCCACTTTTCAGAACTTGGTGCACTGTGAGACAACCAAGGAGATGTGAGATATCCTGATTGTGTACATGGAGGGCACTGAAGAAGTTAGGGATGATAGGAAATCCCTGCTTAATCAGTAATATGAGCCCTTCAGACAAAACAACAAGGACAACATAACTGAGTGCTATGAAAGATTTTTCAGAGTGGTAAAAGGGTCTTCAACAATTATGAGTTGAATGATAAGTTTCTAAGATCTCTAACTAGAGATTGGTACACAAAGATTTGTGCTATCAGGGAAGTGGCCAAGCTTGCTGAAACTCCTCCTCACACTTTGTTTGGAAAGCAGCTTTCCTATGAGATGCAGTTATCTGCCAGAAAGGAGGAGACAACCATCAAATCTCATGCTAAGGAGAGGACAGTGGCTCTCAGGGCTGAGAGCTCTAAGAAGGGCAAGGAGAGAATTGCCTCTCCCCCAAGAAGGCCAGCTAATTCAGAAAGCTCTGATTCCAACTCATCTGACATCAACATGTCAGATGGGGAGTTTGTTGCCTTCTCAAGGCAATTCCAGAAGATAATGAAGAGAAAGCAGTGGAAGAACAAACCTTCCTCCTCCTTGCATTACAAGAAGGATCACATTAAATCAGGGAATAAGTTCTCCAAAATAGATAGGTATGATGTGAAACCCAGTAAACATATTTCATCTAACATAATATGTTATTGTTGTAGCAAGCCTAGGAATGTCATTGCTGACTGCCCAGTCAAAAGAAAAGATATAGGTGAAAAGAATGGTGAGAAGAAGCACCACCACCACAAGGGCAAGAAGGAAAAGACCTTCATTGTCAGGAATGAGAAGAGCTGGAGTCAAACTACCTAAGCATCTTATGATTCTGAAGAAGATGATGAAGCCTATATAGGGCTGTTTGCTGCTGCTGTTGAAGAGGATGAGGACTATCCAGCTACAAGGATAGGAATCAGGGCCCTTTTGTCACACTCAGATAGTGATAATGAGATGGATGAAGATGGCAGTGGCTGTTATGGATTTATGGCCTTGACAGAAGGAGAATCCAGCCAGGATCAGTCTGATCTAGATGAGGTATTAACTCATTCAATCTCCTCCTCTGAGTATGATTATGAAACAAGTCCTGATTCTGAAGCACCTTTATCATGTGATAAAGATGGCATAGAATCTGAGGAAGATGTCAATCAATTGAATGACAATTATGGTTTAATCTTGGAAGCTCTGAAGAAGAGCAAGTTATTTGTCAAAAGACAAGACAAGAAGACTGTCTCCTTAAGAGAAGATATTTCCTTGCACACTGAGTTAGCCTCACAGTTAAGTCAAATGAGCAAAGAGATATCCCAACTTAAAACAATCACTATTATCCAAGTAATTGGGTATTGTATCCATAATGACCTTGATTGTAAGAAGTCACCCGTGAAATAAGATAAATTGAGATTGTATTTGATTGCGTGTTTTTAGTCATGTACTTGCAGGATCATGTTGTTAAGTACAAACCAATGTTAGGTTATAATGGGTCATGGAACACAGGACTATATAATGTAATCCCTCATTGTGTAGGCTAAAGTGTTGACTCATGTGTAATCTCTCTATTGGAGTGTACTTCCATTTCAAGTACATTAGAAGATTCAAGGAATGGTGCATTGCTGAATTCAGAAAGGATAGAACTTTCTCTAAGGAAAATTCATCAAATATCGTAGAGTAGACTCGTCGAATTCGTTGAGGTTATCTATTAATACTCATCGAATTTGTCGGATACACCAACTAATACTCATCGAACTCATAGGAATTAACTATGCAAATTTTCCGTGCATCCTTGAGAATCAGCCAAGTAGAATTCGTCGTATATCGCCTTGAATACTTGTCGAATTCATTGAAGTTATCTTTCGATACTCGTCGAATTAGCCAGGTATGCTGGTCAATATTCGTCGAATTCGCCGAGTCTCTAGGAATGTGTTGTGCTCTCAGATAGTTTTGTCTGGATTCGTTTAAGTCCTTTTCGTCATATTTCGAAGCAGTTCGACGAGTATACCTTTATATACTCTACGAAAATGACTTAGGGTTTATTTTTTGAATTTACGTTTTGCTCATCTCGTCAGCCATGTATAGTAACATGTGGATTTCTCGGTATCGAAGGAACTTATAGCCGTTAGAGAAGGGGAGTTCCTATAAATATCTAGGGTGATTTTCTTCCAACCCTAATCGTGTTATTCATTAAAATCGAGAAATTTCAAAGAACTCTCGTCGACGTATGCGATACCGTTTCCATCCTTCTCTCGGTCGAAGACTTGATTTACGATTCTTCCTCAACAAGAGTGTCGACTAGATCTCAGATCACTAAAAGTCCACATACTCATCAGATCTAGTTGATCCTGATTGTTCAGATCAAGACTTCAAGGATTTGGAGTTCTCTCTTTCCTCAAGACTTTCAAGTTCTACTTTTTATAGGAAAAGAAGACTGAAGATTTCAGATCTGAAGAAGATTATTCTTAATCTTTTGTTATATAGCTCTTTTTATACTATTGTAGGAGGTCTTGCCTCCGAGTTGTAGATTCATGTTTATAGGATCGAGTTTGTAAGAGAGGTTGTTCTCCGAGTGGTCGAGAGTTGTCTCTGAGTTTGTAGGAGTTGAGGCTCCGAGTTGTAAGATTGTTTATAATCTGAGATAATGGTGAAATAGTCGAATCTAGCCCTTCGTGGTAGATATGTGAGGTGGGACAGTGGACGTACCCAACTCGATGAACCACTATAAATTCTCTGTGTTTCTCTGTGCTTGTTTTGTACTAATTTTTATTCCGTTAAAAGAAGAAAAACTCACATATTCACCCCTCTCTAGGTGATTTAGGTATATAACTAGATACTTTTAATTGGTATCAGAGACAGGTTGTTCATTAATTGGTTAACACCTTGAATAATATCTCTAATCTAGTTGTCAAGAGATACCGATAAGCTGAAATGGACAGAAGCAAGGATAATTCGTCGATGAAGTTGCCTGTGTGCACTAAGGAGAACTCCCCCATGTGGAAGGAGAGAGTCAGATTCTACATGGAAGCTGCTGATCCCCGCATTTTTCAAATTGTTGAAGAAGGCCCTCATGTTCCTACTCAAGCTTCTATCTTGAATCCTAATGTCCAAGTTCCCAAGAAAATGATGGAGGAATAAGGATGAAATTTCCCTAGTCTCCTTGGATAAGAAGGAAAAGTACATCATAGCTAGTATAGTGGACAACTCGATGTTGCAAAATCTATTTCACTGCAAATCTGCCAAGGAGATGTGGGACTGACTCGTAGACCTCATGGAAGAAATTTAAGAAGTTAGAGATGATCATAGATCTCTATTAAATCAAGAGTACGAGGCATTCAAGCAATGCTCTAACGATACAATTGCAGACAGCTTTGAAAAGTTTTTCAAGATCGTCAACGGCCTCCGAAACTATGGTCGTACATTCACTAATGGTGAGCTCAACGATAAATTCCTAAGATCCCTGATAAAAAACTGGACCACTAAGGTGGTGTCCATTAGAGAATTTGGAAAGCAGCCTGAGATTGATCCTAAAAACCTATTCAAAAAGCTCATTTCCTATGAAATACAAATGAACACAAGGAAGAAAGAGGAGCAACAAGGCAAGACTTCAAGCAAAGAGAATTCTATAGCACTGAAGGACGAAGGGTCAAAGAAACTTAAAGTTGTGTCACGTGTAAGGACACATGCTTCTGAAGTTCAAGAGGACTTTGAGACAAGCACCTCAAGCTCAGAAATGTCTGATGGAGAGTTCTCCCTACTCTCCAAGCAATTCAAGAGGATACTAAACAAAAGGAGGCAAATGAAAAATCAGTTCTCCTCCTCTGACTTCAGAAGGTCACATCGGGATGGTGATCGGTCAAAGAAAAGCTTCAACGACAGGTATAAGTCGAAACCGAACAAACATATTTCTACCGACGTTGTGTGCTACTATTGCAATAAGCCAGGACACATGATTGTCGACTGCCCCTATAAGAAGAAAGAGGGAAGGAAGGAAGAAAAGAAATCCTTCTGAAGCAAGAAGAAAGAGGAAAAGATCTTCATAGCGAAGAAGCCAAAAACCTTCAGCGATAGTGACTCAAGTGAGTCAAGTTCAAATGATGAAGCCTATTTGGGGCTAATGGCACACACAGATGAGAATGAAGGAGAATCTGAGTATAACGGGAAGGTAAACTCTCACACTCTTCTCTCTGAGCCAGAAACTGCCTCATATTGCCATGAAGGCTACTCCTCTAAAGAGGATGATTCTGATTTAATGGTCGAGTATCAAGTTCTATTGAAGGCCTTTGACAAATGTCGAAAGCTAGTCAAAGTGCAATCAAAAGAGATTGTTTCACTCAAGGAAGTGGAATCAAATTTTAGGGAGGAAATTGAGAAATTGACTCCTCTAAGAGACGAAGTACAATCCCTGAAGGAGGAATTAAAGGACTCTGAAAGTGAAGGGATAGATACTACTCTAGAGGGGGGGTGAATAGAGTAATCAAATTTTGCACAATACAAAACTTAACTGTCTACCCAACTCCCTTGGAGTGAAGTGCGGAATGAAGAGATTATAGATATTGGTTTAACCTTAAAGCCTAACACAAGTGTTGTGTACAAACACAAGCTAACTGTAATTACTGTTAAGCTTGGAAAAACCTAAACAGCAACTAGCAGCCTAGTTATATCTATTCACAGCCACAGTACAAGAAAAATAATAAACAAGCCAGACGACACAAGGAATTTTATAGTGGTTCCCCAAACAACTTGGGTACGTCCACTCTTCTACCCAAACGGTAGGAATCCACTACAGGTTTTTGATCAGGTGCCCTGCCACCAACAGGATCTTCTTCAGGTAGATCCAGAGACCCTTTAGACTTTTGATCAGGTGTCTAAAAACCAAGCACAGGTTTTTGATCAGGTGCCCTGCCACCAAGGGATACTTTTGAAGGGAGTAATAACCCTGTACAGGAGGGGGAAGAAGGTTAAGATGTCTTCTCTATTTTACAATAGATTAGAGAAGCACAAAAAGCTTGCACTGAGCTAGAATGCTCTAAAGAATCAAGGCTCCCCCTGGCTCAAAAATGTCCAGGTGAAGTCTTGCTTCAGTGCAGAAACTCTTCAGAAAATTCTGAAGGAAAGAGCTACAGGAAGAAAATAAATAACAAAAAGAAATCTCTTCAAGCAGCTATTCTTCTTCTTCTTCTTCTTCAAAGAAACTCTGAGTTGAACTTCCTGAAAGCAGGAGAACTCAGGTGAAGAAGAGATGAAGATCTTAACACTTCTCAGTTAGATGGAGTTTTCTGAGAGCAGGAAGCTTGAGCTTGATGAAGGCTTGAGTGCTTTTGAATATGTGTGTAACAGCTAGCTTCAATCCTTCTGCAAAGGGTTCCTTTTATATCATCATCAAGCAACGGCTCTCTTCCATTTTAAATTGTTTGTCTTCTTCTAAGCCTTGAGACCTGGGCTGTAAATATCAAGAAGACAGAAATATTTCTGCAGCAAAACATCCCATAAAAAGGAATAAACCTCTTTCTAAGAAGCTGCAGGCTTAAATCAAATAAACAGATAGACTAAATAAAGTCACATCAGAAACTATCTCTTTATAGCAAAAGAAGACTTTTCAGTCTAACGGCTATAAAGGGGCTGACAGCAGATAAAGTAATTTAAATAGACAGCTAATAAGACAAACAACTTTATCTTAAAAGATTTTAACTCAGGCAATAAGAATAGAGCAAATAATGCCTGGAAACTTTATCATACAACTTAAAATACTGTGCCAGAAAATGTATTAAATAATTAAATATAATAAATAAATACAAAATCCAAAGGCAGACAGAAAACGTCGAACGACCTTCGAAGATCGTCGAACGACGCCAGGAGATCGTCGAACTATCGGGCAGATAGTCGAACGATCCAGATAGTCGAGCTATCAAATAGATAGTCGAGCTACCGCAGCAGATAGTCGAACTATCAGGACAGATAGTCGAACTGTCAGATAGTCGATCTATCTAGGACAGATAGTCGAGCTATCAAGCGCAGAGAGATAGTTGAGCTATCAAGCAGATAGTCGACCTACCTCAGAAAACAGATAGTCGATCTATCAACAGATAGTCGAACTATCAAAACAAACTAGATAGTCGAACTATCAACAGATAGTCGAACTACCAGCGCAGAACAGATAGTCGAACTATCAACAGATAGTCGAACTACCAGCGCAGAACAGATAGTCGAACTATCAACAGATAGTCGAACTACCAGCGCAGAACAGATAGTCGAACTATCAACAGATAGTCGAACTACCAGCGCAGAACAGATAGTCGAACTATCAACAGATAGTCGAACTACCAGCGCAGAACAGATAGTCGAACTATCAACAGATAGTCGAACTATCAGCGCAGAACAGATAGTCGAACTATCAACAGATAGTCGAACTATCAGCGCAGAACAGATAGTCGAACTATCAACAGATAGTCGAACTATCAGCGCAGAACAGATAGTCGAACTATCAACAGATAGTCGAACTATCAGCGCAGACCAAGGCGTCGACCAACTGATAGACGATCGTCGATCAGTCGATAGACGATAGTCGAACGGCGTTCGACTATAGTCGAACGAAAAAACTACTTAACCAAATTCTCAATTTGGAAAAGCGAGGACCCTACAGCTAGACTCCTAACCATTGACCATAGATATTTCTTGGGTCAAAGGGGCACAAAGGAGAGGACTGAACTCAAATCAAACTAGGGTACCAACAATCTCCCCCTATTTGAGTTAAGTCTCTCAAAAACTAAAACAGCTAGCAATATAATACTAAAAATAACTTCAGCAGATAGTTAATTAATAAACTGGCAGATTATCAATCAGATAAACAAATAATCAAATATCACAGCAGTTAATCAAACTATCAAGAATCTTTAGGGTCAGGTAAAGGATCAGAAGAACTAGAGACAAAAGAAATTTTTCTAAGCGGGTCATCTGATTCCTTCTTTGACATCTTCAGATCCTGAGCCCCAAGAATCTTTAGCTCTGTAGCTCTGGGGACAACAGCTTCAGGATGTTTTTCCATGTACTTTGCTGGATCAAATATCTCAGGATTGACTTGGAATTTTTCAAATTCTTTCTTTCTATATGCTGACATCGTAGTAAAGCCAGTTGTATCTTTGCCTTCAGCTCTTGCTTTTCTTATTTGGGCTGCTCCTACAAGCTCTTGAAAGCGAGCCATCCTAAAATTTGGATCGAGCTCAGGATTTTCATATATGGGCTCTAGAGAAGCAGCATCAGCTATTTTATCTAGATAAGACATTAGATTAATCTTAGCAAAAGCGACTTGCTAGAAGGTTTTAACATACTGTAAACTATTTACCTTTCGAAACACTTTTCTCAGATTGAACTGGAGAAGGAGGTGGGGAAAAGGTTGGTCTTTGGGCCACAACCTCCTTCATTGGTCTTTGAGATCCATAAGATGATCTGCCTTGAGAACTTTGATGACCTTGTCTAGGTTGGTGCTGAGCAGGCGCAGATTTTCCATAGACGGCAGATTGATTAGCAGGTAGATTCCCAGAGGCTCCTGCACCTGGAGGTGGAGGAGGACCTTTGGGAGTCCATCTGGAGACTGGACTGTCATACCTCTTTGTTCTCTTCCTTTCTTTTTGCTGATTTTTCGAAAACCTCATCCAATGCTGAAAATCTTTTGATTTGGGATCAATACCCTTCAGAATATAATATGGAATGTCATTATCCTTGTTTGGAGGAGGAGGAGGAGCAGCTTTTCTTTTCTTAGCAGCAGATTTCTTTTTCTTTGATTTTTCAGACACATCTGAATCATCATCATCATCAGAATGGGATGATGGAGGGTTCTCATAGGGATCATAGGCTTCTGAGACAGCCTTTTCTTTAAGCTTTGAGACAGATTTCTCCCTTTCTTCTTCCAGGGCATCCATAGCCAGAAGGGAGTCTAAATCTAAACCTGGAGAATCATCCCAGATGGATGACTTCTCAAATTGCAACTCTTTCTCTTTTTCTTGTAAAGATTGAACTCTTAAGTCCCAAGCAGCCCTTGCTTGAATTTCTTCCAAATTTAAAACAGGAGAATCAACTTTGATTTCCTCTTGATGTTCATCCTCTTTATCATTTAAAAACACATCCAATTCTGGATCTAATTTAGTATCAGAATCACTTGGAGCAGCCTTAGACACAACTGCTATTTTCTTGGCAGTTAAATCTTCTTTAATAAAATCTGTAGAATCAAGAACACAGATCTGCTAAATAAGCTTGAATCATCCCTTCAAGGTATTCACCAGCAAGCAAATAAATTGACTCATCAATAAACCGGATTAGGGAATTACCTTCATATTTAACCATCTCCCAGCAGTCATTCAGATATTTAGTTATGATTCCTTCCAGGAATCTGGCAATCGTAGGAGAGGTTATATCTTCTAAGCATACTTTCACTGCAATTTCTGATAGCAGGATTCCATCTGATATTTCCTTCTCAGTCAAGACTGGAGCTAAAATTTTCTTAGCAGGAGCAATTTCTTCCTCAGCTGGAACAATTTCTTCCTCAGCTGGAGTTGCCACTTTCTCAGCTGGAACAGTCTCTTCCTCAGCAGGAGCTGTCTCTTCCTGATCAGTCATAACAACATCTTGAACTTCTTCTGGCTCAACTGGAGCAGATTCTGGCTGGACAGATATGACAACATCTGGAGCTATCTCTATTTCAGCTGGAGTAGAGGCAGGAAGGTCTGAGACATCTTCATTGGACATCTCCCCCTGCCTGATTTCAGTAACAACTGAAACCAGGCCCCTAGAGGAAGATGGCTCAGCTGATTTAGAAATGGATTGGATGGAGGCAGTGAGACGGTCAATGGAGGCAGCAAGGGGAGCGATTGCCTCGTCAATCATGGTTTTGATTGACGGGGTAATCAGCTCCACGATGCGGATGATAATCTCTGGAGAGATATCAAAAGAAGATGGATGAGAGGTGGATGGATCAGCAGCAGATATGGTAGATGTGCTGGGATGGAGGATGGTGTGAGCAGGGGATCGAACTGGAGATACAGCAGGAGAGGGAGCAGGGGATGGTGAATGAACTGGGGAATTAACGGGAGATGCATGAGGAGTAAGAATTCTCTCTGAACCTAACAAATCGAAACTAGGAGCAGATATCCTAGCCAGATATGCAGGTAGAGGAGAGGCTGGAGGAGACAGAGGAACAACCACGGTTGTTTCAGGTGCAGCAGAAGAGGAGGGTCGTACCTCAGCAGAAATTGATGGTACTTCAACTGAGGTAGACGGCAAAACAGAGGAGGAGGAAGGGATAGCTGAGCCAGCTTCACTAGGTTGAGGAGCGACTGAAGCAGTCCTTGTGTCCTCAGATTGCGCTGGAGCAGACTTCACGAACGTCCTCTTCCACTTTGAGAACAGATGGGGATCCATCTTCTTGCTGGCATTGATGGTAGTTGCGGCAGAACTCAGCAGCTGGGGGAATTTCTCCTTAAGAAAAATTCCAATAACCCTTCCCAGGGTGACTTCCTTCTTTCCTGTCTTCTTCCTGATCAAATCAAACAGAACTGCAGCCCAATCGATCCTCTTTCGATTAACAATTGCACACATAAGTGCGAATTGCTGTCTAGTTATGTTATCATGGGCAGAGTGCTTCCCAAGGAGCACTTTTCCGACAACCTCAGCGAGGAACTTAATCTTGAAAGGGAAATTTACCTTGAGCAACTTGGAGGGAATGCCTTCAGCATGTCCCAGCTCGACGAGCATCCTTCCAAACTCCTGAGCATCTTGCTCATAATCTTCGTCACCGATAACTAGACCAAAAACATCAGAAAGAACGGCCGGAGTTAGGATAGCTTCTACTCCGCCGATGGTACCGATCATCGACTCGTCTGTGGAAGACGACGTGAACGCCCATTCTTTTATCTCTGGAATATTAATCTTGATCCTTTCAGACATCAGCTTCTCTAGGCCTTGATCTCTGCAGAGCTGGAGAACTTCCACTATGCCGGCATCGCAACTGCTGAAAGCTTCAAAATCTACACTGAATCCTGCATCGAACTTGACGACGGCTAGAACAGCTGGAGAAATCGCCATTGAATCGCTGGAGAAACGCGAGAAGGAGGAGGAAGACGAAGGGGACGGAGCGGCAGAAAATCGCAAGCGGGAAAGCAGAATGCGAAAGGGCACGTTCCGTCGACGATAAAGCAACAGATCTTTTAACCTAGGTCGACTATCGGCTTTATATTGAACCGGATATAGTCGGTCTATTTAAAAAGATCTTGAACCGATAGTCGAACGGTCGTTCGACGATCGGCTCAGAAGCAGAGTAGTCGGACAATCGTTCGACTATTTCTGGCTTCTCAAACAAAAGGCTGTCGTCGTCCGGAGATCGACGATGAGCTCAGCCTGTTCGACGATGGTCGAACGTCGATCGACGATCTTCAAACAGAAGCTATCATTAACCAGAGGTCGACGATAGGCTCAATCCGTTCGACGATCTTCGATCATCGTTCGACGATCTTCAAGCAGACCTCAACATAGGCAGATATCGTCACACTTAGTCTCGTCCATTGATCATGCCTAGTTGGACTAAAAAGAATAGATGCTTCTGTTCATCTAAAGGCTTGGTGAATATATCACCTCTCTGAAACTCAGTGGATATGAACTCAAGACAGATCTTGTTCTTTTCCACACAATCTCTCAGGAAATGGTGCCTAATCTCAATGTGCTTGGTTCTAGAGTGGTGCACTGGATTTTGTGCAATTGAGATAGCACTGGTACTATCACACATGATCTTGGTGTTCTTGTGTGAGTAACCATAATCCACAAGCTGGTTTTGAATCCACAGGATCTGTGAACAACAACTAGCAGCAGCTATATATTCAGCCTCTGCAGTTGAAGTTGAGACAGAAGCCTGCTTCTTACAGAACCAAGAGACCAATCTCTCTCCCAGGAACTGGCAAGTTCCTGAGGTGCTCTTCCTGTCAACTCTGCAACCAGCATAGTCAGAATCAGAATATCCAATTAATTCAAACTCTGACTCAGCTGGGTACCAAAGTCCTAGATTTGGACATCCTTTCAGGTATCTCAGGATTCTCTTTAGAAGAATCAGATGAGATTCCTTGGGGTTGACCTGGAATCTAGCACAAAGGCATGTAGCAAACATTATATCTGGCCTACTTGCAGTTAGATATAATAGGGAACCAACAATGGCCCTATAATTCTTTTGATCAACTGGCTTGCCGTGATCATCAGAATCAATAACTACATTAGTAGCCATGGGTGTAGGCATTGCTGAAGCATCAGCCATCCCAAATTTCTTTACCAATTCCTTGGCATATTTGGATTGGGAGATGAAGATACCATCAGCATCTTGCTTAACTTGGAGACCAAGAAAGTAAGACAGCACACCCATGCTACTCATCTCAAACTTAGAGTGCATCAAGTTGGAAAACTTTTTGCAAAGTTTGGGATCAGTGGAGCCAAAGATAATATCATCTACATACACCTGAACTAACAGGATTGTGTCCTTGTGATGCTTAACGAAAAGGGTTCTATCAACTACTCCCCTAGTGAAGTTGTGCTCTAACAGGAAACTAGCTAGAGTCTCATACCAGGCTCTAGGAGCTTGCTTTAGTCCATAAAGAGCTTTCTGCAACTTAAAAACATGAGAAGGCTGAGTTGAAGAAACAAACCCTGGTGGTTGTTCAACAAACACTTCTTCCTTAAGCTCACCGTTCAGGAATGCACTTTTGACATCCATTTGGAACACCTTAAACTTCATGTAGGCTGCATAGGCCAAGAAGATCCTTATTGCTTCTAGCCTTGCAACAGGAGCAAAGGTTTGGTCATAGTCTATACCTTCCTCCTGTCTGTAGCCCTGAGCTACAAGCCTAGCTTTATTCCTTACTATTATTCCATTTGCATCTAACTTGTTTCTATACACCCACTTGGTGCCTATGATCAGTTGGCCTTTAGGTCTTGGAACCAAAGTCCAAACTTTACATCTCTCAAACTGATTGAGTTCCTCTTGCATTGCAATGATCCAGTGGGGATCTAGCTCTGCATCTTTAAAGGTGAGGGGCTCAACCTGTGAGAGGAAACAAGCATGCATCACATCCTGTCTTAATTGATGTCTTGTTTGCACACCAGCTGATATGTCTCCAATCACTTGAGATGTGGGATGATCTCTAAGTGTGACAATATCAGCAGGTGGGATGTGATCTTCAGCAACAGTTGGGATTAATTCCTCAGGAGGAATTTGATCTACTGTTGGTGGAACAACAACAGCTTCAACAACTTCAGCAATGTCTTCATCACTGTCTGATTCAGTGATCTGAAGAGTTGAAAGTTGAAGGATTTCTTGAGGGGCATCATGTACCTGCAAAGAACTAGAGGAAGGAGAATTTTCTTTCTCCTTGTAAAACATCTGAGACTCATCAAAAGTCACATGCACAGATTCCTCTACCTTACAGGTTGATTTGTTATAAACCCTATAAGCTTTGCTTACTTGGGAATATCCAAGCATAATTCCCATTGAAGCTTTTGCTTCAAATTTTCTAATATATTCTTTATTATTGTTATGAATATAAACAGTACAGCCAAAAATTCTAAAGTAATTAATTTTTGGTTTCTTTCCTTTAAGCAACTCATAAGGAGTTTTACACTTAAGTTTGTGTATCAAACTTCTATTCAAGACATAGTTAGCTGTACTAACAGCTTCTGCCCAATAGGATAGAGGCATGTTAGCATCTGCCAACAATGTACTAGCAGCTTCAATTAGTGTTCTATTCTTCCTTTCAACTACCCCATTTTGTTGGGGAGTTCTAGGAGCTGAGAAGCTATGTTTGATACCTTCTCTCTCACAGAATTCTTGCATGAGAAGAGAGTCAAACTCAGTACCATGATCACTTCTGATCAAGGCCACATGAGTAGAGTACTCAGTCTGCACACAAAGTAGAAAGTCTGTAAGGGCTTTGAAGTTATCAGACTTAGTTCTCAAAAAGAAAACCCAACTGAACCTAGAGAAGTCATCTACAATTACTAATGTGTAATACTTCCCTCCTAGACTCTGTACATTTATTGGGCCAAAAAGGTCCAAGTGTAATAAATACAGGATTCTAGGAGAATCACTTTTATTAACAGATTTAAATGAATTCTTGGTTTGCTTGCCTAGCTGACAAGCCTTGCATAGGCTCTCCTTCTTGTAGGGGCAAGAAGGTAAACCTCTAACAAGGTTGTGCTTAGATAACCTAGATATGTTCTTGAGGTTTACATGACTAAGCCTTTTATGCCATAAAGAATTATTATTAAGGGTTAATTCATTAAACAGGCAGATTTCAGAGTGAGATGAATTAAAATCTACTAAATATATATTGCCTATTCTATTACCTATCAAGACAACATTATTATTTAAAGTAATATTGCAAGAGGAGTTAGAAAAAGAAACCTGGTAGCCAGCATCACATAGCTGGCTAACTGAAATCAGGTTGTGCTTCAGTCCACTGACATAAGCAACTCTCTTGAATGTAACAGCTCCAATTGTGATCTTGCCATATCCTTCTGTCTGACCACAGCTGGAGTCTCCAAAGATAACCTTTGGGCCGAGCTTTGCTTTGTACTTTGACAGAAGCTCTTTGTTTCCTGTCATATGCTTAGAGCATCCACTATCCAAATACCACTTATTTTGAGTGATTGGATAGGCCTTCACCTGCAAAACAACTATTTAGACAGAGTGGACCCAGGTAACCTTGGGTCCCTTGTTTTTCACATAAGAAAAACTGGAGATATAAGAAAATGCAGGCTGAGGGTGATAACCTAGTGGGTGAGATCTCCTAGGTGGGATTCTCCATGCAGATGATGGGTCAACAAA
The DNA here is from genome assembly GCA_039513925.1 of Platanthera zijinensis. Classification (NCBI taxonomy): domain Eukaryota; kingdom Viridiplantae; phylum Streptophyta; class Magnoliopsida; order Asparagales; family Orchidaceae; genus Platanthera; species Platanthera zijinensis. The sequence goes on along the minus strand of CM077095.1, from coordinate 81,338,390 downwards.
CCTAGGGTTTCTATTTTCATTTAAGTTTCTATGAAATGGATTATGATTTTGAAAATCATGTTGAAATCGTCGATCGATGTTCGACGATGGGCGCTCAGATCGTCGAGCTTCGTTCGACCATGGAGCATCCGATCGTCGAGCTGCGTTCGACGCTTTTTGCATTTCTTTGAAAAACTTCTTTCTCTTTTCTCTCTTAGCCTTATTTAATGTTTTATTTACAAGGTTTACTTGCTCAGTGTTCTTCTTTCCACTAGCTGAAATGAAGTTCACTGGAGTTGAAAGATTATTTTTAAGCAAGACTGGGGGTTCACTGGGAGAAGCTCCTAAGCCTAATTTATCATTTCCTGTCCTAGTGTTAGCCATGCTGGTAATTTCTAATAGCTTAAGGCTTCTACCATTAAGTGACTCTTCTAGTCTCTTAGACTTAGCTAATTCCATTTTAAGAAATTTGATTTCTTCACTACAAGTAGTGAGTTCTTCCTTTAACCTAACATTTTCAGAGGCTATTGATTCAGAGTCAGCTAGCCTATTTCTAAGTTCTTTTATCTCTTTTTCTGAACTAATTAAATCTAAACATAGAGATTTAAAATCTAACTTAAACTCTTCTGAAGTAAAATCATAAGATGAAAGTACCTCATCTTCAGTAGGCATTTCTTCATCTGAGTCAGAACTCTCTGCAGCAGAGTGGTTGCTGCAGGCATCTATTGCCATGAGGCAAACTTCTTTTGCCTTCTTTTCTTCTTCATCCTCACTAGAGCTTGAGGATGAGGATTCTTCATCAGAATCACTCCAGGTTTCAGCAATGAAACCTCTCTCCTTCTTCTTGTTTTTGTAGGAGGATGGCTTGGAGTGCTTCCTGTGTTGTTCTTTATCTTTTCTCTTTTCTTTGTTTTTCTCCTCTGGACACTCTGGCAAAATGTGTCCAGGCTTCCTGCACCCATAACAAATAATTTCTTTAGTTGGAGTACGATCATACCTTGGCTTTTCTTCATACTTTGAAGATTTTCTTCTGAACTCTTTTCTCCCCATTTTGAGAAATCTCTTGGCAAACAATGCCATGAGCTCCTCATTTGATTGGCTGCCTTCTGAGGCTTCAGCAGCTTTAAGAGCTAGAGATTGCTCTTTTCTTGTTGGAGTGGGGGTCTTGGCTTCTGCTTCAGCTTCCCTTGTCTTCAGCACTTGCTCAAAAGATTTGAGCTTGCCGAGAAGGGCTTCAGTTGATATCTCATTGGTGCTTCTGGCTTCCTTGATTGGCCAGATCCTCAAATCCCATGTGCTAGGAAAGCACATAAGGATCTTATCATTGACCTTTGTCAATGAGATATCCTTGTCAAGGGTCCTCAGCTCATTGATGATTGAGCTGAGCCTGGTGTACATCGCTTCAACTGATTCAGCATCAGTCTTCTTGAAGTTCTCATACTGTGAGATAAGGTTGGACCTCCTGTCCTTCCTTTCATCAGCTGAACCAGCTACAATCTGGTTCAGTGTGTCCCACATGGCCTTAGCTGAGGAGCAGTCGGCCACCTTCTGGAACACCTCATCAGACATAGTCTGAGCCAGTATGTTCATTGCTTTGGCATCAGCAATTTTGGCCTTCTTGTACTCATCATTATAGTCTGGAGGAGGCACTGCACTCAAATCAGATGATGAGGCAGTGGCAGCAGCAGGTGCTCTTGGGGGACCTGACAAAATAGAAGCAAAAATACTCTCATCAATAGAGTTCATATAAAGTTTGATCCTTGCCTTCCAGATGCCAAACTTTGCTAAGTTGCATGCTGGAGGTCTGGTGCTAGAATAATCCTTAGACTGGGCCATGATAGTGAATTTCTATAAACTCTTGGTATCTATCAGGATCTTGTGACTTAGGTGTTAGCCTATACAGTCAGTCAACCTCCCTCAATATCTATGGTCAATGGTTAGGAGTCTAGCTGTAGGGTCCTCGCTTTTCCAAATTGAGAATTTGGTTAAGTAGTTTTTTCGTTCGACTATAGTCGAACGCCGTTCGACTATCGTCTATCGACTGATCGACGATTGTCTATCAGTTGGTCGACGCCTTGGTCTGCGCTGATAGTTCGACTATCTGTTGATAGTTCGACTATCTGTTCTGCGCTGATAGTTCGACTATCTGTTGATAGTTCGACTATCTGTTCTGCGCTGATAGTTCGACTATCTGTTGATAGTTCGACTATCTGTTCTGCGCTGATAGTTCGACTATCTGTTGATAGTTCGACTATCTGTTCTGCGCTGGTAGTTCGACTATCTGTTGATAGTTCGACTATCTGTTCTGCGCTGGTAGTTCGACTATCTGTTGATAGTTCGACTATCTGTTCTGCGCTAGTAGTTCGACTATCTGTTGATAGTTCGACTATCTGTTCTGCGCTGGTAGTTCGACTATCTGTTGATAGTTCGACTATCTGTTCTGCGCTGGTAGTTCGACTATCTGTTGATAGTTCGACTATCTAGTTTGTTTTGATAGTTCGACTATCTGTTGATAGATCGACTATCTGTTTTCTGAGGTAGGTCGACTATCTGCTTGATAGCTCAACTATCTCTCTGCGCTTGATAGCTCGACTATCTGTCCTAGATAGATCGACTATCTGACAGTTCGACTATCTGTCCTGATAGTTCGACTATCTGCTGCGGTAGCTCGACTATCTATTTGATAGCTCGAACGGCGTTCGACTATAGTCGAACGAAAAACCTACTTAACCAAATTCTCAATTTGGAAAAGCGAGGACCCTACAGCTAGACTCCTAACCATTGACCATAGATATTTCTTGGGTCAAAGGGGCACAAAGGAGAGGACTGAACTCAAATCAAACTAGGGTACCAACAGACTCGACTAAGCTATTGACTTAAAAGGAGATATTCCTTAATGAACTGGAAGAGAAGTTAGCGGTTGAAAGGAAGCTGGTAGAAAATTTCTCGAAGACAAAGAATATGCTTCCCCTATTGATGGATTCTCAGCCTCAAAGAATTATAGCGGTGTGGGACATAAAGCTGCTAAGGTTAAGGGAAAGATTGATCAAAGTCAAACCACATTCAAAAATGTAGTCTTCCCGACTAACAAGTATGACTTTGAATCGTCCTATGCTCACTTTGTCAGGCCAACATACGTGGAACCTATCAAATGGAGCAAAGGATGGACCCACCCTAGGGAATTCGGAGAAAGTGTGTTCAAGGCACCTTATGAAGAAATCACCCTTAACAATTATGGTACATAAGTTCATGGACTAAGTGGCAAGAAAGCTTTGAAAGCAAAAAACTGTTGTTCTGAAGGCTAAGGAGACAAAGAGGCCTTGTGTATGATGTACTCATAAGGCTTCTTCCTCCAAGTTGGTTGCCCTTTCTAGACCTCCAGTTCAAAAGGTAAAGCGGGAGAACAAGAGACAGTACAACAGGTTTGACTGTTTGTATTGTGGCAAAATTGGTCACTTTGCCGTAGATTGTTGGTTTTATCCGGTCAATTATGAAAATACAGAGTTAACCTTGCAAGAATGACCACTCGTAATGTTAATGCTCCCAGTGGTAGTCCACTAACAAGGAACCAAGGACCCAAATCCATTTGGGTTCCAAAGGGAAAATGATTTATGAATGCAGGAGTGTCCAAAGGCCAACAAAAATCTTATCTAGTATTTGGACAGGGTTGCTCCCGGCACATGACCGGGACTAGAAGCCTATTGCAAGAATATACCTCAGTCAAAGACGGTCCAAAAGTCATGTTTGGAGGGTCTGATAGGGGAATCACTAAAGGCTACAATATGATTACCAACGACATAGTCTCATTCACAGATGTGGCTTATGTTAAATGATTACAACATAATCTCGTAAGCATAAGTCAATTATGTGATAAATGCTCTATCGTTGAGTTCTACAAGGAAAAGTGTGATAAAATCGTCTGCCAATTTGGAGACAGTCTTAACAGACACTCGGAGTAGAAATATTTTCTGTTTATGTTTTCTCTATTTAGACACTTATATACTAGTGTGTTTAGCAAAAGATAGTGCATCTCTTTGTGACCAATGGCACAAGAGATTAGAACATATAAATTTCAAAACTATAAGTATGTTATTTTCTCACAACCTAGTATGTGATGCTCCCAGCATTAAGTGTCTTAAAGAGAGTCTATGTCACACATGCCAAATGGGTAAGCAGACAAGGGCTATCTTCAAGGGCATTGTTGAAAAAGATTCCTCTCGTTGCTTATATCTACTTCATATGAATTTGTTTGGTCCTATACCAGTTCACAGTTTAGGAGGTAAAGTCTATACATTAGTCATTGTTGATGACTACTCTCGTTTTACTTGGGTGTTCTTTCTGAAACACAAGTCAAACACCTTCAGGACTTTCACTAATTTTGTCTGGCAAATTCAGAATGAATTAAACTGCTCAGTAGTCAAAATCAGAATTGATCACGGAATAGAATTTGGGTCTGGGGCCATGACAGAATTATGTGGAAGTCAAGGTATCTTTCATGAGTTTTCCTCTCTAATTACTCCACAACAAAATAGAGTTGTCGAGAGAAGAAATAGAACCCTCATTGAAGCATGTACGACAATGTTGAATGATTCTTCACTACAAGAGTACTTCTGGGTTGAAGCAGTCAACACAGCGTGTCATGTGCAAAATAGAGCATTAATTAACAAATGTCATCGTAAGATGCCTTCTAAACTATTAAAGGGAAGAAAACCGATTGTGTCCTACTTTAGGATCTTTGGAAGCAAGTGCTTTGTACTTAACAATGAGAAGAATTATCATATGAAGTTTAGTGATAAATGTTTTGAAGGTACTTTTGTAGGCTATAGTAGTCATAGTAAGGTATATAGGATTTTCAATAAGAAAACCCTGATTGTATAAGAGTCAATCAATGTTATAGTTAATGAGACAAGTATGCTTCATAGCAGCTCGTCTAGTGCTTTTGGCGAATATGCAGGGACAAACATGAAGGAACTAAGCTTGGAAGATGTCATCGAGGAAGATACTCTAGGCTCAGTCTGAGTCATCAATCCAAGTTTGATGGAAGAAGAACGCCAAGATGAAGAACTATATCACCCTACAGGAGGTGCACCAGAAGTGGCAGAACCTTCTGGTGGAATAGGAAGGAATCTAGTGTTCAGACACCTAAGAGATCACCCAGTTGATCTGATCATTAGAGAGACAAGCGACGGGGTAAGGACCAGAAGAGGTATTACTAATGAAGTATTACATCTTAGTTTCCTTTCTCAGGTTGATCCAAAGAAATTTGAAGAAGCAAATAAGGATGCCTCTTGGGTAATGGCTATGCAAGAGAAGCCCAACCAGTTTGAAAGGTGCAAGGTTTGGGAGTTGGTGCCAAGGCCCAAAGGATATAACGTGATCGGTACTAAATGGATATTCAGAAACAAGTTGGACGAGAATGGAGTAATTATAAAGAATAAAGTCAGGCTTGTAACTCAAGGTTACAAACAAGAAGAAGGGATCGACTTCGATCAAAAGATTGCTCTAGTGGCCAGACTCGAAGCGATCAGGTTGTTCCTTGCGTATCCTGCTCACAAAAGATTCAAAATCTATCAAAAGGACGTGAAGTCAGCATTCCTCAACGACGATCTAAAAGAGAAAGTATACATAGCATAACCCCCAGTTTTTTTCGACTCAACTTTCCCTGATTATGTGTATTTTCTTAATAAAGCTCTATATAGTTTAAAACAAGCTCCCTGAGCTTGGTATGAGACGCTATCTAACTTTCTTCTTGAGAACAAGATCACAAGAGAAAAGATAGATAAGACATTATTTCTTAGAGAAGTTAAAGGCAAGATTGTGCTAGTGCAAATCTATGTCGACAACATTATCTTTGGCTCTACGGATGACCATCTTTGCAAGAAGTTTTCTAAACTTATGCAAGGGAAGTTTGAAATAAGCAGTATGGGAGAGCTGAAGTATTTCTTAGGACTTCATGTGAAATAATCTGGAGATGGAATTTTCATCTCTCAGACGAACTTCACCAAAGAGTTTCTTAAGAAATTCGAAATAGAGAATGTAACCTCGATGAGGACTCCAAAGGGTTCAACTATGTCTCTGGACAAGGATGAGAAAGGAAAACCTTTTGATGAAACCAAGTATAGAAGCATAATTTGGTCCTTGCTCTAGTAGATCCGACATAATGTTTTCAACATGTGTGTGCACTAGATTTCAGGTGAACTCTAAGGAATCTCATTACGCCACTATAAATAGGATCTTGAGATACCTTAAGGGTACACCAAATCTGGACTTGGTACCCAAGAAGTAATGACATCGAGCTAATTGGGTTTTCAGATGCTGATTTTGCAGCTATTAGAGATGATAGGAAATGCACCTTCGAGACTTGCCAATTCCTCGGAAGAAGGCTTATTTTATGGAGCAGCAAGAAGCAAAATTGTGTGGTAACCTTCACTGTCAAGTAAGAGTACATCTCTGCTGGCAGTTGTTACGCACAGCTTCTTTGGATCAAGAATCAACTTAAAGACTACAATTTGCAATTCAAGGAGATTCCAATGTGTTGCGACTCCTCCAGTGCGATTGTGATTGTCAGTAATCCAGTCTCTCATAGCCGGATGAAGTACATCGAGATCAGATGTCATTTCATCCGAGAGCATGTGGAGAATGGGGACATAAATCTCAGCTATGTCCCGATAGATAAGCAAGTCGCAGATATATTCACCAAGCCATTGGACGAGGCCAAACTCTCATTCTTCAAAATGGAACTGGGCATGCTCAACAAGGAATCATGAAGATGGCTAAGGAGTTAGAAATCTCTCTGTGAATTTCATCTCAAAGAAGTCGATTTTATTTTAAAGGACAATTCATCGAGAAGCTCTCGTGGAAACTCACTGATTCGTCGAAACAACGCTCATTTCTTCGACGAAACTCAGCGATATCTAACTAATTTCTCTTCTCTCCTATGGGATTTCGATGAATTATACTCTAGGCCGAAAATTTTTGTATTAGATCCGAAGAGTCACCCGGTCTAAGGTACGCGCCTATTTCTCTCATCTCGAAATATTAGGTATATATATAGTTATATTTGAGGTAAACAGTTAACACATCATCAAAAAGGGCTTCAACATTCCGTCGACATTCCTTTGCTGTTTCGGATTCTGTGACAACCACCTTCGACGAGTCCTCCGTTCGATTGATCTCTGGTTTCCTGGTCTTCCTCATGGCTCCCCGAGGTACTGGAAGTTTGCTCGTAGGGGGAGAACTCGTGCGCACAGGCTTTGCCTAGGCCACGATGAGTTCCGTAACGTCATCCTGATGTTGGAATCGGCAGGGCTATCCTTCGTTCTCGATCACCCGTGCAAGGTGTTGGATAAGGATGTCTTGGAAATCTTTCACAATGCCAAGCTCTGTCGTGAAGACACTCTCATCAAAAGAAAAGTCCAAAAAGTCTCAGTTAAAGTGAAGGTTTCCCTCCTCACTAAGTATCTGTGGCTTCTAGAGTGTGAAGAGGCCGACCATTTAGAAGATCATGATTTCACAAGGGCTCTATTATTTTGTGGACTGCCAAGAGGAACAACAGCTATTAAGCAGAAAGGAATGAATGATGAAGGCAAGCCTCTCTGTTGGATACATTGGAAACTGTGTACCAGATTTGGAGAAGACTCACTTAACTCAATGATATACATCATTGTGTATTTGATGGGATGCTGAGTTTCAATGTGCAGGTTAAATAAATGCAGAGAAGAAAAATATATTCTAAGTACAAGTGTCGACACTTGTGAAGGAAATGTGTCGATACCAGGAGCCAGATTATGTCGACATACGGGACTTGTGTCGACACACAGAAATTCAGTCTAGAGCAATTGTGTCGAAACACAGGACTTGTGTCGACACACTCAAGAATTTTGTCGATACCAATTATGTCGAGACTGAAAGCTGATTGTGTCGACACATAGAACTTGTTTCGACACATTCTACAGAAGATGTGTCGAGTAGATAAAGAAGAGCTGTGTCGGCATTCTATGAGCTGTGTCGACATCATCAAGAATTGTGTCGACACATGTTCCATTTGTGTAGACACATATGAAGTTTTGTCTCGACACTTTCTGCTGAGATAAAAGTGACGAAGTATCAGATGTCAAGAGTGAAGACTTGACAGTTGACATAACTAACAAAGCTGTCACATCTGCCAGAGTTGTCAAAAGGCAGTTATGAACCGGATCAGCTGATAACCTCGGATGGGTTCTATATAAATACATGTTCTATCAAAAAAAAGGGTGAGAGGGACTGGGTAGCTGGTTCATCCTAAAATCAACAAGTCATTGTTAAAGAGAAGGCACATCCTGAATAAGTGTGCAAAAAGAATTCAGAATCACATCTGAAAGAAGAGAAGAGCTGGATTGTGGATCGACTCCAACTTTTCAAGAAGATCAACCTTTGTTCAGATTCAAGAAGCTTTGAAGAAGCTAAGACAGGTTGGATCTCAAGTAGTCAGTTCATTCCAGATCTGATCAAGAAGTCTTCATCCATTTCTCTTTCTTTTTGGGTGAAGAAATAATCATTCTCTCAATCAATTCTGTAAGATCTTTTATAGATCTGAGGTAGGATCTTTGTGATCTGAGTTATAGGCCTGGTTATAAGGGCTGAGGCAGGGCTTGCTAGCCTGAGTGTAGGAGTGTGGACTCACTCTGAGGTAGGATTCTCTGAAAGAATCTGAGTTGTATGACTTGCTGAAGTCTGAGCTGTAGGAACCATGCTGGGTTCTGAGTTGTAAGATCTGAGGATCTGAGAAGAAAGAAGGGAGTTAAGCTGAATCTAGTATACTGCTAGATAGGAGAAGGGGGGAAAGTAGATGTACCCATCTCTTGGGGAACCACTTCAAATCTGTGTGTATGCTGTGTTGGTTGTGTTTGTATTGATTTGTGTTGTGATAGTTGTAGCATAGTTTATCTAACTGTGATATATTTTATCTACCTAATTAAAATTGGAATTGAACCTATTCACCCCCCCCCCCCTCTAGGTGTTTAGGGTATCTTGAAACCAATTCTTTCAAATGGTATCAAAGCGAGGTTCCTCAAGAATAGACTCAACAGTCTGAGTTGATCTCCAAGGCAGTTACCAGTTAGCCAAAATGGGTTCAGGTGAAAATCACAAGGAACTTGGATCCATGAAGATTCCCATATGTAGAAAGCAAATCTTTGACATATGGAAAGAGAGAGTCAGATTATTCATAGAAGCATCTGACCCAAATATCTACATCACAGTTCAAGAAGGGCCATTCATTCCTATGAACATTTCAGTTCTTGATGCCAACCTCAAGACTCCAAAAAGTTACTCTAAAATGACTGAGGATGAGATCATCTTAGCCACTATGGACAAGAGAGCACAGAACATAATAGTTAGTGCTATAGATGACTCAACATTCCAAAACTTGGTTCATTGCAAAACATCCAAGGAGATGTGGGACACTTTGATTGTCTGCATGGATGGAACAGAAGAAGTAAGAGAGGATAGAAAGTCTATGCTAAATCAAGAATATGAAAGCTTTATACAAACCAAAACAGATAGCATAACTGAGTGCTATAAGAAGTTTTTCAGAATAGTTAATGAGCTGATGACCTATGGAAGAGTCTTCAACACATATGAGCTCAATGATAAGTTTCTCAGATCACTAACAAAGAACTGGGATACCAAGATATGTGTCATCAGGGAAGTGGCCAAACTTGCAAATACATCTCCTCCAACCCTATTTGGAAAATTGCCATCATATGAGATGCAGCTTATGGCCAGAAAAGAGGAGGAGAAAAACAATAGGTCTGAGTACAAAGAGAAATCTGTGGCCTTCAAGGTTGAGGCCACAAAGAAGGACAGGAGGAAGTCTCCATCTCCTCCTAGGAAAGCTGCTGAAGTTAACTCAGATAATTCTTACAACAGCACATCAGACAACCTTAATTCTGATGAAGACTTTGCTACCTTCACAAGGCAATTCCAAAGATTCATGAGAAAAAAAAATAGTGGAGAATAAAACCATCCTCCTCTCATTCCAAGGATGACTACTACCAGAAGAAGAAATCTTTTAAGGAAGATAGGTATGGCACTAAACCAAGCAAACTAACTTCTTCTAAGATTGTTTGTTATTGTTGCAATAGGCATGGACATGTCATAGCTGACTGCCCTGATAAAAGAAAAGAATCTAATGACAAGAAGAAGCATCAAAATAAGGGCAAGAAGGAGAGATCCTTTGTTGCCAAGAAGCAGAAGAGTTGGATTGACTCCTCATCATCAGAATCTGGAGAAGAGGATGAAGTTGAAGCCTATATTGGACTGTTCACAACTGAAGAGGATTCTGTAGAGACTGAATTCTTGCAAATGCTGGACTCTATAAATGGGATTGAAGATCATCATTGTAGAGGGCTGATGGCTCTGTCTGAGGAATATCAATGTCAGGATCAGCCTGGTCCTAGTAAGGTATACAATCTATCTTCAGTTTCTGATGAATCAGAAGTATCAACATCAAGAGTTGAGGATGATTCTGAATCTGAAGGGAATGTGGATCAACTAATTGATAAGTATGGTAATCTGTTACAAGCTTTTAAGAAAAGCAGAATCCTTGCCAAAAAGCAGGCTAAGGAAATTGCCTATTTCAAGTTAGCTGCTTCAGAATCAGCAAAAGTGCTTGATCTGAAATTGAAGGAAGTAAGCCAACTGAAAAAAAAATCACGATCATTCAGATGGAAATAATTACCTTCAAAAATGATCACATCAAAAGTCTTGAAGTCAGACTTCAACGAGAGAGGGATCTTGTGGATAAATTTTCAAAGCCAAAGTCAGTCTTACCCTTAATTGATAACTTCATTGCCCAAAAAGGTAAGAAAGGATTAGGCTTCAAGGGAAGAATAAGGGCAGCTAATTCCAAAAGGAAAGGCAAAGCCCCAGTTCAGCCACTAGCCTCCAAACCCCCTATTCCTTTCAGGAAAGTGATGCAACCTACTAACAACTATGACCATGACATCACACATGGTCACTGTAAGCATGGTGATCAGGATGGCAAGGGTGCAAATGCAAATAGGGCAGCCCATGAGCAAACACACCATGTTCTTCAGGAATCATCAGTGTTTGATGCACCAGCCCCAACACTTAATAAAAAGACTTTTGTTCCTATAGAATTGAGGACTACTGACAGCAATGTTGTTAAGCCTGTATTTAAAAGAAAATACAACAGATATGAGTGCTAGTGTTATGGTAAAGTGGGTCACTATATCATTGATCGTTGGCAAAATACTAGTGTCCAGAAAAATGCTAGCTTACCTGTCAGAAAGGTTGCAGGCAAACATATCAAATTTAAATCTAACCTGAACCTAGGACCCAATAACTATTGGGGCTCTAAGGGTAAGTAATTTTATTTGATGCAAGTGAGTCCAAGTGACCAAACCCCAATATGGTACTTGGACAGTGGATTTTTCAAGCACATGACTGGAACTAGAAGTATGCTAAAGGACTTTACTCTCACATTGGATGGACCCAAAGTTATCTTTGGTGGATCAGAAAAGGGAGTAATCAATGGTTTTGGTAAAATTTCTAATAGCTCAATCACTATCACTCAAGTGGCCTATGTGAAAGGTTTAAAATATATCCTAATAAGCATAAGTCAACTAAATGATCTTGGTTATGACACTTCTTTTATTAAGAATGGGTGTCAGATTAGAAGGTTAGTGACCAAGAAGTTATCTTGACAGGCTATAGAAAAGGAAATGTCTATTGTCTAAATTTTGTGTGTGAGAATAAAGATTCTCCTATTTGCCTAGTTGCTGATGAGAAAGCTTCTCATTGTGTCAAATGGCACAAGAGGCTAGCTCACCTTAAATACAAGACTATAGGTCAACTCTTTAGTAAAGAGTTAGTGAGGAATGGTCCTCTGATCAAGTGCATCAAGGAGGGTGTATGTTCAGCTTGTCAAAATGGCAAATAGACCAAGACCTCCTTCCAAAGTCTTGATACCAAAGATTCAGTGAGGTGTTTATACCTCCTGCATATGGATCTATTTGGTCATATGCTAGTTTATAGTCTATGTAGGAAAGTCTATACCTTTGTGGTTGTTGATGACTTTTCCAGATTTTCCTAGGTATTCTTTCTGAGTAAGAAATCTGAAATCTCAACTGTCTTTCAAACATTTGTTAAGCAAATACAGAATCAACTCAACAGTTCTGTGGTTAAGATTAGAAGTGACCATGGGACTGAGTTCCAGTCTGAATGCATGACAAAGTTCTGTGAAGAACTTGGGATTCATCAAGAATTCTAATCACCAAGAACTCCCCAGCAAAATGGAATTACTGAAAGGAAAAATAGAACACTATTGAGGCTGGTAGAACACTACTATGTGACACATCTATCCCAGAATATTTCTGGGTTGAGACAGTAAACACTGCTTGTCATGTTCTCAATAGAGCTTTCATCAACAAAAGCCATAAGAAGACTCTGTATGAGATTCTGAAGGACAGAAAATCAAACTTATCCTACTTTAGGATCTTTGGTAACAAGTGTTATGTACTTGACAATGGCAATTCTTATTTCACTAAGTTTGTTAGCAAGTCCTAAGAAGGGATATTTGTTGGGTACAGCAATAATAGTAAGGCATACAGGAACTACAACTTGACTACTCAAGCTGTAGAAGAATCTGTCCATATAGTCTTTGATGAATCTAAGCTAATCAACTGTGAGTTGTCGAGCACTTCTTCTAGGTCTACAGGTTTGAAGGAAAAGATGGACAAGCTAACCATTAGTGAAGACCAACCTGCAAGACAGGATGAGGAAAATGATGGATGTTGTCCAGGGGGAGTACAAGACCCACAAGCTGATGATGAAGACAATGAATTACAGCTTGGTGGGGAGAATGAAGAAAATCAAGATGTGAACAGATTGCCTCCAGTAATTAGACATCTAAGAGATCATCCAGAACACCAAATCATTGGTGATGTAAGACATGGTGTTCTGACCAAAAGCAAGAGCATGAACACAGTTCTATGTTCAAGCTTCTTGTCCTAGATGGAACCCAAGAAATTTGAAGAGGCCATATAAGACCCAAATTGGATTTATGTCATGCAGGAAGAGCTGAATCAATTCAAAAGATGTAAAGTCTGGAAGTTGGTTTCTAAACCAAAGAATCACAATGTCATAAGGACTAAATGGATCTACAGGAACAAGTTAGATGAAAATGGCATTATAGTCAAGAACAAAGCTAGACTGGTAGCAAAAGGCTACAGGCAAGAAGGAATAGACTTTGACCAGACATTTGCCCCAGTGGAAAGGATGGGAGCAATAAGGCTGTTTATTGCCTATGCATCTTACCAAGGGTTCAAGGTATTCCAGATGGATGTAAAGTCAGCATTTCTGAATGGTGACTTACAACAGGAAGTTTATGTTGAACAACCTTCTAGTTTTGTAGATCCTCTTTATTCTAACTATGTTTATAGGCTTAAGAAAGCTCTATATGGATTGAAACAAGCCCCTAGGGCTTGGTATGAAACTCTGTCTACTTTCCTCATTGAGAACAAATTCTCAAGGGGGAAAATAGACAAAACTTTATTCCTAAGGGAATCAAAAGGCAAGATCATCCTAGTTTAGATATATGTTGATGACATTATCTTTGGATCAACTGAAAATAACCTTTGTAGAAAGTTTGCCAAACTTATGCAAGGGAAGTTTGAGATGAGCAGCATGAGTGAGCTGAAATTCTTCTTGGGACTTCAAGTAAGACAAACTGATGATGGCTTGTCCATATCCCAGTCTAAGTTCACCAAAGAGTTAATTAAGAAAAATGGCATAGAGTCAGCCTCCACCATGAGAACTCTAATGAGGTCAAGTATGCCTATAGGAAAAGATGAGGCAGGAAAACTTGTAGATGAGTCTTTGTATAGAGGGATAATTGGCTCTCTTCTTTACTTGACTGCTAGTAGACCAGACATTATGTATGCTACATGTGTATGTGCTAGGTATCAAGCTTGTCCAAAAGAATCTCATTATTCTGCTGTCAAGAGAATTGAAATATCTTAAGGGCACACCAAATCTTGGCCTTTGGTACCTTAAGAATAGAGATTTTCTGCTAACAGGTTATTCAGATGCAGAGTTTGCAGGCTGCAAAGAAGATAGGAAAAGCACCACTGGCACATGTCAGTTTCTAGGTGGAAGATTGGTGTCATGGAGCAGCAAAAAGCAGACAAGTGTGGCTATATCTACTACTGAGTCAGAATATATAGCTGCAGGCAGTTGTTGTGCGCAGCTGTTATGGATACAACATCAGCTTGAAAACTATGACATCAAGGTAAGTAGAACTTCATTATATTGTGACTCTACTAGTTCCATATCTATTACTAGAAATCCTGTCTCACATAGCAGAACTAAGTACATAGAAATCAGGTTTCATTTCATTAGAGATCATGTTGAAAAAGAAGACATAAGTTTAGAATTTGTCAACACTGATAATCAAATTGCTGACATATTCACCAAACCTCTAGATGAAACTAGATTCAATTGCTTTAAAATTGAATTAGGTATGTTGAACCTGGAATAATCTGATAGATCAAGAAAATCAAAAGGTATATAGAATTTCTAGGTTTCTAGAAAATATGTAAATTTTGGCTAAGGTATAAAATCTGTGTCGACACAACAAGGCGTGTGTCGACACTATCAACTAGTTGTATCGACAAAATAAAACTCTGTGTCGACACAAATATAAAACTTTATGTCGACACAAAAATCCTGTGTCGACACAGTGCTGTCGAGACTTTAGATTCTCTGTCGCGACCTAAATAGTCTGTGTCGACACAAGCAACTAAGTGTCATCACATAAGATTCTAAGTTTAGGCGTGTCTTTTGGTCTTCTTTTTCCTAGAATCCTATAAATAGGAGAGAGAATATTCTTGTCGACTGTGCGATTCAGAACGAACAACAATGGCGCCAAAGATGGAAGAGAACATCAACGAGGGTTATGAGCTGGTTTGGCAAGTTTTTGATGATGCGAATCAGGAAATCAAGGAGGTAATTAATCTAATCATAATGGCTGGATTAGAATATCTGGTGTCTGAACCAACCAGAATATGGAAGAAAGAAGTTCTTGAGTTCTACTCGAATGCTTATCTAGATTCAACTGGCACCAAAATCAAATCCACTGTTCAAGGATGGAAGGTCAAGGTCACAATCAAATGTCTGAGTAAGATCCTACATCTTCCCAAAATCAAACATGAACATGAACTAGATTGATCGATGACAGCTAGTGCACTAAACTGGTGTGGCTTATCTCCATCCACCAAGATTGGAGCAGTAATGATATGGAAGGGAATGAACTCCCAAGGGAAATTCCATTCAGAAATTCTGGGAAAGGTAATATTATGTAAACTTGGAGGACATGATAGGATCTCAGCTTACATGTTCAGTCTCATGACCAGAATTATATTCAAAGTAAAGACTGACTGGGCCATAGTTATGTTTAAGAAAATTAAGGAAGAGATTAAGAAGACCAATCTGGGTAGAATACATAGCCTCTATCTGGCTACTTGTATTCCAGAAACACTGACCCAGAAGTCTTGTACTAAGATAATCATATGAGGAGAATGGACTTAAGAATACTGTCCAGGTGGGACAGAGTGTTATCCAAGGATGTCTCTACACCTCAGAAACGCATGAAGACGGTTTAGAAGAAGAAATCTCCAGCCAAGATAGTTGAATCATCCAGTGATTCAGAAGAGGCAGTTGTATTCAGCTCAGATGAAGAACCAGAAAGGACAACGAAATCTCCTCCTCAAGAACCTGACACTAATGATATGTTGCAGGGGGAGAATGTTCCTGAAAGCAACATCTTTGTGGATCAGTTCCAGGGGGAGACTATTCAAATTCTAGATCAACAAGTGTTATCAACTCCAGGGGGAGATAATGATCAAAATACAAATGTCCAAATAGCTGAACTGGACAGTGAAACAGCCAATCTCTCTATAATAAAGGTAGTACAGGATATCAATAAGGTCGTCAAAGGCACTGAGAATGAAGCACAGGATGTGCTCATGAATGTCATTGATCAACATGAGCAACATAAAGTTCCTGAGAATGAAATACCCATGGAGAAAACTTTGAATTCCAGGGGAGCCACCAGTTAAGAATAAGAAATTTATACCTCTAGTTCAGATGCAACAAGAGGTAACATTGGAAGAATTATTTCTTGAATTACAAGAAGCAAGAACTAAGGGGGAGATGCCAATCATTGACCCTAGACAAAAAGAAACAGTGGACATAGCTAGTTCATCTGATTCCTCTGAAGAAGAAGAAGAAGCCTCTAGGGTAAAGAAAAGGCAACTTGTGCAGCTCAGGAAGAGGAGCTCAGGCTATAAGAAAGCCTTGAAGATTGTCCCACAAACACAACCTCCTGTAGTAGACTTCAGTTCACTTTTAGTGCAACTGTAATTAAAGTTAGATGCGTAGAGAATTGCTCTTGAAAAATATGTGGATGATAACAACAAAGATCTGCAATTCCACTTGGCCCAGGATATCAAATCTATTAGGTTTGAAGTAAACTTGAACAAGAAGGAAATGACAGATTGCTTCCAAAAGGGAGATAATGTTGTAGTCTACTTGGCCAAGCAACAGCAGGAGGCCAAGACTAATATAGAGGACATTGCATTAAAACAAAGTTATGTCCTGGAAAATCAAATCAGAATAAATCAAAATCTAGAAGACTCTCATAATACTATTCTAACAGATCTAGGGAGTAAAGCAACTGCTATCAAGGAACAAATGGTTACAGTAAAGTCTGAGTTTGATAAACAAATCAAAGAGGATTTAGCGGCAGTCCAAACCGCTATACAGGCATCTCAAAAGGCAATCTTTGATAAAACGCAGAAGTTCAAGACCTACTATAAAGAAGGAACAAATTATCTAGCTGATCAGGTAAGATTTCATAATGATGATCTGAGAGACCATGTGGAAATAGAAGTCATAAAGGGGGAGAGAGTATTAGTTAAAGCAAGCTCAGATCATGTTAAATGGATAACTAATAGCATCAGAACAACTCTTGGTTATCCACCCCTTTGTGATGATGACAACACTACTGAATCTGGAATTCAACCTGCTTACATTGAAGGGGTTCAGCAGGAAGTAGCCCAAGTCATATATCCACCTCTGTACTTTGAAGAAATCCAGCTGGCAGTGCAACAAATGTATAGTCCTCCAATGGAGGCACAGAATATTATTTTTGAAAATGTAGAAATGTCTGCAGATGCATTACAAAGAGCAAGGGATGCTCAGAGAGAAGCTCAGTTGTCTAAGAAGAGGTTCAGAGAACAGGCAGAATTAAAGCCTGATTTTAAACAATGGAGTCCAACCTCCAGGAATATTATTCTGACTTCTTGGAATGCTGTTAATGAGAATATGCATGATAGAGGAAAGTAGTATTCTGAATAGAATGAAGCAAATATCAGGAGAGGCAAGATGCTATATACCAGTTCAGAAGAGACCTCAGAGCTGGGAAGATACCTGCAAACTCTGTGGAGCCTAGCAAGTATTTTCCAAAGCCTTTTCATTACCTTGAAAGGCAAAAGATCAAGGCTGAAGAGCTCAAGAAGAAGAATCTTAAAAGAAAGAAGCTGGCTGATGACACAGAAGCTAGTGTACAAGCTAGGATTCAGTCTGGCAAAGGGATTGTCATTAAGGAACCGGATCAATCCTAGGGTTAGATTGACTAGGTTAAGGACTATGCAATAATTTGTCCTAAATCTTTGTTATTCTGAATTACTAAATATTTATAAAAATGAATTCTTTATTTCATCTATGATTTGATATTGAATACTTATGTTTATGTGATGCATGATTACTGTTTTGTAACATATTTTGTGATAATATTGTTACATGTTATTTCTGCTTATGGTTAACCCTGTCTTTGTAATAACTTTTTACATCATAATCCTTGTTTTATTATAAGTGGTGTATATCATTGACTAAGGGTTATGAATTCTCCAAATAGAGGGAGATTGTTGGGTACATTGGAAACTGTGTACCTGATTTTGAGAAGCCTCACTTAACTCAATGATATACATCATTGTGTATTTGATGTGATGTTGAGTTTCAATGTGTAGGTTAAAGAAATGCAGAGAAGAAAAATATATTCTAAGTACAAGTGTCGACACTTGTGAAGGAAATGTGTCGACACCAGGAGCCAGATTATGTCGACACACAGGACTTGTGTCGACACACAGAAATTCAGTCTATAGCACAGGACTTGTGTCGACACACTCAAGAATTCTGTCGACACCAACTATGTCGAGAATGGAAGCAGATTGTGTCGAGACACAGGACTTGTGTCGACACATTCTACAGAAGCTGTGACGAGAAGATAAAGAAGAGTTGTGTCGACATTCTATAAGCTGTGTCGACATCATCAAGAATTGTGTCGACACATGTTCCATTTGTGTAGACACATATGAAGTTTTGTCTCGACACTTTCTGTTGAGATCAAAGTGACGAAGTATCAGATGTCAAGAGTGAAGACTTGACAGCTGTCATAACTGACAAAGCTGTCACATCTGTCAGAGCTGTCAGAAGGCAATTATTAACCGGATCAGCTGGTAACCTCGGATGGGTTCTATATAAAGACATGTTCTATAAAAAAAGGGTGAGAGGGACTGGGTAGCTGGTTCATCCTGAAATCAACAAGTCATTGTTAAAGAGAAGGCAGATCCTGAACAAGTCTGCAAAAAGAATTCAGAATCACATCTGAAAGAAGAGAAGAGCTGGATTGTGGATCGACTCCAACTTTTCAAGAAGATCAACCTTACTTTGTTCAAATTCAAGAAGCTTTGAAGAAGCTAAGACAGGTTGGATCTCACGTAGTCAGTTCATTCCAGATCTGATCAAGAAGTCTTCATCCATTTCTCTTTCTTTTTGGGTGAAGAAATAATCATTCTCTCAATCAATTCTGTAAGATATTTTATAGATCTGAGGTAGGATCTTTGTGATCTGAGTTGTAGGCCTGATTATAAGGGCTGAGGTAGGGCTTGCTGGCCTAAGTGTAGGAGTGTGGACTCACTCTGAGGTAGGATTCCCTGAAATAATCTGAGTTGTAGGACTTGCTGAAGTCTGAGCTATAGGAACCATTCTGGGTTCTGAGTTGTAAGAATCTGAGGATCTGAGAAGAAAGAAGGGAGTTAGGCTGAATCTAATATACTGCTAGATAGGCGAAGGGGGGAAGTGGATGTACACATCTCTTGGGGAACCACTATAAATCTGTGTCAATGTTGTGTTGGCTGTGTTTATATTGATCTGTGCTGTGATAGCTGTAGCATAGTTTGTCTAATTGTGATATATTTTATCTGCCTAATTAAAATTGGAATTGAACCTATTGACCCCCCCCCCCCCCTCTAGGTGTTTAGGGTATCTTTAAACTAATTCTTTCACTCTCTCCGATATTATTGGAAAAGTTCTTCTATGCAAAGTTGGCTCCCATGACTACCTTTCCTCAGATATGTTCAAGCTTCTGGTGGACAGAGACACCTTTGACATGACCTCTGGAATCTTAATTCATCACTTGAAGAAAATTGATTCATTCTATCTTCTCTCGGTGGGAGAGGAGAATCCCCAGAGGGGGTGGTCACCTGGCCTTGTAAGAAGAAGAAGAGGCAGAAGCTATCCAGGATGACAGAACCCCCCATGAATCTCCTAAGAGCTCTGGTGCAAGAGCTTAGGGGGAGTCCACCTTCAGTCAGGCTATTGAGGACATCCAAGTACCTTCGTCTTCTCCTCCATCCTTCCTTCCCGTGACATACACTCTCATGTATGATGCAGTTCAGCATGATGAGATTCCTCTAGTGCCCTCCATTGTTGATGTTCTTGGTTCAGTTTAAGTTGATCAGTCCTCTGCAGTTCAACATGTTGATAATATTCTGAGTCCTACTGCTGATGAAGATTTAGATGTTGTTGATAATTTGGTTGCTGACATTGATGTTGCTGTTGGTGATTGATTCTGAGCCTGCTGATAATGCAAATGAGGAAGAAATTATATTGATCTCTGATGAGATTGTTGCCTATGAAAACATGATCATAAGTCTCCCAATGATTCTACCAGTAGTGGCTGAGGGGGAGAAGATTCAATCTTTAGTTTCAATTCAAACAGAGTTAGACAGTGTTGGAACACCCTATTACCAATTTGGGCTAGGATCACTATATTTATCTTAGGAAACCAGTTTGACCTAGATGTATAGTTAAAAAGGTCAACATTAGAATGTGTTTAGGGCTTAGAATTTAGGTTTGAAGCTGCCCCTAGGACCATTCAAGGAATCAGACTTAAAGCTGAGGCAAAGACAATTATCGTCGAGCTTAGGTCGACGAAACGTCGAACTCCGTTCGACGCTCTCTGAGCTCAACTATGATAAATCGTCGAGCTCCGGTTGACGATCTTCGAGCTCAGATCGACGATCTGTCTTCGGCTTGTCCTTCAGGTCGCTGAGCTCCGGTCGACGATCTTCGAGCTCAGGTCGACGTTTTCTGTCTGATCTTCATTCAAATCTCTGAGCTCAGGTCGACGATCGTAGAGCTCATATCGACGTTTTTCCTAAGAGATTGACATTTTTAAGGATTCAAATCAAGTCAGACTTTGGAATGTTTTTCAAATTATCTCAGCATTTATTTCAAGAGATCTGCCAGCCGTTTTCCTTTATTCTGGAGCAAGTTTCAAGGAATTCTTTTTGAGAATGTTTATTGGACTTTCCTCTAGAAGACAAGACTTTTATGGAGGACATTTAATGTCTGCTAACGGCTATCTTGGATGGAGGATCTTCAGAGAATAAATGATCCTTTTTGGTCTGACAGATATACATAACAAGAAAACAACAAGAAATTCTGAGTACAGATTCACAAGATAGAGAGATCAATTCAAAAATTAAAGTGATCAATTCTAAAGAATCAGTTGAACATTTTGGCATACTGAAAGAGTGATCATAGCTTCATCACAAGGACTCCAGACAATTCAATTTTCTCAGCCTCTGCTGAAACCATCTTCTGCTGGAGATCTGAAGCTTCTGAAGACCTATCACCCTGAAGCAAAGCTTCCACTCCTGAACTAGTCTACATCTCAGGGGGAGCTTTGACAACAAAATCAATCCACTTGTGCTTCTCTCTTTGATTGAGACAGAGAAGACAACTTCACTCTTTTCCTTTTTCTTTCCTGCTGTAAAAGGGTTACCAAAACTCCCTTCAAAAGTCTTGATTCTGGTTCTGAGAACCTTGTCAAAACTCAGTGGTGGCATGACACCTGATCAAAAAATTTAGTGTGGTTTTTGAGCACCTTATCAAAAGCTCATTGGTGCCCAGGACACCTGATCAACCCTTCCTGCAGTGGATTCCTACCAAGGGTGGTAGAAGAGTGGATGTACCCAGGTTTTTGGGGAACCACTATAGCTCATTGTGTCTTCTGGTTGCTTGAGTATTTTCTTTGCTGTGTGCTGTGATTTTCTTTTTGCTGTCTTAGTTTTAAATTATATAGCAAGGCACCTTACACTTATACATAAATTAAATATTAATTGTTTTGCTTGTTTAAAGTGTAAAGTTATTTTAAAAGTACTCTATTCACCCCCCCCCCCTCTAGAGTTAAGATAGATTTTACCCTCACTTTCAATTGTTATCAGAGGGAGGTTGGTTGCTCATACATGCTAACACCTGAACCAAAAGATCCTTGATAAGATCAATCTTTTAAGAGGGTTATTTTCATTATATTTAATTTTATATAAAGACATGGCACAGAACAAAGATTATGCAAGCACCAGGCCTCCAGTGTGCAATCTATCCAAGTTTGCACTTTGGAAAGCAAGGATTAGACTTTACATGAACTCTATTAATAAAGACATATTTAATTCTGTTTTGACAGTGTGCCCAAGTCCACCAGCAAGCTCAAGTACAAATGCTATTCCACCTCCTTCAGGAACAGATGCTGAAATAAAGAAGTGGAAGACTGCAGATGTCAAGGCCATAAATATCTTAGCTCAGACAATATCTGATGAGATATTTCAGAAGGTAGCTGAATACAACTCAGCCAAAGGAATTTGGGACAAGCTCTCTGAAATTGTCTCAGGATCTGCTGATGAAAGGAAAGACAGGAGATCCCATCTTATAAGCCAATATGAGAATTTCAAAAAAGGAGAAGCTGAATCAGTGGCTGACATGTACAATAGACTAAGTCTGATTGTCAATGAGTTAAAGACTCTGGATAAAGAAGTCTCATTGACTGAGTTGAATGACAAAATCCTAATGTGCTTCCCCAGCACTTGGGATTCAAGAATCTGGCCAATCAAAGATGCCAGAAGTCTAAATGAGATTACCACTGAAGCTCTCCTAGGCAAGCTCAAATCTTATGAGTTGCTTATTAAAAATAGAGAAGAAGAACAGAAGGCTGCATCACCAGCCACAAGGAAAGAGAAGACCATAGCCTTCAAAGCTACAGAAGAGGAGCCTGAAGATAAAGCTACAGGAAATGATGAGCTCCTAAGTTTACTGGCCAAAAGATTCTACAAGATGGCCAGAAAAGACTTCAGAAAAAGATCATACAAGGGACATGATAAGCCAAGGTATGATAAATCAAATAACAATAAAGAAATTATATGTTTTGGTTGCAGGAAACCAGGCCATATTGTGCCTGACTGTCCAGAAAACAAGAACAAGGACAAGAAAGATAGAAGAGAAAGAAGAAAGGAGAAAGACTTCAGAAAGAACAGCTCAGACAAACCCTCCTCCAGCAAGAACAAACATACAAGGAAGGGATTTGTTGTTGAGACATGGAGTGAAACTGAAGAGGACTCTGAAGCCTCATCCAGCTCCAGTGATGATGAGGATGATGCTGATGAAAAGGAATGTTGCATGATGGCTATCAATGCCTCTCAAACAAATTCAGAAGCAGAAGAGTCAGAATCAGATTCAGAAGCTCAACTAGAAGAAGATCAGGTAATCAATTCATTTGATTTCAGTTCTGAGGACTTTAAACATGAGTTTAAAGTACTATGCCTAGATCTGTTGGAGTCTGAGAAGGAAATCACTTCCCTCAGAAAACAACTGTCTGAGTATAGCACTTTAAAATCAGAGAACCTTAAACTCTCTGAAGAGTTAGAATGTTATAGAGAGGAGATAGCTTCACTGAAGAGTGAACTATCCAAGGCCAAGCAATTTGAAGAATTCCTTAATGGGAGAAGTATCAAATTAATGGACATCACAAGCACAGTGAACTCAAGATTGAATAGTACACTGGGCTTGGGTGCTTCATCTAGCCAACCCATAGTATTAACCACCCCAATCAAATTTATTTCTGATAAAGGGAAGGGTGTTGTAGAGGTAGCTAGGAAGAATTCAGATCTACCCAAGAAAAGCAAAGTTCAACAGAAAACGTCGAGCAGAGGTCGACGATCGTCGAACAGAGATCGACGATCTCAGGCTGAAACGTCGAACTCAGCTCAACGATTCCTGAACTCTGAACTCCCTCACAGTCGATCTTCGAACGGAGCTCGACGATTTTACCCAAGATCGTCGAACTCAGCTCGACGATCGTCGAACTCAGCTCGACGATCGTCGAACAAAGTTCAGAGCCTTGAACCTTCTTTCAGAGGCAAATCTCAATTCAATCCTATAAGTGTTTCATCCCAATGCTTTAATCCTTATACTGAATGGATAATACCTCCTAGGAGATACCATCCTGAAGGTTATAAGAATCAACCTAGGATGTCTTTTATTTCTGAATTTAAGGGATATCAACCTAGGCCCAAGGTGAACTGGGTCAAAAACATATAAGCTGTTTATGTGCAGGTGAAGACCTATCCAACATCAAACCAGCTATGGTATCTGGATAGTGGGTGCTCAAAGCACATGACAGGGAATAAGGACAACTTCACATCCTTTAAAGCCAAGCTTGGACCCAAAGTAATTTTTGGTGATTCAAACTTTGGAACTACAAAAGGATATGGTACAGTCCAAATTGGGACAGTCACCTTCAAGAAAGTAGCCTATGTTGAAGGACTCAAGCACAACCTGATAAGCATTAGTCAGCTGTGTGATGAAGGATATCAAGTGACTTTCAACAAAGAAATATGCAAGATCAAGTCAGAAGACAACACAACTGTGTTGACAGGTAACAGGAAAAGTAATATTTACTTAGTAGACTTTCATTCATCTAAGGTAGATATTTGCCTGTTTAATTCCATATCTAGACCTAATATTCTATGGCATAAGAGACTAGGACATATTAACCTTAGAACCATTGCTAGGCTATCCAAGGACAACCTTGTTAGAGGACTGCCTTCTGGCCCATACAAGAAGGAAGGACTCTGCAAGGCTTGTCAATTAGGCAAGCAAACTAAAAATAGCTTTAAATCAATTAACAAGAGTGATTCTCCTAGGATTTTGTATCTGTTACACATGGATCTTTTTGGACCCATTACAGTACAAAGCTTAGGACGGAAATCATATACTTTAGTGATTGTAGATGACTTCTCAAGATTCACATGGGTATTCTTTCTGAAGAAGAAATCTGATAATTTTAAGTGTTTGACAGAGCTTCTCAAATGCATTCAGATTGAGTTCAACACTCATATTGCCCTGATCAGAAGTGATCATGGGACAGAGTTTGATTCTCTTCTCATGCAAGAGTTCTGTCAAAGTGAAGGGATCAAGCATACTTTCTCAGCTCCCAGAACTCCTCAACAAAATGGGGTAGCTGAAAGGAAAAATAGAACCCTTATTGAATCTGCAACTACATTATTGACAGATGCTCACCTACCTCTATCCTTTTGGGCTGAGGCAGTGAACACCTCCAATTATGTGTTGAATAGAAGTCTAATATATAAACTGAAGGGCAAGACTCCCTATGAATTGCTCAAAGGAAAGAAACCTAAATTAGACTATTTTAAAGTTTTTGGTTGCACTTGTTACATTCACAATAATGACAAGAAATATTTAGCAAAATTTTAAGCAAAAGCTGATGAAGGAGTGTTTCTGGGATACTCCATGATCAGTAAAGCTTATAGGGTTTATAATAAAACTGCTCTAAAAATAGAAGAATCTGTCCACATTTCCTTTGATGAAACTAATATGTCTTTCAAGGAGAAGAATACTTCTACCATAGAACATTTGCAGGTGCATTCTCTAGCTGAAGACTTGGACAGATTACAAGTTACTCAAAAGGATGAAAGTAGTGAAGATGAAGAAGCTGCTCCACATCTGGAAGAAAATCTTCTTGAAGAGCCAGTTGTTGTCCCACAAGAGGAAACAACAACACAGGTTGGTGAACAATCAACACCCCTTGGTGATCTAGTAACAACAAGAGATCATCCAATCTCCCAAGTGATTGGAGACATCTCAGCTGGTGTGCAAACCAGAAATCAGGTCAATCAAAACCTGATGCACACTTGCTTTCTCTCTCAAATTGAACCTCAAACCATTCAAGATGCAGAGCAAGATCCACACTGGATCATTGCAATGCAAGAATAGTTGCATCAATTTGAAAGAAACAAAGTTTGGGAACTAGTGCCTAAGCCAAAGGATCATTCCATTGTTGGAACAAAATGGGTGTTCAGAAATAAGCTGGATGATCAAGGAATTATTGTAAGGAACAAGGCAAGGCTAGTTGCTCAAGGATATTCTCAAGAAGAGGGGATAGACTATGACCAGACCTTTGCACCTGTTGTAAGGTTAGAGGTCATAAGAATCTTCCTGGCTTATGCTGCTCACAAGGGATTCAAAGTCTATCAAATGGATGTGAAGAGTGCTTTTCTCAATGGGGAGATCAAAGAAGAAGTCTATGTCAGACAACCTCCAGGTTTTATCTCTCTAACTCATCCAGATTATGTTTTTAAACTACACAAAGCACTATATGGTCTCAAGCAAGCTCGTAGAGCATGGTATGAGACTCTAGCTTGCTTTCTGCTGAAGAATGATTTTGTTAGGGGGAGAGTAGACCAAACTCTTTTTATTAGAACCCATAAGGCCCATACCCTACTAGTACAAATTTATGTAGATGATATTATATTTGGGTCTACTAATTCAAATTTGTGCAAAAAGTTTTCCAAGCTTATGCACTCTAAATTTGAAATGAGTAGCATGGGTGAGCTATCCTTCTTCTTAGGATTGCAAGTCAAACAACATGCTGAAGGCATGTTTATTTCTCAAACCAAATATGCAAAAAAATTGGTTAAGAAATTTGGGATGTCTGATGCATCATGTATGAAAACACTCATGCCTACCAATGTTGTATTGGATGCTGATGAACATGGGAAACCAGTTGATCAGACAACATATAGAGCAATGATTGGCTCTCTATTGTACCTTACAGCCAGTAGGCCTGACATAATATTTGCTACATGTATATGCGCTAGATTTCAAGTTAGCCTTAGAGAGTCACACTTAACTTTAGTAAAGAGGATTCTTAGGTATGTTAAAAGTTGTCCAAATCTAGGTCTCTGGTATCCAAAAGATTCAGCATTTGACTTAACTGGATTTTCAGATGCTGATTATGCTGGATGCAGAATAGACAGGAAAAGCACCAGTGGAACTTGTCAGTTTCTTGGTGATAGACTTGTCTCATGGTATTGTAAGAAACAAACATCTGTGTCAACCTCAACTGCTGAAGCTGAATACATGGCTGCAGGCAGTTGTTGTTCATAAATATTGTGGATACAAAACCAACTCCTACACTATGGTTACAACTTAGAGAAGTCTAAAATATTTTGTGATAACACCAGTGCTATTTCCATTGCACAAAATCCAGTCCTCCATAGTAGGACAAAACACATAGAAATTAGGCATCATTTTCTAAGGGATAATGTTGAGAAAAAAAATTGAACTTCAATATATCCCAATTGATTTGCAAAGGGGAGATATTTTCACCAAGCCTTTGGATGAAAAGAAACACAACTTCTTCCTCAATCAGTTAGGCATGTTAGATGGAGGAAGCCTAAAGTAAATTACAAGATTTTGAAAAGCTAAAAATAGACCAAGATTAGGCTAAAAACTCATCTCTTTTTGTGTCTATAGGATAGTTTCTGTCCCTGAACTGCGCTCGACATTTTCCCCAGAAAGCGTCGAACGGAGATCGACGTTTACCAGAGAAACGTCGAATGGAGTTCGACGTTTCCCAAAACGTCGACCTGAGTTCAGAGCGTGTCAGATAGTTGTATACTATCACTTTCAGGCCTTCGATCGTCGACCTGAGTTCGACGATCTCCCTAGATCGTCGAACTGAGATCTACAATATTGAAGACCTTTCAGCTTCCATCAGGAGTCCTGATCGTCGTGTAAGACCCCCTTTTTTTTTCAACCACCGGGGTCTTAGCCCAGAATTGCCGCTTTGTGGTGGCACCGACTCACGGGAAGGCAACCACTACAAAACGTCAATTCTGTCGGCCCTTTTCGTTCACAAGAGAGAGAAGCATTTATACAAAAATGTAAACAAGTCCATAGAAACATGTAAATAAAAGTGAAATCACATCCAGTCCATCAATAGATAATAATAGAAAAATAGATAAATGGGCTCGAGCCCAGTACATCAGAGTCCTCACTACAAGTCGCTCATCGCGGAAGCTAAGAAACTACTAATCACTCACAGAGCTGGTCGCAGGCGCACTGGTGCTAGACTGTCCCACCTCCATGCGCACCGTACTCCGCTGGTGCTGGTCCCTGGACTGCTGGTCCCTGTCTCCCATCCGGAGCTCCTGTAATGTTGTGGTTCGAAAACCATTAGTCATAAAGACTAAGCACTATCATCCCCTACCCCTCCCACCACGGCTCCTAAGCACCGGGCGGAGAGGAGGAAAGGGAAGCTACAAAAGTGGAGAATAATCAAGCAGGTGACAGGGAAGCTAATCTAGTAGTTATTTAGAATGAATTAGGTCCAACAATCCTACAGCAGTAAGTAATAAGGAGAGCAGTTAATAAGTAGCAAATTGTATAAAAAGACAGCTAGAGAACAGTAAGTAAACAAGCAAGTAAATAAGTATGTAACCTTAACTTATATGTATGCCCATACAAACTTATAAGTTAAGGGGTCTTCTGCAAGGCTTCCATCGTATAAAAAGTCCCATACCGATTTATACGTTGGGGTGTCGGTTGTATGCAATTATGAGTGTAGTGATATGATATGCCATGATTCATGCAAGAGGAACTCACGCACACGGCTCTATGCGCACAGACCTTTAGTTCCCCCTGTTCGGGCAGCTAGCTTCACTCCCAGGAACCTCCGTAGTGGCAAACGGAGACAGTGGGTCGGGCCCCCCACTCCTAGGCGGGCATCCACACTACCAGGCCTAGCCCTTCCGTACGCCCCTAGAAGAACACAACCTAGAGTATTCGCATACTACTGCTGGCTGTACCCACCAGACTTTCTTTGGCTAAGTGTCCCACACCGCCGAGTCAGCGTACCGATGTCGGTGTGAACGACAATCAGATACCGAAGACCCACCACCTTTATTCTGTACTCCAACCCTCGAGCCCTCGGCCCCCCGGACAGTCCGTCCGTGCATCTACCTTCATAGCTACTGTCTGAATGGCAACCAATCCTATAATTCTACTTTCCTAGCTATCGGGGAGTGTAAATGTGCAACCCTAGTTATACTAGTTGCTCTTTTAATTCATTATTCCTATGGTTTACGTTAGCCCAGGACTGCCCCCGGTATACCCCGTGAAGGGCTCTCAAGGGGCACTAGGAACCAAGACGGCGGCATTACGGCCCGAAGTTCCCTTTCGCAAGGCACTTATTGTTATTGGTTAATCTCCCTTAACCCGATCCCCTTTTAGTTACTTTAGATCTAACCCTAGAGTATTAAGACTCTTCCATTCCTATCCGGGGTGGACGATCTTTCGTCGTTCCCGTACTCCCTTATCCTAACCAGTCTCACACTCTACTTATCCTGACTTCCAATGATGAACTCAATCTTAACTTGCCCTACCAACCATCAACTACCAGAATTCCGTGGCTTTACTATATGCAGACCATCATAAGCTATATGAGGTACACAAGGGGAGGTACGCCAAATTATCTTCCAAATCTCTTATAATATTTACTGGAGGTCTACCATATCATAATTTGTCTAAATCTAGAAACTTATAATTTTCCTAATTAATCTGATATTTATTTAATTTTCCTAAAGGACGGGCCATGGGTCATTTAAACATGAACTACATGATCCTCCTAAGTAATGGCTACTCAAAAAATCATGATCATTAAATAACAGCAAGATAACCTCAAATACAAATTTCCAGAATTTTACAGAAAGTATTTAGCCTCTAAATAATTTATCCAGTATAATCACGTTAATTCTATGTAATGAAGGAAGTACTAAAATTACTCATCGGAAAATTATAGAAAAATTACTAATCAGTAGTATGGTATAAAAAAGATCTTTGTGCAAAGAATCATAATTTTACTAGCTTGCTAAACACCACTAAAGATTTAATCAAATAATCAAGGTAAAACATACTTAATGAAGCAAGCCTTAGAATTAAACTTCCAAAAATCCCATAAAAATTCACAGAGATTTAAAACCATAATAAATGTTCTCTGTCTAAATTTCATCAATTTCTAGGAAGTGTGTGTTCCATAATAAATTTTCTAAGCAAATCATACAAGCTACTAAATCGTTAATGAAGTACCCAAAATAATAATCTTAAAATTCATAGTAAAATATCCAGAGCTTGTACCATCCCTATAATTCACTCTACCCAAATCTCAACACTTTTCAATGTGATTTAGTGTCATTTCCTATCTCTACAAGTTTTGCACCCTAAACTAGGGTTAGGTTTTTAGGTATCCCAACGGTCTCCAAATCTACTAAGATTTCATCCAGAGAACTATATTGGCCCTATGGTTCTCTTCACCCAATTTCGAGTCAATCCAAGGTCATTTGACCCCATGACCTTCACAAACCACCGAGATCCATCCTTAGGGTTTGGCCTTGGTTCTTAGGGCAAACTTACCCCGATCCACCTCAAACTCTATGAGGGGGTGCTAGAGAATATTACTAGCCAGTGGTAAAAATCTCAGCCTCTGTTGAGGTGATCTGACCACTCAAATCTCAAAAGTGCACCTTTAACCTAAGACCCCTTATTAGGGCAAAAGTTAGGTTTGATCACTTCTAATCCAAACCATCTCCAAATGAGATGAAAAATTATACAGAACCTTATGGTGAACCCAGGGACCACTCACCAAAATTTGGGAGGGTTTGGAAATTATTTAACCATCTAATTAAATTCGGCTAAGATTATTGAATTTTTCTAAAAACTATAGAAAAATATTTCCCAAAAATCCTAATTTTTGGGCAGCATCTAGATATAAATAAGATTAAGCCACACCCCAAATTTCGAGTCATTTTGATGACTGGTTTGGAGTGGGGAATTTTTCTAAGGTCAGGACAGCCCTCTGGATAAACCTCACCAAAAATGATGTTGTGGTCTAACCAGGATTCCAAATCGAGTGAAATCAATTTTAAGTTAAACAAGATTTCAAGGGCTACATTTTATATGTTGACCACTTTTCCTGTAGGAGCCTCTAGATATTTTTCCCAAATTATTTAAAGTGACAGATATTTTCATTCAGAAATTGCTTCACAAATAAAATCTAATTAAATGGCACTGTTCATCTTCTTCTACAGCCCGAAACCAGAGCCCTGAAAACCTAATTTCCTGTAGCTTTTCCAAACTATTTCCCGGCCATCCAGCCATCTCCCTGGCCGGCCACCACCACCACCACCTCTGTTGAGGTGAGGGCTATTGTCGGGCGGCGGCACGGCCGCCGGAGAGGCGGTTTCCGGCGAACCCGCCACCATGAAATTTTCGGAAAAACCACGAATACGCTCACCCGATCTGGCTCTTTTGAGCCCGATATCTCTCCTAACGATTTCTAAGATCTATCCGCAGAAGAAGAGGGAGGGGAGGACCTTGTTCGCGGGCTGGAGGCGTGCAGAGCGTCGGGAAGCCATTGGCGCGGTGGTGGCATCGCCAGAAATTCTTCAACAGCAAGGGGAAATCTGAAACAGTTTTATGGAGAGTGTAACCTTTTTCCCTTGCTCTTAGGAGTCTTTTATAGATCAGCAAGTGGGGAGGGGAAAAGATGAAACGTTCATGGCTCTTAATATTTCCCTTAATGACGTTTCGGTTATGACGAATGGCAGTTGAAACGCTGGAGATGAAGAGGTGTTTGTCAGGTGGCGATTTCCTATTGGACCCACTTTTCCTTAATTACTTAAATAATTAAAGTAGGCAACGGCCCATAAATACTCTTGGTTTTCATTCCCATAATCAGATTTTATTATGGCGTCGGTTACGGAAATTTCCAGTCTGGCTGACGTTTCGGCCTTGGTCACGGGCGTGACACATAGGTCACGGGCGTGACAGGCCCGGTTAGCCAATTCTGGGTTCGACGATCGTCGAACTGAGATCGACGATCGTCGAAGGGTGGTCACGGGCGTGACACTTGGGTCACGGGCGTGACAGGCCCGTGCGGCCAATTCTGGTTCGACGACCGTCGAACTGAAATCGACGATCGTCGAGCGTGGTCACGCCCTATGTCACGGGCGTGACATTGCGGGTCACAGGCGTGACATGCCAGGTGACTAATTCTGGGTCGACGATCGTCGAACTGAAATCGACGATCGTCGAACGTGGTCACGCCCTATGTCACGGGCGTGACATTGTGGGTCACGGGCGCGACATGCCCGTGTGGCCAATTCTTGGCCGACGACCGTCGAACTGAAATCGACGATCATCGAACGTGGTCACGCCCTATGTCACTGGCGTGACATTGCGGGTCACGGGCGTGACAGGCCATGAGGCAAATTCCGCGCCCGACGATCGTCTAACTGAGATCGACGATCGTCGAAGGAGTCACGCCCCAGGTCACGGGCGTGACACGTGGGTCACGGGCGTGACAGGGCCGGGTTGAAAATTCTGCGTCCGACGATCGTCTCCCTGAGATCGACGATCGTCGAATGAGTCACGCCCTAGGTCACAGGCGTGACGGGTCGGTCACGGGCGTGACCAACCCGTGACCCAAATTCTTGGTCGCTTTATTTCAATTTTTGGGCTCCCTAGGGTTCTACCACAACCAACCAACTCCTAGGAGTCTAGCCAGAAATGGGATGTTACAAATCTCAATAAACAAAACAAAGATTTCGTCCCCGAAATCAAGGTTAAGCCTACGGGACTCAAATCGGGAAAAATAAGCTTGTAACATCCCATGAGAACTGAAAGATTACTTCTCTATGTTATGTTTGCTTTGTGCGGTTTCAAATCTAAGATTAATTCGCCCACTTAACTAGGTATATACACCCCAATAAACAAAAGATTAGTCCCTATTCTTGAAATTTCAGTTCCATTGGTTTAAAACAGGAAGGCAAATTGATTGTCCAGAGGGGTTGTGAGGTATACCTGACGAAAAAGTTCCGGGTATTTTTGCCGCATCAAGTCCTGTGGCTCCCATGTATGCTCCTCCTGCCCATGATTGTTCCACAGAACCTTGACTAACGGGACCTTCTTTCGTCGCAAGACCCGCACTGCTGTATCGTCAATCCTGATAGGCTCCAAGTTGACTGACCGATCCGAGGCCACCGGGCCATCTGCCGAGGAAATCAGCTGCTCAGGGCGTAGCAGAGCCCTCCGAAGTGAGGAGACGTGGAAGACGTCATGTAATCCCGCTAACTCCGGCGGTAGCTCCAGTCTATAGGCTAAGGGGCCGATCCGCTCCAGGATCCTATAGGGCCCCATATATCTCGGACCGAGCTTCTTCCGCCCGCGAACCCGCGAGACTCCGTGCATCGGCCGTATCTTCAAGAAAACCCGGTCTCCTACCTGGAACTCTACTTGACGGTGCCTCGCATCGTAGTATTTGGCCTGTCTGCTCTGGGCTTCCAACATCCTGTCCCGGATCAATCTAATCTGAGCATCTGTATCTCCCACAAACTCCGAGCCTAGTGCCCGCGGATCCTCATCCTGAACCCATGATAGTGGGGTTCTGCACCTCCTTCCGTACAACGCTTCGTTTGGAGCCATGCCTATGCTGGACTGATGAGTGTTGTTGTACGAAAACTCGACCAGTGGCAGCAATCTCTCCCAAGGCTCGCCACGGTCCAAAATACATAGTCGCAACAGATCCTCTAGTGTACGATTTGTGCGCTCTGTCTGTCCGTCGGTCTGAGGGTGAAAAGTTGTGCTGAATGTCAACCGAGAACCCAGATGGGCCTGGACTGACCTCCATTCCCTGGATGTAAACCGCCCATCCCGATCCGAAATGATAGTCTTGGGCACCCCATGATAACGCACAAACTGCTCAATGAACCTCCGTACTAATACACTGACTGGTGCGCCCTTTGCCACTGGAATGAATCTGGCCACCTTTGTTAGCCTGTCCACTATCACCCAGATCGAGTCATTCCCCGCACGGGATCGAGGTAGCCCATGTATGAAGTCCATGGCTATATCCTCAAACTTCCATTCCGGCACCGGAAGCGGCTGCAGCAAACCTGTCGGGTTCCTACATTCCGCCTTCACGAGCTGGCAGGCCTCGCAATGCGTCACAAAATACGTAATATCTTTCTTCATACCCGGCCAGTACATTGTCCTCTTTAAATCCTTTACCATCTTGGTGATCCCCGGGTGTACCGAATACCGGCTGCAGTGAGCTTCCGTCAAAATATCCTCCCGGATCCGTCCTCCTGCTGGTATGTAGACTCTGCCTCGAAAACACAGGAGCCCATCCCTCAAAGAGTAATCTCCCGTCGTGCCTTCCTCCAAGGCTCGGAATATCGGCTCAGCTCTCTCATCCAGCATCTGTCCATCTCTGATGCGGTTTCGAATGTCATCAGTAGTAGCCATCGACCCTAGGTACTCCATGTATAGCTCCGGGTCATCCTCAGACACCAGCGAAATCTGCATCTTCTCGAACGATCTAACCAACTCCAAGGCCATCAGCTGCGGGCCTACTCCTGCCGTACTCGCTCTCCGGCTCAGAGCATCTGCGACCACGTTCGCCTTCCCCGGATGGTAGTGCATGGTATACTGGTAGTCCGACTGAAACTCCACCCAGCGTCTCTGCCTGATGTTTAACTCCTTCTGGGTGTCGACGTACTTCAGATTCTTGTGGTCGGAGAAGATATCACAATGTACCCCGTAGAGATAGTGCCGCCAGATCTTAAGAGCAAAAATGACTGCCCTCATCTCTAAATCGTGCATGGGGTAGTTCTGCTCGTGCTGCTTCAACTGACGGGAGGCGTAGGCTATTACGTGCTTGTTCTGCATCAGAACGGCACCCATCCCCTGATAGGAAGCATCTGTATACACTTGGAATCCCTCCTTCCCTGATGGAAGAGCAAGGATGGGAGCCGAGGTGAGACGATCCTTTAGCTCCTGGAAGGCAGATTCGCATCGAGGCGTCCATATAAAAGGAGACTCCTTCTTCGTCAGAGACGTAAGAGGGAGGGCAATCTGAGAGAATCCCTCGACGAACTTCCGGTAGTAACCGGCAAGTCCCAAGAAACTTCGAACATCTGTGGCCGACTTTAGTGATGGCCAATCCCGTACTGCCTGGATCTTTGCCGGATCCACTGCCAGACCTGCTCCACTGATGACATGGCCCAGAAAGGCCACCTCCTTTAGCCAGAACTGGCACTTGCTGTACTTGGCATACATCTCATGCTCACGCAGCTTCCCCAAGGTCAAGGCCAGATGTCTCGCGTGCTCCTCCTCCGTCCTTGAATAGATGAGAATGTCGTCGATGAATACAATGACAAAGACGTCCAGATACTCCTCGAACACCCGATTCATCAAAGTCATGAATGCGGAGGGTACATTCGTGAGCCCGAACGGCATCACGGTAAACTCGTACAAGCCATATCTGCTGCTGAAGGCCGTCTTCGGGATGTCCTCCTCCCGAATACGAAGCTGGTAGTACCCTGACCTCAGATCCAGCTTTGAGAACCAATGGGCTCCCTCCAGCTGGTCAAAAAGCTCGTCTATCCTTGGTAAGGGATACGTGTTCTGGACTGTCAACCTGTTCAGAGCCCGGTAATCTATGCACAATCGAAGGGTCCCGTCCTTCTTCTTAACGAACAGCACCGGAGCTCCCCATGGTGAAGAGCTAGGCCGAACGAACCCGGCCTCCACTAACTCCTGAAGCTGGCTTTGGAATTCCACCAACTCCTTTGGGGCCATTCGATAGGGAGCTCTGGATACCGGCTTAGCCCCCGGTACGAGCTGAATCTGAAAGTCCTTCTCTCGGTGTGGGGGTAACCCTAGTAGCTTCTCTGGAAACACGTCGGTGAAGTCCCGCACTACTAGAATATCTGCAATGGAGTCCTTGGCTACGATCGCCTCAAAGAGGACCTGATAAACTTCTTCCCCCTGCAGGTGGGCCTTAACGTCCTGCACAGACGATAGTAAGGTACGGGGTGCTGGTATAATACCTTCGATAACAATGAAGGAGTCGTCGTGCCTCACGGTGATCCTCTTCGCCACGCAATCGATCTGGGCATGGTTCCAATACAGCCAAGTCATGCCCAGAATCAGATCGTAATCTGGCATCTTCAGAACTGTCGCTGGTGCCTCAAACGCCTTTCCGCCGATCCTCGCTTCCATATTACAATGAGCAGAGGTCAATATCTCTGATCCATCGGGTAGGCGCACCCTCATCATCTTCCCGGTGAATGGCTCCACTCCTGCCAGTCCTTTCACGAAATCCTCCGACACGAATGATTGCGACGCACCAGTGTCGAAGAGGGTGTGAGCGGGCTTGCCGCTCACGAAGACTATGCCTGGGGTAATTAAATGTCTTAGTATTCTTATTGTAGTTTATCTTCTCTTAATTTCTAGCCAGGTTATGTTTAAAATAGTAGTTTATATGAAGAAAATTTACAAGTACTGCCATACCTGTGATAACCTGCTCCGGGTTCCGGGGCTGTGTCAGGTCTAGAGCATACACCTGCTCTCTCTCTAGCCTGCGGCCTCGATCCTGAAATCCCCGTCCTCGGTCCTGTCCTCGTCCGCCAAACTGTCGGGGAGGTGGAGTGCCCTGATGTGCTGGTGGGGGTGCTCGCCTCACAGGGCAGTTCCTCTTGATATGCCCCGGCTGGTTGCACTGATAGCATACCGGTGGCTGCTCTGCTGTCCTTGGTATTTCCAGCATCTGTATAGGCTGGGGAGCCAATACCCCCTGACTCCTCTACTCCTGCCCAAACTCTTGACGAGGCTGATCCCCGTTCCTTCTCTCTCCAATAACCTGGCCTCGAGGACGGTCTCTACGTCCTCCAATCATTGTATCATCAGCCGGTCTCTTCTGGCTCCTCACTGTAAGCTGATCCGCCTCTCTCTTCTTAGCCATCTCCAGAATCCTGGCCAGACTCCCCTCTGAGACGAAAAGGAGGGACTGCCTCATATCATCTTGCAGCCCCTTATAAAACCTCCAGGAATAGCCAGCATCGTCTAACTGGTAAGCGTCCGCATAACGGGCTAGGTGAGTGAACTCCTGATAGTACTCCACCACAGTCCTGTTCCCCTGCCTCAACCGCAGGAACCTATCCTCCAGGTCATCTCTCGCCGATTGAGGTACAAAATGTCCCAAGAGCGCTGCTCTGAACTCCTCCCAAGTAATATCAGCACAGTCCATTCCTGCAAAGGTGGTGTCCAGCTGAGATTTCCAACATCTCTTTCCGTGTGACTCTAAGCAGGAGACTACCAAAGCGACTGCCTCCTCCGTGGGGCATCGAATCCCTGCCAGCATCTCGTAAATGGTGTCCAACCACTCCTCCGTACGTACTGCAAACTCCGTCCCCTGGTAGGATGGAGGGGAAAGTCCTCGGAAGACCGTCATCCAATTGGCCCCGGGGTTTGGCTGTGGGGCCGGGGCTTGCTGAGCTCTGAAGGCCTCCAGGATGGTCGTCAGTGTTTGCCCCATCTCCGTCTGCTGGGACGGAACTGGTGCTGGCGGAGTCGGGACCACATTCGAAGCCTGAGGTGTCCCCTGCTGCGATGTAGGGTTCGTCGCAGGCTACAAGTAAAAATTCCATTTGTTAGAGAGCGAATGAATGGAATTTAAGAAGAGTTAGGATGGACTTTCACATGTGATTTCCCTTATGGGCACACCACTGCTTCCGCTGCTAGTTTGTCCGCAAACTAAGCTCGCACGGGGGTGGCCCAAGGTTTTTTTGTGGACTACTTCTCTATCGATCGAGGTCTGCTCTGATACCACTTGTAAGACCCCCTTTTTTTTCAACCACCGGGGTCTTAGCCCAGAATTGCCGCTTTGTGGTGGCACCGACTCACGGGAAGGCAACCACTACAAAACGCCAATTCTGCCGGCCCTTTTCGATCACAAGAGAGAGAAGTATTTATACAAAAATGTAAACAAGTCCACAGAAACATGTAAATAAAAGTGAAATCACATCCAGTCCATCAATAGATAATAATAGGAAAATAGATAAATGGGCTCGAGCCCAGTACATCAGAGTCCTCACTACAAGTCGCTCATCGCGGAAGCTAAGAAACTACTAATCACTCACAAAGTTGGTCGCAGGCGCACCGGTGCTAGACTATCCCACCTCCATGCGCACCGTACTCCGCTGGTGCTGGTCCCTGGACTGCTGGTCCCTGTCTCCCATCCGGAGCTCCTGTAATGTTGTGGTTCGAAAACCATTAGTCATAAAGACTAAGCATTATCATCCCCTACCCCTCCCACCACGGCTCCTAAGCACCGGGCGGAGAGGAGGAAAGGGAAGCTACAAAAGTGGAGAATAATCAAGCAGGTGACAGGGAAGCTAATCTAGTAGTTATTTAGAATGAATTAGGTCTAACAATCCTACGGCAGTAAGTAATAAGGAGAGCAGTTAATAAGTAGCAATTTGTATAAAAAGACAGCTAGAGAACAGTAAGTAAACAAGCAAGTAAATAAGTATGTAACCTTAACTTATATGTATGCCCATACAAACTTATAAGTTAAGGGGTCTTCTGCAAGGCTTCCATCGTATAAAAAGTCTCATACCGATTTATACGTTGGGGTGTCGGTTGTATGCAATTATGAGTGTAGTGATATGCTATGTCATGATTCATGCAAGTGCAACTCACGCACACGACTCTATGCGCACAGACCTTTAGTTCCCCCTGTTCGGGCAGCTAGCTTCACTCCCAGGAACCTCCATAGTGGCAAACGGAGACAGTGGGTCGGGCCCCCCACTCCTAGGCGGGCATCCACACTACCAGGCCTAGCCCTTCCGTACGCCCCTAGAAGAACACAACCTAGAGTATTCGCGTACTACTGCTGGCTGTACCCACCAGACTTTCTTTGGCTAAGTGTCCCACACCGCCGAGTCAGCGTACCGATGTCGGTGTGAACGACAATCAGATACCAAAGACCCACCACCTTTATTCTGTACTCCAACCCTCGAGCCCTCGGCCCCCCGGACAGTCCGTCCGTGCATCTACCTTCAGAGCTACTGTCTGAATGGCAACCAATCCTATAATTCTACTTTCCTAGCTATCGGGGAGTGTAAATGTGCAACCCTAGTTATACTAGTTGCTCTTTTAATTCATTATTCCTATGGTTTACGTTAGCCCAGGACTGCCCCCGGTATATCCCGTGAAGGGCTCTCAAGGGGCACTAGGAACCAAGACGGCGGCATTACGGCCCGAAGTTCCCTTTCGCAAGGCACTTATTGTTATTGGTTAATCTCCCTTAACCCGATCCCCTTTTAGTTACTTTAGATCTAACCCTAGAGTATTAAGACTCTTCCATTCCTATCCGGGGTGGACGATCTTTCGTCGTTCCCGTACTCCCTTATCCTAACCAGTCTCACACTCTACTTATCCTGACTTCCAATGATGAACTCAATCTTAACTTGCCCTACCAACCATCAACTACCGGAATTCCGTGGCTTTACTATATGCAGACCATCCTAAGCTATATGAGGTACACAAGGGGAGGTACGCCAAATTATCTTCCAAATCTCTTATAATATTTACTGGAGGTCTACCATATCATAATTTGTCTAAATCCAGAAACTTATAATTTTCCTAAGTAATCTGATATTTATTTAATTTTCCTAAAGGACGGGCCATGGGTCATTTAAACATGAACTACATGATCCTCCTAAGTAATGGCTACTCAAAAAATCATGATCATTAAATAACAGCAAGATAACCTCAAATACAAATTTCCAGAATTTTACAGAAAGTATTTAGCCTTTAAATAATTTATCCAGTATAATCACGTTAATTCTATGTAATGAAGGAAGTACTGAAATTACTCATCGGAAAATTATAGAAAAATTACTAATCAGTAGTATGGTATAAAAAAAGATCTTTGTGCAAAGAATCATAATTTTACTAGCTTGCTAAACACCACTAAAGATTTAATCAAATAATCAAGGTAAAACATACTTAATGAAGCAAGCCTTAGAATTAAACTTCCAAAAATCCCATAAAAATTCACAGAGATTTAAAACCATAATAAACGTTCTCTGTCTAAATTTCATCAATTTCCAGGAAGTGTGTCTTCCATAATAAATTTTCTAAGCAAATCATACAAGCTACTAAATCGTTAATGAAGTACCCAAAATAATAATCTTAAAATTCATAGTAAAATATCCAGAGCTTGTACCATCCCTATAATTCACTCTACCCAAATTTCAACACTTTTCAATGTGATTTAGTATCATTTCCTATCTCTACAAGTTTTGCACCCTAAACTAGGGTTAGGTTTTTAGGTATCCCAACGGTCTCCAAATCTACTAAGATTTCATCCAGAGAACTATATTGGCCCTATGGTTCTCCTCACCCAATTTCGGGTCAATCCAAGGTCATTTGACCCCATGACCTTCACAAACCACCGAGATCCATCCTTAGGGTTTGGCCTTGGTTCTTAGGGCAAACTTACCCCGATCCACCTCAAACTCTATGAGGGGGTGCTAGAGAATATTACTAGCCAGTGGTAAAAATCTCAGCCTCTGTTGAGGTGATCTGACCACTCAAATCTCAAAAGTGCACCTTTAACCTAAGACCCCTTATTAGGGCAAAAGTTAGGTTTGATCACTTCTAATCCAAACCATCTCCAAATGAGATGAAAAATTATACAGAACCTTATGGTGAACCCAGGGACCACTCACCAAAATTTGGGAGGGTTTGAAAATTATTTAACCATCTAATTAAATTCGGCTAAGATTATTGAATTTTTCTAAAACTATAGAAATATATTTCCCAAAAATCCTAATTTTTGGGCAGCATCTAGATATAAATAAGATTAAGCCACGCCCCAAATTTCGAGTAATTTTGATGACTGGTTTGGAGTGGGGAATTTTTCTAAGGTCAGGACAGCCCTCTAGATAGACCTCACCAAAAATGGTGCTGTGGTCTAACCAGGATTCCAAATCGAGTGAAATCAATTTTAAATTAAACTAGACTTCAAGGGCTACATTTGCTATGTTGACCACTTTTCCTGTAGGAGCCTCTAGATATTTTTCTCAAATTATTTAAAGTGACTGATATTTTCATTCAGAAATTGCTTCACAAATAAAATCTAATTAAATGGCACTGTTCATCTTCTTCTACAGCCCGAAACCAGAGCCCTGAAAACCTAATTTCCTGTAGCTTTTCCAAACTATTTCCCGGCCATCCAGCCATCTCCCTGGCCGGCCACCACCACCACCACCTCTGTTGAGGTGAGGGCTATCGTCGGGCGGCGGCACGGCCGCCGGAGAGGCGGTTTCCGGCGAACCCGCCACCATGAAATTTTCGGAAAAACCACGAATACGCTCACCCGATCTGGCTCTTTTGAGCCCGATATCTCTCCTAACGATTTCTAAGATCTATCCGTAGAAGAAGAGGGAGGGGAGGACCTTGTTCGCGGGCTGGAGGCGTGCAGAGCGTCGGGAAGCCATTGGCGCGGTGGTGGCGTCGCCGGAAATTCTTCAACAGCAAGGGGGAAATCTGAAACAGTTTGATGGAGAGTGTAACCTTTTCCCCTTGCTCTTTGGAGTCTTTTATAGATCAGCAAGTGGGGAGGGGAAAAGATGAAACGTTCATGGCTCTTAATATTTCCCTTAATGACGTTTCGGTTATGACGAATGGCAGTTGAAACGCTGGAGATGAAGAGGTGTTTGCTAGGTGTCAATTTCCTATTGGACCCACTTTTCCTTAATTACTTAAATAATTAAAGTAGTCAACGGCCCATAAATACTCTTGGTTTTCATTCCCATAATCAGATTTTATTATGGCGTCGGTTACGGAAATTTCCAGTCTGGCTGACGTTTCGGCCTTGGTCACGGGCGTGACACATAGGTCACGGGCGTGACAGGCCCGGTTAGCCAATTCTGGGTTCGACGATCGTCGAACTGAGATCGACGATCGTCGAAGGGTGGTCACGGGCGTGACACTTGGGTCACGGGCGTGACAGGCCCGTGCGGCCAATTCTGGTTCGACGACCGTCGAACTGAAATCGACGATCGTCGAGCGTGGTCACGCCCTATGTCACGGGCGTGACATTGCGGGTCATGGGCGTGACATGCCTGGTGACTAATTCTGGGTCGACGACCGTCGAACTTAAATCGACGATCGTCGAACGTGGTCACGCCCTATGTCACGGGCGTGACATTGTGGGTCACGGGAGTGACATGCCCGTGTGGCCAATTCTTGGCCGACGACCGTCGAACTGAAATCGACGATCATCGAACGTGGTCACGCCCTATGTCACGGGCGTGACATTGCGGGTCACGGGCGTGACAGGCCATAAGGCAAATTCCGCGCCCGACGATCGTCTAACTGAGATCGACGATCGTCGAAGGAGTCACGCCCCAGGTCACGGGCGTGACACGTGGGTCACGGGCGTGACAGGGCCGGGTTGAAAATTCTGCGTCCGACGATCGTCTCCCTGAGATCGACGATCGTCGAATGAGTCACGCCCTAGGTCACGGGCGTGACGGGTCGGTCACGGGCGTGACCAACCCGTGACCCGAATTCTTGGTCGCTTTATTTCAATTTTTGGGCTCCCTAGGGTTCTACCACAACCAACCGACTCCTAGGGGTCTAGCCGGAAATGGGATGTTACACGTCGAACGTAGGTCGACGATCCTTCCTTTTTCGCGTCGAACCCTAATATAAAATCATTTTTCGGCCGCCGCTCGTCGTTTACGCTTTCATACTCTCTGCAACTCTTTCCCTCCAAACTTTCTACACTTGGTCGTGTTTGCTCAATCTTTGCAGGTACAGATGGCTGCGTCAGTTGCTGCTCTTTCAAAAATGAAATTTGATACAAGCTTCGACATCGACATGAATTCTTTCGATGGAAGCGACCAGAGATTCAAAGAAATCTTAAATCTTTTCCAAGAACAACGGTTAGTTTAGATTATGTCCACCAGAGTGAAGCTTGCAGCAGACGAAATAAAAGAATGGTGTTTTCTGCCACAAATGAGAATGAGAATTCTATAGTCTGCTCGATCAAAGGGACTCAGGTACCATTGTCCCCTGCTCTACTAACAGAAGTTTTCAACCTCAGTACTAGAAATGAATCTATTGATTTGTCTGGAAAAGAGTTTGATTCAATGCTAGATAGAATGGGTCACTCTGTTGCGAACCCTAATAAATTGCTAAAAAAGAATTTATCTATTGAATTTCAATTCTTGGCTGATGTTGTTGGAAAAGTGCTCCTGGCAAAGCACTCCTCCCATGACACAATCTCAAGATACCAGTTCTGTCTAATGGGAGCATTGGTTGACAAAAAACATCTGGACTGGGGCTCCATCTTCTTTAATTTGATCAAGAAGAAACTTAGCAAAAGCTATGTAAGCTTTGGGAGGATCTTAGGGGTTTACCTGCACTCCAGGTGCCCTGAACTGCTGACTTCAAGTGGGATGTACATCAATGCATCCAAAAGACTTACCTGTGCCCTCTTCAGAAGATGGGATAGGCAGATCATAAACCCCAACAGGGCTGCTACAGCAACACCTGCTTCAGGCACAAGGACTGCCTCAGTCACTCCTCCTCAGGTCTCTGCCCCAGCAGAAGATTTGCCTGCTTCTCCTCCTCCTCCAGCTGTCTCTGCCCCAGTCATCTCAACCTCACCACCAATCTCCACCATAGCCATATCTTCCCCCATTACAATCTCTTCACCCCTTTCACATCCTCCAGCCACTACCTCAGACCAATTCCATCCTTTATTCTACTATCCACCTGTTACCACTCCATCATTTTCTCTCTTGGATGACTCCTTCATGGATGATTCTCCTCCAACTCCTCCTGAGCTTCCCTCTACATCCTCCTACCAACAACTTCTTCAAGACATACTCTCTCAACCATCCTTTTCCCCTACCATCTCATCCATCTCCAACCCAGTTACATCAATCTCAACACCTCCTACTCCTAGGCCATCCATCCCTACCCCTCCTACCTCAACATTCTCCATTCCATCAGCTCCAGCCAACATCATTCCAGCCACTTTCTCTCCTACCTCTACTCAAGCCCCTCTTGAGCATGTAGATCTCTCAGCCTTGGCAGACAGGTTATATGAGTTGCTAGCCCCCAGGCTAACCTCACTGCTGGAGACCACCTTGGCTCCACTTCTGAAAAGTGTTCAGGAGCTGTCTACCAGGCTATCTCCCTTCCTCTCCTCTCAGGCAATCCCTTCTTCTGGGTGCCTTGATCCAGTTGCCACTGAATCCAGGCAGGGGGAGATGCCTTATGAAGCTCTGGTTGTGCCTGAGGTTGCTGAAGGTTCAGTTCCTGCTCCTGTCCTTGCAGTGGATCTTCAGAGTCTGCTATCAGTATTTGATTCTGTGTATTTCAGTTCTCTCAGCTCTCTGCCAGGGCAACAAGTTGAAGATCTTACTAAGCCCATTGTGCCTATCTCAGTATGTGATCCCAGCCTGATTGCCTCATATGTCAATTCTTTTA
This sequence comes from Platanthera zijinensis, assembly GCA_039513925.1. Classification (NCBI taxonomy): domain Eukaryota; kingdom Viridiplantae; phylum Streptophyta; class Magnoliopsida; order Asparagales; family Orchidaceae; genus Platanthera; species Platanthera zijinensis. Next base: position 81,294,512 of record CM077095.1, on the reverse strand, counting down.
AGGCTGTGGATGTTATTGCTTCCATCTCTATTGCTGCTGCTACTGCTTCCATTGAATCTTCTGATATTGAAATGTTGTCTATTGTTGATGATACTGCTGCTAAAGAACTTGCTACATATCTGGAAGAATCTGCTCCTGCTGCTGCTCCAACTTCTGCTCCTACTGTTGCTCCAATTTCTGCTGCTGCTGCTGTTCCTGCTCTAACTCCTGATTAATTGAAACAACAAGAGGAATATATAAAGAGTATTGATGATTTGTATGATAGATCCCAAAGTTCAGAAAGTGATCAGTTTCACACTGAATCTGATGACTCTTCTGGTACTATTGCCAAGAAAAGGAAGGCCAGAAGCAAGGCCATGATGAAGGTTCCTCCTGCTCAAGCCAAAGATGCCAATGACATTCCATACTATATTCTGCATGACTGTCCAATCTCTGAGCCCTGGATGCAGTTCTCCAAAAAACAATCGAAAGCTATGAAGAAAAGAAGGAAATTGGATAGATATGAGAAAGGATCTTCTAGGTTCCAGCCTCCTCCTCCTCCTCCTCCAGATTCAGGATCAGGTGGAGGCTCAGCTTCTCAAACCCCAGCTTCAAAGCATAGTTCCTCCCAGTCCTCACAAAGATATCATCCCAGGGGACAATACCAAAGGGGTTCTCAGTGTAGAAGGGGACAGTATAGAGGAAATCAAAGAGAACATAGATTTCATGCAAGGGAAGGACAAAGGCACATGGACTCAACTCTAGGTCCTTTCCCCTATAAACTCAGAGAAAATGTTGATACTAGAACTCCTACTGCTTCAGAAACTGTAAATAGATATGAGCCTGCAGTTCCTTTTGAAGATCCAGAGAACAATCCACTATCATGGACTGCTAGGATGAAAGAAATTGCTGCTTTAGATCAGTTGAAGAAAGCCAGAGAACAAGGGAAAGGCTTCTCCAATATTACCACTTTATCAGATCAGAGAAAAGCAGAACTGGAAAGGTATGCTTCAAGAAAATTCTTTGACCCAGTGGACTACATGAAATTGCATCCTGAGGCTGTGGTTCCCAGGGCTAGATCTCAAACCTCCTTAGGTGCAGAGGATGATAGAAGGTCAAAGAAGGAAGCTCTTAATCCCAACAGAGAAATTCTATTTAAGAAAGGAAGCGAAAAGAAGTAATATTTGTAAGCAGACAATACAATCATTCTGAACACTTGCTGATATTCTATATGACTGCTACCCTGTTTCTTGCTCTATTCTTTTGTTTTAGTTTATTGCTCTTCTGTATGTTGTTGTTGTTTTTATTTCTGAGATTTGTAAATAGTAATCCTAACCCAAATATGGGGAGATTGTTGGAACACCCTATTACTAATTTAGGCTAGGATCACTATGTTTGTATTAGGAAACCAGTTTAACCTAGATGTATAGTTAAAAAGGTCAACATTAGAATGTGTTTAGGGCTTAGAATTTAGGTTTGAAGCTGCCCCCAGGACCATTCAAGGAATCAGACTTAAAGCTGAGGCAAAGACAATTATCGTCGAGCTTAGGTCGATGAAACGTCGAACTCCGTTCGACGCTCTCTGAGCTCAACTATGATAAATCGTCGAGCTCCGGTCGACGATCTTCAAGCTCAGATCGACGATCTGTCTTCGGCTTGTCCTTCAGGTCGCTGAGCTCCGGTCGACGATCTTCGAGCTCAGGTCGACGTTTTCTGTCTAATCTTCATTCCAATCTCTGAGCTCAGGTCGACGATCGTAGAGCTCAGATCGACGTTTTTCCTAAGAGATCGACGTTTTTAAGGATTCAAATCAAGTCAGACTTTGGAATGTTTTTCAAATTATCTCAGCATTTATTTCAAGAGATCTGCCAGCCGTTTTCCTTTATTCTGGAGATAGTTTCAAGGAATTCTTTTTGAGAATGTTTATTGGACTTTCCTCTAAAAGACAAGACTTTTATGGAGGACATTTAATGTCTGCTAACGGCTATCTTGGATGGAGGATCTTCAGAGAATAAAAGATCCTTTTTGGTCTGACAGATATACATAACAAGAAAACAACAAGAAATTCTGAGTACAGATTCACAAGATAGAGAGATCAATTCAAAAATTAAAGTGATCAATTCTGAAGAATCAGTTGAACATTTTGGCATACTGAAAGAGTGATCATAGCTTCATCACAAGGACTCCAGACAATTCAATTTTCTCAGCCTCTGTTGAAACCATCTTCTGCTGGAGATCTGAAGCTTCTGAAGACCTATCACCCTGAAGCAAAGCTTCCACTCCTGAACTAGTCTACATCTTAGGGGGAGCTTTGACAACAAAATCAATCCACTTGTGCTTCTTTCTTTGATTGAGACAGAGAAGACAACTTCACTCTTTTCCTTTTTATTTCCTGTTGTAAAAGGGTTACCAAAACTCCCTTCAAAAGTCTTGATTCTGGTTCTGAGAACCTTGTCAAAACTCAGTGGTGGCAAGACACCTGATCAAAAAATCTAGTGTGGTTTTTGAGCACCTTATCAAAAGCTCATTAGTGCCCAGGACACCTGATCAACCCTTCCTGCAGTGGATTCCTACCAAGGGTGGTAGAAGAGTGGATGTACCCAGGTTTTTGGGGAACCACTATAGCTCCTTGTGTCTTCTGGTTGCTTGAGTATTTTCTTTGCTGTGTGCTGTGATTTTCTTTTTGTTGTCTTAGTTTTAAATTATATAGCAAGGCACCTTACACTTATACATAAATTAAATCTTAATTGTTTTGCTTGTTTAAAGTGTAAAGTTATTTTAAAAATACTCTATTCACCCCCCCTCTAGAGTTAAGATAGATCTTACCCTCACTTTCAGACAGGTTTGTGCGCAATCTTCAGAGAAGGATTTCAAGGATTCCAGGTATAATGCCCCAAGCCGATCCAACGTGGCAATGTCACGGCTCCGCTCTAGGCAATGTTACCGGGCTGCAGCCCAAGCACCTCAACCCCTCTCCATCCCACTAGCGGGTTGTTGGTGGCCACAGCCTCTCTTTGATGAGCGAAACTCTCCAGTTAAGCGGACATAGTTGTTGGAAAACTCCATAGTTAAGTGTCCTCGGGCTGGAGTAGTACCGGGATGGGTGACCTCCTGAGAAGTCCTCGTGTTGTCCGCTTAACTGGAGAGTTTTGCTCATCAAATGGAGGTTGTGGCCACCAAAAACCCGCTAGTGGACTGGAGAGGGGTGGGGGTGCTTGGGCTGCAGCCCGGTAACATCGCCTATGGCAGAGCCGTGACATTGTCACGTTGGATCGGCTAGGGGCATTACAATAAAAAGTGCACTTTTATTGTAACGTCCCGTTCCACCTTTCTTGTACTCTTATTTCCACAAGACATTACGCGGACCGTTATCGGGCTGCATGCCGATGTTTGTAAACCACACTTGGGAAGTAAAATAGTAAGGCCTAAAGACCGTAAATTTTGTGAATTTGTAATCGACATTCCTGTTATATATATAAATGGTATGGTTTATATATAGTGGATATTCAATTGATTTGAGTTCGGGCAACCTTGAATCTTCCGCTAGAATGCTCTGAGTTAGGATTCGTAACAGTATTTTGATATTAATATGTAACCCCTGTCACAACCCGCATTTTCTCCGAATTAAGAATTATCAGAGTAAGAGAAAACACGCGTCGTGATGCCACGTCAAGCAGGGGATAACTGCTGATGCTCAGGCAAAACCAACTACCAACTTAATGAAAGAAAATCGTGTGATTAATGATTAGAAAATCAGTTATAATTAGAGTCTGTATCCCTCGGCTCAGTGGATCACCTAGTCCACGAAAGAAAAACTATATTTATACGCTGCGGAAAAAAAATACTTTATTTAGGTTTAACCTTCTAAGGAGCGCATAAGGGTTCCAAGAGAACCGCTCATGCTATACAAGACCCTACATTTAATTTATATAATATATAAGAAAACGGTCTTTATACGTGATTTGGAAAATAGTGATTACGCTTTATAAAACATGTTGATCATGAGCTTTATTTATAATAACAATTATAGTTTAAAAATAACTAGCAACCTAGCATAAAACCTTCTCAGAGCAAGTAGACTATCTCCAGAAAATGGTAGCAGCAATAGTATATATATCTAGTACAAGGTAAAACTACCAGTGGGCGCCAACAACCTGACACGAACCCACTAGCACAAATATATGTTTGTAAGAGAGTACTGAAAACAACCTCACTAACAAGGTAAACAGAACTCCAAGGTCCGGGAGTCCACCAACAACACCACCTCCAACTAGCCACCAGACTGGCTACAGCTCAGAACCTGGGGTATTCCAAAAGAAAACAGAATACCTCAGCAAGCTAAACAAAGAAAAACTGCATGAAAGAGTCAACCAAAGGACAAAGTAACAGAAAAACATGCAGTAGAAAGAGTCACAACTGTCCACAACAGGACCACAAGGAATGCACAACGTGCAAAGCAACAGCAACGACCCAGCCCAGGAACCACATCCTGCAGGGCCTACTAGGCTGCCAAGAGCCAGAATGCTGCAAACTACCAAAGAAGAAACTTCTAACACCCTAAACTGTGGGAAGTGATAGTAGCAAAACAACAACGAGGAACCGGATCGAAGGCAAACGCAGTCCCCCAATCCACCATGTCCAAGTCAAAAGCTCGAGGGTCAACACGTGAAAACACAAGGGACCTTCCACCCGACATGCCCAGCCCATACCTGGAGCAAGAAAACATGGGTGGCCTTGGCTATATCACACAACTCCACCCCCATAAAAAGCTACAACCACCACTACTAACCACGACCCACGATTCGGCCTTTAGGAAAATAAAGAAAACGGCCGACAAGGAAAACCCAGAAAATACAACTGGAAATCCACTCGGAAACGAAATACAAGGTAAAGGAAGAGTGTTGAAATAAACCAACACGACTAGGCGTTGAGTGAAACCCACTCAGTGCCTACCTAAACTTTGGCGTTGAGTGAGCTAGCCTCACTCGCCGCCAAAATAATACCACTACCCACAAGCCCACTAAAGAATACGGAGCTCGACGATAGTCGAACGACCAAGGCAGAAGATCCAGAACTCGAGTAGTTGCCTGCCACTTGAGTATCTAAACTCCCGCACTCGAAACCATCTAAATTCGCCTAGCAAAAGAAAATATACAAGGCGCACGATCAGTGACGCACGATCAGTGGTCGTGCGCACTCATCGGCTGATGATCGTGCGAAGCGAACCTGGAAAACCTGACAGAAAACCTAGCAACTGCGCACGATCAGTGTCGCACGACCACTGGTCGTGCGCACTGTTGTCAGCGCTCGTGCGATTTTCCGAGACAGAACTTTGGAAACTGAAAGACAGCCGCGCACGAGCAGAGGCACACGACCAGTGGTCGTGCGCCCTAACGGTTGATGACCGTGCGCGGCCAACCTGTACCGTTTGGAATTTCCCGAACGACACCGGAACGCGCACACGACTCACGCCACTGCAGTAGCAGCAGACAACTATCAACGTCGCGCACCACTACCATACGAGCTATGCCAAATCATTCGAGTAATACCTTAATGAAAAATCGGCAACCACACCCCCCTCCTAACTCTCCCTCTCAGCTACACCCGAACCAGAGCAACAATCAAAAATAAAGGAAAACAACGGCTCCACGCCGACAATTTGGATTCCAAACATCACAAAATAGGGGGGGTTTCAGTAGGAAGAACTAAGCCCTATAGTTAGCAAGAAAATGAGAACAACAAGGCCTCTAACCTGGGCTAACCGGGATTTCAATTTCAGCAAGAAAATCAAAAAGAAAACTTGGCAAGGGCAAGAATACCACTTGCCTCAATCACAGCGAAGCTTTGGACTGCTTTCCTCCTCTTCGCACGGATCAAAACGGCCGCAACACCTAGAACAAAAACTCGGCCATTAATGGCGGAAAACTTCCAAAACCGGAAATTCCAATCCTCCCAAAATGCCACGAAAATCGAATTTCTTACCATAGGAATGAAGGTCTTGACGAGAGCAATCCGAATCCACTCTCGGAATCGAATTCCGTCCACAAACGCTCCGGGAATCGGCGTCCGAAGGCAAGGGTAGTCCGGCGGTTTTCTTTCTCTCGTACAGGGGCGGCGGTTCGAGTGGGGAAGATAATGGATCGGGGGTTTTCATTCTTTATATATATATATATATATAATTATATAATTATATAATTAATTACAAAATTACATAAAGCACCAAATCGACGCGAAAACCGAACTACCTCGGAATTCGATGAAATTCGCACCGTTGCTAAATACCCACGCTACGAACACAACGGCGAAGTCGAAATTAATTTTCGACGAACAGAACTCGAGTTATACCCAAATAAAGCCAAACACCAACATCCCCCCGAGAGGCCACACCGGGTCACCCAAAACGACTCGGCTTGCTAGGGAGATCTTGCCAACAGGCTACAGAATAGGGCACTCAGTTCTAAGGAGCTAAACCACACTCCACAAATGGCACAAGCCACGGAAACGCGTCATCGTAACGCCAAACGAGAATAAAAATAATCGCTGAAAAAACGGGGCGTTATAGTCACTCCCCCTAAAAGAAAGTTTCGTCCGGAAACTTTGCGCACAACCCTCCCACTAAAGAAGGAAAAGTAACAAACAGAAGTTACAAAGGGAAACATACCGATCAAATCAGCGAAACAGGTGAGGGTACGCCCTCCTCATGGCCGACTCTAGCTCCCAAGTCGCGCTCTCCAAATCCTGATTTTTCCATAGAACTTTCACCATCGGTATGGACTTCTTTCGCAGCACACGCTCCTGAGTATCCAAAATACGAACTGGCACCTCAACAAAAGAGAGGTTGGGCTCCAACTGGGGCACAACATCCAAGAGTTGCCCACTGCTGCGCACACACTTCCGCAATTGGCTAACATGAAAAACATTATGAACACCAGGGAAGTTCGCTGGCAAATCCAATCTATATGCAGACACACCAATCCGCTCCAAAATCTCGAACGGGCCCACATACCTTGGGTCCAATTTCCGATTTTTACCAAATCTCTTCACACCAACCATTGGAGAAACCTTGAGGTATACATGATCCCCTACTAAAAACTCCAAAGCAGACCTATGCCGATTGGCGTTCTTTTCATACCTCTCCTGAGCTAAACGAAGCTTTTCACGAATAAGCTTCACGGCGACTTCCATCTCTTCCAGAGCATCTGGACCCAACAAAGGCTTTTCACCAGCCTCAGCCCAAAACAACGGAGTCCTACAGCGCCTCCCATACAAAGCTTCGAACGGAGCCATCTGCAAGCTTTCCTGATAACTGTTATTATAAGCAAATTCCATGAGTCGCAGACGCTCATCCCACGCTCCACCGTGGTCTAAAATATAGCACCTGATCATATCCTCAACAATCTGATTGACCCGCTCCGTCTGCCCATTGGTCTGAGGGTGGTACGCAGTAGAATACCTCAGATCCGTACCCAAACCCTCCTGCAGACTCTGCCAAAAACGAGAAGTAAATCGGGAGTCTCGATCAGAAATGATGCTAACCGGCACACCGTGGAGTCGGATGACTTCATTCAAGTACAACTCCGCTATCTTCTTCATTGGGTAATCAATCTTATATGGCACGAAGTGAGCACACTTCGTCAATCTATCCACTATAACCCAAACAGAATCAAATCCTCTCGGGGATTTTGGCAAACCCGTAATGAAGTCCATAGATATACTCTCCCACTTCCAAGTCGGGATCTCTAACGGAGTCAACTTACCACCAGGCCTTCCATGATCGGCCTTCACACGCTTGCAAGTGTGACACTCAGCAACAAATCAGGCTATATCTCCTTTCATACCATACCACCAGGCAATTTGCCTTAAGTCACAGTACATCTTCGTAGATCCTGGATGGTAGGCAACGCTGGAACCATGAGCCTCACTGCAAATCATACCTCTAATGTCCCCAACAGCGGGAACGCAAAACCTGCCGCGGTACTTCAAAGTACCCGCACCATCAATAGCAAAATCTGGCAACTCTCCCTTCTCTGTCCTGGTAAAAAGGTGCAACAGATCCGGATCGTCCTTCTGATGCAGTCTAGTCAAAGAAATCCAGGACGGCTCTGCCACTGACAAACTACTCTGCAAACCACAGCATCCCATTGAAATATCCATAAGGAGGAACTCCTCAACTAACCGATCGGCGGAGAGGTTAAAGATCTTTCCCGTCTTTCGGCTCAGGGCGTCGGCCACCACATTGGCCTTGCCCGGATGATACTGGATTTCTACGTCATAATCCGCCACATACTCAAGCCACCGCCGCTGACGCAGATTCAATTCCTTCTGCGTGAACACGTACTTCAGGCTCTTATGGTCAGTAAAAATCTTGCACTGAGCCCCATAAAGTAAGTGCCTCCACAACTTCAACGCATAGATAACCGCTGCAAACTCAAGGTCATGCGTAGGATAATTCTTCTCATGAGTCTTCAGCTGCCTTGACCCATAAGCGATTACTTTTCCATCCTGCATTAATACGCATCCCAGTCCTATATGCGAAGCATCCACATACACATCATAATCCACGCCCTCAGTAGGAAGGGTCAGAACGGGAGCAGTACACAATCTCCTCTTTAACTCCTAAAAAGCTTCTTCGCACTTCTCGCTCCAAACAAAAGCCACATTCTTCTGAGTCAGCTTGGTCAAAGGTGCGGCTAGAGAAGAGAAACCCTCCACAAATCTCCTGTAATAGCCAGCCAACCCTAAGAAACTTCTGATCTCCTTAGGAGTATTCGGCCTACTCCAATCCATCACTGCTGCAATCTTTTCTGGGTCAACTGAGATCCCATCCTTGTTCACCACGTGGCCTAGAAAAGAAACCTGAGGCAACCAAAATTCGCACTTGCTCAACTTGGCGAATAACTTGTGGTTCCTCAACTCTGATAGGACTAGACGCAAATGCTGCTCATGCTCCTCAGCACTGCGAGAATAAACCAACACGTCATCAATGAAGACCACCACGAACTTGTCTAGGAAATCCTTGAATACCCGATTCATCATGTCCATGAAAGCTGATGGTGCGTTGGTCAAACCAAACGACATCAACAAAAACTCAAAGTGTCCATGCCTCGACCTAAACGCAGTCCGTAGAATATCTGCCTCACGGATCCTGAGCTGATGATAGCCCGAACGAAGATCGATCTTGGAGAACACCGTGCTACCATGCAACTGGTCAAATAAATCATCGATCCTCGGCAGAGGGTACCTGTTCTTGATAGTGACCTTGTTCAACTCTCTATAGTCGATGCAAAGCCGCATCGACCCATCTTTCTTCTTTACGAACAAAACAGGAGCACCCCAAGGCGACGAACTCTGCCTGATAAAACCTTTAGCCAACAACTCATCTAACTGAATTCGCAACTCCTCTAGCTCACGAGGGGCCATCCGGTACGGCGCCTTAGCTATAGGACGCGTACCCGGCTCCAAATCAATAACAAACTCCACATCCCGCTCAGGAGGGATACCAGGAAGATCATCAGGAAAACATCGGCGAAACCACGAACAATAGGAATCTCCTCCAAGCGTGGCACGCTAACAACGGTTCCAACCGCCGAGACTAAACAAACACAACAATCAGAAAGAAACAATCTCTGAACACATACCGCAGAGAGAACAGGAGAATCCTGACACGGATCAGCATACACGCTGCCGGGCTGACCGTCGTCCCTGATGAAGTCCAAGCGCTTCCCTTTGCACTGAATGACCGCATCATACCGAGAGAGCTAGTCCATGCCCAAAATGACATCAAAGTCCTCTAGATCAATCATCTTCAGGTCCGCCTTCGCAAGAAAATCCCCCAACAAAACCGGGCAATCCAAAATACCCAAATCTGACATCACAGATTCACCAGAGGGAAACTTGACACGGAAGGAATCCCGAACACGATCTAGAGACAACCGATGACGCTCCACAAAGGCTCTAGCCACGAACGAGTGGGTAGCGCCGGAGTCAAACAGAACACGCGCCTAGCGGTTCTTCACCTTAAATTTCCCTATAGGAGCGCACAAAGCTAAGGAACTAGCACAACAGTACCGCAAATAATCTAGCAACTAAACTACCAGGCTAGAAAGAAAAACAACAAACAACTAACCTGAGATCACCTGAGTCGAAGTCTGAGCCTCCTCGGAAGAAATCACGTTCAGCTTCCCTTTTCCCTTGTCCACACGCTGAGGTGGAGGTAAAGCCTGTAACAGAACTGCAGGAAGAGCTGGCTGAAACAGAGGACACCTCGACTTGATGTGTCCCTTCTGCCCACACTGAAAGCAGACTTTATCCTTGGTCCAATACTGGGCCGCAACATGGCCGGATCGCTTACAAACAGAACAGGAGGCATCTCTCCTAGGAGCACCCTGAATAGCATGAACCTGCTCCTTCTTCAGAGCTGCCACCTTCTTGAAACACCTCTCGACAGGATGGCCTGACCGGCCACAAAAACTGCACACCACCCTGCTCCTCTTTCCCGGAACAGCATCAGGTACCAGGGGTTTCTTCTCCTCTACCAACTTCCTCTTATCCTTCTTCAACTGCTGGCCTCTGCTCTTCGTCGTCTCAATGGTCTCAACCTTAAGGGCAACCTCTACAACTCCAGCATAAGACACTGACCCATAAGCACTGGCCAACTGCTGCACCTCACTCCTCAAACCACCGAGAAATCGCTTAACTCGATCAGCCTCAACGCTGACCAATCCCGGGGCAAAACGGCTCAACTTACTAAACTCTACCTCATACTCACCCACTGTGAGCTGCCTTTGCTTCAGATAGAGGAAATCATTCATGAGGCGGTCACGCTCAACCAAAGGTAAGAACTTCCTCAACAGCATCTCCTTGAACATCTCCCACGAGCATCCGGCTACCAAGCTCTCCTTCTCTCTCAGCCACCAACTCTTAGCCAAACCTTTGAGCTGATAGGCGGCTATCATCACCCTCTGGTCATCTGAAATCTCTGAGTACGAGAACATCTCCTCCATGGAGATCAGTCAGTCGTCTATCACCATGAAATCTGCCTTCCCATCATAAGTGGGAGGGCTCAGCCTCTGAAACTGCGAGATGAAGGTCATCTCTGCTGGCACCACCACAGGAGGTCTCAAGGGTGCAGGAGGAGGAGGAACAGCTAACCCCCCAGCAGGAACTTGTGCACCCTGAGCCTGCCCTCCCACAACTGCCACCAAAGACTGAATCTGGGCTTGCACCTCCTCCAACTGCCTGTCCATAGCTTAGCTACTCTGACGCAGACTCTCGATCACCACATCGTTCTGAGCTCCAGAAGATTCACCCTCAGACAGGGGAGTCGATCGAGTCGCAGGACGCCTAGCCATCCTAAAAATCATTACAACGCAAATCAGATCCAAATCCCACGACTAGAACCGATTACCAGTACAGACAATACATATGTAGATATAGACTTAAAGCTGCTAAACTTGCTCTGAGAGTTTATCTTCTTCACAAAAATTAGATGATATGCCCTAACCTAGGATGGTTAACCACCACCTTACTAACTCTTGTGCCTAGATCGGATGCATGAACTTATGTTAATTTGAAAACTCATGTGTGTACATATGTCATCCTGCAAATCTTTAGCTCGGCGCGTTGTGCTTATGCAATGATATGATATGCATGATTGTGCTATGCATTCTAAAAAAAAGGCCCTAATGCATGTTATGAGCGGCGTACGCATGAAAATGTTATGCATCCCATACTACATAACATTTCCATGCAACGAAAAAGAAACGTGCTAGTCGCAGTCATGTGGTGAGGTTATGCATCCCATACTATATAACCCTCACATGTAGCCCCTATGGTGGATCCATATACGAACACATATTATGCATCCCATACTACATAATATGCCCCGTATACTTCATGTTATGCTATGAGTGTAGTGTTCGTGCTTTTGCCAAGTCGTGCTGATGACATATCGGCGTGTGAATGACATGATGCTGAACTACTAAAAGCATCCAAGGAAGGTTGCTCAACTAACTTGTCAAGCAACTTCCCTCTGATACCAACTATCACAACCCGCATTTTCTCCAAATTAAGAATTATCAGAGTAAGAGAAAACACGCGTCGTGATGCCACGTCAAGCAGGGGATAACTGCTGACGCTCAGGCAAAACCAACTACCAACTTAATGAAAGAAAATCATGTGATTAATGATTAGAAAATCAATTATAATTAGAGTCCGTATCCCTCGGCTCAGTGGATCACCTAGTCCACGAAAGAAAAACTATATTTATACGCTGCGAAAAAAATACTTTATTTAGGTTTAACCTTTTAAGGAGCGCATAAGGGTTCCAAGAGAACCGCTCATGCTATGCAAGACCCTATATTTAATTTATATAATATATAAGAAAACGGTCTTTATACGTGATTTGGAAAATAGTGATTACGCTTTATAAAACATGCTGATCATGAGCTTTATTTATAATAACAATTATAGTTTAAAAATAACTAGCAACCTAGCATAAAACCTTCTCAGAGCAAGTAGACTATCTCCAGAAAATGGTAGCAGCAATAGTATATATATCTAGTACAAGATAAAACTACCAGTGGGCGCCAACAACCTGACACGAACCCACTAGCACAAATATATGTCTGTAAGAGAGTACTGAAAACAACCTCACTAACAAGGTAAACAGAACTCCAAGGTCCGGGAGTCCACCAACAACACCACCTCCAACTAGCCACCAGACTGGCTACAGCTCAGAACCTGGGGTATTCCAAAAGAAAACAGAATACCTCAGCAAGCTAAACAAAGAAAAACTGCATGAAAGAGTCAACCAAAGGACAAAGTAACAGAAAAACATGTAGTAGAAAGAGTCACAACTGTCCACAACAGGACCACAAGGAATGCACAACGTGCAAAGCAACAGCAACGACCCAGCCCAGGAACCACATCCTGCAGGGCCTACTAGGCTGCCAAGAGCCAGAATGCTGCAAACTACCAAAGAAGAAACTTCTAACACCCTAAACTGTGGGAAGTGATAGTAGCAAAACAACAACGAGGAACCGGATCGAAGGCAAACGCAGTCCCCCAATCCACCATGTCCAAGTCAAAAGCTCGAGGTTCAACACGTGAAAACACAAGGGACCTTCCACCTGACATGCCCAGCCCGTACCTGGAGCAAGAAAACATGGGTGGCCTTGGCTATATCACACAACTCCACCCCCATAAAGAGCTACAACCACCCTACTAACTACGACCCACGATTCGGCCTTTAGGAAAATAAAGAAAACGGCCGACAAGGAAAACCCGGAAAATACAACTGGAAATCCACTCGGAAACGAAATATAAGATAAAGGAAGAGTGTTGAAATAAACCAACACGACTAGGCGTTGAGTGAAACCCACTCAGTGCCTACCTAAACTTTGGCGTTGAGTGAGCTAGCCTCACTCGCCGCCAAAATAATACCACTACCCACAAGCCCACTAAAGAATACGGAGCTCGACGACAGTCGAACGACCAAGGCAGAAGATCCAGAACTCGAGTAGTTGCCTGCCACTTGAGTATCTAAACTCACGCACTCGAAACCATCTAAATTCGCCTAGCAAAAGAAAATATACAAGGCGCACGATCAGTGACGCACGATCAGTGGTCGTGCGCACTCATCGGCTGATGATCGTGTGAAGCGAACCTGGAAAACCTGACAGAAAACCTAGCAACTGCGCACGATCAGTGTCGCACGACCACTGGTCGTGCGCACTGTTGTCAGCGCTCGTGCGATTTTCCGAGACAGAACTTTGGAAACTGAAAGACAGCCGCGCACGAGCAGAGGCACACGACCAGTGGTCGTGCGCCCTAACGGTTGATGACCGTGCGCGGCCAACCTGTACCGTTTGGAATTTCCCGAACGACACCGGAACGCGCACACGACTCACGCCACTGCAGTAGCAGCAGACAACTATCAACGTCGCGCACCACTACCATACGAGCTATGACAAATCATTCGAGTAATACCTTAACGAAAAATCGGCAACCACACCCCCCTCCTAACTCTCCCTCTCGGCTACACCCGAACCAGAGCAACAATCAAAAATAAAGAAAAACAATGGCTCCACGCCGACAATTTGGATTCCAAACATCACAAAATAGGGGGGGTTCAGTAGGAAGAACTAAGCCCAATAGTTAGCAAGAAAATGAGAACAACAAGGCCTCTAACCTGGGCTAACCGGGATTTCAATTTCAGCAAGAAAATCAAAAAGAAAACTTGGCAAGGGCAAGAATACCACTTGCCTCAATCACAGCGAAGCTTTGGACTGCTTTCCTCCTCTTCGCACGGATCAAAACGGCCGCAACACCTAGAACAAAAACTCGGCCATTAATGGCGAAAAACTTCCAAAACTGGAAATTCCAATCCTCCCAAAATGCCACGAAAATCGAATTTCTTACCGTAGAAATGAAGGTCTTGACGAGAGCAATCTGAATCCACTCTCGGAATCGAATTCCGTCCACAAACGCTCCGGGAATCGGCGTCCGAAGGCAAGGGTAGTCCGGCGGTTTTTCTTTCTCTCGTACAGGGGCGGCGGTTCGAGTGGGGAAGATGATGGATCGGGGGTTTTCATTCTTTATATATATATATATATATATATATATATATATATATAATTATATAATTATATAATTAATTACAAAATTACATAAAGCACCAAATCGACGCGAAAACCGAACTACCTCAGAATTCGACGAAATTCGCACCGTAGCTAAATACCCACGCTACGAACACAACGGCGAAGTCGAAATTAATTTTCGACGAACAGAACTCGAGTTATACCCAAATAAAGCCAAACACCAACATCCCCCCGAGAGGCCACACCGGGTCACCCAAAACGACTCGGCTTGCTAGGGAGATCTTGCCAACAGGCTACAGAATAGGGCACTCAGTTCTAAGGAGCTAAACCACACTCCACAAATGGCACAAGCCACGGAAACGCGTCATCGTAACGCCAAACGAGAATAAAAATAATCGCTGAAAAAACGAGGCGTTACAACCCCGCTACCTGTCTGTAGAATATGGTGTTGGGCCCCGGCCGGACCCTCTATTATATTGCATTTAACAGATGGAGGTGTTATAAATTTGGTATCAAAGGGAGGTTTCGATCCTCCAACCTGTGTGTTATGGGCCCCGACCTGTGGGTTATGAGCTCAATTGGTGATGAGTTATTAGAAAACTCCATAGTTAAGCGTGCTCGGGCTGGAGTAGTACCGAAATGGGTGACCTCCTGGGAATTCCTCGTGATGTCCGCTTAACTGGAGAGTTTCGCTCATCAAAGGGAGGTTGTGGTCACCAACAAACCGCTAGTGGGCTGGAGAGGGGTTGGGGGTGCTTGGGCTACAGCCCGGTAACGTCGCTTAGAGCAAAGTCGTGACATTATCATGTTGGATCGGCTAGGGGCATTACAATAAAAAGTGCACTTTTTATTGTAACGACCCGTTCCACCTTTCGTGTACTCTAATTTCCACTAGGCCTTACTCGGACCGTTGTCGTCCTATGTGCCGATGTTTGTAAACCACACTTGGGAAGTATAACTGTAAGGCCTTAAGGTCGTAACATTTTTTGTATTTGTAATCGACATTCCTATTATATATATAAATGGTATGGTTTATATATAGTGGACATTCAATTGATTTGAGTTCGGGCAGCATTAAAACATCTACTAGAATGCTCTGAGTTAGGATTTGTAACAGTATTTTGATATTAACATGTAACCCTGCTACCAGTCTGTGGAATATGGTGTGGGGCCCAGGCCGGACCCTCTATTTTATTGCATTTGATGGATGGAGGTGTTACACTAGGTGGGTCTCCTGTTGAGGAGGACTTCGTGGAAATTTCAAATGAGGAAGGGGCTCAAGATCCAGTTCTTTTGCTGAAAGCCCATTTATCACTAGTGGAAGAGTCTTTCAGTGACTCTGGAGACATTGTTGATCTTCCATCTCCTCCAAGAATTCAAATAGCAGACACTCCAAGCTCCAGTACAAATAATCTGTTACTCAAATCTATTGAAGCGATGATGGCTAGGAAAAAAACACATTACGATAAATCGCTCAAGAACGTACTAGCTAAAGTGAAAGAAGTTGAACATGATATGAATAATGGCCTTGCTGAAGTCAAGGTACGTTTCGATAAGTTGGAAGCAAAACTGGACATATGGTTAGTCTAAGGCGGGATGGTTGTTCTTCACACTATGACAGGGCTGAAGAAGAATCTTGATGTGGTTACGAATGTTGACAAAAATGATATGATCGTTATTACTGCTCAGAACGCCGGTATGAACTATTTTGATGAACAATTGTTATACTACAATAATTAGATAGCAAGGGCTATACTTGAAGAAGTCAAAAAGGGGGATGACAAACTCAAAGGTAAGGAGAATGTGATTCAAGGCACATTAAAAGAACAGTTTCAAGCTGTCAACACCTACAGTTATGAGAATTTCAGTTGGCTTCATAAAGAAATTTTGTAGTTCCAGGAGCTTCTGAAGTTAGAATGCAAGCACCAGTACATGTTGATGTTCAGCCTACTCAAGATTATTCTCAATAGTGGTCAGAAACTCAAGATCTTCCTCAAGACTTCTATTAGTATGAAACAGATGTTGCTGCTGCTAATCCAGAAACTGAGCCAATTGAAGATGTGCCTCAACCTGCTACAAAAAAAAGAAGGTTTGGTGAAGGCCCATCTGCTCACAGATCTGATCCAAAAGAGAACTTTGTGAAGTGTGGAGCCCAATCTCCAAGGGCATTATTCTGGACACCTTCACATTGGTCGTTATGGGAAATGAAGATAGGTGGAAACATTATAGATGGGAAGAATGGTAGAAGCATGAGGTAGTAAATGCTAAGAGAAGAATTCATTTCAGAAATTTCAGAAGAGATGATGATAATGCTCCTCATGTGCTGTCAAAGTATTTTCCAAAGCCTAAAGCATATTTTGATAGGCAAAATCAGAAGTCCAAGGGGAAACATGTCTGAAAGAATATATTCTTTATATTATTCTTCGATACTTGTGTGAAAACTGTTTGCCCCGATAGAACAATTTATATACATTAATATTTTGACTAAGATAGAACTTTTTACTTGTGTTCATATTTCTTTCCATATTTTTACTTAAGATTATATTATGTGAAATTCACCTTAGTTTATAGGGTTTTGAATTCTTCCAAAGCCTAAAGCATATTTTGATAGGCAAAATCAGAAGTCCAAGCGGAAACATGTCTGAAAGAATACATTCTTTATATTATTCTTCGATACTTGTGTGAAAACTATTTGCCCCGATAGAACAATCACTACTAGAAAACTGACTTTTACCCATGGCAGATTGTCGTGGCTAAAAGTCCAAAACCGTGGCTAAAGACTTTTAGCCACGGTCTGCCCACGGAAAATGGGCGTGGGCAATACGAGCGTGACTAAAAGTCCAAACCGTGGCTAAAAGTCCAAAATCGAGGCTAATACTGGACTTTTAGCCACGGTTCATTGCCGTGGCTAATAGTGGACTTTTAGCCACGGTTTAATTGGCGTGGTTAAAAGGCCACTCATAACATAAAAAATTCAGGCCGCCGCGCCGCCGCCGCCGCCCGGCCGCCGCCGCCCGGCCGCCGCCGCCGCCCGGCCGCCGCCGCCCGGCCGCCGCCGCCGCCCGGCCGCCGCCCGGCCGCCGCCGCCGCCCGGCCGCCGCCGCCGCCCGACCGCCGCCACCGCCATATTTATTTCAAAGGCTAATTGAAATAAATTCCTTATAAACCCAAAAAACTCATTTTGTTTTGGCGGTGTGGGACTAAACGATGCCACGACCTTTTGCCACGGTTCAGGCAAACCGTGGCTAATACTAGACTTTTAGCCACGGTTCAGGCAAACTGTGGCTAAAAGTCCAGTATTAGCCACGGAATAAAACCGTGGCTAATACTCACTATTAGCCACGATTTTTCCCCGTGGCAAAAGAAACCGTGGCTAAAAACCATTTTTCTAGTAGTGAATTTATATACATTAATATTTTGACTAAGATAGAACTTTTTACTTGTGTTCATATTTCTTTCCATATTTTTACTTAAGATTATCTTATGTGAAATTCACCTTAGTTTATAGGGTTTTGAATTCTTCAAATAGGGGGATATTGTTGGGTATTGTATCCACAATGACCCTGATTTGAAGAAGTGACCCATGAACTAAGATGAATTGAGATTGTATTTGATTTTGTGTTTTTAGTCATGTGCTTGCAGGATCATATTGCTAACTACAAACCAATGTCGGGTTACAATGGGTCATGAAACACGGGACTATAACAAATAATCCCTCATTGTGTCAACCAAAATGTTGACTCATGTGTAATCTCTCTATTGGATTGTACTTCCATTTCAAGTGCATTAGAAGATTCAAGGAATGGTGTGTTGCTGAATTCAGGAAGGACAGAATTTTCTCTAAGGAAAATTCGTCGAGTATCGTAGAGTAGACTAGTTGAATTCATTGAGGTTATCTGTTGATGCACGTCAAATTCGCCGGATACACCTACTGATACTCGTCAAACACATAGGAATTAACTCTGCAAATTTTCCCTACATTCTTGAGAATCAGCCAAGTAGAATTTGTCGTATATAGCTTGAATACTTGCCAAATTCATTGAAGTTATCTTTCGATACTCATCGAATTCATCAGGTATGCTGGTTGATATTCGTAGAATTTGTCGAGTCTCTCTAAGAATGCGTTGTGCTCTCAGATAGTTCTGTCTGGATTCATTTAAGTCCTTTTTGTCGTATTTCAAAGTGGTTCGAAGAGTATACCTTTATATACTTGATGATAGTCGATGAAAATGACTTAGGGTTTATTTTTTGAATTTATGTTCTGTTCATCTCGTCTGCCATGTACATTAACATGTGGATTTCTCGATATGGAAGGAACTTCTAGACGTTAGAGAAGGGGAGTTCCTATAAATATCTAGGGTGATTTTCTTCCAACCCCAATCATGTTATTCATTAAAATCGAGAAATTTCAAAGAACTCTCGTCAGCGTACCGTTTCCATCCTTCTCTCGACCGACGACTTGATTCACGATTCTTCCTCAACAAGAGAGTAGACTAGATTTCAGATCACTAAAAGTCCATGTACTCCTCAGATCTAGTAAATCCTGATTGTTCAGATCAAGACTTCAAGGATTTCAAGTTCTCTCTTTCCTCAAGGCTTTCAAGTTCTACTTTTCATAGGAAAGGAAGACTGAAGATTTCAGATCTGAAGAAGATTATTCTTAATCTATTGTTGTATAATTCTTTTTATACTGTTATAGGAGGTCTTTCTTCCGAGTTGTAGATCCTTGTTTATAGGATCGAGTTTGTATGAGAGGTTGTTCTCTGAGTGGTAGGAAAGGTTGTTCTTCTAGTGGTAGGAGAGTTGTCTCTGAGTTTGTGGGAGTTGAGGCTCCGAGTTGTAAGATTGTTTACAATCTGAGATAAAGGTGAAGTAGCTGAATCTAGCAGTTCGTGGTAGATAGGCGAGGCGGGACAGTGGACGTACCACTATAATTTTTTTGTGTTTTTGTGTGCTTGTTTTGTACTAATTTTTTTTCTCTAAAAGACGCAGAACTCGCCTATTCATCCCCTTCTAATTAATTTAGGTAGACAACTAGACACGTTCACAAGTCTCAAATATAACAATAAGAATTCTTTAATTAAAGAGTTAAAATATAAGCTCCTCAAAGAGAGGATGGTAGTAGTACAATACTCCAAACCCAAATCAGTATTGCCACTCATTGATACCTTCACCTCCCAAACTAATAAGAAGGGGTTGGGGTACATTGAGAGGAATACTAGAAGAAGGAATAGGAGTAAGGACAAGTCTCCAATCCAGCCTGCTATCTCTTTTGAAAAAGTTTTATTGCCACCCGATAAGTATGACTAAGAGAGTATGTATGGTCATTGGTTGAATGGAAGATCCAATAGTGTGAACAAAAATGTTTACACCTATAGTGGAAGGAAGGGCATGGACTTGAGTGCCTTTAAGGCCCCATATGAGTAAATATAGATGGCCCATACTAGACCATTTGTATTTGGTACCTCAGCCCCCTCACTCAAGGATAAGGGAGCATCAACTTCCAAGTCCCTACCAGCTAAACAGTTGGTTATTATCCAGCCTATAACTCAATCTCACAGGGCAAACTCTAAATCCATCAACTTGTGCTCAGCCTCCAAGCTGGTCCTGTTAATACCCATCAGATTTTGCCTGTTATAACTAACTATAGGCAGGCAAAATGCCAAATTATTGCTGAGAGAAACAGGACGAATGTTGCAGTCTTCCTTCATGAATAAAAATCTGAAGCATCCACTTCAGAAGCTATTCAGAAAAGAAGATACAACATCCATAAGTGTTGGTGTTGTGGGAAAGTGGGACACTTTGCCATAAATTATTGGCACAATCCCAATGTGCCTACTGCAAAGTAAGGTATTCAACCCAAGCAAGGCTTTGTTAAAAATTCTTATGCTACTAACATGCACCCAAGACCCAAAATTAATTGGGCTCTGAAGGTTAAGTAAATTATATTTTGTAGGTTAGTCCAAGTACCTTTCAAGATCAGATTTGGTACTTGGATAGTGAGTGTTCAAGACATATGACTAGGACAAGGAGCTTACTTAAATACTATGTTCCTGTAAAGAATGGACCTAAAGTCATCTTTGGTGGCTCTAACAAGGGTATCACCAGAGACTATGGTATGATTACCAATAGCATAGTCTCAATAACAAGGGTAGCTTATGTGGAAGGGTTGTAACACAACCTTGTAAGAATAAGTTAACTGTGTGTCTTGTAGTTAATGAGAGAGAGTCTCTTTGTGTTCAATGGCACAAGAAACTTGCCCAAATTAACTACAAGACAATGAACAAATTGTTTTCAAAAATTCGATTAGAAATAGCCCAAATTTAAAATATGTTAAAAATGGTTCATGTCATGTGTAACATCCCATTTCCAACTAGACCCCTAAGAGTGGTTCTGTCATGACAAAACCCTAGGAAGCCCAAGAAAGAGTCAAGTGGACCTGGTAGTGTGGATAGGGCCACTATGGTCTGCACTTAGCAGATCTCTAAACCTTGTTTAAAAGTGATCATGGGGCTTCACCAAGACTCCAAGACCCCACCCATACCCTTATAACCCTAGAAAGAGATCAATGGGTCACTAAGGACCCATGAAGAGCAATCAAAGGACCTAAGTTGACCAAAGTCAACTATAGCCCTAATTAGGTCAAATTGACCTACACAAGGGACAATTGCAGTCCCTTGGCCCAGTAGACCCCACCCATAACTTCTTAGACCTAGTGAGAGGTCAATGGGTCACTAAGGACCCATAGAGAGTAGTCAATAGGGCTAAGTTGACCAAAGTCAACTATGACCCTAATTAGGTCAAATTGACCTACACAAGGGTCAATTGCAGTCCCTTAGCCCAATGGACCCCACCCCTACCCTCATAAGCCTAGTGAGAGGCCAATAGGTCACCAAGGACCCATTGGGACCAATCAAAGGGCTAGTTTTGACCAAAGTCAACCCTTGACCTAAAATGGTCAAAAGGCCCTAGTTAGGGGCCAAGTGACCTCCAAGGGCCAATCCAACCCCACCTTGACCCTAGGAGAGGCTAATGGGTCACCAAGGACCTATTAAGGAAATCTCAAGGATCAAATTAACCTAGGTGGGCCGTAGTCTAACTTTGGGTCAAGTTAGCCCAAATGGGCTAACTCAAGCTCAAGCCCATTACATTGGGGCTAACCTTGACTTAAGTGGCCAAATGGATTTATGGGCTGACATGGGACATGTAGGAGCCAAAAATTCAGGCATGGTGACTAGGAGAGAGAAAGTCACCCATGGAGGAGAGAGAAAGAGAAGAAAGAAGAAGGAAGGAGGACTTTGTGCTCCTCCTTCCCCCTCCCCAACCTCCCCATTCATTTTAGAAGGACAAGGGGGAGTGCAGCAGCCATTGTGGACTGTTTAGAGCAAGCTCCACCCCCCCTACCAACCTAGTCGCCAACCTTGACCATGGCCAAAAATGGCACATGGCTTTTCAGCCACCTAACACCTCCCCTCTCTACCTTAAAAGCTTCAGTGAGGTCCAAGGAGCATTTCCCACCACTTTCCTGAAGAAGCCAAGCTGTTTCACTGAGTTTTTGAAGAAACCCGACCACCACCACCACCACCATGGTATTCCGGCGATCCTCCCGACTTCAGGCCGCCAAAAAGGTCCTCCTCCACTCCTTCTTGCATGGGTAGATCGTAGGGATCATTAGAACCAAGGTTGGAGCTCAGTTGAGCCCAATCGAAATTTCAATTTCATGGTTTTTCCATGATTTTTTCTGCTTGTCGGGATCGCCGGAGCAGTGTGATGATTACAATTTTGATAGATTTTTATTGTAATAATTGTAATCATGTCCGCTGTTTTCTACCTCTTTATTCAAGTAATTGCACTAAATAATTGAGAATTGGTATTGTCATGAATAGTAGAGCATAGTTTAGAGTTTTTACTATTTTATGTATTGAACTTCTCCCTTACTATGTCATTTTTCTAATGCAGGTACAACTAGCCAGTGGAACTAAAAGTCTTGGAGCAAACAGGGGAGTTTACGGGGCCAACAGGACTGATCACAGGAGAAGAATTGCTCAAACACGGGTAGGAACACGGCCGTGTGCCTACCCGTGTTCCATCCCAGCTGAAGCAATTTTCCAATCCCCGTGTCTGAAGAACATGAAGAACAACACGGCCGTGTTCTACAACACGGCCGTGTCAGTACCCGTGTGATCCAACACGGCCAATGATCCAGCCCCCGTGTCTGAAGAACATGAAGAACCACACGGCCGTGTTCCAGAACACGGCCGTGTCAGTACCCGTGTGATCTAACACGGCCCATGATCACACACGTCTTTTCGTGGAGAACTGCCCTGGAACTGCCAACACGGCCTGCAACACGGCCGTGTCGGCACCCGTGTTCAACCATGTTTGCTATTGGACTATAAAAACCTGGAGAAAATTTTATTCTGGATTTTTTTGGATTATTTTGCTTGGAGATTTTCTGGAGAACGAAAGTGGAGTATCCAAGAGAAGGAAAGCTTGAAGGAGATATTTGTATGCAATTATTCTTTAATTTATCTCATTTAATCTTGTATCTCTCTTGGTAATCCAACTTTATTTATTTATCTTTTAATTTTCATGAACAATGTGTTTGAACAAGTTAGTAATCATGTATCGTTTTGTTTTAGTCAATTTCATTGTATTTTATTCGTATATGGGCTTGCAAACATTGAGAATTATCCTTGTTATGAATGATTATTTATTTTTACATGAATTCCAAATGTCTAGATTGAGAAATTGGATTGTTTGGATGATGGATAAATCTTCATATTTATGTGTTATTTCTCTTTGTACTTCAAAACTCATGATCGAGAGATATGTTTCTTGGAAAATTAGAATACGAATGAATGGAATTATGGTATTTTAGAGATAAAGTTTCATGAATCCATGTATTAGATAGGGTATTTCATTCAATAAACATTTGAGTATTGTAAATTGTTCGAGAGAAAATTTACTTTACTTAACTCGGATTTTAAATTGCTCGAGAGAGAATTTAATAATTAGTTTAACCCTTTACAATACAATGAATTTGATAGTCTTGTTATTTCATGATTACACAAAGTGATTATGTTCATTTAATGCTCTTAACTTTCGTCTTGAAATTATTTTTGTAACTCTCCAATACAATTTTTATCCAAATAGTCATAGTTAGGATTAATCTATGTTAGAACGCAATTTTAAGTTTAGGTATGATAATAGAGTGAGAGTGAGTACGAATAGTTGAAATGACCCTGTGGAATACGATACGAGATGTAGATTTCTCTTATACTATGATTGATATGTGCACTTGCCTGAAAGATAATTCAATCTAGCTTATGCCCATCTACATAGTTATGATAAAATGTAGAATAAATCCGCATCAAGTTTAGACTTAGCGAAAATATTCATCAAGTTTTTGGCGCCGTTGCCGGGGAATCTTTTCAATATTTTGAAAGCTTTAACTTTATTAATCTACCATTATTGTTTACTAATAAATCTTTGTAGATTAGTTTAAAGTAAAAGTATATTATTTAATCTCTGTTTTGTAGTCTGTTAGTCTATGACCAGGGCAAGAAATTCTGGGTTAGAAGCATTTCATTCTGAACCGGAACGAATTATTCACAACACCAATCACAGAGACGTGGGTATTAACACCACAGATAGTGTAAACGATCTGAGAGGAGAAGAAACAGTGAATCAAGGAGAACACCATCCTGAAGATCTAGATACCATGGCCAACCAAAATGAGCAAACCATGTCTGACTTTGCTAGACCCAATCTCCAAGGAACTGGGTCAAGCATTGTTCGACCACCTATTCCAACCAATAATTTCGAACTGAAACCGAGCGTGATACAAATGGTCCAACAATATGTTCAATATGATGGCTTACAAGACGAGGATCCCAATACACACTTAGCCGGATTCCTAGAGATATGTGATACTTTCAAGATTAATGGTGTCTCCAACGATGCCATTAGATTGAGATTGTTCCCATTCTCATTGAGGCATAAGGCAAAGCAGTGGCTCAATTCGTTACCTAAAGGATCCATTACTACTTGGGACATGATGGTTGAGAAGTTTTTGATGAAGTATTTTCCACCGGCAAAGACCGCAAAGTTAAGGAACGACATCTCTACGTATGTTCAAGTGGAGGCTGAATCATTGTACGATACTTGGGAATGATTCAAAGAATTATTAAGGAGATGCCCCCATCATGCCTTACCTTCTTGGCTTCAGATTCAGACTTTCTACAATGGTCTAAATCCAGCCACCAGACAGATGATTGATGCGGCTAGTGGAGGCACCTTGAACAATAAGACACCTGACGCAGCCCAGCAGTTGATAGAAGAAATGGCAATGAATAGCTACCAATGGACTACCGTGCGGCCGAAGTCTACCAAGCCCGCCGGAATGTATGAAGTGGATGCCGTTACAGCCTTAGCAATACAAGTGGAGAAGCTCCATCAAAAGATGGACAACCTTTCTTTAGCGCCACCCCCAATGGTACCTCAACAATGGGACCCCTCCCTTGTTGGAATCCCTAGTGGTGAACCTCAAGTGCAAGAACATGTAGACTACATGGGTAATAATCCTAGACCACCTTTCAATCCAGGAAACAACCCATATAGTTTTACATACAATCAAGGATGGAGGAACCACCCCAATTTCTCTTGGGGAGGGCAAGGCAACCAAGGTAAACCACCCATGTTTGGACAACAACAACAACAACAACAATTGGAGCCAAGGAAGCCAACATTGGAAGATGTCCTTGCAAAGTTCATGCAAACTACCGATGTTGCCTTCCGTAATCAAGAGGGTTCTATTCGAAATTTGGAGAATCAGATTGGGCAGTTGGCAAGGATGGTATCAGAGAGACAACCAGGAACACTTCCAGGAAATACTGAGACAAACCCAAAGGAACATGCAAGAGCAATTCAGTTGAGGAGCGGGAAGGAGTTACAAGACCCAAGGCTTGCACCGGATGCACCTCAAGAGGAGTCTAGTGGAGAAGCACCGAACGTGACACCGATGGAATATCAACCAGCCGTACCATATCCAGCAAAGATGAACAAGGAGCGCATGGATGCGCAATACGGTAAATTTATTTCTATGATTAAACAATTGCATGTTAATTTACCTTTTTCTGATATTATTCAAATGCCTAAGTATGCTAAATTTTTGAAGGATTTAATTTCTAATAAAAAGAAAATAGAAGAATTATCGTTAGTCACACTAAGTGAAGAATGCTCTGCTATTTTACAAAATAAATTACCACAAAAGCTTAAGGATCCCGGTTCTTTTTCAATTCCATGTTTAATCGGTGATTTGCAAGTTAATAAAGCTTTAGCGGATTTAGGAGCTAGTATAAATTTGATGCCTTATACATTATATTTGAAACTAGGCCTTGGAGAACTTAGCCCGACTAGGATGAGTATTCAATTAGCAGATCGGTCGGTTAAGTACCCAAGAGGTATAGTGGAGGATGTATTGGTTAAGGTAGACAAATTTATATTTCCTGCCGATTTTGTTATTTTAGATATGGACGAAAATATCGAAGTACCACTTATACTTGGTCGCCCATTTCTAGCCACTTCTAGAGCTCTTATTGATGTTTTTGATGGTAAATTAGTTTTGAGAGTAGGGGAGGATGAAGTCACTTTTCAAATTGGCAATACTATGAAACAATCTTTAGATAGTGATGATTGTTGCTATTTTTCTCATGGTGTTGACAACTTATTGTCTTCTATTGATTCTAATTTTTATTATAAAGATCCTTTAGATATTTGCATTACTAATTATTTTCTAGAAGACGAAACTAGTAAAGATATTGTTGATCATTTACTTTTTCTAGATAACTCTGTTTCGATGAATGGAAATACTGAATATAGCTTACTTACAAAAGGAGATAATGAAGTTCCTAAGAATAATACCAAGGATCCACCTGTAGTTGAATTAAAAAATTTACCGGATCATCTTGAGTATGCATTCTTAGGAACTAACTCTTCTTACCCAGTTATTATTTCTTCTAATCTTTCTGAAATTGAAAAAGCTAAATTAATAACTGTGTTAAAGAAATGTAAAGGTGCAATAGCATGGCAAATCTCTGATATAAAAGGTATTAATCCTAGTTTTTGCACTCATAAAATCCTTTTGGAAGAAAACTATAAGTCATCTATTCAACCGCAACGTAGGCTTAATCCTAATATGAAAGAGGTAGTTAAGGCTGAAATTGTTAAATTATTAGACGCTGGTATGATATACCCTATTTCCGATAGTCCATGGGTTAGTCCTGTCCAAGTGGTTCCTAAGAAGGGTGGTTTAACTGTGGTAGCAAACGATAAAAATGAATTAATTCTGACGCGAACAGTAACAGGTTGGCGTGTCTGTATAGACTATAGGAAGTTAAACGATGCCACTAGGAAGGACCATTTTCCTTTACCCTTTATTGACCAAATATTAGAACGCTTGTCAGGACATTCATATTATTGTTTTCTAGATGGACTTTCTGGGTATTTCCAAATCCCAATAGCCCCAGAAGACCAAGAGAAAACCACGTTCACATGCCCATTTGGTACCTTTGCCTATAGGCGTATGCCTTTCGGTCTGTGTAATGCCCCCGCTACCTTCCAAAGATGCATGTTAGCTATCTTCAACGAGTATGTTGAAGATATCATGGAAGTGTTTATGGATGACTTCTCCGTCTTTGGAGATGCATTTGATTTATGTTTGAATAATTTAGAGAAGGTTCTAAGGAGGTGTGAGGAGACGAACTTAGTACTTAGCTGGGAGAAGTGCCATTTTATGGTGCAAGAAGGGTTAGTATTAGGTCATAAAATCTCCAATCAGGGAATTCAAGTAGATAGAGCGAAGATTGAAACGATAGAAAAGTTACCACCACCCACATCCGTTAAGGCAGTGAGAAGTTTTTTAGGCCACGCCGGATTTTACCGCCGGTTTATTAAAGACTTTTCAAAAATTGTTAAACCACTTACGAGACTATTAGAAAAGGATACACCGTTTCTCTTTGATCAAGCGTGTCTACATGCTTTTGAGTTCTTAAAAGAGAGATTAGTTAATTCTCCTATTATGATAGCGCCTGATTTTACTCAGCCATTTGAAATTATGTGTGACGCTAGCAGTTTTGCGATAGGAGCTGTTTTAGGACAACGCCGAAACAAACATTTTCATCCTATATTTTATGCTAGTAAAACACTTAATAATGCACAAGAGAATTATACTACTACTGAAAAAGAACTTCTAGCAGTAGTCTTTGCGTTTGATAAATTTAGATCCTATTTAACATTGTCCAAGGTGGTAGTTTATACGGACCACTCTGCACTTAAATATTTGCTAGCCAAGGCGGAAGCTAAGCCTCGTTTAATCCGTTGGGTACTTCTATTGCAAGAATTTGATTTGGAAATTAGGGATAAACGAGGAGCAGAAAACTTAGTGGCAGACCATCTTTCACGTTTAGAAAATCCGTTACGAGCAACGTTAGATGAGTCTGAGATTTCAGATACGTTCCCTGAGGAATCGTTATTTGCCTTATCTTCGAAAATTAATAATGATTATCCATGGTTTGCAGATTTTGCAAACTATCTTGTGGCTAAGGTCCTCCCAAAGGATTTTTCATATCAGCAGAAAAAGAAATTTTTCTCCGACTTGAAATATTACTTTTGGGAGGACCCTTTTCTTTTTCGGATATGTGCAGATTCCGTGATCCGAAGGTGTGTATCCGCCGAGGAAGGGTGGAGAATCCTGGAGCAGTGTCATTCTGGTCCTACTGGTGGTCACTATGGAGCAAATCGCTCTGCGAAAAAGGTTCTTGATTCGGGGTTTTATTGGCCCCTTCTATTCAGGGATGCCCAAAGGTATGTGCTTTCATGTGATTCTTGTCAAAAATCAGGTAATATTTCTAAATTACATGAAATGCCGCAAAATTTTATCCTTGAATGTGAAGTATTTGATGTGTGGGGGATAGACTTTATGGGTCCATTTCCAGTTTCATTTGGGAATAAGTATATCTTGGTGGCCGTAGATTACGTATCAAAGTGGGTTGAGGCGCAAGCTTTACCTACTAATGATAGTAGAGTAGTAATCCAATTCCTGAAATCTCTATTTGCGCGATTTGGCACACCACGAACACTTATTAGCGATAGGGGTTCTCACTTCTGTAATCTACAGTTAGATAAGGTATTGCAGAAATATGGAGTCACACATAGGATAGCTACACCATATCATCCCCAAACTAGTGGCCAAGTTGAAGTATCCAATAGAGAACTTAAGCGCATCCTAGAAAAATCTATAGAGGGGAATAGAAAACAATGGTCTAGGAAACTAAACGATTGTTTATGGGCTTATAGGACCGCATTTAAAACACCTATAGGTACCACTCCCTTTAGATTAGTCTATGGTAAATCTTGTCACGTACCTATAGAATTAGAGCACAAGTCATATTGGGCAATACGCTCTCTAAATTTTGATACAAATTCTATAGGGGAAAAACGTAAACTTCAACTTAATGAACTAGATGAATGGAGGACTATGGCCTATGAGAACTCCAGAATTTATAAGGAGAAAACCAAACTATTTCATGACCGTCACCTCCGGAAAACCAAAACATTCAACAAGGGTGATCAGGTGCTCCTTTTTAATTCTAGACTGCGTTTATTTCCCGGGAAGCTTAGGTCTAAGTGGTCCGGACCGTTCCAGGTTAAAGAAGTTTTTCCCTATGGCACCGTCGAACTAACTCACCCTGAAAAGGGAGATTTTAAAGTCAATGGGCACCGATTAAAGCTTTACAACAGTGCACTTCCCCAAGAACTTATTCGACTAGAATCATGCCTTCACCTAGACTAAGAGAATATATAGAATAGTTTAGTATCTTGTCTATATAGGAAAATAAAAATTTTAATGAAATTTTAATTAAAAATAAATAAATTCCGTAATCAGGAGAAATCATTAATTAAGAGGTGTACACGGCCATGCACACGCCCGTGTGCATGGCCGTGTCTAGCACACGCCCTGTCCACCCAGCCATGTGATCACCCGTGTCGATACGACGAATTTAATTGTTTCAAGTCAGAGAAGTACACGGGTTTCCACCAAGCCGTGTACATAGCCGTGTGTAATATACACGGCTGCCCACCAAGCCGTGTACATAGCCGTGTGTCATATACACGGCTATCCACCCAGCCAGGTGCGTACCCGTGTCAAAACGATGAATTTAATTAGTTCGAGTCAGAGAAGTACACGGGTTTCCACCAACCCGTGTTCTTGACCGTGTCCGATCCAGGGTTGACCACACGGCCAGGGGACACGGCCGTGTTGTTGACCGTGTCCACCTGACACGGGCAGTTTCCCGCGATTTGACCACACGTCTCCTTGGAGACCGTGTTTCCCGCGCAGAACGATTCCTCAACACGGGTACACACACGGCCGTGTGTGTACCCGTGTTCGACTTCTTTTTATAGGGGGCCGAATTCTTCTTTCTCTTCATCACTCCCACTTCCTCCTCTTCCCATTCCTGCATTCATTCCAGCCGGGAAAACCATCTCCTTCTCCAAAATTCGCGGAATCGCCTCATTTCTTCGCGCTCAACATAATCGGTAAAACTCCTGGGTTATTTCCATCCAATCTCCTCTTGATCAGTTCTATTCCTATTTTCCTTCTGAATTCACATTAGATTTGTTTTTATTTTATTTTTTTTTCAGATAATGGCATCATCACGTAGCCAAGGTGGTCGCCGACGTCGCCCGGATCTTCAAGCATTATCTACCGAGAGACGCGACGTCGCTCAGCCACTAGTTTTCACCGATCCTATCCACACAAACCGTTATAATCGGCTACAAGCCAAGAAGTATCAGGACATACGAATCATAGACTGGGATGTCCTAGAAACTATCGGTCTAGCGGATACTGTGAGGGAGTTGATTTCTGTAATGGGGTGGCAAGGGTTTTTTGCCATAGAAGAGTTAGGATTTAGAGAGCTTACACTCGAATTTTTATCCACCTTCTATGTGAACCTTCGATCCTGTGTGGCCGATGATGGAAGACCAACAGAGGGGAATATTTCTTTTCGAGTGGGGGGCACCTTCTACACTCTTTCTCTCTACCAGTTTACACAGCATCTAGGAGTATACGACGAGGCATTCCTCCTTAGTGCCGCCTACTCTGATTTGCAGTTTGATCTCCCCAGTCGCGTCCAGGCAAGTGATGTTTGGCGTCGTCTATCCTTCGACACCAACGCCTACGAAGCCAAGAGATCTAAGGCTTCAAAATTGGTTTCCCCCGCCGCACATTATATTCATCACCTACTTAGCCATACACTGAGCGGCCGGGGCGAAAGCTCCGGTGTTGTGAGTCGACAGGACATTCTTTATCTCCACAGCATGACAGCCCGCTACCCTATCCATTTGGGCTATATGCTTGCTCATTTTATTCTTCATCAGGCGGAGAATTCCCGCGTAGGATCTATCTGTGTAGCCCCCTACATCACACGTCTAGCAAGGAATATGGGCATCTTTTTACCTCTTCCCCCGATGACGGTGGTATCGAAAACTGTGCCTATCACCATAGCCAGTCTTCGAGCCATCCGCCTCGTCACAGCTCGTCAAGGCCGAGGAGGGACGATATATACCATTGCGGCTCGTGGCCTTCATATCCACGACGACGACGACGATGAGGTCGATCCAGATCTCGATGAGCCCCTCATTCCACCGGCCCGCTCGACGCATACTCAGGGGGAGTCATCATCTGCCCAGCCTCAGCGACAGTCTCGATTTGCTCAGGAGTTACAGCGTTTTTATGACACTCAGTTATCGCCGCGCCTGCAGCGTATCGAGGAGCAGCAGCGATGGACTGAGGACGTCATGTATCAGATCCGGTAGCACATGGGGATTACCAGCCCACCGCGACCAGCTCCTCGTCCATCTCCCCCTCAGGATGATCCGACCGATCAGGCTGACACACCTATGTATTTCTGATCAGGCTCTGTAGTGTTATATCTTTAGTATTGTTTTTATCATCTTGTATTTGTATGATCGATATATCTATATAAAAAAAATGTTTTATTTCAGCTTTTGCTCCTGTCGCGTGCTGTGATGCTTTATATTCATGCTCATCAGTTCTTTATGTAGTGCAATTTATATCCCCTTGGTTTAATTTTTGTTTGCAATGAGGACATTGCAACTCAAGTCTGGGGGTATGCTGTATTTTTATAATGAGTATTGACAGTGGAATACATGATTACAATTGCTTATTTTCTCTTTATCATAATCCTCTATATTTCCTTATACACCCCCTCGAAAAATTTGATTACTTCTCTTTAAGCTTTCATTACTTCACTCATTGGGAATATAACTATCTAATTCACTTTCGCACGCTGATTAAACCGAATTCGTGTTCAAATTTGTTGATTAGTAACTACGTATAGAAATTCATTAGATTACTTTTATCCATATAATTTGGTTTAAAAAGATTATCCTTTATATTATTAACTAATAATCACTCCATTTTAGAAAAAAAAAATATTTATCTATACTAAAGTGAATTGATGAGTGTAATATCTTGATAATTTCGTATTAGTAGATCAACAATAACAAAAATTTTCTCTATTGGTGTCTAGAACTTACTAGCGATCCTCAAACCTTTTGCACATATTAATTAGTAAAGGTGGAAATGACTTAGGCCTCCTTTTGGATAGATTGAGCCGTTCAATCCCAAAACCTTAAACATTATACCCTTGCTCATCCAATTTGGACTTTATCCCTATATTTTTGTAATACTCCACCTCTAAAATTCACCAAGGCCAATTCTCACCTAGTAGCACCTATCATTAAGATCGTCATGAAATGAAGTTGTTTTTATGAGTTGTATTTCTTTCATAGTGATTTGTGGCCTGAGTGAGCGTGTACACTTGCACCCATTCGGAATGATCCCTACTATAAAGTTCCTAAAAGAAAACAAAAACATATAACATAGTGATATGTGGCCTGAGTGAGTGTACACTTGCACCCATTCGGAATGATCCCTACTATGGACCCTTGGTTAAGAAAAAAAATATAGAGTATCTTACCTCAAAAATAAGGGAATTATAATGCATGCAAAGTCTGGGGGTGCTCATAAAATATCAATGAATGTTAAAGGTCTTTATCATATAAAGGGCTCAATAGTGATCTAGGTGTGAAAAAAAAAACATCGAGTTCTCTTTTTGCTTACCCCACCTATAATCACCTATCCTAAGCCAAAACAATACACCACCATACAAGTCCTAAGGATCCAACTTTACTAATTCTCATTAGTGCTATGGAGAGGGTGTGTAAAGGAAAGTGTATGATTATCAATAGGGAGATTTTTAATTTTTTTGAAAGACTAATGCATATGTTATCAAGATTGTTATTTTCTCCTTACAATAGTTATGGATAACTATAATTATAATTCTAAGAAAGAGCGAAAAGTAGTTAAGATATGTATTGGAGAAATTTTTAAGAAAAAGTTATATTTAGAAAAGTCTGCTAAACTATTTCCTATACAATTGCAGCATCAAATCTCTATTCGAATTCAAAACAATCAGTGTGCGGAAGAAGAATTATGTATTGGTAACCCAATTGTTTGAATTAGTTTGCTTAGGGACAAGCAAACACTTAAGTCTGGGGATGTGTGATGATTACAATTTTGATAGATTTTTATTGTAATAATTGTAATCATGTCCGCTGTTTTCTACCTCTTTATTCAAGTAATTGCACTAAATAATTGAGAATTGGTATTGTCATGAATAGTAGAGCATAGTTTAGAGTTTTTACTATTTTATGTATTGAACTTCTCCCTTACTATGTCATTTTTCTAATGCAGGTACAACTAGCCAGTGGAACTAAATGTCTTGGAGCAAACAGGGGAGTTTACGGGGCCAACAGGACTGATCACAGGAGAAGAATTGCTCAAACACGGGTAGGAACACGGCCGTGTGCCTACCCGTGTTCCATCCCAGCTGAAGCAATTTTCCAATCCCCGTGTCTGAAGAACATGAAGAACAACACGGCCGTGTTCTACAACACGGCCGTGTCAGTACCCGTGTGATCCAACACGGCCAATGATCCAGCCCCCGTGTCTGAAGAACATGAAGAACCACACGGCCGTGTTCCAGAACACGGCCGTGTCAGTACCCGTGTGATCTAACACGGCCCATGATCACACACGTCTTTTCGTGGAGAACTGCCCTGGAACTGCCAACACGGCCTGCAACACGGCCGTGTCGGCACCCGTGTTCGACCATGTTTGCTATTGGACTATAAAAACCTGGAGAAAATTTTATTCTGGATTTTTTTTGGATTATTTTGCTTGGAGATTTTCTGGAGAACGAAAGTGGAGTATCCAAGAGAAGGAAAGCTTGAAGGAGATATTTGTATGCAATTATTCTTTAATTTATCTCATTTAATCTTGTATCTCTCTTGGTAATCCAACTTTATTTATTTATCTTTTAATTTTTATGAACAATGTGTTTGAACAAGTTAGTAATCATGTATCGTTTTGTTTTAGTCAATTTCATTGTATTTTATTCGTATATGGGCTTGCAAACATTGAGAATTATCCTTGTTATGAATGATTATTTATTTTTACATGAATTCCAAATGTCTAGATTGAGAAATTGGATTGTTTGGATGATGGATAAATCTTCATATTTATGTGTTATTTCTCTTTGTACTTCAAAACTCATGATCGAGAGATATGTTTCTTGGAAAATTAGAATACGAATGAATGGAATTATGATATTTTAGAGATAAAGTTTCATGAATCCATGTATTAGATAGGGTATTTCATTCAATAAACATTTGAGTATTGTAAATTGTTCGAGAGAAAATTTACTTTACTTAACTCGGATTTTAAATTGCTCGAGAGAGAATTTAATAATTAGTTTAACCCTTTACAATACAATGAATTTGATAGTCTTGTTATTTCATGATTACACAAAGTGATTATGTTCATTTAATGCTCTTAACTTTCGTCTTGAAATTATTTTTGTAACTCTCCAATACAATTTTTATCCAAATAGTCATAGTTAGGATTAATCTATGTTAGAACGCAATTTTAAGTTTAGGTATGATAATAGAGTGAGAGTGAGTACGAATAGTTGAAATGACCCTGTGGAATACGATACGAGATGTAGATTTCTCTTATACTATGATTGATATGTGCACTTGCCTGAAAGATAATTCAATCTAGCTTATGCCCATCTACATAGTTATGATAAAATGTAGAATAAATCCGCATCAAGTTTAGACTTAGCGAAAATATTCATCACAGTGCTCCCCGGCGGCCGTGCCGCCGCCTGGAGATAGCCCCGACCACCACGAAGGTGTCGGCGGCGGTGGCAGGCCGGGGAGGTGGCCGGATCGCCGGCGGCAGCCGCTGGAAGATGGCCCAGGCGGGACGAATCTGGGTCGTCGGCTAGAGCTTGAAGATGACCAGATCCCGTCCAAAATCGTGCCAAGATTCGTGCTGATATGATTAAATAAACTATAGCTTAAGTTTGATTTTATTTCATTCCCTGTCACAGATTTTGTATTTATTGGTTTTAATTATTAAAAATAGTTAGAGCCCTTTTCAGAAAATATGGTCAACACAAGAAATGTAGCCCGATGGGTCTACTGTCAAACAAAATTGGTTTGAACCAATTTGGGTGACTGGTTTGACCAGGGCACTCAATTTGGTGGGGTCTATACAAATGACTAGGCAGCCATTAAACTAGTTGGCCACACTTCATCCTTGATCCAAATGAGCTGAGATTTTGGCAGGGAGTCACCCTACTCTATACCTAGAGCCTGACCAAAAATGGGAATTTTTGGGAATAATTTTCCTATAGTTTTGTAAAAAATTTAATTATGCTAGGATAAATTAAATTATGGGTCAAATGAAGTCCAAAGTTATCCAAATTTTGGTGGGATGGATATGAGGTCAATATAGACCTCTGGTTAAAGTTTCATTAAGTTTGGAGTTGATTTGAATGGGATTCAAGCAAACCCTAGCCTTGCCCTAAGAAGGGTATTTTGGTCCAAAATGTAATTTTGGCTTTTAGTGTCCAATTCACCTCAACAGAGGTTCAAATTTGGTACACTGGTTTGGCATGACAATATACACCTCCCAATGAAAACTTGGGGGCATTGGAGTTGATTTGGCTCAAGATCCTAGGTCAAACCCTAAGGAAGGGCTTTTGTACCTTGTGAAGGACATATGGCCAAAACACCTTGTATGGCTATGAAATTTTGTAGGGGTGGTATTTTGGTAACTATAACCCTCTGGTAAAAATATTAGGGTATTTTGGAAGGTTTAGGACCCTCAAAAGCCTAACCCTAGTTTAGGGCACAAATGTGGTGGGATAGGAATGGGTTAGCTAAACCCCTTAAAATGATATGAAATTTTGGTAGGATGGTCATAAGGATATTAAGAAGCTTTGGTGATTTATTTAGAAATTTTGGAGTAATATTTATAGCACTTCATTTGTAACACAAGGAATGCCTCAATTTAATAAATTAATTATTATGCTCCCTCTGACCCTTGGGAGGTCATGAAATTTTGGCAGAGGATGTTTTGAATCATTATAAGCTTATATAAATTATATGAAAATTGTTGGATACTTATTTGAGGTACTTACTTCACAAGCTTGCTAATTGATGGAATTATTCAATAATTTAATTTAGTCCATTTACTGATAATTAAATTATGAAATTTGGCCCAAACCATTTACATGCCATTAGATTTATACTTGAATTTTCTCTGAATTTTTGGAAGCAACATAGTATTTTATATTTCTTTAAATGAATTATCAAGGATTAAAATGAAATAATGATTTGGGGATAAAACCTTACTGAAAAATTTAGATATTTTGGAAGATGAGTTATATCCTCATTTTGAATAACATATAAAAGTTGTAGAATGATATCTTGACTGAAAATTGTACTTCATGTTCATTATTGGAAATATTAGTCAATAGAATAATTAAATAAATTATTAAATAAATAAGGAAAATTTTGGATCTCTGGATTTAGGGCTTAAAGGTCATAATAGACCTCCATTAATTATTATAAGAGTATTGGATAGTTATTTGATGTACCTCCTATTTTACATGAAGTTTGACATGGTGGTCTGCAATTAGCAATTTTGGAAAAATATATATTAATTTGTTTGAAGCTTATCACTCCTTAATCACTGATGATATTTGACCCAGAGCATTTATGGGCCCTTGCAATCATGTTAGAATTATCCTTGAATTTTCAGAAATAATATTGCCCTGTTTATTATTTTTATGAATTATTGCAATATACCATTTAAATAAAATAAGTGGCCTGAACCTTGCTGAAAAATTAAGAGGTTTTGTATCTTAGGTTAAATGATTATATTAAGTATAACATAAATCTGGGGAGATTTTATATTGTCAAAATTTGGTACCTTCAGCTCAATCTTGGAGACTTGGGCCACTATAAATGTTTAAATAAATTCCTAGATAAATAGGAAAATTGTAAAACTCTGGATTTGGGCCATAAAGGTCATAATGGACCTCCACTAATTATCATAGGAGTATTGGATGATTACTTGATATACTTCCCATTTTACATAACATTAAACCTTGGTGGTCTGCGTATAGTAAATCTACTGAAATAATCTGGAGTACAAGTTAGGCACATAAGTCAAAAATTAGTGGTTATAGGAATGAGTTCATCACTCAGGGTTGGATGAGCTAGGGATTGGTTTGACTAACAGGTTAGGTGGTGTTTGGGATCGACGAAAGATCGTCTTCCCCATAAAGTGGAAGGTCAAATCTCCTTAGGTCTAGTTACTGTAATATGGAAATGAAAGGGGTAAAACCTAAGTCGTAGGCATAAAGTAGGTAGTAAACTTAGGATTTCACACTCTCACACCCCCTGTGTCCCGAGAGATAGTTTGGGTTACTCGGGCAATAAGCCTAGTGTTTAAGGTAATGGGCATGGTAGCCCGGGGAGCTTCGGCTCGGTTGTAGATTATGACGGACGGGTTAGACCGGGGAGCTTTGGCTCGGTTGTTGGTTATGACGGACAGGATAGTCCGGGGAGCTTCGGCTCGGTTGTAGGTTATGACGGACGGGATTGTCCGGGGAGCTTTGGCTCGGTTGTAGATCATGATGGACGGGACTGTCCGGTGAGCTTCGGCTCGGTTGGTTGTTTGACTCATAACAATTGCATGTGCATAACAGGTTTAAGGTGGTGGGTCTTCGATATTGGGGAGTTCGATGCACCGACACCAATATCGTTGGCTCGGCAAGTGTGGTGAGCACTTTGCCAACAGAAGTCCGGTGCGCCAGCCGGCAAGAGTACGCAGGCGTCCGCTTAGTGCACCAAGCGTTGAGGCGTACGATAGGTCTGACCGGTAGTGCTTTACTGGTTTAGAGGTGGGCGAGGCCCAACCCACCGCTTCCTTCTGCCACTACAGAAGTATCATGGGAGGTAACGGCTCCGAAAGGGGGAACTAAAGGTCTGTGTACACAGAGTCGAGTGGGTGAGTTGCACTTGCATGTTCACATCATAGCATAGTTGTATTTCATAGCATAACCATTGCATAAAACCTGACACCTAATGTATAAGCGGTATGGGACGCTCTATACATTAGGCCTTGCAAAACGACCCATTGGCCTATAAGTTCGTGTGAGCGTGCTTATAAGTCAAGGTTCTCTTTCAATATTATAAGCCTGCTAATAGATCCGACACCCTATCGTATAAATCGGTATGGGACTTTTTATACGATAGGAGCCCTGCAAAAGATCCCTTAGCTTATGTGTACCCACATAAGTTAAGGTTACTCATTTAATTTTGTATAATTATTATCATGCGTACACTGTTAGTTTAGTTCCGCTGCCATCTGGAATTTGACTATTCTCCACCCTCATGTCCTTCCCTTTCCTTCTCCCCGCTCGGTGCTTAGGAGCCATGGGGGAAGGGATGGGGGACGATAGGACTTAGTCTTAGAGACTAACGATTTTCAAACCACATCATTTAGGGGACCACGGAGCCCAGCATGGAGGAGCAGCCTCGGAGGTCGGCACGCTTGGAGATCGGACAGTCTAGTACTGGAGTCCAGACAGCAGGGACAGTGAGTCCCGATTTCTATATATGTGATTTATGTGGACATGCATCTTTTCTTCTGCTACAGTAGAGATCGATTCGGCCGGCAGAACCGGCGTCTTGTAGTGACGACCTTCCCGGGCGAGAAGGTATCACCGCAAGGCGGCGGTTCTGGGCCTAAGACCCCGGTGTCGAAAAAGAAAAAAAATGGGGGTCTTACAAGTGGTATCAGAGGAAACCTCGATCAGAAAAGTAGCAGTCCACTAACCCTGAGACACCCCCGCTCGAGTTTAGTTTGGGGACAAACTAAGCAGCGGAAGCAGTGGTGGGCCCATATGGGAAATCACATGAAAATTGTCCACTTTTAGTTAAATCTGTGAGACTTCTTATAATTGTCTTCTATTACGCAGCCCCCAGCGCAGCCAACACCACAAGGCGGAGTTCAGCAGACTCCGACTGTTGCACCACCTCCCCCGGTCCCCACTCCATTCTTACACTCAGAGATGGGTCAAATGCTGACGGCCATTCTAGATGCCTTCAGGGCTCAACAGGCTCCGGCTCCGCAACCAAACCCGGGGGACAATTGGCTGAGCATCTTTCGAGGACTCTCTCCCCCATCCTACTTGGGGACCGAATCCGCTGTACGGACAGAGGAATGGCTAGATATTATGTACAAAATGCTGACTGGGATACGATGTCCCTGGGAGGAGAGGGTGGCCTTGGTTGTCTCCTGCCTGGAGTCCCATGCTAAGAGGTGGTGGAAGACGCTGCTGGACACAAGATTTGTTGATAGGGAGGTTGCGGAAGTTACCTGGGAAGAGTTCAGGACCGCGCTGCTGGAGCATTTTGTTCCACAGTCGGCAAGGGATGAGTTGGAGGAGCGGTTCTTATAGCTGAAGCAAGGCACCCGGACAGTGGTAGAGTACCATCGGGAGTTCGACCATTTGGCTCGATATGCAGATTCTTACCAGCTGGACGAAGCGGGATACATCAAGAGATTCTATAAGGGCTTACGGAAGGACTTGAGGGAGGCTTTGTTGTTTGTATCCGACGGGCCTATCTCCCGGATTTTGGAAATGGCAAAGAGGATCGAGGCCGATTGGCACACCACTCGGGGCCGGAAGCGGCAAGCGGAGGATCAGGGCCGGAGAGCCAGAAATGATCAGCGACAAGGTGCTATACCAGGTGGGAGAAGGACAGAGGACCAACCTCGACAGGAAGTGAGGCAGGAGCCGAGGGAGCAGGTGATATTGGCCCCTCAGCCTCTTCAGATGAGGGAGGCACCGAGACCCGGGGGTATGGCATTTCCCCCACCGGAGTGCTACAACTGCCATCAGATAGGACACATTCGGAGAAACTGCCCCATGAGGGGAGCACCTTTACCAGCACCCCAGGATGCCCCGCATGCCCAGCAGTTTGGAGGACGAGGACGTGGTCGAGGACGTGGTTTCCAGGGTGCAGATCGTAGGCAGCAGAGGGAGCAAATTTATGCACTGGATCTGGCTCAGTCCCGAAACCCGGAGCAAGTAATCACTGGTACGTCTGAAAATTTTGGTTAAAGTTATTTCCTCATGAAGTTAAATTTGATATAGAAGTGACATTCTAGGAAAGAAAACCATAACTAGAATTCTGAGACATTTAATTTTTCCAAACCCCAGGAATAGTTTTCATCAGCGGCAAACCCGCTTACACGCTATTTGATACGGGTGCTTCGCACTCATTTGTATCGGAGGCCTTCATAGAAGGATTGGAAGGCGTGGAACGATTCACGGGTCTGATGATGAGGATACGACTACCCGACGGATCAGAGTTGTTCACCTCTGCCCACTACAACATGGAGACGGAGATCGGCAGAAGGATATTTGAAGCTCCAGCGACAATCATAAAGATGTCAATCTTTGATTTGATCCTAGGGATGACGTGGTTGAACTGGAATCATGCTCAGATTGAC
This sequence comes from Platanthera zijinensis, assembly GCA_039513925.1. Lineage (NCBI taxonomy): Eukaryota > Viridiplantae > Streptophyta > Magnoliopsida > Asparagales > Orchidaceae > Platanthera > Platanthera zijinensis. Next base: position 81,253,898 of record CM077095.1, on the reverse strand, counting down.
TGCACGTCCAAAAGAGTTACCGTAAGACATGGGGATTCCTACCTCGTCATTGAAGGTATTAAATCCATTCCCCCTTTCATACTGTCGTCTGTACAAGCCGTCAAGGCTCACTTACAGGGGGAAGAAGTGTTTGAGGTAATATTCGAGATGACTGAGACCAAGGTCTCCACCTCGGATATTCCGGTGGTGCGAGATTTTGCCGACGTATTCCCGGAGAAACTGCCTGGGCTACCCCCACACCGGGAGCAGGATTTCCGGATACAGCTGGTGCCGGGGGCTAAGCCGGCAGCTAGGGCCCCTTACCGGATGGCCCCAAAAGAGCTGACAGAATTTCGAAGCCAACTCCAGGAACTGGTGGAAGCCGGATTTGTTAGGCCGAGTTCCTCTCCATGGGGAGCCCCGGTCTTATTCGTTAAAAAGAAGGACGGAACTCTGAGACTGTGCATCGACTACCGAGCACTAAACCGATTGACAGTCCGAAACACATATCCGTTGCCAAGGATAGATGAGCTGTTTGACCAGCTAGAAGGTGCGCATTTCTTTTCCAAATTGGATTTGAGGTCTGGTTACTACCAGCTAAGGATCCAGGAGGAGGACATTCCGAAGACTGCTTTCAGTAGCAGATATGGGCTATATGAATTTACAGTGATGCCCTTCGGGCTCACAAATGCGCCATCAGCATTTATGAGCCTTATGAATCAGGTGTTCGAAGAATATTTAGATGTGTTTGTCATCGTGTTTATCGATGACATCCTCATTTACTCAAGGACAGAGGAGGAGCACACACGGCATCTGACGCTGACCCTGGAGAGACTACGGGAGTACAAGCTTTATGCAAAGATCAGCAAATGCCAGTTTTGGTTGAAGGAGGTGGCCTTCCTAGGCCATATCATCAGTGGTGCTGGGTTGGCAGTGGACCCGGCCAAGATCCAAGCGGTTCGGGACTGGCCACAATTAAAGACGGCCACAGATGTACGAAGTTTCCTAGGACTTGCCGGTTACTACCGGAAATTTGTGGAGGGATTCTCTCGTATCGCCCTCCCACTCACATCTCTGACAAGGAAGGAGGTACCCTTTATCTGGACCCCACGATGTGAAGAGGCTTTTCAAGAGCTAAAGGGGCGACTCACTTCGGCTCCTATACTCGCCCTCCCTTCAGGGAAAGAAGGATTCCAGGTCTACATCGATGCCTCCTATCAGGGCATGGGTGCAGTACTTATGCAGAATGGCCATGTGATAGCTTACGCTTCTCGGCAGCTGAAGAAGCACGAGCAAAACTACCCAGTTCATGACTTAGAGATGGGAGCGGTCATTTTTGCACTAAAAGTCTGGCATCACTATCTGTACGGTGTCCACTGCGACATATACTCCGACCATAAAAATCTGAGGTATGTGGACACACAGAAGGAGCTAAACATTAGACAGAGACGATGGGTGGAATTTTTAGCAGACTACCAGTATGAGATGCACTACCACCCTGGAAAGGCGAATGTGGTAGCAGATGCATTAAGCCGAAAGACCACAAACGCTGGAGTAGGAACGCCGTTGATGGCCTTGGAGTTAATACAGATGTTTGATAAGATGCAAATATCCCTGGTATCTGAGGATCACCCTGAGTTATACCGAGAATATCTGTCATCATTAATCGCCACGGATGACATACGAAAACGGGTCAAGGATGGACAGAGGCAGGATACTCAGCTAGAGCCGATTTTTCGGTCCTTAGAAGCAGGCACTGCGGGAGATTACACACTGAAGGATGATTTAGTATGCTTCAGAGGACGGGTCTACATACCAGAGGGAGGCCAGATCCGGGAGGACATCATGATGGAGTGTTGGTACTCTAGTTTGATTTGAGTTTAGTCTTCTCCTTTTGTCCCTTGACCCAAGAAATATCTATGGTCAATGGTTAGTGGTCTAGCTGTAGAGTCCCCGCTTTTCCAGATAAAGAATTTGGTTAAGTAGTTTGTTCGTTCGACTATAGTCGAACGCCGCTCGACTATCGTCGACTAACTGTTCGACGATCGTCTATCAGTTGCTCGACGTTCTGTCTGCGAGGATAGTTCGACTATCTGTTGATAGTTCGACTATCTGTGTGCTGTGATAGTTCGACTATCTGTTGATAGTTTGACTATCTGTTTGTTTGATAGTTCGACTATCTACTTGGATAGCTCAACTATCTGATAGCTCGACTATTTGTTGATAGGTCGACTATCTGCTTTCTTCTGATAGTTCGACTATCTTCTGATAGATCGACTATCTGTTTTCCCTTGGTAGTTCGACTATCTGCTTTGATAGTTCAACTATCTGATAGTTCGACTATCTGTTGATAGTTCGACTATCTGTTTGTCTTTGATAGTTCGACTATCTGTTGATAGTTCGACTATCTGTTTCGCCTTGATAGTTCAACTATCCGTTGATAGGTCGACTATCTGATAGCTCGACTATCTTCTGATAGTTCGACTATCTGTTGTGATAGTTCGACTATCTTCTTTGATAGTTCAACTATCTGGATCGTTCGACTATCTGCCCGATAGTTTGACGATCTCCGTCCGTCGGTCGACGATCTCCGAAGGTCGTTCGACGTTTTCTGTCTGCCTTTATATTTTGTATTTATTTATTATATTATTTAATTAATTAATACATTATCTGGCATGTTATTTCAGTTGTTTTATGATAATATTTCCAGGCAATATCTGCTCCATCTCTTTTGCCTGAGTCAAATCTTTTCAGATAAAGTTATTTGTCTTATTAGCTGACATTGTATTTTACTTTATCTGCTGTCAGTCCTTTATAGCCGTTAGACTGAAAAGTCTTTCTTCTGCTATAAAGAGTTTGTTTCTGATGTGACTTTATTTAGTACTTTATTATCAGATTGCTTCCTGCAGCTTCTTCGAAAGAGGTTTATTCCTTTTATAGAATGTTTTTGCCGCAGAGATTGTTTGTCTTTTTGATATTTGCAGCCCAGGTCTCAAGTTTCAGAAGAAGACAAACAGTTCAAATTGAAGAGAGCCGTTGCTTGTTGCTGCTATAAAAGGAATCCTTTGGAGAAGGATTTCAGCTAGCTAACCAGTTATTCATTTAAGCATTCAAGCTTTCATCAAGACCAAGTTCACTGCTCTCAGCAATACTCATCCAACTGAGAAGTGTTAAGCTCTTCTGCTCTTCTTCAACCTGAGTTCTCCTGCTTCCAGGAAGTTCAAACTCAGAGTTCTTTTGAAGAAGAAGAAAAAGAAGACAGCTGCTTGAAGATTTCTAATTTAATTATTTATTATCTTCTTGTAGTTTTTCCTTCAGATCTTTCTGAAGAGTTTTCTGCACTGAAGCAAGACTTCACCTGGACATTTTTGAGCCAAGGGGAGCCTTGATTCTTTAGAGCTTTCTAGCTCAGTGCAAGTCTTTGTGCTTCTCTAATCTATTGAAAAATAGAGAAGACATCTTAACCTTCTTTCCCCCTCCTGTACAGGGTTATTACTCCCTTCAAAAGTATCCCTTGGTGGCAGGGCACCTGATCAAAAACCTGTGTTCGATTTTTAGACACCTGATCAAAAGTCTAAAGGGTTTCTGGATCTACCTGAAGCAGATCCTGTTAGTGGCAGGGCACCTGATCAAAAACCTGAGTGGATTCCTACCTTGTTGGTAGAAGAGTGGACGTACCCAAGTTGTTTGGGGAACCACTATAAATTCCTTGTGTCGTCTGGATTGTCTTGTTTAATTGCTGCATTGTGCCTGTGATTAGATATAACTAGGTTTGCTAGTTGCTGATTAGGATTTCCAAGCCTTAACTGTAATTATAGTTAGCTTGAGTTTGTGCACAAAACTTGTGTTAGGCTTTAGGGTTATTTCTATATCTATAATCTTTTCATTCCGCATTTCACTCCAAGGGAGTTGGGTAGACCATTAAGTTTTGTCTAGTGCAAAATTTGATAATTCTATTCACCCCCCTCTAGAGTAGTATCTATCCCTTCACTTTCATGGAGGCTCATTGCAGTCGATATTCGGTACACCCGGGAATTACGAAGATGACTGCAGATCTGAAGAAGACTATGTTCTGGCCCGGCATGAAGAAAGATATCACCTACTTCGTAACCCGTTGCAAGGCGTGCCAATTAGTAAAAGCGGAGTGCAGAAACCCCGCAGGATTATTGCAGCCACTCCCAGTACCAGAGTGGAAGTTTGATGATATCGCCATGGACTTTATACATGGACTTCCTCGATCCAGGACAGAGAACGATTCGATATGGGTGATCATCAACCGACTAACGAAGGTGGCGAGGTTTATTCCAATCAGGAAGGATGACTCGGTGGGGGTGTTAGTCCGGAAATTTGTGGAGCAGTTCGTCCGCTACCATGGTGTACCCAAGTCGATTGTGTCAGACCGGGACGGACAATTTACATCCAGGGAGTGGAGGTCAGTGCAAACTTACTTAGGCACTCGACTAACCTTCAGTACGGCTTTTCATCCCCAGACAGATGGACAGACAGAACGGACCAACCGGACTTTGGAGGATTTACTACGACTCTGCGTATTAGATCGCGGTGAACCATGGGAGAAGTTATTACCACTGATCGAGTTCTCGTATAATAACAGCTACCAGTCCAGTATTAAAATGGCTCCTTATGAGGCGTTGTATGGACGAAAGTGCAGGACTCCTCTGTCATGGATACAGGACGAGGATCCTAAGGCATTGGGTTCGGAGTTTGTCGAGGACACCGAGGCTCAGGTAAGATTGATACGGGACAGAATGCTGGAAGCACAGAGCCGGCAGGCTAAGTATTACGACGCTCGACACCGTCAGGTGGAATTCCAGATAGGAGATCAGGTGTTCTTGAAGATCCGACCCATGCATGGAGTTACTCGGGTACGCGGACAGAGGAAGAAGCTCAGCCCAAGGTACATGGGGCCTTATAGGATCCAGGAGCGGATCGGTCCCTTGGCATACAGGCTGGAACTGCCACCGGAGCTGGCGAGTCTGCACGACGTATTCCATATATCCTCTCTTAGGAGAGCTCTACTACGTCCAGAGCAGCAAGTTACAACCACAGATGGACCGATAGCATCTGATCGGTCAGTTCATCTAGAACCGGTCCGGATTGACGACAAGGGGGTACGAGTTTTGCGCCACAAGAGGGTTCCGTTAGTCAAGGTCCTGTGGAGAAATCACGGAAGAGAGGAGCACACATGGGAGCCCCAGGACTTGATGCGACAAAGATATCCGGAACTCTTCAGTCAGGTATTCCTCGCAACCACTCAAGATGTTCAATTTCCTTCCTAATTTAACTAAAATTTCAAGGTTATGGGCTAAATTTTTGTTTATTGGGGTCTAGATTTAGCCAGTTGGGCTACTTGGTCTTGAAATTGACAAACACCTTTAAACCTCACATGACAAACATGAGGTCGTGACGTAAAACTTTCAACTCTCATGGGATGTTACAAGTTTCTTCCTCCCTGATAGGAGTCCCCGTAGGCTTAACCTGGATTTCGGGAACGAAATCTTTGTTTGTTTATTGGGATTTGTAACATCTCATTTCCAACTAGACCCCTAAGAGTAGTTCTGTCATGACAAAACCCTAGGAAGCCCAAGAAAGAGTCAAGTGGACCTGGTAGTGTGGATAGGGCCACTATGGTCTGCACTTAGCATGTAAGACCCCCATTTTTTTTTAAACACCGGGGTCTTAGGCCTAGAACCGCCGCCTTGCGGTGACACCTTCGCACCCGGGAAGGTCGTCACTACAAAGCGCCGATCCTGCCGGCCAAATCGATCATAACAGTAGCAAGAATGAGAATATGCAGTCCACAACAAATATCACATATAATAAAAACTCCACGAAGGGAGTGTCCACAGAATAACAATAATCAGAGTACTATAAATGTGGGCTCATGCCCGGTACAACATGTCCTCACTACAAGTCTCTCATGCGGAAGCAAAAACAGAACAACTACTCGAGGTAGAGACTCACGGTCCCGGCTGTATGAATTCCGGAGCTAGACAGCCCTATCTCCAAGCGCGCCGACCTCCGGGGCTGCTCCTCCATGCTGGGCTCCGTGGTCCCCTAAAATGATGTGGTTCGAAAACCGTTAGTCTAAAAGACTAAGTCCTATCATCCCCCACCCCTTCCCCCATGAATCCTAGGCACCGAGCGGAGAGGAAGAAAGGGGAGGACTTGAAGGTGGAGAATGTCAAATAGCAGATGGCAGCGGAACTAGACTAGCAGTTCTAAGTATGGTAATAATGATACAAAATTAGAATAAGTAACCTTAACTTATGTGATTACACATAAGCTAAGGGATCTCTTGCAGGGCTCCCATCGTATAAAGTGTCTCATACCACTTATACGTTGGGGTGTCGGTTATCAAACAGCAGCATATATATATTGAGATTAACCTTTGATTTATAAGCTTTCCCACACAAGCTTATAGACCAAGGGGTCGTTTTGCAAGTCCTAATGTATAAGCGTCCCATACCACTTATACTTTAGGTGTCAGGGTTAAATGAATCGATTATGCTATGACATGCTAGTGGGTATGATGGACATGCAAGTGCAACACACACACCCGACTCTGTGCACACAGACCTTTAGTTCCCCCTTTCGGAGCCGTTACCTTCCAGGATACCTCCGTAGTGGCAGACGGAAGCGGTGGGTTGGGCCTCGCCCACCTCAAAACCAGTAAAAGCACCACTGGTCTGACCTATCGTACGCCTCAACGCTTGGTGCACGAAGCGGACTCCTGCGTACTCTTGCCGGCTGGCGCACCGGACTTAACCTTGGCTAAGTGCTAGTCACCTTGCCGAGTCAACGATATCGGTGTCGGTGCAATCAAACTCCCCGATACCGAGAACCCACCACCTTAATCTTTCCTATTTTATGCACATGCAGATTTAAACGTAATCAAACAACAATCGAGCCGAAGCTCCCCGGACCATACCGTCCGTCTCTTAACCAACCGAGCCGAAGCCCCCCGGACCATCCCGTCCGTCTCTTAACCAACCGAGTCGAAGCTCCCCAGACCATCCCGTCCGTCTCTTAACCAACCGAGCCGAAGCTCCCCGGACCATCCCGTCCGTCTCTTAACCAACCGAGCCGAAGCTCCCCGGACCATCCCGTCCGTCTCTTAACCAACCGAGCCGAAGCTCCCCGGACTAACCCGTCCGTCATAATCTACAACCGAGCCGAAGCTCGCCGGGCTACCATGCCCATTACCTTAACCACTGGGCTTATTGCCCGAGTAACCCAAACTATCTCTCAGGACATAGGGGTGTGAGAGTGTGAAATCCTAAGTTTACTACCTACTCCTCAATTCAATTTATGCCTACAACTTAGGTTTTACCCATTTCATTTTCATATTACGGTAAACTAACCCTAAGGTGATTTTGACCTTCCACTCTACGGGGAAGACGATCTTTCGTCGATCCCAAACACCACCTAACTTTTAGTCAAACCCATCCCTAGCTCATCCAACCCTGAGTGATGAACTCATTCCTATAACCACTAACTTTTGACTTATGTGCCTAACTTGTACTCCAGATTATTTCTGTAGATTTACTATATGCAGACCACCAAGGTTTAATGTTATGTAAAATGGGAAGTATATCAAGTAATCATCAAATACTCCTATAATAATTAATGGAGGTCCATTATGACCTTTATTGCCCAATTCCAGAGTTTTACAATTTTCCTATTTATCTAGGAATTTATTAAATGTTTATAGTGGTCAAAGTCTCCAAGATTGAGCTAAAGGTACCAAATTTTGACAAGATAAAATCTCCCCAGATTTATGTTATACTTAATATAATCATTTAACCTAAGATACAAAATCTCTTAGTTTTTCAGCAAGGTTCAGGCCACTGATTTTTATTTAAATGGTATATTACAATAATTCATAAAAAATAATAAACAGGGCAATATTATTTCTGAAAATTCAAGGATAACTCTAACATGATTGCAAAGGACCATAAAAGCTCTGGGTCAAATATCATCAGTGATTAAGGAGTGATAAGCTTCAAACAAATTAATATACAATTTTTCCAAAATTGCTAAATGCAGACCACCGTATCAAACTTCATGTAAAATAAGAGGTACATCAAATAATTATCCAATACTCTTATAATAATTAATGGAGGTCCATTATGACTTTTAAGCCCTAAATCCAGAGACCAAAAATTTTCCTTATTTATTTAATAATTTATTTAATTATTCTATTGACTAAAATTTCCAATAATGAACATGAAGTACCATTTTCAGTCAAGATATCATTCTACAAATTTTATATGTTATTCAAAATAAGGATATAACTCATCTTCCAAAATGTCTAAATTTTTCAGTAAGGTTTTATCCCCAAATCATTATTTCATTTTAATCCTTAAAAATTCATTTAAAGAATTATAAAATACTATTGCTTCCAAAAATTCAGGGAAAATTCAAGTATGAATCTAATGGTATGTAAATGGTTTGGGACAAATTTCATAATTTATTTATCAGTATATGGGCTAAATTAAATTATTGAATAATTCCATCATTTAACAACTTGTGAAGTAAGTATCTCAAATAAGTATCCAAAAATTTTCATAAAATTTATATAAGCTTATAATGCTTCAAAACATCCTATGCCAAACTTTTATGACCTCCCAAGGGTCAGAGGAACCATAATAATTAGTTTATTAATTTGAGGCATCCCTTGTGTTTCAAATGAAGTACCATAAATATTATTCTAAAATTCCCAAATAAATTACTCGAGACTAATAATATCCTTATTACCATTATACCAAAATTTCACCTTATTTGGAAGAGTTTAACTAGCCTAATCCAACCCTACAAAGTTTGTGCCCTAAACTAGGGTTAGGGTTTTGTGGGTCCCAAACTTTCTAAAACACCCTAAGGTTTTTAACAGAGGGTTATAGTTACCCTAAAACCATCCCTACAAAGTTTCATAGGCATACAAGGTGTTATGGCCATATGTCCTTCACAAGGTGCAAAAGCCCTTCCTTAGGGTTTGACCTAGGATCTTGGGTCAAATCAACTCCAATGCCCCCAATTTTTCATTGGAAGGTGTATAAAGTCATGCCAAGTCAGTGTCCAAAATTTCAGCCTCTGTTGAGGTGATTTGACCATCCAAAATCTCAAGTACACTTTTACTTAAATATCCTTCTTTAAGGTAGAACTAGGGGTTGATCATTCCCTAACCAAAACACCTTCAAATGAGGTGAAATTATTACCAGAGCCAACATGCCCTGTAAGACCACCCACAAAAATTTTGGGGAGTTTTGAGATGTTTGGGACACCTAATTAATTTATTCATGGATTATTAAATTTTTCTAAAAACTATAGAAAAATGTTCTCCAAAAATTCTAATTTTTTGATATGTCCTTGATATAGATAAGAATAGCCTATATCCCAAATTTCAAGTCATTTGGAGGTCTGGTTTGGAGTGGGCATCCGATTCATTCTCTGGTCAGCCCTATGTATAGATCTCACCAAAATGAGTGTTGTGATCTAACCAGGACTCCAAATTGACTCAAATCAATTTTAAAATAAAGTAGACTCATAGATCTACAATTTTCATGTTAAGATTTTTTTCCTGATCTAGCCTCTAAATGCCTCGTTTAACGTTATCAAATATGCTGGTTAAAGGGTTAACAAATAACTATATTATATATATAAATATAATAATTTATTAATACATGCACTGTTCATCATCTTCCAAGCCCGAACAGAACCGAAAAACAAAGCCATTCCTGTAGCTTTTCCGTGAGCCACTGCCGGCCATCCGGCCACTTCCCCGGCCAGCCACCACCACCACCACCTCCGTTGAGGCGAGGGCTACCGTCGGGTGGTGGTTTGGCCGCCGGAGGTGGCGGTTTCCGGCGAACCCGCACCATGAATTTTTTGGAAAAATATGAAAACTCTCACCCGATCTCACTCCTTTGAGTTCGATATCTCCCCTAAATAATTTCTAAGATCTGCCCATAGAAGAAAGAGTAGAGGAGGACCTTATTCGTGGTTTGGAGACGAGCCGATCGTCGTGATGTCATTTTGCGCGGTGGTGACGTCGCCGGAATTCTGCAACACCACAGTGAAGCTCCTTGGCTCCTTATGGAAAGGTGTGGACTTGAATCCATGGAGTTCAGCTCCTTTTTAAGATGAAGAGGAGGGTGTTAGGTGGCTGTAGGAAGCTTGGCCATTTTTTTTTTGGTCTCCAGTCAAAGTTGGTGGCCATGGTGGTTGGGGGGATGAAGCATGATCTGCATGGCTCAAAGCAGTCAAATATCATTTGGCTGGAAATCTCTTAGCCTTAATGAATTGAATGAGGGCGGTTGTGGAGGGGAAGAAGGCCGAAATTTCCAATGGCCATTAATGCATGTTGAAAGCTTGGCTCAGCCATGGCTGGAGGGAGGGGAAGATGGCTGCCACATGACATTTGACTGGTCAAAATATTATAAAATAAGACTTATCAAAGTCCTAATAAAAGAAAACGGCCTAATAACATTTTTTGGCCCATTTCCTGAACTGGTGTTTCGGCCAATGCCACGGGCGTGACATGTCAGTCACGGGCGTGACAGTCCAAAGTTGACAAATTCTGAGTTCGATGATCGTCGAACGGTGGTGCAGACGATAGTCGAACGGAGGTGCAGATTTTCTGCCTTCGATGATCTACCGCTGAGGTCGACGATCGTAGACCGACCGTGGTACAGACTTGTGTCATCGACGATCTCTTGCTGAGATCGACGATCGTCGACCTGCTGTGGTGCAGACTTCTACCTTCGACGATCTCTTGCTGAGATCGACGATCGCTGACCGAACGTGTTGCAGATTTCTACCTTCTACGATCTCTTGCTTAGATCGATTATCGTTGATCGGTCGTGCTGCAGATTGATCGTCTACTGAGATCGACGATCGTCTACTGAGATCGACGATCGTCGACCGGTCTTGGTGCAGACTTCTGCCTTCGACGATCGTCTACTGAGCTCGACGATCGTCGACCGGCCTTGATGCAGTCTTCTTCCCTCGACGATCGTCTACTGAGCTCGACGATCGTCGACGGCCTTGATGCAGACATCTACCTTCGACGATCGTCTACTAAGCTCGACGTTCGTCGACCGGCCTTGATGCAGTCTTCTGCCTTTGACGATCGTCTACTGAGCTCGACGATCGTCGACGGCCTTGACGCAGACTTCTGCCTTCGACGATCGTCTTACTTAGATCGACGATCGTCGAAAGGCAATTCACACCCTAAATCACGGCTTCCTGGGCTTCCCAAGGTTCTGTTAAGACAAAACCCCTCCCAGGGGTCTAGTCGGAAATGGGATGTTACATAGCAGATCTCTAAACCTTGGTTAAAAGTGATCATGGGGCTTCACCAAGACTCCAAGACCCCACCCATACCCTTATAACCCTAGAAAGAGATCAATGGGTCACTAAGGACCCATGAAGAGCAATCAAAGGACCTAAGTTGACCAAAGTCAACTATAGCCCTAATTGGGTCAAATTGACCTACACAAGGGACAATTGCAGTCCCTTGGCCCAGTAGACCCCACCCATAACTTCTTAGACCTAGTGAGAGGTCAATGGGTCACTAAGGACCCATAGAGAGTAGTCAATAGGGCTAAGTTGATCAAAGTCAACTATGACCCTAATTGGGTCAAATTGACCTACACAAGGGTCAATTGCAGTCCCTTAGCCCAATGGACCCCACCCCTACCCTCATAAGCCTAGTGAGAGGCCAATAGGTCACCAAGGACCCATTGGGACCAATCAAAGGGCTAGTTTTGACCAAAGTCAACCCTTGACCTAAAATGGTCAAAAGGCCCTAGTTAGGGGCCAAGTGACCTCCAAGGGCCAATCCAACCCCACCTTGACCCTAGGAGAGGCTAATGGGTCACCAAGGACCTATTAAGGAAATCTTAAGGATCAAATTAACCTAGGTGGGCCCTAGTCCAACTTTGGGTCAAGTTAGCCCAAATGGGCTAACTCAAGCTCAAGCCCATTACATTGGGGCTAACCTTGACTTAAGTAGCCAAATGGATTTATGGGCTGACATGGGACATGTAGGAGCCAAAAATTCAGGCATGGTGACTAGGAGAGAGAAAGTCACCCATGGAGGAGAGAGAAAGAGAAGAAAAAAGAAGGAAGGAGGACTTTGTGCTCCTCCTTCCCCCTCCCCAACCTCCCCATTCATTTCAGAAGGACAAGGGGGAGTGCAGCAGCCATTGTGGACTGTTTAGAGCAAGCTCCACCCCCCTACCAACCTAGCCGCCAACCTTGACCATGGCCAAAAATGGCACATGGCTTTTCAGCCACCTAACACCTCTCCTCTCCACCTTAAAAGCTTCAGTGAGGTCCAAGGAGCATTTCCCACCACTTTCCTGAAGAAGCCAAGCTGTTTCACTGAGTTTTTGAAGAAACCCGACCACCACCACCACCACCATGGTATTCCGGCGATCCTCCCGACTTCAGGCCGCCAAAAAGGTCCTCCTCCACTCCTTCTTGCATGGGTAGATCGTAGGGATCATTAGAACCAAGGTTGGAGCTCAATTGAGCCCAATCGAAATTTCAATTTCATGGTTTTTCCATGATTTTTTCCGCTTGTCGGGATCGCCGGAGCAGTGCTCCCCGGCGGCCGTGCCGCCGCCTGGTGATAGCCCAGACCACTACGAAGGTGTCAGCGGCGGTGGCAGGCCGGGGAGGTGGCCGGATCGCCGGCGGCAGCCGCTGGAAGATGGCCCAGGCGGGACGAATCTGGGTCGTCGGCTAGAGCTTGAAGATGACCAGATCCCGTCCAAAATCGCGCCAAGATTCGTGCTGATATGATTAAATAAACTATAGCTTAAGTTTGATTTTATTTCATTCCCAGTCACAGATTTTGTATTTATTGGTTTTAATTATTAAAAATAGTTAGAGCCCTTTTCAGAAAATATGGTCAACACAAGAAATGTATCCCTATGGGTCTACTGTCAAACAAAATTGGTTTGAACCAATTTGGGTGTCTGGTTTGACTAGGGCACTCAATTTGGTGGGGTCTATACAAATGACTAGGCAGCCATTAAACTAGTTGCCCACACTTCATCCTTGATCCAAATGAGCTGAGATTTTGGCAGGGAGTCACCCTACCCTATACCTAGACCCTGCCCAAAAATGGGAATTTTTGGGAATAATTTTCCTATAGTTTTGTAAAAAATTTAATTATGCTAGGGTAAATTAAATTATGGGTCAAATGAAGTCCAAAGTTATCCAAATTTTGGTGGGATGGATATGAGGTCAATATAGACCTCTGGTTAAAGTTTCATTAAGTTTGGAGTTGATTTGAATGGGATTCAAGCAAACCCTAGCCTTGCCCTAAGAAGGGTATTTTGGTCCAAAATGTAATTTTGGCTTTTAGTGTCCAATTCACCTCAACAGAGGTTCAAATTTGGTACACTGGTTTGGCATGACAATATACACCTCCCAATGAAAACTTGGGGGCATTGGAGTTGATTTGGCCCAAGATCCTAGGTCAAACCCTAAGGAAGGGCTTTTGTACCTTGTGAAGGACATATGGCCAAAACACCTTGTATGGCTATGAAATTTTGTAGGGGTGGTATTTTGGTAACTATAACCCTCTGGTAAAAATATTAGGGTATTTTGGAAGGTTTAGGACCCTCAAAAGCCTAACCCTAGTTTAGGGCACAAATGTGGTGGGATAGGAATGGGTTAGCTAAACCCCTTAAAATGATATGAAATTTTGGTAGGATGGTCATAAGGATATTAAGAAGCTTTGGTGATTTATTTAGAAATTTTGGAGTAATATTTATAGCACTTCATTTGTAACACAAGGAATGCCTCAATTTAGTAAATTAATTATTATGCTCCCTCTGACCCTTGGGAGGTCATGAAATTTTGGCAGAGAATGTTTTGAATCATTATAAGCTTATATAAATTATATGAAAATTGTTGGATACTTATTTGAGGTACTTACTTCACAAGCTTGCTAATTGATGGAATTATTCAATAATTTAATTTAGTTCATTTACTGATAATTAAATTATGAAATTTGGCTCAAACCATTTACATGCCATTAAATTTATACTTGAATTTTCTCTGAATTTTTGGAAGCAACATAATATTTTATATTTCTTTAAATGAATTATCAAGGATTAAAATGAAATAATGATTTGGGGATAAAACCTTACTGAAAAATTTAGATATTTTGGAAGATGAGTTATATCCTCATTTTAAATAACATATAAAAGTTGTAGAATGATATCTTGACTGAAAATTGTACTTCATGTTCATTATTGGAAATATTAGTCAATAGAATAATTAAATAAATTATTAAATAAATAAGGAAAATTTTGGATCTCTGGATTTAGGGCTTAAAGGTCATAATAGACCTCCATTAATTATTATAAGAGTATTGAATAGTTATTTGATGTACCTCCTATTTTACATGAAGTTTGACATGGTGGTCTGCAATTAGCAATTTTGGAAAACTATATATTAATTTGTTTGAAGCTTATCACTCCTTAATCACTGATGATATTTGACCCAGAGCATTTATGGGCCCTTGCAATCATGTTAGAATTATCCTTGAATTTTCAGAAATAATATTGCCCTGTTTATTATTTTTATGAATTATTGTAATATACCATTTAAATAAAATAAGTGGCCTGAACCTTGCTGAAAAATTAATAGGTTTTGTATCTTAGGTTAAATGATTATATTAAGTATAACATAAATCTGGGGAGATTTTATATTGTCAAAATTTGGTACCTTCAGCTCAATCTTGGAGACTTGGGCCACTATAAATGTTTAAATAAATTCCTAGATAAATAGGAAAATTGTAAAACTCTAGATTTGGGCCATAAAGGTCATAATGGACCTCCACTAATTATCATAGGAGTATTGGATGATTACTTGATATACTTCCCATTTTACATAACATTAAACCTTGGTGGTCTGCGTATAGTAAATCTACTGAAATAATCTGGAGTACAAGTTAGGCACATAAGTCAAAAATTAGTGGTTATAGGAATGAGTTCATCACTCAGGGTTGGATGAGCTAGGGATTGGTTTGACTAACAGGTTAGGTGGTGTTTGGGATCGACGAAAGATCGTCTTCCCCATAAAGTGGAAGGTCAAATCTCCTTAGGTCTAGTTACTGTAATATGGAAATGAAAGGGGTAAAACCTAAGTCGTAGGCATAAAGTAGGTAGTAAACTTAGGATTTCACACTCTCACACCCCTGTGTCCCGAGAGATAGTTTGGGTTACTCGGGCAATAAGCCCAGTGTTTAAGGTAATGGGCATGGTAGCCCGGGGAGCTTCGGCTCGGTTATAGATTATGACGGACAGGTTAGTCCGGGGAGCTTTGGCTCGGTTGTTGGTTATGACGGACGGGATAGTCCGGGGAGCTTCGGCTCGGTTATAGGTTATGACGGACGGGATAGTCCGGGGAGCTTTGGCTCGGTTGTAGATCATGATGGACGGGACTGTCCGGTGAGCTTCGGCTCGGTTGGTTGTTTGACTCATAACTATTGCATGTGCATAACAGGTTTAAGGTGGTGGGTCTTCGATATTGGGGAGTTCGATGCACCGACACCAATATCGTTGGCTCGGCAAGTGTGGTGAGCACTTTGCCAACAGAAGTCCGGTGCGCCAGCCGGCAAGAGTACGCAGGCGTCCGCTTAGTGCACCAGGCGTTGAGGCGTACGATAGGTCTGACCGGTAGTGCTTTACTGGTTTAGAGGTGGGCGAGGCCCAACCCACCGTTTCCGTCTGCCACTACGGAAGTATCCTGGGAGGTAACGGCTCCGAAAGGGGGAACTAAAGGTCTGTATACACAGAGTCGAGTGGGTGAGTTGCACTTGCATGTTCACATCATAGCATAGTTGTATTTCATAGCATAACCATTGCATAAAACCTGACACCTAATGTATAAGCGGTATGGGACGCTTTATACATTAGGCCTTGCAAAACGACCCCTTGGCCTATAAGTTCGTGTGAGCGTGCTTATAAGTCAAGGTTCTCTTTCAATATTATAAGCCTGTTAATAGATCCGACACCCTATCGTATAAATCGGTATGGGACTTTTTATACGATAGGAGCCCTGCAAAAGATCCCTTAGCTTATGTGTACCCACATAAGTTAAGGTTACTCATTTAATTTTGTATAATTATTATCATGCGTACACTGTTAGTTTAGTTCCGCTGCCATCTGGAATTTGACTATTCTCCACCCTCATGTCCTTCCCTTTCCTTCTCCCCGCTCGGTGCTTAGGAGCCATGGGGGAAGGGGTGGGGGACGATAGGACTTAGTCTTAGAGACTAACGGTTTTCAAACCACATCATTTAGGGGACCACGGAGCCCAGCATGAAGGAGCAGCCCCGGAGGTCGGCACGCTTGGAGATCGGACAGTCTAGTACTGGAGTCCAGACAGCAGGGACAGTGAGTCTCGAACTATATTAGTCGTATTAGTTTGCTTCCGCGATGAGTGAATTGTAGTGAGGACTTGATGTACTGGGCATAAGCCCGAGATTTTCATTATATGTATTATATGTGGACACTCCCTTCGTGGAGTTTATTTCTATATATGTGATTTCTGTGGACATGCATCTTTTCTTCTGCTACAGTAGAGATCGATTCGGCCGGCAGAACCGGCGTCTTGTAGTGACGACCTTCCCGGGCGAGAAGGTATCACCGCAAGGCGGCGGTTCTGGGCCTAAGACCCCGGTGTCGAAAAAGAAAAAAAAATGGGGGTCTTACATCATGCATGCCAAATGGGCAAGTAAATAAGGGCCACCTTTAAAAGTATTGGCTCCAAAGACACTGAAAGATGTCTCTATCTATTGCATATGGACTTATTTGGTCCTTTCCCCATTCACAACCTAGGTGGGAAGTTATATACCCTAGTGATTGTAGATGATCACTTTAGGTAGACATGAGTATTCTTCCTTAAGAAGAAGTCAGATACCTTAGGTGTCTTTATGAACCATGTCAAGGCTGTTCAGAATGAATTACAATGTATAGTGGTTAAAACTAGAACTGACCATGGTACATAATTTCAATCTGGGGCCATGACAAAATTCTGTCAAGACTTTGGTATCACCCAAGAGTTTTCCTCTCCCAGAATCCCACAATAAAATGGAGTGGCTGAGAGAAGAAATATTACCTTAATAGAAGCTGGAAGAACACTGCTTAGTGACTCATCTCTAGAAGAACACTGCTTAATGAGTCAATCTTCTGAGGATAAGACCAGGTCCAAGGACACAGGAAAGCAGATAGTTGGATCTGCTAGTTCTTCTTGTTAAGGTTATGAGACTGAATCTTAATCTCCTGCAGATGTTGGACTTCAGGTTGATATTGACCATAGTCAATCTTTTGCTAGCATACATGTTCCTCTATACTCAAATAAGAGTCAAATTGGTGGAGAGCATGTTGATGAAATCCATGTTGCTCTTGAGTCTGAGAACATTTCTATAGAATGTGCTGCACTAGATGTGCCAAATAATAAAGAAGAGATCATTGAGCCATCACAAGACCTTGAAGATTACTTAGAATCCTCTATACCAGAAGAGGTGAATGCACCTCTTGAGGGGGAGTTGTCTGGTTTTACTTATGCATCACAACACTTGTGCGCAGTGGAATAAGGAAATAAGAAAACCCCAAAAGAAATAGATTTTGTGAGGAACATTGATCAAGAAGTAAAGTGTTGTAAAAAAAATTTACCTTTGCGGAATTGAGTCACTACTCAACCGAGATGCTCCAAGAAATCCGACAGACACTAGCGGCTGGAGTTCCAAGCACAAAATTATGTCCACGCCTCTATAGGTGATCCACGTGAACGAGAGAACCCTTAGACTCTTATCACACAAGATCTAGGTAGGAGGAAAGCACTCTGCATCTTCATAGACTGTTAGATCTGCTCCAAAAGAGGAGGCGGTGACGGGCGCCGGAAACAGGCTGAGCGACGGCGACGGGATCGGGACTTTCGGAAACGATTTCCGTCGGCCTTTTCCTCTCGAGTTAAGCGCTTTCGCTTTTCATCTTAGCGGCTTGCACTTGCACGCGTACAGTAAAACCCTAAGACATCTTCTATTTATACCCAAAATAATAAACAGCAGAAAGTCGTCGCTGTCGGCAGACCCGTATCATATGGAAGTTATTTCGATGAATCAACACTTGACTCGGCGAATCGTCGAGTGGTCACAACGCACTCAATGCCTAGCAGTGGCCTCAGCACTTGACTAGATGAATCAAAATTTGACTCGACGAATACGTTGAGTGGTCCCAACACACTCAACGCCTGACTTGACAAATCAACACTTGACTGGACGAATGAGTCGAGTGGTCTGAATGCACTCAACGTCTAACTCAACGAATCAACACTTGACTCAATGAATGCGTCGAGTGGTCTGAATGCACTCAACAATTAACTCGACGAATCAACACTTGACTCAACGAATGCGTCGAGTGGTCTCAATGCACACAACGACTGACTCAACGAATCAACACTTGACTCAACGAATGCGTCGAGTAGTCTCAACACACTCAATGTCTGGCAGTGCTAAGTCCTTCACTCATCACATATCAGTAAGACCAACATAATCCAATCCTCCAAATTCTCCAAATGCTCTAATGTGCGACCCTATATGCTCATATTGTGTTGCCATTGAGACTACATACTTGATCACTTCCAGATCATAATGATAACATCAACAGTCTCCCACTTGATCTCGAAAGTATCAAACAAAAGCTTCACAAATAATGAACGGCATCTAGCAATACATCATTTCTCCTCAAACAATAAGAGTTTAAAACTCAAGAGTCATTGTGACAAATATATCAGTGTTGTCAGGTCCTTCCGTCCCTTACATCTGGATAGAAGTAGAGGTATAGACCGTTTCACCCTAATAATTGTTCAATCCAAGTTTCCTTGTCTAGAATGAACTTCCAGAAATCGGTGAGTCTGATATCATATATTGATTCAACCAAGCATGGTCATGCATTTCTCAGTCTCATTCCATCAAGGGGCTCATGGATGCAACCCTTGTCATATAGGAGGACAAATCCTATTTTTGTCTACACGCAAACTCACAAATGATTCGTAACGTGCCCAATAACCACCTTTATACAATTCCTGCATGCTTTGTTCTTTTGGTTATGTAAACCTAATTTATAACTATTAGAGAGATTGTGGATAGTTAGCGTGAAGTTTGTTGTTAGTAGTTGGATTGATCTTTTGTAATCAAATGACGAAGTGAAACGTACTAGTTTGAGGGTATTTGGTTAATAGATCCCGAGGTGAACTAGTGGATAGGCGAGTTGGATTGTATAAACAAACTAGATATGTGAATCGATAAGATGAGCTAAATACTAGCAAGGTGATGAATATTGTGTGGAAGAGGATTGAATAAGGTTAGTGCATGAATATGTGGAAGGGCTGAGAGTGCATGAGTGTTTGCCGCACTTGATTGATTGTGTTGGTAAGGGACTCGGTAAGGAGCCCTTGTGAGATGTTGAGCTCGAAATGCAAGATTGCATGCAGTATAAGTCGACACGTGGTGTCGTAATCCTGGGTTAAGGATAGCGTGGTAGGTCTATGGGCTCCCCAGTCGTCACACCGACGGGAGTTGACGGTTAGACCTTGGGTGGTTGGGCTTGGTCCTCGGTGCTCATTCCTAGGGCTCCTTCCGTGCCAGGTGAACAGTTGGGCTTGGTTCTCATGCTTTTTCCGAGGCTCCTTACGATTCATATCTTAGGCAAGTTCGGGGCTTGGTTCTCTGTGTACATCTACCTGAGACTCCCGCTGAGTCGTAGTACGCGTGTGAGCTCTGATGTTGTGTTCTTAGCGTTGAGGCGTACGAAGGCATAGGCCAGGTAGTGTGGAGACCAGTCTGGTAGTGGGGATGCCCGCTCTACTGTCATCGTTTGTCCACGACGGATGACTTCGCATCCATCTAGTAGACTTTGAATCCCTTGTGTACAGTATATGCAAGGAATAGTTTGATGGCTTCCAATTTGACTACTGGGGCAAAGGTTTGATCAAAGTCAATATCTTCTTCTTGTCTGTATCCCTTAGCCACCAGCCTAGCTTTGTTCTTGATTATAATGTCTTTTTCATCAAGCTTATTTCTATAGATCCACTTGGTTCCAATGGCATTATATCCTTGTGATCTGGAAACCAGCTTCCAGACCTTACATCTCTTGAACTGATTCAGTTCCTCCTTGCATTGCCACAATCCAGAACTGGTCTATGTTGGCCACTTCAAATCTTTTGGGCTCAACTTGTGACAGGAAGCTTGAATACAAGATTGTGTTGAGACTTCTGCTCCTTGTTATAACTCCTTGGTTAGCATCACCAATTATTTGGTGTCTGGGATGATCCCTTAGATGTCTGACAGCTGGAGACAATCTTATTTCAACATCTTGAGCTTCAGTGGCTGCATCTTCATGATCTTCATCCACATCATGTGTGTCTTATACTTCTTCTGGAATATACACTCCATCATCTTCATCTTGGACAATTGGAGCAACTTCCTTGATGGTTATCTTGTCCATCATAAGCTCTATACATGTAAGTCTAGATGAGGAGCTTACCATCTCACTGTTAATCAAGTAGACTCATTAAATACTACATGTACAGACTCTTCTACAACTTGATTTTTCAAGTTGTAGATCATATATGTCTTGCTATGATTGTTGTACCCAACAAATATCTCATCATAGGATTTAACAACAAATTTAATCATATAAGACTTACCATTATTGAGCACATAGCATTTGCTACCAAAGATCCTGAGATAGGCCAGATTTGATTGTCTGCCCTTCAAAATCTTATAGGGAGTCTTCTTGTGCCTCTTAGTGATAGAAGTTTTATTTAGGACATGACATGCAGTATTTATTGGCTCAGCCCAGAAATATTCTGGGAGAGATGTGTCATTTAGTAAAGTCCTTTCAGCTTCTTTGAGAGTTCTATTCTTTCTCTCAGCAATCCCATTTTGTTGGGGTGTTCTTGGAGAAGAAAATTCTTAATGAATCTCTTGCTCTTCACAGAATCTTGTCATGCCTTCAGACTGGAATTCAGTCTCATGATCACTTCTGATTTTGACCACAGTACTGTCTAACTCATTCTGAATTTTCTTGACAAAAATTCTGAAGATATCAAGGGTTTCAGACTTTTTCTTAAGAAAGAAAACTCAAGCAAACGTAGAGAAGTCATCAACAAACACAAGGGTGTAGACATTCCTACCTACACTATGAACTGTCATATGACCAAACAAGTTCATATGCAGGAGGTATAGGCACCTCACAAAGTCTTTGGTCTCAATGCTTTTGAAAGAAGCTTTGGTCTGTTTGCCCTTTTGGCATGCAGAACAAATACCTTCTTTGATGCATTTCATCTTAGGATCATTCCTTACTAACTTTTCACTGAAGAGCTTACCAATGGTATTATAATTCAAATGAGTCACTCTCTTGTGTCATTGTACACAGTATGAGACTTTCTCATTTGCAACTAGACATATAGGGGAGTCCTAACTTAAATATAGAAAGTTTAGACAATACATATTTTCACTCCTAGTGTATGTCAAGATAACCTCTTCGTCACTTGACCTCTTCGTCCACTCTACATCCAGCAAAGTCAGCATCTGAGTATCCAGTCAACTCAAATTCTGACTCAGTTGGATACCAGAGTCCTAAATTAGGGCAACTCTTTATATATCTTAAAATTCTTTTTAGAAAAATAAGGTGAGATTCTTAGGGTTCACCTGAAACCTAACACAAATACAAGTAGCAAACATAATATCTAGCCTACTTGCTGTGAGATATAACAGGGACCCAACAATGGCCCTATATAGTTTCTGATAAACAGATTAACCATGTTCATCAGAATCAATCAAAGCATTTATAGACATGGGTGTTTTCTTAGCTGAAGCATCAGCCATCCCAAACCTCTTTACCAGCTCCTTAGCATACTTGGATTGGGATATGAAGATGTCATCAGGGGACAGCTTCACTTGGAGACAAAAGAAGTAGGAGAGTTCACTGATGCTACTCATTTCAAACTTGGAATGCATAAGGTCAGAGAACCTTTTGCATAGTTTGGAATCAGTAGAACCAAATATAATGTCATCTACATATATTTGTACTAACAAGATTTTATCATGATGATGCTTAATAAATAAAGTCCTATCCACTATGCCTCTAGAAAAGTTATGCTCTAAGAGAAAGCTAGCTAAGGTTTCATACCAAGCTCTTGGAGCTTGCTTTAGACCATAGAGAGCTTTATGCAATTTGAAAACATAAGATGGATGAGATGAAGAGATAAAACTTGTTGGTTGTTCCACATAAACCTTTTCTTTGAGTTCACCATTAAGGAATGCACTCTTGACATCCATTTGATATACCGTGAACTTCTTGTATGCTGCATAAGCTAGAAATATCCTTATTTCTTCTAATCTTGTAACAGGTGCAAATGTTTGGTCACAATCTATGTCTTCCTCTTGTTTGTATCCTTGAGCAACTAATCTGGCTTTGTTCCTTATGATAGTACCTTGAGCATCTAGTTTGTTTCTAAATACCCATTTAATTCCAATGACTGGGTAGTCTTTGGGTCTTAGAACTAAATCTCAAACTCTACATCTCTCAAACTGGTTGAGCTCCTCTTGCATTGCAATGATCCAGTGTGGATCTTGCTCAGCATCTTTTATGGATTGGTGCTCAGTTTGAGATATGAAGCAGGCATGCATCATATCCTAATGGATTTGATGCTTTGTCTGCACACCCATTGATATGTCTTCAATCACTTGAGATACAGGGTGATCTCTAAGTGTGACTATCTCAGTAGGAGGAGCTGGTTGAGCAACAGCTTGGGGAATTAATTCCTCTTGTGGAATTATGGTTGTTGTTGGCTCTTCACTGAGTTCATTGACATCATCTTCACTTTCTTCATCAACTTGTGGAGAAGGATGTGTAACAGCCTCATTGGTGAGGGTCAATTCATCCAACTTCTCACACAGGTGAGGTTCCTGCAAATTCTCACTAGCAGAAGCTATCTTCTCCTTGTAAAACATATTAGTCTCATCAAAAGAAATATGAATAGACTCTTCCATTTTCATAGATGATTTATTATATACCCTATAAATCTTGCTTACTTGGGAATATCCAAGAAAAATTCTAATTTCAATCTTGGCTTCAAACTTTCTAATGTATTTCTTCTTGTTATTGTGAATGTAACAAATGCAACCAAAGACTCTAAAATAATCTACTTTAGGTTTCTTCTCTTTGAGTAGTTCATAGGAGGTCTTGCCCTTAAGCTTATGAATCAAACTTTTATTCAGGACATAGTTTGATGTGCGCACAGCCTCTGCCAAAAAGGATAGGGGCAAGTGAGCATCTACAAGTAATATGTCTGCAACTTCAATAAGTGTTCTATTTTTCCTTTCAGCTACCCCATTTTATTGAGGAGTTCTAGGAGCAGAGAAGCAATGTCTGATACCTTCCTTCCCATAGAATTCTTGCATGGGAAGAGACTCAAACTCAGTACCATGATCACTTCTGATCAATGCAATTGGAGTAGAGTACTCAATCCTTATGCTCTTAAGAAAATCTGTAAGAACCTTGAAGTTATCTGACTTGTTTCTCAAGAAGAACACTCAAGTGAACCTTGAGAAATCATCAACTATCACTAAGGTATAAGACTTCCCTCCTAGACTCTGTACAGCAATGGTTCCAAAGAGATTCATGTGTAGCAAATACAGAAGTGAATCACTCTTATTAAGTGACTTAAAGCTATTTTTAGTTTGTTTGTCTAACTAACAAGCCCTGCAAAGGCTTTCCTTCTTGTAGGGGCAGGAAGGCAATCCTCTAACAAGATTGTCCCTAGAGATTTTAGCAATGTTTTTTAAGTTTACATGACCTAATCTCCTATGTCGAAGTTCATTATTATTACTAGTTTGATTAAACAGACATATTTCAGTTTTAGCTGACTTAAAATTAACTACATAGATATTACCTACTCTAGTACTAGTTAACACTACTTGGTTATCTATAGAAGTAATAATACAAGAAGTTTTGTTAAATGATACCTAAAACCTTTCATCACATAACTGACTTATGGATATAAGGTTGTGCTTCAGTCCACTTACATAAGCTACCTTCCTGAAGGTGACTGCTTCAATTTTGACATTTTCATATCCTTCAGTATGGCCACAATTAGAATCACCAAATATTACTTTGGGTCCTAGCTTTGACTTATAGTTGATTAAGTTGTCCTTGTTTCCAGTCATATGCTTTGAACAACCACTATCCAGATACCACTGTTGTTCTGTGGTGGGATAGTCTTTCACCTGCAATAAAACAGATTAGCTATTCTTGACCAAGGTCACCTTGGGTCCTTGTTTATTTACATAATTAAAACTGGAAATATATGAGTATTCTGGTTGATTTTTATAACCTAGCGGGTGAAATTTTCTAGGTGTAATTATCCACTGATTAAATGGATTAACATATTGTCCTGGTTGATTAAATGTTCTGTTAGAATTAAATTTTCTGTTATTATGAACTGGGGTCGACGAATTGTGGTAAGTTCGTCGATGTGAGGTCGACGAACTCTGGTAAGTTCGTCGATCTGAGGTCGACGAACGGGGATGAGTTCGTCGAACTCCACTCAGAGAATGAAAGTATTCATTTTCTGGGCCCCAATATCGTCGATCTATGGTCGACGAACCATACTGGTTTCGTCGATCGCAGTTCAGAGAATAATTATAATAAAAATTTGCGTTCGAAATTCGTCGACTTGAGTTCGACGAACTGTACATATTTCGTCGATCTGAGTTTGACGAAATCTGTTGAACATTGTTATAGTTAAGACTTCTTATTCTTTCTTTTTTTCTTATTCTTTTGTTTTAATTCTGTTTGTTTAACATTTTTATCATCTATCTTTTCCTTCCCTTTTTCAGAAACAAATTTTACTGGAATTGTTAAAATGTTTTTCTGAATCAGTGGGGGTTGGCTTGATGAAGCACCTAAGCCCAGCTTGCCATTAAGTCTAACATTCACTGTGCTTGTGATGTCCATCAGCTTGATACTTCTCCCATTTAGGGATTCTTCAAGTTGCCTAGCCTCAGTTAATTCAGTTTTTAATGTGATGATTTGTTCATTAGCTAGAGTTAGTTCATCTTTTAATTTAATGTTTTCAGAAATGAAGTTATCTTGTTCTGTTAGTTTTTCTCTAAGTTGTTTAATTTCTTCTTCAGAGTTAATGAAATCAAGACATAAAGATTTAAATTCAGCTCTAAAATTATCTGAATTGAAATCAAAAGAAGACAGTACCTGATACTCATCAGATTCAGAGTCTTCACCCTCTAACTTGTCATCTTATGCTTCTGAACAGCTGTCTGATGCATTGATGGTCATCAGACACAATTCTTTTGCCTTTGCTTCCTCTTCATCTTCACTGGAGCTGGAAGATGAAGATTCATCTTAAGTTTCACTACAGGTTTCAGCCACAAAGCCTTTCTCCTTCCTTTTATGTTTGCTGGAGGAGGGCTTGCTATAGTGTTGCTTCCTGGTTTCTTTTTCTCTTCTTCTCTCATTCTTTTGGTTCTTTGGACACTCTGAGATGAAGTGTCCAGGCTTCCTGCAACCAAAGCAGACAACTTCTTTAGTTGGTGTCTTATCATACCTTGGCTTGTCATCTTGCCTAGATGACTTTCTTCTGAAATCCCTCTTGCCTAGATGACTTTCTTCTGAAATCCCTCTTGCCCATCTTGTAAAATCTCTTGGCTAAGAGACTCAGAAATTCTTCACTGGCTGTTGGAGCTTCTGATTCTTCAGATGCTTTGAATGCAATGCTTTGCTCCTTTCTTGTTGATGAGGGAGTCTTCTGCTCAGCAGCTTCTCTAGTCTTTATCAATTGTTCAAAAGACTTGAGCTTTCCAAGAAGAGATTCAGTGGAAATCTCATTCAGACTTCTAGCTTCCTTGATTGGCCAGATTCTGAAATCCCATAAGCTGGGGAAGCACATGAGGATTTTGTCATTGACTTATGTGAGAGTTATGTTCTTGTCCAGAGTCTTCAACTCATTGATGATTGAGCTTAGTCTGTTGTACATGTCACAGACAGACTCTGACTCATCTTTCTTGAAGTTCTCATATTGAGAGATAAGATTGGATCTCCTGTCCTTTCTCTCATCTGCTTAACTAGCAATCATCTGGTTAAGAGAATCCTAGATAGCCTTAGCTGATGTGCACTCTGCCACTTTCTGGAAGATATCATCAGACATTGTTTGAGCCAGAATATTCATGGCCTTGACATCAGCTATTTTGGCCTTCTTTTGAGCATCTGTCCACTCAGGTGGTAGAACAGCATGAGTGCTGGAACTAGCAGTAGTTGTAGCCACTGGAGTTGGTGGTCCTGTCAAAATAGAATTGAAAATATCTTCATCAATAGAGTTCATATATAACTTGATTCTTGTCTTCCAGATAGCAAACTTATTCAAGTTGTAGACTGGAGGTCTGGTGCTTGCATAATATTTGTTTTGTGTCATGATATAAAATAAACAGAAAAACTAGGGAAAAGAAAACAGATCTAACAAGTACCTTTTGGTTCAAGTGTTAGCTTGTACAACCAAAGGAACACCCCTCTGATACCAATTGAAAGATAGGGGTTAGACCTGATTTACTCTAGAGGGGGGTGAATAGAGTAATTAAAACTTTTGGTTGTTTTTGAATTTATCAGAGTAAAATAAGTGATACCAATAGTAATATAGAAAGAAAATGAAAACAAGTTAAGCTAATCTATCACAGCACAGCAAGAACAAGAAAGAAAATAATCACACACAGACAACACAAGAATTTTATAGTGGTTCCTCAAACTGGGTACATCCACTCTTCTACCGCCCTGGTAGGAATCCACTATCAGGTTTTTGATCAGGTGACTGCCACCACAAGATCTATTTCTAGGGAGATCTCACAACCCTTTAGGCTTTTGATCAGGTGCCCAAAAACCAAGAATAAACTTTGAAGGGAGTTAATAAACTCTTTTACAGGAGGTGAGAGAGGTGATGATGTCTTCTCTTTTCTCTATACAACAGAGAAGACTTGTGGATTCTATTGTCAAGACTCCTTCTGAAATGTTGAATGGTTCAGAAAGCTTGGAGCTTGGCTTAGGGTGTAGGTCTTCAGCCTTGTCTTGAAAAATCCTGGAACTTTTTGACTAATTCAAAGTTGTTGTCCTTGAATGTTCCTGAAGGAGAAGTTGAAGAAGAATCTTGATATTGATGGTTGTTCTTCTTTAGTCTTCAGAAAGATCAAGGGAGAAAACAGAATGTTTTTGTACACAGGGAAAGAGTTCTGTATATTGTTGTTCTGTATCTCTCCTCTGTATTCTCAGTACTGTCTTGTTTGTGTATGCTTGCAGTGATTATTGTCGTCTGAAAGATAAAATCTCTTTTATATTCTGATGTCAAAATTCTCTTTTGAAATTTGAATTCCAAGCATTAATTGCTGACTCTTCTAGAGAATGAAACGGCTGGAATATTGCTTTAAATGAGTTTTCTCAACTGTCCCATTAAAATAAGCAAGTAATTAACCCTGATGAAGACCATAATTAATGATGCCAATAACGGCTATATTCATGAGAATATGAGCATTAATTACTTAGGAAATTACTGCTAAATAATATAATAAATAAGGGACAGAAGTAAGGAAAACTTCTCGTTCTGGCTCGGAACAGAAATCGTCGACCTTAGAACAGAATTCGTCGACTGGAGTTACAAGTTCGTTGACCTGAGAATTTCCGTTCGTCGACCTGAGCTCTGCGAACTGCATACTGAGAATAACTTGCCAATTCTGCGTTATAAGTTCATCGAGCTGAGAATCTGTCTGAATGAAGAGATCGTCGATCTGAGCTCTAATATCGTCGAGCTCAACTCAGAGAAAGATTTCTGAGTTCATCGATCTGAGATCGACGATCATCGAGCTGAGTTCGAAGAATTTCGAACTGATAATTTTGAACTCTGAATTCTTCTAAGTCTGAGTCTACTGAGGTCCTCTACTGGCTGGTACATGAAGGTTGAACCTAAAGACTAGCCTAAACTCTAGGACTCATAGACTTGACCATGGCTATATAATGTGGGTCAAACTCATCCTAATTAGTGAACCTAGCCCAAATCCAAACTAGGGATCCAACATGTTGAACTTGACTTCATCTAGTGGCTTAGTGAAGATGTCAGCCACTTGCTTGTTTGTAGGGACAAACTCAAGACTGATGTCTCACATTCCACATGCTCTCTGATAAAGTGATACATAATCTTTATGTGCTTAGTCTTGCTGTGAGAGATAGAATTTCTAGCAATAGATATTGCACTAGTTGAATCACAGAACATAGGAGTTTTACTTATCTTGATGTTGTAGTCCTAGAGCTGATGTTGGATCCACAACAACTGTGCACAATAATTTCCTGTGGAGATATACTCTGACTCAGCTGTTGAGATAGCCACACTTGTCTACTTCTTGCTACTCCAAGACATAAGTCTTCCACCCAAGAACTGACAAGTGCCAGATGTGCTTTCCCAATCCTCTCTACAGCTTGCAAAATCTGCATCTGAATAACCAGTTAATTAAAAATCCAGATTCCTAGGGTACCATAGGCCAAGATCTGGTGTGCTCTTAAGATATCTCAAAATTCTCTTAGAAGCAGAGTAGTGAGACTCTTTAGGGCTAGCCTGATATCTAGCACAAACACATATAACATACATGATGTCTGGCCTACTTGCAGTAAGATGTAGGAGGGAGCCAATTATCCCTCTATACAAATTTTTATCAACAGGTTTCTCTGCCTCATCTTTGTCTATAGACATTCTTGACCCAATTGGAGTTTTCATTATGGAGGCACTCTTCATTCCAAACTATTTGATTAACTCCCTAGAGAACTTAGACCGAGATATGGACAATCCATCTTCAGTCTGCCTTATTTGGAGGCCCACGAAGTACTTAAGCTCACACATACTGCTCATCTCAAACTTCTTTTGCATAAGTTTGGAAAACTTCTTGCAAAGTTTATCATCAATAGACCCCAAAGCTTATGTCATATACATAAATTTGGACTAGGATAATCTTACCCTTAGATTTCCTTAAGAATAGAGTCTTGTCTATCTTCCCCTTGAGAATTTGTTCTGAATGAGGAAGTTAGACAGGGTCTCATACCATGCCTTAGGGGCTTTCTTCAACCCAAATAGAGTTTTCCTAAGTCTATAAACAAAATCAGGAGAGTTAGGATTGACAAAACCTGATGGCTTTTTAACATAGACTTCTTCTCTTAAGTCACCATTCAAGAAGGTTGACTTCGCATCCATCTGGTAGACTTTGAATCCCTTGTGTGCAGTATATGCAAGGAATAGTTTGATGGCTTTCAATTTGGCTACTGGGGCAAAGGTTTGATCAAAGTCAATATCTTCTTCTTGTCTGTATCCCTTAGCCATCAGCCTAGCTTTGTTCTTGATTATAATGTCATTTTCATCAAGTTTATTTCTATAGATCCACTTGATTACAATGCATTATGTCCTTGTGATCTGGGAACCAACTTCCAGACCTTACACCTCTTGAACTAATTTAGTTCCTCTTGCATTGCCACAATCCAGAACTGGTCTATGTTGGCCACTTCAAATCTTTTGGGTTCAACTTGTGATAGGAAGCTTGAATACAAGATTGTGTTGAGACTTCTGCTCCTTGTTATAACTCCTTGGTTAGCATCACCAATTATTTGGTGTCTGGGATGATCCCTTAAATGTATGACAGCTGGAGGCAATCTTCTTTCAGCATCTTGAGCTTTAGTGGCTGCATCTTGCTGATCTTCATTCACATCATGTATGCCTTATACTTCTTTTGGAATATACACTCCATCATCTTCATCTTGGACTATTGGAGCAGCTTTCTTGATGGTTATCTTGTCCATCATTAGCTCTATACATGTAGGTCTAGATGAGGAGCTTATCATCCCACGGTTAATCATAGTAGATTCATCAAATACTACATGTACAGACTCTTCTACAACTTGATTTTTCAAGTTGTAGATCATATATGTCTTGCTATGATTGTTGTACCCAACAAATATCTCATCATAGGATTTGACAGCAAACTTAGTCATATAAGACTTACCATTATTGAGCACATAGCATTTGCTACCAAAGATCCTGAGATAGGCCAGATTTGATTTTCTGTCCTTCAAAATCTTATAGGGAGTCTTCTTGTGGCTCTTAGTGATAGAAGTTTTATTTAGGACATGACATACAGTATTTACTGCCTCAGCCCAGAAATATTCTAGGAGAGATGTGTCACTTAGTAAAGTTCTCTCAGCAATCCCATTTTGTTGGGGTGTTCTTGAAGAAGAAAATTCTTAATGAATCTCTTGCTCTTCACAGAATCTTGTCATGCCTTCAGACTGGAATTTAGTCTCATGATCACTTCTGATTTTGACCACAGTACTGTCTAACTCATTCTGAATTTGCTTGACAAAAATCATGAAGATATCAAGGGTTTCCGACTTTTTCTTAAGAAAGAAAACTCAAAGAAAACTCAAGCAAACGTAGAGAAGTCATCAACAACTACAAGGTTGTAGATTTTCCTACCTACACAATGAACTGGCATATGACCAAACAAGTTCATATGCAGGAGGTATAGGCACCTCACAGAGTTTTTAGTCCCAATGCTTTTGAAAGAAGCTTTGGTCTGTTTGCCCTTTTGGCATGCAGAACAAATACCTTCTTTGGTGCATTTCATCTTATGATCATTCCTTACTAACTCTTCACTGAAGAGCTTACCAATGATATTATAATTCAAATGAGTCACTCTCTTGTGTCATTATACACAGTATGAGACTTTCTCATTTGCAACTAGACATATAGGGGAGTCCTGACTTAAACATAGAAAGTTTAGACAATACATATTTTTCACTCCTAGTGTCTGTCAAGATGACCTCTTGGTCACTTGACCTCTTAATTTGGCACTCATCCTTGTGGAATACAATGACATAGCCAAGATCACAGAGTTGGCTTATGCTTATCAAGTTGTGTTGCAACCCTTCGACATAAGTCACTTTTGTCATGGTGGCTATGTCATTGGTGATCTTACCATAGCCTTTGGTGACTCCTCTGTCTGAACCACCAAAGATTACTTTGGGTCCATCATTAACTGAAGTGTACTCCTTCAAGTTGCTCCTTGTTCTAGTCATGTGTCTGAAACATCCACTGTCTAAGTACCATATAGGGGTATGAGCACTTGTACTAACCTGCAAAACATGATTTATGTTACCTTAGGATCCCAATTTTTATTGGGTCCTAGGTTCTAGTTAGCCTGAAAAAGAAATTGTCTTCCTACAGATTTTTTAACAGAAAGACTAGCACTTGCCCTGAACATAGTTGGATTATGCCAGCAATCTAAGGCAAAATGACTCACTTTGCCACAGCACCAACACTCTGTATATTGTATCTTCTTTTCTGAGCAGGTTTGGAAGTTTGGTTAGTTGCTGACTGTATAAAAGGAAGAGCAGCAGCCTTCTTCAAGTTCCTTTCAGCAAGAATCTGACTGAAAGATAGTCTTCTAGTAGACTTATTTGGCTTGCTCTGAATGTCATCAACAGCAATCTTCTTTGCAGAGGACATGTTATTGAGAGCATCAGAGATAGCCAAATCAGGCTTACTAATAATCTTACTCCTTGTCTAAGTCTTTGTTGGTTTGTCTTAAGAGCTAGCCACTGCCATATTCTTGAGTGTGGGGGCTAGTACACAAAATACAAATGATCCATGATGGGCCATTTGAATTTACTCATGGGGAGCCTTAAAGGCACTCATCCCCTTGTTATATCTTCCACCATAGCTGTGAACATTTTTGTTCACACAAGTGGATCTATCATTTAATCAGTGACCATAGATGCTCTCTTGGTCATACTTATTTGAAGGTAACATCACTTTCTTAAAAGAGATAGGAGGCTGAACTTGAGCTTTGCCTTTCCCTTTGGGATGGACAACTCTAGAGTTCCCCTTAAATCCCAACTCATTCTTATCCTTTTGAGAGGAGAAGGAGTCTATCAGGGGCAACATAGTATTGGGCTTTGAATAATTTGCCACAATTCTTTTCTCCCTTTGGAGCTTTTCTTCAAGATCCAAAATTATCTTGTTCTAATTGTTGATGGTCCTAATCTGAATGATTGAGATGACCTTCAATTGGCTGACTTCCCTCATCTTCTGATCCATCAAAGATGTTGACTCGGAATGCTGGGAAGCAGCTAGCTATAGGGAGATAATCTCCTCAGCCTGCTTCTTGACCAACTTCTTGCTTCTTTTCAAAGCTTCTATAAGGGAATCATACTTGTCAATCAACTGATTGACATCTTATCCAAATTCAAATTCATCTTCATCACAGGATGAAGACGCATCTGAATTTGGACAAGTCTCATAGATAGTTTTAGAAGAAGAACTAGATAGAGAATGTACCTTATATGGACCAGGCTGATCCTGGAAGAATTCTTCATCTAACATGGCCATCAGCCCATTGCAGCTATTGACATCTCCATCCTCATCATCATCCTCTGAGTCACTGTCTGAATGTGATAAAGGGGCTCTGATACCTATCCTAGCAGCAGGATAGTCTTCAGCTTTATCTGCAATAACAGTAAACAACCCTATGTAGGCTTCTTCTTCTTCAGACTCTGAGGAAGATGAGTCACTCTGACTCCAGCTCTTTTCAATCTTGGCAATGAAGTTCTTTTCCTTCTTTCCCATGAGATGGTGATGTTTCTTCTCATCAGACTCTTTTCTTTTGACTAGGCAGTCAGCAATTACATGCCCAGGTTTGCTGCAGCAATAACAAACAACTTTAGAAGAAACTTGTTTACTAGATTTGGAGTCATACATGTCTCCCTTGGAGTATTTCTTCTCAGCCTTGTAGTGGTGCTTCTTATGATGAGAGGGGGAGGAAGGTCTGCTCCTCCACTGCTTCTTCTTCATCATCTTCTGAAACTTTCTAGAGAAGGCAGCAAATTCTCCATCAGAAATGTTGATGTCTGATGTGCTTGGCTTTGTGTTGTCTGATTCAATGGGCCTTCTTGGAGGAGAGGCAATCCTCTTATTTCTCTTCTTGGTGCTCTCAACTTTGAAGGCCACAGTCTTTTCCTTGGCCTAAGATTTGTTGATAGTCTCCTCCTCCTTCCCAGCAGATAGCTGCATTCTCATAGGAGAGCAACTTCCCAAACAGTGTGTGAGGGGGAGTATCAGCAAGTTTTGCCACCTCTCTGATGGCACAGATCTTTGTGCCTCAGTATCTAGTTAGAGATCTAAGGAACTTGTCATTGAGCTCATAATGGCTGAAGACCCTCTCATAGGTCCTCGGCTCATTCACAATTCTGGAAAAAAAATTCATAGCATTCTGCAATGTTATCTTTCTTGTTCTGTATGAAGGCCTCATACTCTTAGTTGAGTAGGGCTTTCCTATCATCCATGACCTCCTCAGTCCCTTCCATGTAGACTACCAAGGTATCCTATATCTCCTTGGAAGTCTTGTAGTGGACAAGATTCTGGAAAGTAGAATCATCAATAGCACTGACTATGATGTTCTGAGCTCTCTTATCCATGATAGCAAGAATGACCCCATCCTTGGTCATCTCTGAATACTTCTTGGGAGTCTTGACTGTTGCATCCAGTGCTGAGATCTTCATAGAGATGAAGGGCTCCTCTTGAATAGTTATAAAAATCATTGGGTCAGATGCTTCCAGGAAAAGTCTGACCATCTCCTTCCAGATCCCAAAGCTTTCTTTTCTGCAGATTGGAAGCTTCATGAAACTCAGCTCCTTATGGTTCTCTCTTGAACCCATAAGGACAATTCTTTTAGCAACCCTTTGAGATCAACTCAGACTGTCAAGTCTCCTCCCTCTGATACCACTTGAAAATCTTTAAATTCAAGAGTAGCTAACACCTAGAGGGGGTGAATAAATTTTAGGCCTTTTTAATCTTTTTCCTATTTTAGGTGTATTGTGATTTAGTTATACTTAGCTTTCAATAAAATCACCAACGGCACACCCAAGATTTATAGTGATTTCACAGATTATGGGTACATCCACTGTCCCTCACACCTTTCTAATAGTGTGTTAGACAAGTCACTTCTCCAAAACTCGGCTCCAAAGAACTTACAACTCAGATCCCTCAAGATATCTCAGTCTCCACCAAGACCTATAGCTCAGGCACAAAGCCCTACCACTCAGAGAAGTTATCTCCTACAACTCAGGCACACAGGCCCTACCTCAGACTTGAGCACAAGTCCTACAACTCAGGCTAGAAGGATAGCCATATAACTCAGAGATATAATCTCCTATATCAGATCTGAACAAGATCCTACCTCAGGCAAACTGTCCTACAACTCAGATCCAGTTCAGGATCATACCTCAAATTCACCTCAAAATCTTACCACTCAGATCTACAAAAGATCTTACACTCAGCATTTATAAAATAGACTTACACTCAAATTTGTTAAGATCCTACAGAGAGAGTAAAGTGTGTTGATGATGACTGGACGCAAGAGAGATTTCCTTTGTGTCTACCTTCTTCTGTGCTGAGTTGACTCAGTACAGATATCTTCTTCACAGCTCTAGAAAATGTTCTTCAAGAATAAAACTGCTTGAGCTGTGAAGATGTTGCAGCTAGGGTTAGCCTTGGCTGCTTCTTCTTCTACCTCAGAGAAATTTCTCTGAACTTGTTGTTGAAGGTGTTAATCACAACAGCTAACTTGCTTGAACTCATAGATCAGAAGTTTAGACTTGTTATTCAGGCTCTGCAATAGTGTCGAAAGGAAGAAGATGAAGTTCCGCTTTTTCCAAAATTTAATTCATTTTCTTTTCTGATCTGTAGCTATTTTTTATCTTCCGCCGTCCAACAGCTCTTTGAGCACCGGGACCAGCAGTAGTTGTTGGCTGCAACTTTGCTTTTGCATTAATTGCAGTACAGAAGGCATAAGGCGCCGTTTGTCGTGTATTGTAGACTTCCCGCAATGATTTTGAATTTTGTTGACATCAGCATCTGTGGATTTAACCAAATTCAAGCAATTTAGTATAGGCGTTGCGTGAACAACCCTCACTCGACGCCAAAACACTTAGACAGTTTTCTGTCTCACTGGGCATCGAGAGATTAGTCATCACTTGACAAATTATAGACTTTTGTAGTCTTTCAGCACAGGCGTTGAGTAAACTTTCATCACTCAACGCATTTGGACTTGACCAATATTTCTGTTGAGGAAGCGTTGAGTGCAGCTTCTTCACTCAACGCTTTTAGCATTTGCCTGCTATTTTGATTAGGCGTTGAGTGAACTGCTTTCACTCAATGCTTCTGTACTTAGTTGATTTTCATCTTTATGAAGGCGTTGAGTGAGCTGTCTTCACTCAACGCTGTCTTCTTTTTCATGTCTTATCGATGAGGTGTTGAGTTAATTATCTTCACTCAACGCTTTTGTACTTAGCTGATTTCGCTATTGATTAGGCGTTGAGTGAACTGTCTTCACTCAATGTATTTGAACTTAGACAGATTTTCTGTATACATCTTCTGAGGCTTTGATTGAAGCTTGTTCTGTCGACGCTTTCTGAGCTTGGCGTTGAGTGAACTGGCTTCACTCAACACTTCTGGACTTAGCCAGATTTCATCTCAGTTTCTCTGGCTTTGACAACGTAGAGCTTTACTCGGCGCTTCTTTCTTCAGGCATCGAGTGAGCTGTCCTCACTCGACACTTCTGGACTTAACCAGAAATCTTCTTTGCCAATGCTGAAGCTTTGACAGTCTGAGCTTTACTCGACGCCTATTGTTATATGGCGTTGAGTGAACTGCCTTCACTCAATGTATGTGGACTTAACCAAAATTCTGTTTTGTCAACAGTCAGACATTGACTATCCATGCTTTACTCAGCGCTTTTTGACATCTGACGTTGAGTGAACTGCCTTCACTCAACGCCTGTAGACTTAGACAAATTTCTATCTTCCCAGCATTCTTCCTTGTGTCCACCTATCACTGTCACTTAGACAACCTGTCTAATCATTGTGACAAAGAACATCCTACACACATTGAACTTAGAGCATGCATCAAATACATCTATGTGTATACCATTGACATGTTTGACTTCTACAAATCTGGGACATTGTGATCAATGGACCTAACACACACTGTTCGGCTGTCCCCCCTCCTGATGCACCTATCAGCATGAGGAAGGAGAACAGTCTGAGCCATGCTGGTCCGCCTCGGGTCGATTTCCCCTTGGATTGCTCCGGGGGTCGCTTGGGGGTCTTCAAACAGGCTCAAAATCTGGTTTTTTGGCACTTTGCACCCCCCCCCCCCCCATTTGCACCATTTTGGCACTTTACACCTGAATTTTTAAATAAGGCACTTTGCACCCCCTATTTGCCATAACTTTGGCACTTTGCACCCTAGACTTAATTTCAGAGGGGTATTTTAGTCATGTCAATTTAGATTTGATATTTAGGGTTTTCATTATTTCCTCATGTCATTACTCCCCCATCCCTATTTCTTCTCTCCAGTAGCGCGACATCGATAGCCTAGGTCATCCATGGGAGCGCCGTCATCGTCGGAACACTGAGCTTGTTGGAGTGTCGTCCTCTCCCTATTTCTTCTCTCCAGCAGCACGACATCGATAACCTAGGTCATCCATGGGAGCGTCGACATCGTCGGAACACTAAGCTTGTTGGAGTGATGTCCTCGTTGATTCCTTGCGGCTTTTGAAGTCTGGGCTCGTCTCGACTCGCCTGGAAATCAACTCTTTCAAATCTTCTTCTCCAACTTCAGGTATTAAAATTCAAGGCTTAGTACTTACTTTGGCACACAAGGAGTCAATTCTTTTTCACGTTATTCATTTAGGATTTTCTCATGTTTTTGGTCATTTTTTGTTGCTTAGAGCTAGCCTGTACTCAGCTCGTCCTTGTATTGGAGGTATATTGTTCACATTTTTTTCCACATTTAGGGTTGTCTCTGCTCTTTTTGTAATTCAGTTTTTAGTCAATATTTTTGTATAGGTTCAATTTCATTGACTTTATCATGTCTAGTCCCAGAGATGTTGAGTGGCAAAACTTATTGATTGATGAAGAGGGGCTTGATATTGATAGTAGTAGTGATTCACTATACATGGATGAGGAATCAGACGTAGACACTTCATCGTTTAGTGATGATTTGCATGATAGTGAATTTGAGTTGGATGATTTGTTAGCGAATGATAATGTGGATGATGAAATTGTAGTGGTTGGTGAAAGAGTGGAAACAAAACAACCTTTGAAAACGAATGTCGGAATACATATAAGGGAACTCCGGTAGTAATTATTCATCTCAGTCACGAAAAGGAATGCAAGTGTATCAAGAAGATGAAATGATTCTAATTTTGAGTTTGATGTGAGATTATGTTTCAATAGTGAATTTGACTTTCGGGATGTTGTGCGATTGTACGCTACAAAGCAAGGAAAGCCATTAAAATTCACTAAAAATTGCAGTGACAAGATTCAAGTAACATGTGATTGTGGTTGGACTATGTTTGCTTCTTTCATGTCGAAGACTGAAAAAACATTTCAAGTTAAAATGATCAAAGGTGAACATACATGTTATAGAGTTCCAAATTCACAACATTGCAACTCTAAGTATCTTGCGAGGAAGTATGAGCACAACATTAGGAGCAATCCAGAGTGGCCTGCTAGTTTGATGCAAGAAATAATGCAGAAGGACAATAAAACATCTTTGAGTTTATGGAAGAAGTACAGGGTCAAAAAACATGCCTCTAAATTAATTAGTGGCACGGAGATGGAACAATATACAAAACTTTGGGATTACTTCGAAGAGATTTATAGGACCAATTCTGGAACCACAATCAAAGTTAAATGCAAGCATGAAGTGGCCTCACAGACATGTATTTTTAAAAGATTATATATATGTTGGGATGCATTGAAAAAAAGTTTTATGGCAGGATGTAGACCTACTATAGGTTTGGATGGGACTCATTTGAAGACTTCAATTGGTGGAGTATTATTATGCGTTGTTGGGGCTGATGGTAATAATTATATGTTTCTTATTTCTTATGTTGTTGTTTTAAAAGAAAATACAAAGAGTTGGAGGTGGTTTATTAGTCTTCTAATAGTGGACTTGTGCATTAAAAACACTCACACATGATCAATAATTTCAGATAAGCAGAAAGGGCTAATCAATGCAGTTAATGAGTTACTACCGAATGCGGAGCATAGTTTTTGTTTGTGACATATGTACAATAACTTCAAGCAGACTTATAGAGGCATGCAACTAAAAAATTTGCTATGGAAAGCAGCATCCGCCACTAGACTTGTAGATTTCAATTGTGAGATGGAGAAGTTGAAAACATGTGACAAAAATGCGTACAATTGGGTTAAAGAAAGACATGAGAGTCATTGGACAAAATCTCACTTTAGTACTTGCCCTAAATGTGATATGTTGCTAAATAATTTCAGCGATGCATTCAACAAAGTGATTCTAAAGGCTAGAGATAAGCCTATAATTAGCTTGTTGGAAACTATAAGGGTGTTGCTCATGAAGAGACTTCATACTCAAAGAGACAAAATTTTGAAGTTTAATGAAGATATATGTCATTCCATACAACAAATTTTAGAAAATAACAAAAAAAATGCACACAATTACATCTTAGTATGGAATGGGCATGACAAATTTGAAGTAGAAGGGTGGACGGGAGACAAATGGACGATTGATTTGAGTTCAAGAAGCTGTAGTTGCAGACGATGGGATCTAACTGGAATTCCTTGTGTGGATGCAACAATATGTATATTTTATCGGAGGGAAAATGTTGAAGATCATGTTGCCTTTTGGTATAGAAAGGACATGTTTATGAGAGCATATGAACACTTGAATCCCATAAAATCACATAAAGAGTGGTCGTTGGCCAATTTGAATCCAATTGTGTCGTGTTGTAATATTAACAAGAAGCCCGGAAGACCATCTAAACATGCTAGAAGAAAAGAGAAAGATGAATTACAAGAGAAAAAATATGGAGTAAATAGGCATGGTATGAAGTATGCGTGCTCCAACTGTGCGATGAGAGGACATACCAAAAAGAGTTGTATTGAGGCCCCCAACAGTCAAGATGAAATGACTAGTACGAGATCAAAGCAACCGGTAAACATTAAGTCATCGTTTTCTCTTTTATCATTTTATATTATTTGAATGTTTCTTTAATCATTGACATGTTAAAATGCAGGTGAGGAGGAAATCGTCATCGTGAACATGATCATCAAAAGAGGGAGATGATCGTGGACTGCTACTGTTTTGGACTGCATTATGTTTTGGACTACATTATGTTTTGGACTGCACTATGTTTTGGACTGCACTATGTTTTGGACTAAATTATGTTTTGGACTGCATTATATTTTAGATGATCGTGGGTTGTATTAAGTATTGGACTGCTACTGTAATATTGTATTCTCTTTTGAAAACTAATTATGTAATATGTGCTTCTAATTTCCTGGGTGCAAAATGGCAATGTTGTTCATTATGTATACTAATATGTGTGATCATTTCCTGTAATGAGTGCTAATTTCCTGTAATATGAGTGTTAATGTAATATTATTTTGTTCGCAATAATGTAATATGGGTGCTAATTTCCTGTAATATGAGTGTTAATATTCGATTTTGAAGGCATATAAAAAATTGGATGCAAAATGGTATTGTAAAAATTCGGGGTGCAAAGTGCCAACGTAAGGAATTCGGGGTGCAAAACGCCAATGTAAGGAATTCAGGTTGCAAAACGCCAATAAAAAATTTCAGGGTGCAAAATGGCAATTTAAAGAATTCGGGGTGCAAAATGCTAATATATGTCATTTCAGCAAAATTTGGACAAAAATACCCCTCTGAAATTAAGCCTAGGGTTCAAAGTGCCAAAGTTATGGCAAATGGGGGTGCAAAGTGCATTATTTAAAAATTTAAAATGCAAAGTGCCAAAATGGTGCAAATGGGGGGTGCAAAGAGCCAAAAAGCCCTCAAAATCGCATGAAATTGGTACAGTTAGATCTCGGATAGCAGAACACAATCGTAGTCTTGTTGGTCCAATCCCACCAATTTAAAATTTTAGGAGAATCCATCAGAACTAATGTAATATTTTTCTCGTGGGATCTGTTTGAAGCCCTCCCAGAAAAAATCCAGTGTGATCCTACCTTCACCATTAATACTCATCAATGTTCTTAACTGAACTAAAAAATAAAGGTCGGCAACTTCAGCTATCGCCGTTCAAGATTCAACCACCGGATAAACCAAACATATTTAAATAAAAATAATAATTACAAATTAAAAAAAAAAATCTCCACAAGAAAGGAAGGATAGGAACGAGTCACTACTAAAGATCGTCTTCCACAAATCTTCAACGCTATCACCTACAGAAAAAAAAAACAGTTCGCTTATGAACTGAAGCAAGAAAGAGAAGCCCTCTAAAGCAACGACGCGGGATCTCACCATGTGTGCGGAGTCGCAGCAAAGTAGAAAGTTTCAGGGAGAAATAAGATTAGCAACTTGCAGTTGATAGGATGTTCCAATCCCCCATGATTACGATATCCTGCACCGCCGCATCGCTCATAAAGGCTTGAAATTTTGCACCCATCCGCCATGGAAGAATTCCGACTCCCGGCCGTAGAAGATGAAGATGACAGAGACAGCAAGCTCCCATGTCCCCACTTCGCGTCCTCTCCTCTCCGATTCCGTTCATCTCCCTCCGCCCACAAATCCCCCGCCGTCAATTTCCGCCGAATCCATCAGCGGAGCCGGAGTTTCTCATCGCTGGAAGATTTGAAGACACATGATCCTAAGATACAGTTGACGGAGGTTGAAGACGAAGAGAGAATGGACATGCTGTGGGAGGACTTGAACGAGGAGCCCGGGGACATTACTGGGGATGAAGGGATGATGAGCTCGGAATTCTTTGTGGGATCGAACAGAGTAGAAAGTAAGTGGCATGGCGCGAGGGAGCTCTTCTGCGCGAAAGCCGTTCACCATCACAGGCCGACGCTGGTGAGGATATTGAAGGTGTTGAAGAAACTGCTGTTCATTAAGAAATCCAGAGAGAAAAGACCATCACAAACTGATATATAGATGGATTCAGTTGGAGTGGTTGAAGATGAAATTGTAGCCGTTGTAGCCTGGCGAAACTGCTTATTAAAGAGATGCCAGTTTATGAATTATTTGAATTCCTCTTCATCTTCTTATTTCCATCCGGTTTGTTTGCAAATCAAGTATTTGCAAGCCAGGAGAACATACAACACTCAAGCCATGAGAACATGAAGCAAAAAAAAATTTTGACAAGTTCAAACACAACAAAAGTCATGGAAAATGGGGGAACAACAGCATAAACCGCAAAGTAACTGCATATGGTTTCATCACACTCATACCACCACACCTCTGACGATCCATGCGCATGATTTCCCATAGAACAATCACTGCGCACCCGCACCTGGACTCCGAAGATCCATGTGTGTAATTTCCAATAGAACAATCACCGTGCCACCCGCACCTGGGCTCCGAAGGTCCATGCACCAATAATATCCCATCGGTGAACACCATTAGAGGACTACTCTTCGCTGCTCATCAATTCATCTCCCATCGGTGAACACCCTTAGGATTACTTTTGTGATTACAATAGTGAATTCTTTGAAATTTATTTAAAATTTATTGGAAAATATTATAAGAAAAAGAACACAGCTTCCCTCAAAACAAAGAAGAATTTCTCAATTTTCTTTTGTTCAACCTCTTTTCTTTTCACATTCCTCTATTCTGAGTCCTAAGACGAACTTTATAGAACTTAGCCTAAACCATAAGAATTGGAGTATTATTTCAATACATAATTGTAAAGTTTACTTCTTGTAATAACTTACTTGATTTAAAGATACAGCATCATCATTGGACATGTCAACAGCAACAATGGAAATTAAAATATGAATTTGTTTCAAGTACCACCACCTGTGGGCCAGATCTGTCGAACAAAAAACCAATATTAGCACCAAACCCCAACGGTCAAATAACATTAAAAATAGGTTGGCATGTTCAGATATTTGTGTAATTATTGGAATCAGCTCAACTTGTTGCATATAGATAGAAGATATACAAGCAGATATGATAAAAAGTTGTTTTTAAAGAAATAAGATTTTTTTCATTTGTTTCAGGGAGAGATTCGCTCTGGCTGTCAGCTTAACTGCTCCGGGCACCAAATAAACCGATGACTAGCGACCACTGCAAAGCAACGTTAGTCTCCGGATGGTGCCAAGTCCGCAACACTGAATAGCAGGAGAAAGCATGCTTATGCCATAAGTTAAACTTTCATTCATTCAATGTTGAAGATCCACACACATCGGGCCAAGAGGTTGTTACGCTCACACGTTCGTCCAAGGGTACACCCCCTGTCGGAACCAAAGGAGTGCGCATATGGAAGCCGCCGCAATAAATTCATGGTAGAATAATATTTTGTGATTAATTAGTTAATATTATTAATGACTATTAATTAATATTAATTTGGTTAGTTGTATTAATTAATGTATTAATTATGAGTTTGGTATGCTCTCCCTCATCTATATAAAGGATGTATGAGTGTTTGTGCATCCCAAAGGATCACCAATGTAATGAACTCTCTACTTTCCTTCTCTCTTCAGGACTCTATTTTTCTCTCACATATGTATCCTTATTATGACAAAAGATAGGGCACAATGGTGACAAAGCATCCATATAGCTGACCCCACTATAGTGGGATAAAGTCTTGAGTGTTGTTGTTGTACATGTATCCTTATTATGAATGAAATGTTATGCTCTTCGCTTTAAATTTGTACTTTCTGCCAGATCACATTGAGCATTGAGGTTCTCTCGCTTACCCATCCTTTTGAGTGGGTCGCTCATCGAAGTTTTTTGTTCATAACAATTTGAGTGGATCGCTCATCGAAGATTCATGTTCGTAACAATTGGTCCGACTTGCACTTTTTCGGTTGCGGTCTCCGTCGTCGGATTCTTGTTAGCCAGTCTTTCAACCGCTGATAAGTAATCATCCATTCCGCCACAATCACCCTCCACCATGACATCCTCCGCGACATTACTACACGAGCGCTTTGATCGATATGACGCTGTCCTCGCCAACATCCTCGTCTGGTGAACAGACTCCATGCCAAACGTGACCAATGGGATGGGATCAGAAGGTTGACGATGAAAACATAGCAACCTTTGATGCTCCAGGAGTCCCCCACCAAGCTTGTGCCCTTTGTCGTCCTGCTCCCTGTGGGGAAGCAAGACTCCAAGGTGGAATAATCTGCCCTTGTCATCGACGAGAAGGATCCTATGTGTCAGTTCTTGGGTGACTAGAAGAACTACGAAAATGCCTCACCA
Organism: Platanthera zijinensis; assembly: GCA_039513925.1. Classification (NCBI taxonomy): domain Eukaryota; kingdom Viridiplantae; phylum Streptophyta; class Magnoliopsida; order Asparagales; family Orchidaceae; genus Platanthera; species Platanthera zijinensis. The sequence goes on along the minus strand of CM077095.1, from coordinate 81,210,506 downwards.
ACCAATGTCGCTAACGAGCAACTAGCATAGAGACAACAGACCTGGAGTGTTATGCTCACACATTTGAAAAGATCACGACAAAAATTTGAAACTCAACCTTATGGGCAAGGCCAATTTTTAAGGGCGGTGTAGTGTTATGCTCACACATTTGCCCAAGCGAATCCCCCTCATCAGAATAGTCGGAGCACGACCGTGCTAAATTCATGGTGGAATATAATATTGTGTATTTAATTAGTATTAATTAATTAGTTAATACTAATTTGGTTAATTATATTAATTAAAGTTTTATGTGTGTTTGATATGCCCCCCCCCCCCCCCCCTTCGTCAATATAAAGGGGTGAGAGTTTAGGCATCCCGTAGGATCACTAATGTATTGGGTTCTCTCTCTCTCTCTCTCTCTCTCTCTCTCTCTCTCTCTCTCTCCCTCCTCTCTCCTTAGGACTCTTCTCTCTTTCATGTGTATCCTTATTATGAATGTAATGCAAAGATCTTCACTTTGAGTTCACTCTTTCTCAGATCGCATTGAGATTTGTGGTTTTCACCCTCTCGCAAGCATCGTTTTGAGTAGGTCTCTCATCAAAGATTTTTGTTCATACTAATTTCAGTGGATCACTCATTGAAGATTCTTGTTCATAATAGACGCCCATTTAAAGGAAAAGGAAAACATAATTTTGCAAATAAACCCTGAAAGCAGATGGGTTTGTGCAACTGGGAAAAAAAATAAAAATATAAAGGCTAAACTATGAAATCAGTCCTCAAAGCTCTCACTTTTTTTGAAATAAGTCCCACTTCTTTTTTGAAGTTGAAATCAGTCTCCATAATTTATAAAACTTGAAATAAGTCCAAGATAATAGACATTTCTTAACGAGACTGCTCTCAATGTCATCAGAATTATCTAAATACAAATAAATAGATGAAATAAGTCCCATATATATCGGATTTGATGATTATTCTTTCTAAATAATTGATGGAAGATTATCTATCTGGGAGGTCTTGAGGTTGTTCTACTCGTCTTCTTCGCCTACTCTCTCCTACTAGCATTTTCTTTATTTCACCTTTGATCCCTTGATGCTGCCGGTAAGCCCCTCCTACTGAAGGACCACCTCTCCAACCAAAGCCTCAATGTCATTAGGCGCAGAGCGCATGCTTGTAGGGGTACCCCAGGAGGGGCTTACAGGTATCGTTGAAGGACCACTATGAGGGTAACTTCTTTTCACGCGAGTTCTTAGCAAGAGGGGCTTCCGGGCCAGCAGCCCTTTAATCTTTTCACGTGTTTTCTTAGCTCTATGAGAGTAATTTCTTTTTAATTAGTGTCTCTGCAATAGAATTAAATAAAAATAAGATCCTTGGCTCAAAACCAGAAAACAGAGGAAGGATGTCAAGCACAAGAGTGAAGACTTACACCATGGGCGAAGCTGGGATCTTTTGAGGCTTTGGGTGGAGAGGTGCTCTGATGTAGGGTAGGATACGGGGTGCACAAAACCTAGGCTCCTAGGGTGAAATGCAAATGTGACACGCTATCCCAAACCACATGCAATGAGACTGTCGGAACTGACGACAAATACATTGAGCAATGATAATTCTTTAACATCACGCAAATAATCAAGAGTGAAACAATTATTCAATTTAGCAATTTTTATATGGCGTTCCTCCGCTCGGAGGGCCAAGGCCAAGAGCGCGACGAATAATTCCTCCTGCAAATTAGTAATGTATCGAAACAAATCTACACTAGCGAGAATCAAGGCAATATATATTAATTCACCAATGAGAAATGTAAAATCACATAAACCAATACCACAAGAGAACTCACAAAATAGTGGGCTGAACCTAAACACTGAAGATTATAGATCTGGATGGGTAGATCGGCGATCGAGGATGGACCCAGCGGCGTAGAGATGGTGGCGGTGGCTGCCCTCGGCGGAGAATGGGGAGATCGGGCCGGAAATGGAAAGATCTGGCCACTAGGAGGGAGATCCGGGCGGGGGAGGCTAGATCCGATATTTTGGGATAGGATCCGGGTGGAGGGGTGATGACCGGAAGGTGGAAATAACAGATCGGGGCTAAAATTCCTAGATCTGAATTAATTCAAGGAATTAGGGCTAAAGGAGAGTGGATCCACGGGAGTGGATCTACGGGAGTGAAGGGGGATGGAGGCCAAGCCGGCGGCTTGGGATGAGCGCCGGCTGTAGGGAGGGAAGAGGAGGGGTCGGCGTGAACAGTAACCATTGTGAACAGTAACCGACCTGAACAGTAACCCCCCCCCCCCCCCTGAACAGTAGCCGCCATGAGAAGTCCCCGTCATGAACAGTAATCGGGTTTCCTAGGCAGCAGTAGGGGGTTGGAATTTCGGGGTTGTAGGGGTTGCGGATGAGGGTTTCAGAGGGGGAAGAAGGCTATGGATGGGTAGTACCTTGGGGAGGAGTTTGAGCGCTTAGGAGTCATCACCGAGGGTTCCACGGCGTCAGCACCGAGGGGTGATCGCTGGAATCCGGGAAGAAAGCTCTCCAAAAATCTGCAATGCTTCACTCAACCCCTAACACTCCTATTTATAAGAACAATAAAGCTAGGGCTTCCTCATCAACGGCTATGATTGGTCGGTGGGGTCGGCCACTAAAATACATAAATAATAAACCACAAAATATAAAGTAATATATATTTTTGACTCGCGGCGACGTGTCGGACGCAACCGCGGAGTCGGATCGGCGATCCGATCAAGCTTTCCTGTGCGAATAAATGAATGTGGGTCCCGCCTTGTAGGCGAACCCCTCCAGGTGCACGATCTGATGGCTCTCCATCAACTCCCCCGACTGAAAAGTCATCATCTCCGATGAATGGAGACGATCGTACTGAAGTCGAATTCTAGGGGAGAGTCGATCAAGCTCTGTCGGTAGTATCCAAGTGTCGTCAGCGTCTGGGCGGCCCTGCCAATGTACCAAGTAACGACATCGCGGCCCGTCCGAGGTGGGAACGAATTGGTGGGATCTGACCTCTGTTATGCTCTCAGCTCTCATCTCTCGAAGGGTGGAACCCAGAGCGATCAGCGGTGCTGGTGGTGAAACCTAAGAAGACGAATTCCCGGGTGGAAGGGTGTTAGCAGTGGAAGGGTTATAGTGGCTATCAGACGTAGGTGGAGTATGAGAGTGGTGGTTGGGCATCTCAACTGTTCGGGTCCACATACTCATGAGACTTATAGTACGGCGTCAGATCCTCAACATTAAATACTGGATGAATTTTCATACTTGCCGGAATATTGAGTCGGTAGGCGTTTGTCCCAATACGACTAATAATTGAGTAAGGACTCATTCGCCAACGCTTAGCTTTTTTGCAGGCCCCGAGAGGGGCCTCTCAGGGGGGATTCGCACCATAACTTTCTCGCCTTCATTAAATATCTGCTCTCGCCACCGCTTATCTGCATGAGCTTTGTAATTTTCCTTGTTCATTATTATCTGTCGGCGAACCGACTCATGCAACTCATGCAAATGTTATGCAAATGATTTAGCAGACTGACTAGGGCGCGACTCTAATGGGCTCAGGATGAGATCAATGGGCTTCCTAGGGTTGTAACCCGACACTACCTGGAATGGACTCAACCTGGTAGATCTATTGACAGAACTTTTGTACGCAAACTCCGCAACTGGAAGATCAAAATCCCAACTACCTACATGCTCTCCTACAAGACACCTTAAAAGGTTTCCTAAGCTTCTATTCGCTACTTTGGTCTGTCCGTCTGTCTGTGGATGATATGTCGAGGAGAACCTAAGGATGGTGTCAGTCTTGTATCACAGGGTCTTCCAAAAGTAACTCATGAACCTCACATCGCGGTCTGACACAATCGACTTGGGTAGGCCATGTAATCGAAAGACATCCCTCATAAAGATAAACGCTATGTGAGTCGCGTCTGCCGTCTTACGGCAAGCAATAAAGTGTGTCATCTTTGAAAACCGATCAACCACTACGAAGATGGAATCGTGTTTCCGCAGGGTGCGGGGAAGTCCGAGAACAAAATCCATGTTAATGTCCTCCCAAGGGCGGTGTGGGACAGGTAAGGGCGTGTACAGACCCGCGTTCTGTTTGGTACCCTTTGCTGTTTGGCAGATACGGCAGTGGCAGACAACGCAAGTCACGTCCTTCTTAAGGTTGGGTCAGTAGAGTCAGTCCTCAACAATGTCTATGGACTTATCTCGCCCAAAGTGCCCTGCAGCTCCGCCCGTGTGCAACTCCCAAATCAAATAATCACGGTATGACGTCTGGGGAATGCACAGGCGTGAGCCCCGGTACAGGTATCCCTCAAAGATCTGATATCTCTCAACAGGATCTGGTGGGTCTCGGGATAGGGCGGTGTAAATCTCGCCAAAGTCTGTGCATGTCGGATAATCAAGAATCAATCGCTCAAGCCCATCTACGCTTGCGGTCATCGTCTGCAACAGGAAGACGTGGCAACTCAACGCATCAGCCGGCTTGTTCTCAACACCACCTCGGTGCTTAAGAACATAATGAAAGTTCTGCAGGTACTCGACCCACTTGACATGTCGGTGTCCCAGCTTGCGCTGCGAATCGAGATAACGTAAGGTCTGGTGGTCGGAATACAACACAAAATCCTGGGGAAGGAGATAGTGTCTCCAGTAGCGCAAAGACTGGACAATAGCATAAAATTCTCGATCATAATTCGAGTATTTCTGTTTGGTCTCGTTCAGCTTCTCACTAAAGTAAGAAACTGAGTGTCCCTCCTGGCTCAATACGGCACTGATGCTTACACCAGACGCATCACACGCAACCTCAAACGCACGGCTAAATTCCGTCAATCTCAGAACAGGAGTCGTCGTCAGTCTCTCCTTAATCTCTTTGAAGGCTCTAGTGCCTGCGGGGGTCCACCGGAACTCTCCCTTCTTGAGACAGCTCGTGAAGGTGGTCATAACCGTACTAAACCCCTGGACGAACCTCCTGTAAAAGGTGGCAAGTCCGTGAAAACTGCGAGCCTCGTGGATGTTCGCTGGCGCAGGCCAGTCGCGAATGGATTTGACCTTCTCGGGGTCAACAGATACTCAGGTCGAGGATATAATAAATCCTAGGAAGTGAACAGACTCAGAGAAGAATAAGCACTTCTTCAGATTCACGTACAATTTCTCTTGGCGGAGGGTGCCGAAGAGAAGCCTCAAGTGATCGAGGTAGTAAAAAATCTAAATAAAAGGCAAATTTTATAGCTCCAAAAAAGGTGTTCGATCATGCACTCAACATCCTCTTAGGGATGTGGTCTCTTATGAGCAGCTATCTCCTCCGTCTAAGAGCTTTGCTCTTGCTCTCTCGGCAAATGTTCTTCTAGCCTCCTATCAAGACACTCTTATTATTCCTCATTGGAAAGCTGTTATGGATGAAGAGATGAAAACTCTCACTTAATGGGGTACTTGGACTCTTGTTCTTACCCCACCAGGCCGCTGCTGCGGATATCCATCAGGCCGCTGCTGCGGATAGCCACCAGGCCGTTGCTGCGGATAGCCACCAGGCCGCTGCTGCGGATAGCCACCAGGCCGCTGCTGTGGATAGCCACCAGGCCGCTGCTGCGGATAGCCACCAGACCGCTGCTGCGGATAGCCACCAGACCGCTGCTGCGGATAGCCACCAGGCCGCTGCTGCGGATAGCCACCAGGCCGCTGCTGCGGATAGGCACCAGGACGATGCTGCGGATAGCCACCAGGCCGCTGCTGCGGATAGCCACCAGGCCGCTGTTGCGGATAGCCACCAGGATGATGCTGCGGATAGCCACCAGGCCGCTGCTGCGGGCTCTTACCAAACCACTAGGACAGCTACCAGACAGGGTGCTGGTCCAAACCGTCAGACCGCTGAACAGATAGACCGCTGCGACCAGAATACAGACCGCCCGGTCTCCACAGGTTTCAACACTCCCCCTCAAGCTGGAGCTTATATGTCAACCATGCCCAGCTTGTACAAACTTCCGAGAACGGGGTAACTCGCTTGGTGAAGAAATCAGCTAGCTCTTTATCAGAGGTAACAAACGGAGTTCAAATTTGATTCTTCAATATCTCTACTCTGATAAAATGACAATCCACTTCAATATGCTTCGTTCTCTCATGAAAGACTAGATTTCTTGAAATGTATATGGCCGCCTTATTGTCACAGAACATTAGTAGGGGATGATCATAAACCTCTCACAGATCAAGCAAGAGTGTCCGTAACCACTTCAGCTCGCAAGCAGTCAGAGTCATGCTTTTATATTCAGCTTCTGCACTTGACCTGGAAATCATAGCCTGTTTCTTACTCTTCCAGCTGACTAGATTACCTCCAACGAAGGTACAGAAACTAGACGTAGACGTCCTATCTTCCTTGTCATCTGCGTAGCTAGCATCAGAATAAGTCTCAACCTTCAAATGTCCCTTTTTTCTGAAGCAAAAGCCCTATTCCTGGTGCACCTTTTACATACTCTACAATCTTTAGAGCTGACTGCAGATGACATTCCCTGGGGGCTTGCATAAACTGACTCACTCTTCCTACTGCATAACAAATATCCGGTCTTGTGATTGTCAGATAAATGAGTTTACCCACAAGTCGTCTGTATCTGGTGACATTTTCAAGAAGAGGAGAATTCTCACTCCGGCACTTGTCATCTCCAACAGCCATTGGAGATCGAGCAGGTTTAGCCCCAAGAAGACATGTTTCTTTCAAGAGATCTAAGGTATACTTCCGCTGTGAAAGAATAATAGAGCCGGGTTTCCGGGATATCTCAATTCCCAGAAAGTATTTAGGAGACCTCATATCCTTGGTAACAAAATGTTGAAGCAGATGTTTCTTTGTCATGTGAATACCTTTTCTATCATCTCCTGTAAGAAAAATGCTATCCACATAGACTGCAAGAACAACAAGGTCAGCCGAGGTTTTGCGAATGAACAAAGAGTGATCTGCAGCGCTCCGAACAAATCGAATAACAGAAATAACTTCGTTAAACTTTTCAAACCAGGCCCTCGGGATTTGTTAAAGACCATAGATAGCCTTCCTCAACTTACACACCTGAGACTCCCCCTGAGCAACAAACCCAAAAGGTTACTTCATATAGACTGTCTCATGCAAATCACCATAAATAAAAGCATTTTTTACATCCAACTGAGACATCTCTCAATCTCTGTTGACTGTCACAGAGAAAAGAACACTGATTGTAGTAATCCGAGCAACAAAAGAGAATGTGTCAAAGAAATCCACACTATAGATTTGCGTAAATCATTTGGCAACAAGCCGAGCTTTGTAACGATCAATAGTACCATCAGGGAGAAATTTGATCACAAAGATCCAGCGACAGCCAACCACATCAGCTCTTGGAGGGGTAGTGTCTCCTTCGGATGGAACTGATACAGTAGACAGGAAAAATCTTGATCTTTTGATTGCTCTTCGGAAAGGTGTCTGATCATGCACTTAACATCCTCTTAGGGATGTGACCTCTTATGCGCAGCTATCTCCTCCGTCTAAGAGCTTTGCTCCTGCTCTCTCGGCAAATATTCTACCAGCCTCCTATCAAGACGCTCTTGTTATTCCTCATTGGAAAGCTGATATGGATGAAGAGATGAAAACTCTCACTGAACGGGGTACGTGTACTCTTATTCCTACCTGATATCAGAGGGAGGTTTCGATCCTCTGACCTGTGGGTTATGGGCCCACCACGCTTCCGCTGCGCTAGAAAGAGGGGGATCATCAGTCAAATAATGACGCTCACGCTGAGGGCGCAACAGAAAAATAAAGGACGCACTCCATTCAAGGTAATTTGGACCCGTAAGCTTGGAAACAGTACCCAAATTACCGGAAGCAGAAATAGAAGAAGAGGAAAGAGAGAGAGGAGCAGATAAAGTGGAAGAAGAAGAAGAAGAGAGAAATGGAGTGTCCATAGAAAACAACAGCAAACCGCACGGTTTAACAAAATAAACCGCGACAACAAGAGGGTCAAGAACAAGCGACCAAGAAAAGAAGGCCGGCAAAGAACAAACCGCAGAAGAGAAAGAGACCGCACGAGTAGAGAAAATAACTCGTGCAAACACAACAGCTCGCAAGAGCACAAGAGGAGAAAGAAGAAGTCACAAGAGATGCAACTAGCCAAGGGAGGGCGGGAGGGAAACCACATGCGGTTAGAAAAAAGAGACCGCGAGGAAACCGGAGCAAAGGACCGGTTGACTCTGATACCAAATAAAAAATTTAAATAAAAGGCAAATTGTATTGCTCCAAAAAAGGTGTTCGATCATGCACTCAACATCCTCTTAGGGATGTGGTCTCTTATGCGCATCTATCTCCTCCGTCTAAGAGCTTTGCTCTTGCTCTCTCGGCAAATGTTCTTTCAGCCTTCTATCAAGACGCTCTTGTTATTCCTCATTGGAAAGCTGCTATGGATGAAGAGATGAAAAATCTTACTGAACGGGGTACTTGAACTCTTGTTCCTACCCTACCATGACGTTGTTGCGGATAGCCACCAAGCCGCTGCTCCGGATAGCCACCAGGCCGCTGCTCCGGATAGCCACCAGGCCGTTGCTGCGGATAGCCACCAGGCCACTGCTGTGGATAGCCACCAGGCCACTGCTGCGGATAGCCACCGGGCCATTGCTGCGGGCTCTTACCAAACCGCTAGGACAGCTACCAGACAGGCCGCTGGTCCAAACCACCAGACCGCTGAACAGATAAATCGCTGCGACTAGAATACAGACCGCCCGGTCTCCACAGGTTTCAACATAGGTGAGCAGTGTGTCTGGCTATAGATCAGTATGTCATCGAAATATACGATCAGAAACTTGCCCATGTAGGGCCGCAACACCTGCGTCATGACTCTCATGAACGTTCTCGGGGCGTTAGATAGCCCGAATGGCATGACTAGCCACTCATATAGACCGTCTATGGTTTTGAATGCGGTCTTCCACTCATCGCCCTCACAAACTCGTATCTGATGGTACCCACTACGGAGATCGGTCTTGGAGAAAATCTGGGCACCAAACATAGTATCTAGTAGATCGTCGAGTCGGGGGATCGAAAAGCAATACTTGACTGTGATCTTGTTAACGGCGTGGATATCGATGCACATACACCAACTACCGTCCTTCTTAGGGGTCAGAAGGGCGGGAACCGCACACAGACTCATACTCTCACGAATGAACTGTTTCTGAAGAAGCTCGTCAACCTGCCTCTTGAGCTCAGCGTGCTCATCCGGGTCCATATGATAATGGGGCAAGTGCGGGAGGGAAGCCCCTAGGACCAAGTTAATAACATGTTGAATGTTCCGTGGAGGGGGCAGCTCATTGGGGAGCTCGTCGGGCATAATGTCCGCAAACTCATCTAAAAGAGGACGCACCGCTAGTGGGTGGTCAACAGGGGTGTCCTCAGATGCCTGGGTGGCGGCCACAACGTAGATGATATTCGATTCAGCACTATCTCGCAGAAACTAGCCTAGCCTCAAAATATGCAGGGGCCTCGAGACGCTCGTACTCACAGATGGCTCAACTACACCCTTGGATCTGTCCCGAGGCTGGGTGGGCGTCAACGTAATCTTCCGCCCCTTGTCGTAAAAGACACACGTGTTCGAGCGGCCGAAACACGTGACGTCACGATCAAATAGTCAGGGACGGCCAAGTAACACATGAACGACGTTCATGGGAATGACATCGCACCAGACCTTGTCCTGAAATGAAGCAATGGTGATAGGGACGAGGCAGTGCTGGGTGACCTGAATCGCCGTCTTATCTACCCAGACGACACGATATGGGTGGGGGTGAGGCTCTGCCTTCACCGGCATATGGTCAAGCCCCTTCTGGGTCATGATGTTCACACAACTCTCACTGTCAATAGCCAACTTGCAGGGACCGCCTGCACTAGGAAAGTATGTGTAAAAGATGGTGGTGCATCTCCAATCCTCATCTACACGAGGGGTGTGTAGGAGGCGTCTAATCACTCTCACCTCTAATGATCTCTCGACGTCACTCTCCCAACCTTCTTCAACAGTGGTCATAACTTCTTCTGTGGCCTCCTCATCTTCCTCTAAACCCTGCTCCTCATGCTCAACTAGCAGGCTCCGTGTGGGGCACTGCGTCGCCACGTGTCCTCTGCCGGAACATCTATAACACAGAATACCCCCAGATCGCTGGCCATCAGTGGCGACGGCCTTGCCCTTCGTGTACGTGGGAACACGTAAGGGTGCAGTCGTGGTGGTCTAGGGCAGGGTGGGTTTCCTAAAAGTCGAGGAATCAATCCGAGAGGGGAACTGTCTCGTGGTAGATGATCGGAGGTATTGCTCGTACTCTAGGGCGAGCTGAAATATCTGATCGACAGTCTCTAAGCGATGTAGAATCAACTCTCTTCGAATTTCAGAACGTAGGTCTACCTTAAAACGAGAGGCAGTGGCAATAGGCTCCTCTGAGACGTCACTCCTGACGACTAGCTCGCCGAAACGAGCCATATACTCAGCGACAGTAAGTGCCCCCTGCCGTAAGTTCTATAACTGCTCAAATAACTGATCTCGATAGGACATGGGGAGGTACTTCTCGCTCAGCCTTTGCTTCATCTCATCCCACCAGGTGATGGGGTAATAACCATCTCACTCCAAAGCTCTCTCTATGCTAATCCAGAATAACTTAGCTTGCCTGACCAGCTTAATTTTTGCGAAGAGAACACAACGCTCATCACTCATATCATTCCATTCGAAATAGTGATCCATGTCCAGGAGCTAATCGCTAAAGACTTTCAGATTCAGACGACCATCGAACGAAGGGGAGTCGAGTCGAATACGACAAGAGATGTCAAAGTGGTGACCGCCTCTCCGTGGTTCGGGATAATCATCATGGGAGAAGTTGTATCGAGCGGGTGGGGGACCGCGCTCTCTCCGACCCGGGGGATAATACTCATAACGGTGATGATCACGGCGAACGTGTAGGGGTACATGATCTCTGGGGTCAGGCTGAGGCTGACGTGGCATACGGTACTCATCACGCTGATGTGGAAGTCTATCACGCGTTGGATAAGGATTTCGCCTTGCCGGCGGAGCTGGGGCTCGGTGAGGAATATCACGACGGTTGCGGCTACTGGAGGCTGACCGACTATCGGGCGCTGGTCGAGACGTGGGGGAGCATCAGGGTCGTCCTCAAGCGAATCTTCACGTTGTGTTGGAATGTCCCTGACGTTCTCTAAGTGGTCCAAACAAAGATTCACCTCGGCAAGATCATAACGCACATCGTTCAACTGGGTACCTAAGATGTCAAAACGATCTAGGATAAGGCGTTGAAACTCAGCAAAAGCGGCACCCGAATTCGAGCTTGTCGTTCGGTCGTCGGTGATTAACGGTTCTAACATGTTTGCCCTAAATATCCTACTACTACGGAGCATGCAAATGGCCTAACCTGGCTCTGATACCAAAATGATGTAGGGTAGGCTACGGGGTGCACAAAACCTAGGCTCCTAGGGTGAAATGAAAATGTGACACGCTAGCCCTAAACCACATGCAATGAGACCGTCGGAAGTGATGACAAATAAATTGAGCAATGATAATTCTTTAACACCACGCAAATAATCAAGAGTGAAACAATTATTCAATTTAGCAATTTTTATACGGCGTTCCTCCGCTCGGAGGGCCAAGGCCAACCACGCGGCGAATAATTCCTCCTACAAATTAGTAATGTATCAAAGCAACTCTACACTAGTGAGAATCAAGGCAATATAATCACATAAACCAATACTACAAGAGAACTCACAAAGTAGTGGGCTGAACCGAAGCACTGAAAATTATGGATCCGGATGTGTAGATCGGCGATCGAGGATAGACCTGACGGCGTGGAGATGGTGGTGGTGGTTGTCTTTGGCGGAGAGTGGGGAGATCGGGCCAGAAATGGAAAGATCCGGCCACTAGGAGGGAGACCCGGGCGGGGGAGGCTAGATCCGATATTTTGGGATCGGATCCGGGCGGAGGGGTGATGACCGGAAGGTGGAAATAACGGATCGGGGCAGAAATTCCTAGATCTGAATTGATTCAAGGAATTAGGGCTAAAGGAGAGTTGATCCACGGGAGGGAAGGGGGATGGAGGCCAAGACGGCGGCTTGGGATCAGGGCCGGCTGTAGGGAGGGAAGAGGAGGGGTCGGAGTGAATATTAACTAGAGTGAACAGCCCCCGGCGTGAACAGTAACCGTCGTGAACAACACCGATCATGAACAGTAACCGGGTTTCCTGGACAGCAGTAGGGGATTGGAATTTGGGGGTTGTAGGGGCTGCGGATGAGGATTTCGGAGGAGGAAAAAGAAGGCTATGGATGGGTAGTACCTTGGGGAGGAGTTTGAGAGCCTAGGAGTCGTCACCTAGGGTTTCACAGCATCGGCACCGAGGGGTGATCGCTGGAATCCGGGAAGAAAGCTCTCCAAAATTCTGCAATGCTTCATTCAGCCCCTAACACTCCATTTATAAGAAAAACAAAGTGAGAGCTTCCCCATCAACGGCTATGAGTGGCCGGTGGCGTCGGCCACTAAAATACATAAATAATAAACCCAAAAATATAAACTAATATATGTTTTTGACTCGCGGCGACGTGCCGGATGCAACCGCTGAGTTGGATCGGCGATCCGATCAAGCCTTCTTGCGCGAATAAATGAACGCGGGTCCCACCTTGCGGCGAACACCTCCAGGTGCACGATTTGATGGCTCTCCATCATGGTCCTTCAGCAGGAGGGGCTTGCCAGGGGTGTCGAAGGATTAAAGGTGTAATAAAGAAAATGCGAAGAGAGAGCAGGGGAAGAAGACCTCCCCGATAATCTTCCATCAGTTATTTAGAAAAAATACTCATCAAATCCGATAGATATGGGACTTATTTCATCTATTTATCTGTATTTAGATAATTTTTATGACGTTGAGAGCAGTACTGTTAATATATTTAGAAATTTCTGTTATCTGGGACTTATTTCAACTTTTTATAAACTATGGGAACTGATTTCAACTTAAAAAAAGAAGTGGGGCTTATTACAAAAAAAAGAAGTGGGGCTTATTACAAAAAAAGATGAGAACTTTGGGGACTGATTTAATAATTTAGCCAAATATAAACACCTAAAAGTTACAAATAACAGTAGAAAAATCTCGGATGAGAACAGCTACTAGATCGGATGCTAGACAGCCACAAACACAATGAAAACATTGAGATGCGCTACATCACTATTATTATTTCTCGATTGAGCTAGGGACCAACAATAACATAAATGAATAAAGATATTTAAATATAAATTATAAGAAAAAAACACAAAATATACTCCAAGAATATTTTTTACAAATAAATAAATGCACATGCAATTTAAGAATTTGTAGGGGAAAATAAATAAAACGAATGCAACAATAATGATTGGTCAAATGCAGAAAGTCACATGTCAGCGGCACCAAAGTAGAAAGCAACTAACACAAGTTGCAACAACATCTAAAAACGAGCTCGAATAACATACCTTAGAGAAAAGTTTAACACCTCAAGCATTCAGTCAAAAGCTATAAAACCCGAAATAATTGAGATAAGGCTGCGGATAATGAATGATGTGAATCTTTTGGGGATTTTAGTATTATGCACTCAAAAGTTCCAGGAACAAACAATCTGTTGAAAAAGAAGGCAAAGAATTCCAAAACCAAATACTTAACCCAATCCAATATTTTCTTAATGTTAGTACATAAATTTCAATCTGCTACAGTTGCCACAGTAGCACCTGATCTAATATTTTAACTAGCAGATGTCTAAAGACAAATGTCAGAGTTATATAGCTAGAAAATAGAGAAGAATAGTAATCATGAGTTCTTGCAGATGTCTAAAGACAACAAAATTTAGATTCTAGAACTTCATTAAACAATAATACTGGAAAATATATGTTCATTAGAAAATAGTTCTAAGCAATAACAATGATACAATCAAATACACTAAATTCCACTCAAATTAAGAAAATTCAATGAGCCATAATGCATAAACGAGTGGTAATTTTATTGACATCGAAATTAATTTCAGTGGAAGATCGGGGATTTCTCACCTGTTGTTTATCACAAAAATATACAGATCAAGTGAAATCATATTTTCAGCAAATCTGAGTATATATGCAATACCTTTGATATAAGGAAAGGCTATTTATTACATTTTGCTGGAAACTGCAAGATATTTGGTGTGGCGACCTTGAGCTATTATCTTTCCGGTCTTCTTCTTTCTTATTTCTACTGTGGAAACGGCTATGGTTTTCCCGGCCCTCAAAATCTTGGCATCAAACTCAATCTCTTCCTGTAAAATATGAAGTTATATGAGCCCACTTACTATGACTAGAGCATTAAATAAGAAAGTTGGGTAAATTAAAATATTTGTAAATTAAGGCTATTTTTGGAAGTAACAAATGAATTGAGGAAACAAAAAATGTTAGAGTTTGCAAAATGCATCATCATGCAAAGGCACCCTGGGACTGTCACGAGTGGCATGGCGTGTGCCATTTTAAAAGAACCGCCAAAGTCAAAAGAAATGGAAAATATATTATAATTCAACAATTAAAAGAAATAGTATCATAATTGTTCATTCCAGAGTTGTCGGTTGAGTGTTAGACAGGTATTACAAAACTCCTCGACTATTGAAGCAAGAAAAAAATAGAGAGAGGGAAGTAGGAGAGTTGTAGTATTACAGAATGGAGAAACCAATCGCTGATTAAGGAGTGTGGAAAACATCCCCTGTGTTAACTAACAATTACAAACAAGGCTCAAAGGAGGAGGGTTAAGAATGTTTGGTTCCGGATCCCTCTTCCTTCATTCTTACTACTATTTATAAGGTCTACGGTATTAACTAGTCAGTTGTGAGAGCTGGCTAACCACTTAGGTTATTGGATTGGCTTTAAATACGTCATTGGGCATAAGAACATTTTCCTTGGAAACTAATGTACTGAGTGCTTCCTAAATTGAACTTCATGGATTTACTCTGCTGGATGACTTCTCCGAATGATCCTTTGCCGTTTGGTATTTTGCAATTAAGAATGATCCAGATATGGACCGGGCCGGACGGGCTCAGGACTCTGGGACGAGGACTCTGGGGATCAATTAAGCTCGCTCCCTACTAACGGCCTGCCCACTAACATGGCCGTGGCCCATACACCCCAATCCGTCTTGGCAACCAGTTTAATTGCTGCAGGATGTTGAGGTGGGGATTCGATCCCAGAGCCGTGTTGAAGGCTCCTTATCAAGGAGGTCGGGGGATCGAATCCCCGCCTCAACATCCTGCGGCAATTAAACTGGTTGCCGAAACGGGTTGGGGTGTATGGGCCGTGGCCATGTTAGTGGGCAGGCCGGTGGTAGGGAGCGGGTGAAACCGGGGAGCGCGCTTAATTGATCCCCAGAGTCCCCGGCCCAGAGTCCTGAGCCCGTCCGGCCCGGTCCATAACAGATCCTTTACGTTTGGTATTTTGCAAATAAGGCATAGCGAATCAGTTTCTCCGAGCAGCAATCCTACTCGACAGATAAATCTGCTTTGGATGTCATTCGGATTTATTCGCCATATATCACCTCCTTGCCTATTAATTTGACATACTTTATTGACGTGATGTTGAGAGGACACTTTAGGATATTTAATAATATAAGAGAAAAATGAAGTTATTAATATAAGGTCCAATTATAAGAACTTTAAAGTAATAGCACGAGTAAATGACATGGTTAACTACAAAATTCTAGAAATGGCATCTAAGATGTGGTTTGTAAAACTACACGAAAATAGAGAAAAATAAAATTAATAAAAAAAAAAATTATTAATTTTTCAATCATATATCTTTGCATACTGGTATTTATACACTTATATAGGAAGAGAGAGAGGAGGCGTAATCTCATTCTAAGATGTAAGACAATCTTAAAGAGGTATGGGCTCTCGCTAGGTCTTATTTTGGGCATTTATACATATTTCTTTCAACACTCCCCCGCAAGTTCCAAATATAGATTGTAAGCACCAAGCTTGGACAAGAACTGATAGTATAACTGTCGTGGTAAGGCCTTGGTGAGAATGTCAACAACTTGCCCGACAGCAGGAACATGCTTTATTTTTAGCTTCTTCAGTTGAACCTTCTCCCGAATGAAATGACAACCAACTTCGATGTGTTTGGTTCGTTCATGGAATACAAGATTCTTGGCAATATATATATCAACTTAACTGACGCAAAATAGAGTGGCCGATGAGAAAGGTTTGACTCCCAAATCACCTGGGAGACTTTTTAGCCAAGTAAGCTCGGACAAAACAACGACCATTGAATAATACTAGGCTTCTGCAAATGAGAGTGGAACGACATACTGCTTCTTGATGCGCCTGGCATAAGGTGTCTTCCGAAATTAGTACAAAATCCACTTATCAAGCGTCGATCATCCAGCGAGCCAGCACAGTGAGCATTAGAGTAGGAAATCAGAGATAGAGAAGAAGGTTTGTATACAAGCCCTTATCCAGGACCAGTCTTTAAATATCGTAGGATGCACTCAACGGCCTGGAGGTGATAGATCCGTGAAACATGTATAAAATGACTGACAACTCCAACAACAAATGAGATATCAGGTTTTGTAACTGTAAGATAAATCAGCTTCCCTACAAGATGACGATGATACTATGGGTTTGTAAGTAGTAGATCGGAATCGGAGTCATGAGTACGGAGCTTATGATTGACATCCATAAAAGTATCAGCAAGCTTGGATCCAAAATAGTCGACATCATGAAAAAGGTCGAGAAAGTACTTCCGTTGACATAAGACAAGGTCATCTCGACCTCTCGCTACCTCTAGACCAAGGAAACACCGAAGATTTCTCAGATATTTAGTTTGAAAAACCGAGTTCAAGTACTGCTTGATCATTTGTATTCCTTTAGAATCATTGTGTATGTCGATCGATGATGAGTAAAAAGAGACAAGTCAACCAAGCTTAGAGTTAATCCAACATCACAAACAACCTTACTAAACTTGTCAAACCATATGTGAGGTGACTGTTTGAGACCATAAATTGATTTTTTGAGATGACAAACAAGAGACTCCCTCGTGGTCTCAAACCCGAGAGGTTGATTCATGTAGACGATCTCTAGAAGGTCGTAATTGAGAAATGCATTATTGACATCCAATTTATGTAATGACCACTGTCGATGAACAATTAAGGAGATCACAACATGAGCAGCATTCAACTTTGCCACTTGTGAGAAGGTCTCGTCATAATCGAGGTCATGTTGCTGGGAAAACCCCTGAGCCACAAGACGAACCTTGAGACGTTAACTGTCCCGTCCGGAGCATGTTTGATCGCAAAGACGCACTTACAGCACACACAAGTCTGTCCCGGAGGAAGAGGGACAAGATCCAAAGTTTGATTGGCCCAGAGAGCAGACATTTTTTCATCCATGGCCGCACGATACCCCAGATATTGAAGAGCCTCCTGCAGAGAGTTGGGAATAAAAATAGAGGATAAAAAAGCTGCGAGTTTGAGAATTACCGAGAAGATTCGATGCAAGGATACATAGTTAGTCATGGGATTAGCAGTAGATATTGGTGGCAGAACTTTAGGGTGCGAGGTATCACTAGTAGAGGGCGATTGTTGTAAGACATCAAAACGAGGAGGATGACAAGTGTATACACAAAGAAGAGATGGTTTGGAGAGTACGAGAATCGGCGTTGGAAGTAGTGGTGGAAAATGAAAGATAGCAAGGATGACAGGACGTGGTAATAATGGAGATGCATGAGGAACTAGATGGAGAGAGTGAAAAGGTAGGTCTTCTATGAAGGTCACATCCGCAGAAACGACAACCTTGCGATCGTCTAGAGAGTAGCACACATACCTTTTTTTAGTGCGGGAGTAACCAACGAACATCTATTTTGCAGCATGAGGATCAAGTTTGTCAATGAAAGGACCAAGATAATGGACATAACAAGTACATCCAAAGATGAGAGGTGTGATGGAAAAGGAAGCGTGGAGGGAAATAGAACACTAAACGGAGATGTATAATTGAGAATGGAGGAGGGCAGGCAATTGATGAGATAGCATGTTGTAGGCACCACAAAGTGTCAATAAAACTTGGGAACCTGCATTTGAAACATAAGTGAGCGAGCGACCTGAAGAAGGTGACAATTTTAACACTCAGCCACAACATTTTGTTGAGGGTTATAAGCACATGAGGTGTGATAAATGATCACAAACTCTGTGCAGAAATTGTTAAACGCATGACTGGTGTATTCAAGCACATTGTCTGTTCAAGTAGTTTTAATTGATCTGAAAATTTGTATCATAGTCTCATTAATAAGACACGAAACACACGACTTAGATCCGACCGATCATGCAATAAGTATAACCACGTCATGCGAGAATAATCATCAATAAAAGGAACATCGCACTGAGTACAATGAGGGGAAAAGAAAAACGATGTTGTTTGCCGAAGATACATGACTCGCAGGTAAAGATAGGAAGATGTAGATTAGGAAGAGCTTTCTTGAGATTTGGAAGAGGAGCATACCCAAGACGCCGGTGTCAATCAACTGAGGTGACAGAGAAGAGAACTGTGGGAGAAATGCCCAGAATGTAGAGCTCGTTGAACAACCATCCTTTACCAATGATATTTTGCGTCTGTCGATCTTGCACAATAAAAGAAGAAAACGTGGAGGTATAGAGTAGTCAAGTTCTTGAGTAAGGCGACTAACAGACAGAAGATAAAAAGGAGAGCCCGGGACATGAAGGATTGAGCAAAGAGAGATAGAGGAATTGAGA
Source organism: Platanthera zijinensis (assembly GCA_039513925.1). Classification (NCBI taxonomy): domain Eukaryota; kingdom Viridiplantae; phylum Streptophyta; class Magnoliopsida; order Asparagales; family Orchidaceae; genus Platanthera; species Platanthera zijinensis. The sequence continues at coordinate 81,191,787 of CM077095.1, read as the reverse complement.
GACATATAAGCGGAATCGAAGACAAGGTAGATGTCACCATTGGCTACTGTAATAAACTTGGGATGCGTAGAGTCCAAGTACTGAAGTGGTTTCTACAGAGTAATATGGTGTATGGCACCGGAGTCTACAATCCAATGTAGACTATGGGAGAGACATGAGATACCTTCTTTAGAGATAGAAGCAACAGAGCCAGACGAACGATTGAGTAACCCTTGAAGATGCGATCTAGATGTGCATGGTGTCAATATCGGTGCGAGTGGTAAGACGTATCAGTAGCAACTTAGGCTTGGAGTGGAGGAGGCATAACATGCTTACGATAGCAGGTTGCCTCAAGATGTTCATCATTGCCATAGTGAGTACACTTGAGACGAGGCTTGTCATTGTGACTTCTACCAAGGTAGTCGGTGAGACCTCCACGAGCTGATGGAGGAGTAGGGTGAGATATAGTTGAGCGTTGGAGGAGAGTCGGAGATTGAAGTCTAGGAGAATCTGGGGTTAGTGACACCTTCAAAAGCATGGAAAAAACATCGAAGAGAGAGGGAATGGTGGAAGAAGAGAGGATCTGAGCCCGGACATTATGGAGATGAGGGGAAACACGAGTCATTATCATGGTAATACCAACCTCTTTTTTAGCATGTTGGGCAGCAAGATCTGCACTTGGAGACTGATGTTGAATCCATGCCTTGACTAAATTTTTGGACTACACAATAAGGAGGTTAAGTAGCCACAACCCCTGACTTAAGAGTTTGATGGTCCGTATCGAGGTCAAACGGGAGTTGAAGGTTGTCCTTGCCGAAATAAAGGGAGTGCAGTTCATCGCACATTGCCTTTGTCGTTTCGTGATATATAGTCATCAATGTTGTAGATATCGGATATCGGGGACACGTCGGTTTAGGTTTTTCATGTCGGTTTTACTATGTCGGGGGATATATCGGGGATATTTCATATATCGGGTTTTAATATTTAATTATTTATATGTGTAATTATTTTTAAATTTAATCATTTTTACATTTATATATATATTAATAATTTGATATTTATTGAACTTCTAAATTTATTAAACTAATATAAGCATTTTGTGTTATACAAGTAATAACGGTATAATGCATGAAATAAAACAAGAGAAAGTAGAATGTCGGGAAGTTGTCCGTAAAAATGAAAGATAAGAAATCTTTAGTCCATAATTCAAAGACCATGCATAATTGACATCAATGATACACTTGGGCAAGGAAGAAAACCAAAGGGAAAAAAGAACCTAAACAATGAAACAATTTTGGTCTATTATCTATTAGACCATAGACACTAATTAAAATAAGTTGAAAAAAACCAATCGATAAAATATCGGGATATATCGGCCGATATATCGGCGAATATATCGGTCAATAATAGACATATCGGAGGATATATTTCAAAAGGATATTTTGCAAAATAATATCGGAAACGTGTCGTTTTGTCCATAAAACCTTTATATCGGCCGACATGTCGGACATGTCGGAGGATATCTACAACACTGATAGTCATACAATAAGGTTCACTATCCATGGAGTTGAGGATCCATAATTGGACACGACAGAGCCATTCCTCAGTGGGAGAAGAAGGGGTGGCCTTAGATGATGCAAAAGGCCCTTTGTCTGAAAGAACGCGACGGACGGAGTGGACCCACTAAACAAAATTCTTCTCCCCACTAAGAGAAATGGTGGTGATCCGAAGCTCATCACGAACTTCAGGAAGAGGGGTTCTGCACGAGCGGGAAGGGACGGGGCATCATTCAAGGCCATTACGACAAAGAAAGAGTATGAAGGTCAGTAATCTGCAGCCACCCTGCGGCATTTAGACAGAGGAAGGCTATTGCGGGCAGGCCTCTGGGGTCAGAATGAGGACCCCTGATGGAGACATTGCGGTCAGGCTTCTGCAATAAGAGATCATCGTCGAGCTGACGAGCTAACAACAGACATACGAGTTGTGATCAGGCAAGCGGGAATTCTAGTGGGCAAGTAGTCGAGGAACTGGGAATTGCGGCTAGCCAAGTGATCAAGCGGTAAGCATGAGGAAGAACACTGTTGATCTGACAACGACAGTCGGCAGTTTCCAGCGGCGAGCAGGCGAGCTGCGACCAAGTGTTGCGAACAAAGGGCCTGACGAACAAGAGAGCACGCAGGAAGAAGCCTCGACGACCAGAAGCAGCGAGCAGGAGGCCTGATGAGCAGGAGGCCTGATGAGTAGGAGGGATTGCAAACAGATGCCCTGGGCGATCAACCTATACGCGGCAAGGAGAGCAAGGATCAACGAGCAGAGCTAAAGAATCTCGACAGGGGAGGGGCACAACAAGCAGAATGGGCGAGTAGTGGGAAGACTAGTGAGACCGTGGAAACGGTACTCAAGTGGGGCCCAAAGTGACAACGAGGAAAAGCTATAAAAGCGGTTGGGTTGGGGGGCGAATGGAGGGGTAGGAGGAGCCGCAGAGCTGTGGTAAGAAAATAGCTAACCACCTAGAGAGGCTGGAGGCGCGGGTGAGAGAAACACCCAAAAAAAATATTATGATTGATTATGCTCTGATATCAGGTAGATTAAACGAAAATACAAAAAAAATAAAGATAATTTTATTAATTTCTCAATCATATATCTTTACATACAGGTATTTGTACACTCATATAGGAAGACAGAGAGAGAGGAGAAGTAATCTCATTCTAAGATGTGAGACTAAATCCTAAAGTGGTAGTGGGCTCTAGCTGAGCCTTATTTTGGACCTTTATGCATATTTCCTTCAACATGGTTCATCAAAATTGTGAAATAATTAGTTTCAAATTTGTAAAGATATGTCAAGGCCCATTTCAAATTTCAGATTCGTAAAGATATATCAAGACCCCATTCCCCCGTCAAATTCATAAAAATATCTTAAAACCTCATTCCCTCTCTCAAATTTGTGAAGATATGTCAAGACCTCATTTCCCCTCCTTTGTGCGTGTGTGAATGTGTGAAAAACTTGACTTGAGCTCGAGCTCTTTTGCGAGCCGATCTCAAGCTAATATATCTATGTTCATCAGTTTGCGGGTCAGCTCACGGGCTATTTTTTTAATGATGTCTCATACGTAGCATAGCTCATGAGCAGCTCAACCTTGTGAGTTCAAGCCATTTAATACGAGCTCATCGAGCTTGATCTTGTGAATTTTGTCGAAAACAGCTAGAGCTCAACTGGTTTGCACCCCAATTCTTGCCACCCCTTTGTGGCTAGCTAAGTCAACCTCACACCAAAGGACTTGTGGAGAAGAATAGAGAAAGAGGAAAAAATCACAATCGAGCAAGAAAACTAAGTATCTCTTGCTCAAAACTTGGATGCTTTACAAATGTCAGGGATTTCCCCTTTTATAGGCCGAGTTTCTCTCAAAAACTTAAAATACTGTAGACTTTAGTACCATGTGACTCTTCTAGTCTTTTTTACAAACTTCCACTTGTTTACATATTTCAGAAATAATCAATACTACTTCCGAATACTCCATAATAGAATATCCCACAACTTACTCACTCTATCATAACCACTAGATGCTAGTATCATATTATAGAATATTCTACAGAACAACAATATTCCATATTATTCTACAGTACTCTGAAATCTTTTACAATATAGCAGACAATAATGCTACAAGAGGCCATGAGATGGAAGGTCCGAGCATTAACCCCGCTGTTTTGCAATGTTGTGAAACACCGGGCGCATATGTATAGCGAATATATACATTTTAACCATAATTCTATTTGTGATAATCACTTTACATTCACACGGTATCAGAGTAAGAGTCGACCTACATCCACAACCTTCACAACTTCTACCTTCGAGTATAAGTGAGATCTTCATGAGTTTAATCATCGTTGTTATTTCTTCTGTAAGAGTGGTGTAAAATGCTTAGGCCTGCCAGAAGGGTGACCATGGTTCAAATTATTGGACCATCTTATATTCAAAAAAATTGAATAGAGAACTATGTGAGGGATGTGCAGCTGAGTTCAGGATTCTGAAGAGGGAGGCTCAAAAAATGGGATAAGGGATCTGAATTCTTTAGAATTTATCATTGAGGAGAATGTCTCCCATGTTCTACACACTTGTGTCATTAGTAATGTACCTAAGGTGGTTTATATTTATGAAACTATTATTCTCGATGCCTATGTCATTCTTGAGACTCCTCATCTAATCCAACAACCTATCATAAAAATCTTTCCAATTCAATCAAATGAGATTCTTGATGTTGTATCTATTTGTTCGCCCCAAGACTTGGATTCTCAAAAAGCTACCCCATTCGATGGCCTAAACCAGTCTCTTGACCTACCCATTGGTCAACAGAAAGTTAAATGTGTATGTAGTCAACATTCCATACCAATTAATATTTCATATGCCATATTGTCTCCAAGTTTCCATGCTTTACTAACTTATCAACTCTTACATTCCAAATATTTTGAATGAGGCATTACTTCTATTATTCTATCTGAGTGGAAAGATATTAAGGTTAAAGAGATGATAAAGTTGGGATGCAAATGAAGCTCAGGATCTTGATTCGTTACCCAAAAGAAAATTTTTGTAGGTTGTCGATGGATATTTGGTATTAAAAGTAATCTACTATTATACAAAATTTGATGTTGCTTAAGGATTCATCCAAACATTTGGTGTGGATTTTGTTAAGCCTTTTCCTCCAGTTGTCAAGCTGACATCTATCAGAGTTACTATTTCCATGACTGTCAAATATGAATGGAGACAGTTTCAGCTGAATATGCCAATGCTTTTTCTGATAAAGACTTAAAAGAAAGTCTATATGGATCAATCATTGGGTTTTGTTGCTTGGGGGAGTATCACATTGATTTATATGTAAACTTAAGAAACCTTTGTATGGACTACAATCAATGAGGTATAGTTTGGTTGTTTTTCATATGCTCTACAAAACTTTGGCTTGTATAGTTGATCATTCCATGTTTCATTGCCATATTGGGCATGAAACTATTTTGCTAATAGTTCATTTGCATGATAATCATAACATGAAGTGATACTAACGATATTAGGGAATTACTCAGTAATCCAAAGAGGATTTGGCTTGTATAGTTATCAAAATCCTAAATAACAAGCCAAAGTTATGTCTTTAGGGTCTTTTTAGCCTTTGGCTGCTGGAACTCTTACTATGATATGTTATTTTGTGTGCTAGGTGACTGATGGAAGTAAGTGATGGCTGCGGATGCTATTGAAGTTGCTTGAAGATCTTGGTCAGCTAGTCTTCACTGTTTTATCTTCCATTATTTCCTGCATGGGTGTTATTGTGCTTCCAGTTTGCCTCTTTGCTGTCGGTGAAAGGGGAGTAAGGTATCATTGGTATCAGAGCAAGCCGCGTCCGGGCCTATGCCGGTTTCAGACTCCACTCGGTCCAAGGATCACCACTTGAAGATGGACGCGCTCAAGCAAAATCAAGAGGATTTGGCCCGCTCGCTGTAAGCCTTGAGCGAGGAAATGCGCGCAATGTTCACGAGCATGAAGTACGCCAAGCTTGCCAAATCCAACCACCGGGGACGGTCCCCGGAGAGCAACTCATCCGCCCAGTCTGCCCCCAAACTTCTGACACGGCTTTCCGTATTGATTTTCCCCATTTCTCCAGAGAGGGCCTCTTAGAAGGGATCTACAAATGTGACCAGTTTTTCTACATTGATGGCACACCAGAGGACATGAAAGTGAAGGTGGCAACTGTACACATGGAGGGAAAAGCCCTTTATTGGCATCAAGCATTCATGAAAGCCCGGTTGACCCGACAATGGCCTAGTTGGGAGGAGTATAGTCAAGCCTTGCACGCTCATTTTGGGTCCATCTTGTTCGATGATCCCATGAGCGAACTCAAAATCTGCGCCAACATACATCGGTCTAAAGATACTTGGACGAATTTGATCTCCTTCACCAGGACCACATCTCTAAGGAACATTAGTTTTTGCCTAGTCGGCCTCAACGATGAGATCGAGTACGCCATCCGCATGTTTCAACCCAAATCTCTTCAAGACGTTTTCTCCTTAGCTCGTTTACAAGAACACAAAATGAATGTGTGCAGCCGTAAATCGTCTACTTCGTGGAAACGGAGAAGTCGAGAAGAGAAGACTTAGACAGCCCCCAGCGGCAACCACTCTCCACAGAACCGCACCCCTACTCCTCTCAAGAGCAGTTTAACCTCGACCGAAATGGATGAAAAGCGGCGCAATGGGTTATGTTTTTGATGTGATCAAACCTATGCACCGGGCCATAAATGCCCAAATCGGCGACAATCATATTCGTTCTAGGTCGTGATGGAAGCCAACGAGGACACTAAAATACCGGAGGGGATAGACCTGTAGCTGGATGTGGATTCACTCGAGGACGAACAACAAATTCCATAGGTTTTGGTTCATGCTCTCGCCGGAATCATGCACTATCATACGATGCGGGTTACTGATGAGTCCGATTTATATAGGGTTTTTCGGACACATCTGGGCTAGTTTTCACGCACGTGCACTACATTTTTAGCATGTTTTTGTTCATATTCTATTTGAATCGTTTGAGTATACAAAGTGCACTTTCTAGGCCCGTTGCGGCATGCAAGCTGTTGGGGATATGCACATGGTACTCCCCATGCTTTTTCTGGATTATTTTATCATAATTCTGCTTGTGTTTGAAGTGTGCTCCAGATTGTGATGTTTGTTTACAGGTGGGTTGTTCCCTCAAGGATTAAATTGTTGCATGTAGACATCGCACGATCGTACGTTTTCCTTGACGCACAACCGTTTCAGTCGTGCAATTGCTACAGGTCCCTTTTAGTAAGCAGATGTCGTGCGTTTTTCTTAATGCGCGATTGGATTCAATTGTGCGCGAAGGAAAACGCAAGACCTCCCTATAATGCCTATAAAATCGAGTTCTGTGCAACCCCATACGATTTGTTCACGCACGACAGTTTGCTCATGCGAGTTCAAAAACGCACGATCTGTCGGTTGCCTCAGACTGGGGCTCCTGTGCTATTATAATCGCACGATCGTGCGTTTGGTCGTGCGTCTCTTAAATTCTGACCGTCTACTATTTAAGTCGCAGGTATTCTCCCTAATTTTAGATCGTTCGTCTTCCCCGCGTCCGGGACACCTTAATTCGCCCCTTTCGCCCCTCTCTTGTCGCCCACCTAGGGGAGAAGCTCCAACCATCATTCCTTTGCAAATCTAAGTCTAGGGCATCCTCTCTGGCCTCCTCCATCATCTACGAACCTCCAAGCTCCGTTTCAAGGGATTTCTCTCTACACCTCGGGAGTTCTCCGATGAAGAACATGGCCGACGATTATTGACGAAGAAAACGGGTGATTGGGAGTAGGTGACGCCGCTCCTTGCCCCCGAACGGCAGTCAAAGTCCGAGCACGGACAAGGCTTGACAACCCTCGATTCCGACCGTGAACCTAGGCAAGTCTTCGTGCGTTGGTTGTATTCTTCCCTCCTCTTTTGTAGTACATTTCCTTTTGATTATTTGAGATTTGTTTGTGATGTGTATGAACCGTAAATGTTTTAATACAAGCTTCCATGTCGATGTGGTGTTTTGTGGTTTATGCTAGTGTGGAGCGCCTCCATTTCATTTCATTGTTGTTTCCATTTCGTGTGAGCCGCTCTAGCAATTGCTAAGAGTGTGCGTTGCGAGGAGGTGCCTACGACCCTCACCCAATCCTTTCATTACGCATATTTACCCATTCGGGTCACCACCCTTGCGAAGCGGTGAAGGCGACCCGCGTACTTATAATAGTTTGCTCTGCACCCGCTCTAACAATCACTTTTCTAATCAATCGAATTACGCACCCTCGATGCACTCCTCTGAGATCGATACTTGGGGAAAAAATCTCATTTTATATTATTTGTGACCGGTGCACTTGTCGTACACACATCAAATTTTGACGTCGTTGTCAGGGAGTACAGGTGTCGTGTGATTTTTCTTGTTTAGGAAATTGTTGTAAGAGCTTTTGTTTTTTTTATTTTGTTGTTCTTCTTGAGTTCGTATGCAGGGACATGACCCTGGTGCTATTGAAGAAATTGACCTTGAGATTGATAGGGCAAGGCGAGCCCGTCTGATAGCTGCTGCTGCAATGGACCGTGATAGAGTCGTGATAAACGGTCAGGGGGGAGATGTTGACCCCCATGTTGGTGAGCAAGTTGTTGATGAGCAGGAGGCAATTTGCCCGAGGATGCGGGCTATGAGAGATTTTACCACTCCCACTGTTGGGAGTGTGTATCCTGGTTTTGGCCATGTGATTGTCAACAACCAGTTTGAAATTAAGTCGGCCATCCTCAACATGATTCGCAACAATGCCTAGTTCTCGGGCTTACCGAGTGAAGATCCTCACCTCCATCTGGCGGAGTTTTCTAAAATGTGCGGAACATTCCGCTATGCGGGTATTTCTTATGATGTTGTGAAGTTAAGAATGTTTCGTTCTCTTTGCGTGACAAGGCCATGGCATGGCTTCATTCCATTCCACCCGGTGCTGCCACAACTTGGGACGCGCTCTCTTCAAAGTTCCTCTCCAAATTTCATCCAGTTGATAAGATTGTGAACGCTCAGCGTGAGATTGCTACCTTCCGCCAGCTTGACCAGGAGTGTTGGAAATTGTCTCCACAACACCTCAGATTTGTAGGAAGTCAGACCTTGAACTAAGATGAATTAAGTTGTATTTGATATTGTGTTTGAGTTGTATGTATGCAGGACCTTATTGCCAAGTGTATACCAATATCAGTCTATAGTGGGTCACCAAACACAGGACCATACAATGTAATCCCTCATTGTGTGACCCAAGGTGTTGACTCAGGTATAGCCTCTCTATTGGGATACACTTCATCTACATGCATTTGGACTTATGGACTATGGAGTATTGAAGATTATTTCAGTCTGGAATTTTTCTAAGTCCACATACTCGAGTAGTATCCTTCACATACTCGAGTGAGTGACTTAGTACTCGAGTAGTTCCTTGGACATACTCGAGAAGACTCTGTATACTCGAGTATACGAGCTTTTACTCGAGTAGATTTCTTTTACTCGAGTAGGTGATATTTTATACTCGAGTAGATGGTTAGTCACTCGAGTAGGCTATGTATTATACTCGAGTAGAGCTTTCTGTATTCAGTCTGAACTTTTCCAAGTCCACATACTCGAGTACTTCCCTGATATACTCGAGTGACTTAGTACTCGAGTAGATTTATTTTATACTCGAGTAGTTGCTCAGGTACTCGAGTGGATCCTTTATTTCTATTCGAGTAGGTTGTCTTCTCTGTACTCGAGTATTTTCAATTCTTGTACTCGAGTATGTTCTTCAAGTTTTCTTTTCTGAGAAGTATTTTTGTGCTTACACTCGAGTATATTTTCCCATACTCGAGTAGGTCTTATCTTACTAGAGTAGTTGTTTCCTGCTATACTCGAGTAGTTTCTCTAGTCACTCGAGTAGTTCTTCCCAAGATACTCGAGTAGTTTCACTCCTTGTACTCGAGTATATTCCTCTCTTATCTACTCGAGTAGCAGACCTCTTATACTAGAGTAGTTGTTTCCTGTCATACTCGAGTTCAGATTTCCTGGAATATTTCTAAGTCCAGATTCAACGGGTATTTTAAATTACTCTTTTCTGATTGGTCCACGTGTCGTCAGTAAAGATTAGTATGACTGTTGCAGCTCGCCTATAAATAGGTCCTTTCCGATTTGACCTAAATAACAACATTTTTTCTTTCAAGAATACAGAGAATATTAAGAAAGAAATCTTTCCGAAAACCTAATTTCTCTCAGCCGCCATTACTGGTTTCGGGAAGAGCTCTGGATCGTCCTTCTTCCAGCCGCTGCTGTCGATCTCTAAGTCTCAAGCGATCCAGAATCAAGAAGAATCATCCGATCACTTCGTGCTTCATCGATCTCTGATATTTTTATTTGATCGTGGTGATTCCAGATCTCAGATCAGTGGATTTCTGTCTAGACTTCTTCAACATTTTCTGTCCAAGCCGAAAGCTCTGACGAAGAAGACAAAGCCAAAGATCAAGATCTGTGTTATTTTGTTTGTATTTTTCCTCAAACAATTATTTTTGTAGGAGATTTATCTCCGAGTGGTAGGAAGTTCTATCTTCCGAGTGTAGATCCGTTTGGGATCGAGTTTTGTAGGAACGTGGTTCCGAGGTGTAGGATTGGTTTGCAATCCGAGATAGTGGAGTAGCCGAGTCTAGTGATTTGCTAAATCGGTGAGGAAAGTGGACGTACCCAAGATCGGGGAACCACTATAAATCTCTTATCGTCTGTGTGATTGCTTGCTTACTTATTTGTGCTAGTTGCTAAATTTTTTTATTCCGCATTAGACGCACATCTCACCTATTCACCCCCCTCTAGGTGATTTAGGTAGATAACTTATATCTTTCAAGGAGTCTCTATTTGAGGCTTGGGAAAGGTTTTGAGAGCTCTTGTGAAGATGCCCTCAGCACGGCTGCGAGCCATGGAACATCGTGGAGATCTTCTACTTCGCAATCGAGCCGAATTATCGGGCCATGATCGACGCTGATGCGGGAGGAACTATAATGAATCTAACCCCAGAAGAGGATTTGAGAATTCTGCGAAACGCCGCATCACATAGCACGTATTGGACCGCCAGAAGAAATGCACCAAGGGGTGCAAGAAATCTTTTTGAGGTGAACACTTCTAGGCCACCAGTGGAGAATGCACAGTCAGCTGTGGATAGCATGGTGCTGCTGAAGAGACCGGCTCCGCCTCCAGCTCAGGTATTGGCTATTTCATGTCACGGATGCGGGAACCTTGGGCATCACGCTTATGAATGCCCCGCTGGTGAGCAACCTCCTAATCTTTCTAATGCTATTTATGATGAAAGTGTTAACTATATTAATAATCAAACTCGTTCGGTGCCGTTTTTGAATGCTTATAACCCAGGTGTGAGAAATCTTTGTGGAACCAAAACGCTCCAGGACAACGATGGTAATCGAGGCTGCATCAATTTGATGCTCAAGCCTCCGAGAGCCAGCCGAGGCCACCACAGCCGGGTTATAACCAACACGCCCTTACGCAAAGAAAAAGCGTCATCGAAGAAATGATGGAGAAGTTTGTGTAGATGGCTCAGTCGAACATGGCCAACCAGACTGCCTCCATGAGGAATCTGGAGACACAACTAGGCCAGTTGGCCCAAGTTCTCTCCGAACGTACTCAAGGCTCTCTACCTAGTACAACCGAGAAAAATCTACGTGAACAGGGGAAGAGCGTTGGTGAGTCTGATGGTCGTCGGGAGGGCACGTGTATTGTTGAATGTAAGATTAATAATATTGACAAGGTCGTATTGTGTGATTTTGGATCATCGCGCAATATTCTTGCCTTGCAAGATGTTGAGAAGTTCAATCTGAATATTGATACCGATGACCGGACTGCTCTTGTGTTGGCAAATGGGGAAGTCGTTGCAACTGAAGGAGAAATCAAAGAAGTTGAGGTCATAATGGACGGCTTGGTTTTCGTCACTAACTTTCAGGTGCTCGGACCCATGGAGAATAAATCCATTTCAATCCTGGGTATTCTGTTCCTGAAGGAGTTTGGAGCAACTTTGCATTTTGATGATGGTGGCGTTACCTTGGCATCCAAGGTCGTACACCATTCTTGTCCGCCCATTTTGACTAAGGCTCTGGGTGAGCCGTTGAAAAATCCTGATTTATGTCTTGTTGTACCTAATGATGTTTTGAGTTCAGATAAGAACAGATCTAAGGTGGTTGTGAATAGTGAGAATGCTGAGAAGAAGGCGGTGATATCGGAAGCAGATCCCGTAGCGGATGTTGATGAAGCTAAGCATGTGGTAGAGGATATGGTGCATGATGAGATTGTGAAAGAAGAGCGCGATGAGGTTGAGACGATTAGTGTTGCTGCTGAGACTTTGGTCGGTGATTCATTGAAATTTCCTGTTAATATGGATTTTGTATGTAAACCATTAAAACAGGTCCGTTAGGCTGATCTGTCACCTGCAGGGGGTGAAGAAATGATAGCCCAAGTCGATTCGGAAAGCGTAAAAACTGATTCTGAGTGAGTGAATGGTGCTCGCTGGCGCTCTCCCACGGTGGAGAAATTAAAACATGAAAGATTGTTGCGCAAGGCTCGTTCTACCGCACTCCGACGCGAGAAGAAAGAGGCTAGGGGCAAGGGAGGTAACTCTTCCTTGGTCCCTAAAGCCTTCACCTCTTCCCCAACTCGGGTGTTTGGGGAGAACCACCACAAGTCAGCATTTAGCTGAGGCGTGACGGGTCTCCGGGTTGTTTTCCTCTATGCTGTTATGTTTCTATGTTCTATTCTAGTTGGATGTTTTGTTTTGGCTTTAATAGTACTCGTACTTTTTGGTTTAGAACTCTCTTATCACTGTTAATACAGGTATTCGGTAAGGACGGTAAAAAAAAGGTCTTTCGGGAGACAACCTCATATTTGCTTATTTATCTTTCCCTAACACTTATCATGCGTGTTGGAGATATCTCTTTGGCATGTGGTGCTATTTGGCAGCGGGCCTACCCCATTCATTCAAAATTTCACGTCAATCTTCTGGTATGCTCTATTCAGAGTATGGGTAACGCCTCCCAAGACTCCTTGTTCTTCATTTTATTATTGTATTATGGATATTGTGATTCGATTCAGTATGGGGGTGGGATGTGTTACGAGTTACCCGTGCACACGCAGATTGCACTGCATATTAGAATCCCATTCTTTTTATAATTATCATATCATGTCACTGCACACCGGTGCACCCACTTGAGTGCGCACTTGACCACTGACGCGTCTTGGATCAAATTCCATTTTGCATATGCAAATTGTAAAATAATGGTGTTAGCTTAGGATTGTGAGGCGGAGTAAAATGTTGACTCTTGTAGTGCTCCTAATCAGGTGCTCGTGTCTTGCATAAAATTGTGTGGAATTAGTTTTTATTTATGCTCATAGATTTTTTTTATCTTTTTCGTTGAACGTAGATATTGTTTATTCTACTCTAAAATTAGTTGATCCGGCGAAATCAAATGGTATCATACGACTGTGTGTGGATGTTCGGTAGACTCGTATTGCTCAAGTTGGGGGATGGTTAGTCTTTCTCGTTGGCTAAGAACTTGCCCCAAGCTATTCTCAAAGCATGGGTATAGGTTAGTTCAATTGTGCAAGTGTGATGTAGGCCATCATTTTGGCCCGGTTGAGCTTTGTACCATTTCTAACGTCTAATCCTTGTTAGCCTTGTTGTGCCTATCCCATCCTTTTGATTCAGCCCCACATCTTTCTCACCAAAGTCTAAAAGCCGATCCTAGTCGCACTCTCGAATTTGAGCTCGTATGTTGATTTATTTTCATTATGGGGATGTTGATGTGTTGGTGTTATCTTGGAAGTGTGGATGTGCGCTCTTGTATTTTTGCTGAAATGTTTTGAAAATTTTGAAAGAAAATAAAAAAATTTGGAAAAGAAAAAATTATGAAAAAAAAAGTAAAGCGAAAAAGTTTATTGAAAATCAATTTGTGAAAATATTTGTTTGAGAGTAGGCGGTGCATGTACCCATATAGTGAAGTCTAAGTCTGGGGGTGCGGTACACCCGCGTGTTTATTATTGTGGCGTGTGGATAGTTTGTGTTATGCTAGCTCATTTGGTTTTGTGCGTGAGCCTTCATGTTTATCGTTGTATACCCCGCCTAAACCCAAGCCCTTATATTAACCCAAAGTCCAATTGATTTGCGTTGTACTATACCAGTGTCGTGGAGAGAGTGTGGACGGGTAACCATATGGTCACTGACATTGGTGGATTCCTTTGGAGGTTATCCTGAGCCCCGGCCCTTGGCAATTCTCACCTCACCGTCCTGTCTGCTTTCATCTGCACATGACCAAATGATTTGCCGAGATCCTATTTTAGAGTAAAAATAATATGTTGATACGCTCTTTGTAACAATCCATAAAATAATAATAATAATAATAATAATAATAATAATAATAAAAACCATAAAAAAAGACCAAACCAAATCAATCGGTCCTAAACCTACCCCCCCTCTTTAATAAAATCCCAAGCCCCCGGTCCAGAATCCCGCATCCCGCAGGAAAAATCCCGCTTCCGCCTCGCTCGCACCCGACGGCCCCGATTCCGCCCCGTGCGTCCCCCGGCAGCCCCGATCCCGGCCTCTGGCGCCTCCTCCTCCTTCGGTAGGCCTCCGGCACCCCTCCTCTGGCTTCCCCGTCGCTTCCTGCTCCTTCCCCGTGGCCGACGATTCCTGCAAGCCACCTCCCGTGGCCGACTGCTTCCAAGAGAGGGCTGACAGAAGCTTTTTCTCCCTTCCTCTCCTCCTTCTCCGGCTAGTGAAGGCAAAGACAGCATCACTTCTCCGGCAACCCTAGCTCCTATTCGTTCCGGCCGGTGGATTTCGTGAGGGACTCCTAGGGTTTCGCTCGAAACCCCTCCTCGTGGATTCCTGAGCCCAGATAGGGTCTCTTTGGGTAAGGAATTTCATCAATCCCTCATATTCTTTGTGCCCTAATTTTTTTAGGAGGATTTCCGCCCTCCGATTGACGTAATTTCGTCGGCCTCCCTTAAGTTTGTCGTGAATTCGACTAATTTTCGCTTATGTTTATGTTTCCGGTGCCGCTCGTCCAGTCTAGGTGGTGGGATCGCTCAAATCTTGGGATTTTCGCCTCCAAATCGCCGCCAAAATCCCCGATCTCTCGCGGTAGCCACTTCTCCCCTCACTCTCGAGGGAGGTAAATTTCTACAACCCCCCCTGTGGTGTGATGCGAATATTCAACGCATGTGCAAGTATAAAACTCTTGTTAATTCAACCTAAAATGCGTTGTGAATTCTGAGCAGGTTTAACTCGAGCTCCTAACCTTGCTCGCGCCACTTAGCTGTCGCTAGCTTTTTCGGCGTGACCTTGAGGCAAGTAGAGAAATCTCTCTCTCGCTTGCAAACATGAAATTTATATTACTTGACTTGTTGCAATAAAATAGACCCTTATAAACTGGAATCGTCAAAATAATAATTTGTCATCTTGAATCCCTGAAATCATATACAACCATATGCAAATATTGAGGTAAGAGTGTTGTTTTGGTGTGACGCCTTGAATCGAGCTCCCGACTAACTGGTAACAGAAACCATTAGTTGATCATTGCAAGCACCGTCGTTGATAAGCCTTGCATCAATTTATAAACTGGAATCATGTACACCAAATGACAACACATTCACCCTTCAATATAGATCGCTTATGGTTTTGCAGCTAGGCTAAACTCCGGAGTAGGCTATTAACGTAAAAGAATCCTGTTAGACATTGTTACTTGTCTAGTTGCTACATGTGAGACTAGCTCACTGAGCTCTAGTTTTCTTTACTTACTTTTTGCGTAAGTTTTTGACTTGAATCATTATGTAACTTCATGTTCTGAGGCATTTTTCATTCTGTTTGGATTTTGCCTTAGGTTTCGTGACTGCGACGCCCGGTTCCTGAGATTTCTTCCTCCAGCTACAACTTTTGTTTGGAGGTTCCTCTTTGTCTAATGTATCAGCAGGTTCTATGTATTTTGCTTCAGTACTGTTGGGATTTTTCTGTTTATGTATTAGTTATCATCAGACATTTTCTCTTGTATCGTGGACAACTATTTAGGGCAAAACATTGTACTAGTTCATTTCACTTATGATATTCTACATTTGTGACTAATTGCATTCATCTAATCTTAGCACTACTTGTGCCTTAGTTTTTATAAAAAATGCATGGCTTCCGCACTACTCTAAAAATCATTTAAAATTCTTTCAAAAATAGCTGTTTTAAAAACTAGTTGTATAATTTCTGGTCCCGCCTTAGCAGACATGGTTTTTTTCTCTGCATGCCTGTGGCATCACGACCCGCCCGAAGCTCACTCTGATCTTGTTGAGACGGGTCGTGACAGTTGGTATCAGAGCGAGGTTTGAAAAAAAAGGGGTATTTTGAAAATATTACATATTTTTGAATTTTACTATATTTATACATGCATTATTACTTCACTCACTCTATCATTGTCTGTTGTTCGAGGCTGAAACACGCACACACTCACTCATAAGCATGAGTAGTATGCGTACAGATGTTAAGGGAGTATGGGCAAACTTAACATTTATATGCATATGAATTTCCACTAAGATAAACACCGCTTGCAAATATTAAATTGTATGGGCGGTTTAATATTTTCAAGTGCGTGACATTAGAATCATAATGCGCATGACATGTTAAGTGATATGGGCGCTTAACATGGCATGTGTATCCATTCATGGGCATTTTTTTAGGAATGCATTGTAGGCATAATTACATTGCATGCATATCATAACTCATTGCACAAATGCTAAGCTAAGATCAACAGATGACGATTGTACACACATGGATTTCAAAATCATAATGCTATCGCACGCGATTTTATCGTCGCATTTGCATTTGCATGGCTATCACCTAGAGTTGTCCACTGAAAATGCTGTAACTATTACATGATTTATGTATCCAACAGTGTTAGAATGCTAGAACCTGTAGTTTTGATCTGTTATGCTTAGCCTGACCATTCTCTTCCTCAATTCTTTTGTCTCTCTTAGATGGCTCCTAAGCGATCGCAGCGAAGGAAAGCTACCCCTGCTGCGAGGGAGGCCCCTAGAGATGAAACTACCCAGCTTTTGAGACAGCTTCTAGAGCGTGTCACCCGTCTGGAAGGGGAACGCCAAACTCCTGATCCAGCCTCTGGTTCCGGCAGCGCTGGGACGACTGGAGTAGCTGTTACCACCCCTCCTGCACCCGGATCTGGAACCGGCTTGTCTACTGGCACCCTCGAGGCCCCGCTTGTGCCAAGTCCGACTACTCCCGTAACGATGACAGACACTCTAGCTTTCAAGAGACTAAATCCGCCTACTTACAGCGGCGACCGTGACTACTTCGTGATCACTGAATGGGTCTCCCAGATGGAGAAACACTTTGAGTATGCTGCAGTTCCCGAGGTCCAAAAGGTTCTCCTTGCGGCCTATCAGCTTATCGAAGATGCTTACACTTGGTGGCTTCAGCACCGCAGCCTCCCCGATTCTAGCACCTTGACTTGGGGACAGTTCAAGGATGCTCTCATGGGAAACTTCCTCGCTTCTGTGGAGCGGGACAAGTTAGCTGAGAAGTTCCTATCCCTTCAGCAGTATGACAAGACAGTGACCGAGTATGCGAGAGAGTTCTCCCGCTTGTCCCTCCTTGCTGCGGAGTTTGTGCCAGATGAAGCCAAAAGGATCAGCCGTTTCGTGAAGGGACTCCGTCATGACTTCCAGCAGCATGTGGTAGCCCATGGCACCACCACCTACGCAGAGGCCGTGGGAGCCGCCTTGAAGGTAGAAGCAATTGAGCTGGATCGATCTACCAAGAAAGTCCAGCATGGCACCAGCAATGCCGCAGCATCCGACCTCAAGCGCAAGAATGCTCCCTCTCAGGAGCAAGGTCCCGGGCCTAAGGAGGTGTGTGCTTTCTGTCACAAGGTGGGCCATGTTGCCCAAGTATGTCGTTCTCTCCTGAAGAAGCAAAAGAAGGACATTCATGCCCCGTCTCCTCAGATGACGCTTGCCTCTACCTCCACCGTCTGTGCGTACTGCAAGAAGCCGGGCCACCAGCTGAAGGACTGCCGTCGTAAGCAGAAGGCCTGTTTCAAGTGCGGGCAGGTTGGACACCTCAAGCTAGACTGCCCTATGAGGGAAAGCCCGATTCCCGCTCAGCCACTGCAGGTTGTCCCCGGAGCTCAGGATAGGGGAAAGGCTGTGTTGAACGTCACCACTCAGGGCGAGGCGCTCGCATCTACCTCCGTCATCTCCGGTATGTTCTATGTAGAGTTTAAATTTCCCGCATCCTTTAATTACCTGCCTTTAGTATGGATAATCTTGAAATGTGTTTATGATGTTTAATTCTAGGGAATTTTAGGGTCAAGAATAAGTGGATGCAAATCCTTTTCGATTCCGGGGCATCTCACTCTTTTATAGCACGCCACATCGTGGACCTTTATAGTTGGCCTACTTCGACACTTGAGGTCCCTTTCGAGGTTTCTGTACCCGGTCATATGCATCTCTCCACCAGCGGCATTCTCAATTGCCCGATCCTGCTTGGAGAATTGCAAGTTTTCGCCGATCTCATAGTTCTGGAGATGTCAGAATTTGACGTAATCTTGGGGATGAATTGGTTGGTCGCGTATCGAACTAAGCTGGACTGTGTGGCAAAGAGGGTCAATCTCAGCATTCGCGGCAAGGACTACAGTGTTCATGTTCAGACCACCCGCAGCCACCTGAAGGTACTACATGCTGTGCGCGCCACTCGCCTTCTTAGTCAGGGTTGTTCTGCTTATTTTGTGTATGCTTCACATTCGGATGTTATCATACCGCAACTTGAGTCTATCCCGATTGCTTCCGAGTTTCCCGACGTGTTCCCCACCGAGTTGCCTGGGATGCCTCCCGATCGTGATGTAGAGTTCCCTATTGATGTGGAGCCTGGAACGCGCCCCATATCTAAAGCTCCATACCGTATGGCACCACGCGAGTTGGAAGAACTCAAATTGCAGTTGGATGAGATGCTCGAGCATGGATACATTCGTCCCAGCTCGTCTCCTTGGGGAGCCCCCGTCCTCTTCGTAAAGAAGAAGGATGGTTCCCTGAGGCTGTGTATCGACTATCGGGAGCTGAATAAGGTCACCATCAAGAATAAGTATCCCCTCCCACGCGTCGATGACCTCTTTGATCAGCTCAAGGCAGTTAGTTCTGTGTTTTCCAAGATAGATCTCAGAACGGGTTACCATCAACTAAAGATTAAGGAATCCGACATCCCAAGACAGCCTTTCGAACTCGGTATGGACATTTTGAATTCTTAGTGATGTCTTTTGGGTTGACTAACGCCCCATCTGGTTTCATGGATATGATGAACCGTGCATTCTGCGAGTTTCTAGACAAATTCGTCATCGTCTTCATAGATGATATTTTGGTTACTCCAAAACTCGTGAAGAGCATGCAGTTCACCTTAGACTCGTCCTCTCTACCCTACGCCAGCATCAACTCTACGCCAAACTGGCAAAATGCGAGTTCTGGCTGGATCGTGTTGCCTTCTTGGGGCATGTCATTTCAGGGGATGGGCTATCCGTTGATCCCGCCAAAGTCTCCGCAGTGATGGACTGGAAGCAGCCACTACTCCCACCGAGATCCGCAGTTTCCTTGGGTTAGCTGGTTATTACCGGCGCTTCGTCAAGGGTTTCTCCTCCCTTGCCGCTCCTCTGACAAGGCTAACTCAAAGCATGCAAGGTTTGAGTGGACAGATCAGTGTGAGCAGGCCTTTTCCGAGCTAAAGCAGCGACTATGTTCCGCCCGCAGTACTAGCTCTTCCGTCAGATCAATTAGACTTTTCAGTCTAACCGATGCTTCTGGAGTTGGGGTTGGGCTGCGTGCTGATGCAGGATGATCGTGTTATTGCTTACGGGTCAAGGCAGCTGAAAATTCATGAGCGCAATTATCCCACTCATGATCTGGAATTCGCTGCAGTGGTGTTTGCCTTGAAGCTGTGGCGTCATTATCTCTATGGTGTGAAGTGCCACTTTTACACCGACCATCAGAGCCTGAAGTATATTTTGTTCAAAAAGACCTCAATCTTCGTCAGAGACGTTGGCTCGAGTTTGTTTCGGACTATGACTTGCAATTCACGTATGTTCCTGGTAAGGCCAATTCAGTGGCAGATGCGTTGAGTCGGCAGGCTTTGTTGCCGCTTGTGCACCCATGTCAGCTATTCTTGCAGCCCTGATTGATGACCTCGATCGGATGGACATATCCATCGCACCCGAGGGTCATGAGGGGGTTTCCGGTCCGTTATGGGTGGAGCAGGTGAAGGATTTACAGCCATCGGATCCCGCACTTCAGCGCATTCGCCGGCAAGTTGAACTTGGGACTCTTCCGGATTTCTCCATCTCTGATGATGATGTTCTTCGTTTCCGAGGTCGACTCTGCATTCCTGATGTCCCTGAATTACATGATGGTATCTGCAGAGAAGCTCATGAGTCCCGCTCATCTGGTCACCCTGGCAACAACAAGATGTATCATGACCTGAAGCAGATCGTGTGGTGGCCTGGTATGAAGAACTATATCGCACGCTTCATCTCCCGATGTCTGACGTGCCAGAAAGTGAAAGCTCAGCGTCAGCGTCCTGGTGGACTTTTGCAGCCCCTGCCTATCCCTGAATGGAAGTGGGAAGATGTTTCTATGGACTTCATCACTGGATTGCCTCGCACTCCGAGGGGACATGATGCGATTTGGGTTATTGTGGACCGCTTGACTAAAGTGGCTCATTTTATTCCATATAAGGAGGGTCATTCCACCGAGAAGATGGCTTGGATCTATGTTGCAGAGATTGTTCGACTTCATGGGATTCCTCTGCGAATCATTTCTGATCGTGACTCAAGGTTTGTATCTCACTTCTGGAAGGGGTTTCAGCAAGCTTTGGGCACTGATCTTAACCTGAGCACCGCTTATCACCCGACGACTGATGGCCAGACCGAGAGGGTCAATCAAATTCTTGAAGACATGCTTCGGTGCTATATTCTGGATTACAAGGGAGCTTGGGATGAGCATCTACCCTTGGTTGAATTCGCCTACAACAACAGCTATCAAGAGAGCCTCAAGATGGCCCCTTCGAAGCACTGTACGGGCGTCGCTGTAGGACCCCGCTTTACTGGTCAGAAGTCGGTGAAAAGGTGATTTTGGGTCCTGAGTTACTCCAGGAAATGGAAGAAGCTACTAAGAAGACTCGTGCTCAGCTCAGTCGTGCCATTGAGAGACAGAGAAAGTATGCAAATCAACGCCGCCGTCCGTTAGAGTTCGCTGTTGGTGATCAGGTGTTTCTGAAGGTTTCTCCTACTCCTGGGGTGAAACGGTTCGGTCGCCACCATAAGCTCAGCCCGAGGTTCGTGGGACCGTATGTCATCTCAGAGCGTGTTGGAGGATCTGCCTATCGTCTGGAGCTACCTGCTTCTTTGGCGGTGTTCATGACGTCTTTCATGTCAGCCAGCTTCGGAAGTACATCCACGATCCTAATCGTGTTCTTGAAGAAGTTCCAGTTATTCCTGAAGCCAATCTGTCTTATCCGATCGAGCCTTCGAAGATCGTCGAATATCAAGAACGCAAGCTTCGCAAGAGAACCATTCCGATGGTGAAGGTACTTTGGGTGCATGGCAAGTCTGAGGAGTACACTTGGGAACTCGAATCTGACATGCGCAACAAGTATCCACAACTCTTCTCTTGATTCTTGGTACGTCTCTACGTCTTCCTTGTTATTTCAATATCCTTTATAGTTAGTTTTCATGCGTTAATCTGCAAACTTCTGTATGTCGTTGTTTTAGTTCCATTCAAAGAATTCCTATGTGAGTTTCGGGACGAAACTTCCTAAGTAGGGGAGAATGTAACAATCCATAAAATAATAATAATAATAATAATAATAATAAAAAAACCATAAAAAAAGACCAAACCAAATCAATCGGTCCTAAACCTACCCCCCCTCTTTAATAAAATCCCAAGCCCCGGTCCAGAATCCCGCATCCCGCAGGAAAAATCCCGCTTCCGCCTCGCTCGCACCCGACGGCCCCGATTCCCCCCCGTGCGTCCCCGGCAGCCCCGATCCCGGCCTCTGGCGCCTCCTCCTCCTTCGGTAGGCCTCCGGCACCCCTCCTCTGGCTTCCCGTCGCTTCCTGCTCCTTCCCCGTGGCCGACGATTCCTGCAAGCCACCTCCCGTGGCCGACTGCTTCCAAGAGAGGGCTGACAGAAGCTTTTTCTCCCTTCCTCTCCTCCTTCTCCGGCTAGTGAAGGCAAAGACAGCATCACTTCTCCGGCAACCCTAGCTCCTATTCGTTCCGGCCGGTGGATTTCGTGAGGGACTCCTAGGGTTTCGCTCGAAACCCCTCCTCGTGGATTCCTGAGCCCAGATAGGGTCTCTTTGGGTAAGGAATTTCATCAATCCCTCATATTCTTTGTGCCCTAATTTTTTTAGGAGGATTTCCGCCCTCCGATTGACGTAATTTCATCGGCCTCCTTAAGTTTGTCGTGAATTCGACTAATTTTCGCTTATGTTTATGTTTCCGGTGCCGCTCGTCCAGTCTAGGTGGTGGGATCGCTCAAATCTTGGGATTTTCGCCTCCAAATCGCCGCCAAAATCCCGATCTCTCGCGGTAGCCACTTCTCCCCTCACTCTCGAGGGAGGTAAATTTCTACAACCCCCCCTGTGGTGTGATGCGAATATTCAACGCATGTGCAAGTATAAAACTCTTGTTAATTCAACCTAAAATGCGTTGTGAATTCTGAGCAAGTTTAACTCGAGCTCCTAACCTTGCTCGCGCCACTTAGCTGTCGCTAGCTTTTTCGGCGTGACCTTGAGGCAAGTAGAGAAATCTCTCTCTCGCTTGCAAACATGAAATTTATATTACTTGACTTGTTGCAATAAAATAGACCCTTATAAACTGGAATCGTCAAAATAATAATTTGTCATCTTGAATCCCTGAAATCATATACAACCATATGCAAATATTGAGGTAAGAGTGTTGTTTTGGTGTGACGCCTTGAATCGAGCTCCCGACTAACTGGTAACAGAAACCATTAGTTGATCATTGCAAGCACCGTCGTTGATAAGCCTTGCATCAATTTATAAACTGGAATCATGTACACCAAATGACAACACATTCACCCTTCAATATAGATCGCTTATGGTTTTGCAGCTAGGCTAAACTCCGGAGTAGGCTATTAACGTAAAAGAATCCTGTTAGACATTGTTACTTGTCTAGTTGCTACATGTGAGACTAGCTCACTGAGCTCTAGTTTTCTTTACTTACTTTTTGCGTAAGTTTTTGACTTGAATCATTATGTAACTTCATGTTCTGAGGCATTTTTCATTCTGTTTGGATTTTGCCTTAGGTTTCGTGACTGCGCCGCCCGGTTCCTGAGATTTCTTCCTCCAGCTACAACTTTTGTTTGGAGGTTCCTCTTTGTCTAATGTATCAGCAGGTTCTATGTATTTTGCTTCAGTACTGTTGGGATTTTTCTGTTTATGTATTAGTTATCATCAGACATTTTCTCTTGTATCGTGGACAACTATTTAGGGCAAAACATTGTACTAGTTCATTTCACTTATGATATTCTACATTTGTGACTAATTGCATTCATCTAATCTTAGCACTACTTGTGCCTTAGTTTTTATAAAAAATGCATGGCTTCCGCACTACTCTAAAAATCATTTAAAATTCTTTCAAAAATAGCTGTTTTAAAAACTAGTTGTATAATTTCTGGTCCCGCCTTAGCAGGCATGGTTTTTTTTCTCTGCATGCCTGTGGCATCACGACCCGCCCGAAGCTCACTCTGATCTTGTTGAGACGGGTCGTGACACTCTTCGAAAATTGTAAGCTACGTTGCATAATTAGGAACTCTTCTACTTTATCTTTTATGTGCACGAGTAGATGATTTTGCATGGTACTTCATTTTTGCAATTACTAAGCCAACAAGTCATTTTTCGTTTCGTCGCGAGATGATATGCACGAGAAGAGCAAATGGTTAAGTATGGGGGTGTGATGAGTTCGATTTATATAGGGTTTTTCGAACTCATCCGGGCTAGTTTTCACGCAGGTGCACTACATTTTTAGCATGTTTTCGTTCATATTCTATTTGAATCATTTGAGTACACAAAATGCACTTTCTAGGCCCGTTGGGGTGTGCAAGCATGCATCCCGTTGCTGGGGGTAAGCACATGGTGCTCCCCATTCTTTTTCTGGATTATTTTGTCATAATTCTGCTTGTGTTGGAGGTGTGCTCCAGATTGTGATGTCTGTTTACAGGCGGGTTGTTCCCTCAAGGCTTAAATTGCTGCTTGTAGACATCGCACGATCGTGCGTTTTCCTTGACGCACGACCGTTTCAGTCGTGCGATTGCTACAGGCCCCTTTTAGTGAGGGGTCGTCGTGCGTTTTTCTTAACGCACGATTGGATTCAATCTTGCGCGAAGGAAAACACACGACCTCCCTATAATGCATGTAAAGCCGAGTTCTGTCCAAACCAGTGTGATTTGTTAGCGCACGAGAAGTTTGCTCGTGCGAGTTCAAAAACGCACGATTTGCCTGTTGCCTCAGACTGGGGCTCCTGTGCTATTATAATCGCACGATCATGCGTTTGGTCGTGCGTCTCTTAAATTTTGACCGTCTACTTTTTAAGTCGCAGGTATTCGCCCTAATTTTGGATCGTCCGTCTTCCCCGCGTCCGGGATGCCCGAATTCCCCCTTGTCGCCCCTCTCTTGCCGCCCACCTAGGGGAGAAGCTCTAGCCATCATTCCTTTGCAAATCCAAGGCTAGGGCATCCTCTCTGGCCTCCTCCATCATCTACAAACCTCCAAGCTCCGTTTCAAGGGATTTCTCGCTACACCTCGGGAGTTCTCCGATGAAGAACGTGGCCGGCAATTATTGACGAAGAAGACGGGTTATTGGGAGTAGGTGACGGCGCTCCTCGAACCCGGACGGAAGTCAAAGTCCGAGCATGGACGAGGCTTGACAACCCTCGATTCCGGCCATGAACCTAGGCGAGTCTTCGTGTGTTGGTTGTATTCTTCCCTCCTCTTTTGTAGTACATTTCATTTTGATTATTTGATATTTGTTTGTGATGTGTATGAACCCTAAATGTTTAAATGCAAGCTTCCATGTCGATGTGGTGCTTTGTGGTTTATGCTAGTGTGGAGCGCCTCCATCTCATTTTGTTGTCATTTCCAATTCGTGTGAGCCGCTCTAGCAATTGCTAGGAGTGTGCGTTACGAGGAGGCGCCTACGACCCTCACCCAATCTTTTCCATTCCGCATCTTTACCCATTCAGGTAACCACCCTTGCGAAGCGGTGAAGGCAACCTGCGTAGTTATAATAGTGTGTTTTCTTAAACCATCCAAAACAAAACCATTTGCTCTGCACCCTCTCTAACAATAACTTTTCTAATCAATCGAATTATGCACCCTCGCTGCACTTCTCTGAGATTGATACTTGGGGAGAAACTCTCATTTTATATTACTTGTGTGACCGGTGCACTTGTCGTACACGCATCATTTACCGCGTTGTTTCAAGGCCGCTGCATCAGTGTTTTGATTGACTCGGGTTGCGCACAACTTCCTCGACGTGAATGCGGCACAACGATTACAATGTACATTGGTACCCATTCGGTTTTTACAGTGGTCGAGGCAAACGGGAAAACCATTTCGAGCTCTCACAAAGTGAGCTACTTTCACTGGAAAATGCAAGGGGTAGTGTTCACTTCCGACATGTTGATCTTACCATTGGGAGGGTGCAAAGTCGTCCTAGGAGTGCAATGGTTGGTTACCTTAGGGGTGGTGAGTTGGGATTTCAACAATTTACACATGGAGTTCACCAGCCAAGGGAAAAGGATTTCTTTACGCGGCTCTACGCAAGTGAATAGCCCTTGGACGAAAGACACGAGGCTGCAGAAACTGATGGCGAAGGAAGGACAACTAAGTATGATGGATCTATGCAATATTCAGGAGGCCGAGCTTGAACAGAAGGATGTCACCCTCCCCAGCTTCTGGTCTTGGCAGCTACAAGAAGCCCAAGAGTCTACCATTCAGCAAGCCCTACAAAGCACGGATACTTAAAAATGCTATGCGTATCGGCTCGGACGCATATCGGATACGCGAAACGCCCGGAAACGCGTTTCCGAAACTATTGGAAACGTAATTTTAAATAAAAAATAATTTTATTTCGGAATCACGTATCCCGCAAGGAGGATACGCGATTCCGTGGGACATAATCTTGCATTTCATTTTACGCCTCTAGGTATCCCGCTCCCGCTCCATTACCTGCGGCGTCTAAGTATCCCGCTCCAGATCCTGTAAGAGGTCGTTCTTCTTCTTCTGCTCATTCTTCTTCCTCTGCACATTCTTCTTCTTCTGCCCGTTCTTCTTCTTCTTCTGCCCATTCTTCTTCTTCTTCTGTCCGTTCTTCTTCTTCTTATGCCCGTTCTTCTTCTTCTTCTTATGTCTGTTCTTCTTCTTCTTTTGTCTGTTCTTCTTCTTCTTCTTTTGCCCGTTTTTCTTCTTCTTCTTCTTTTGCCCGTTTTTTTCTTCTTCCGACCGTTCT
The DNA here is from genome assembly GCA_039513925.1 of Platanthera zijinensis. Classification (NCBI taxonomy): domain Eukaryota; kingdom Viridiplantae; phylum Streptophyta; class Magnoliopsida; order Asparagales; family Orchidaceae; genus Platanthera; species Platanthera zijinensis. Next base: position 81,165,656 of record CM077095.1, on the reverse strand, counting down.
TCTTCTACTTCTTCCGACCGTTCTTCTTCTTCTTCTGCCCGATCTTCTTCTTCTGCCCGTTCTTCTTCTTCTGCCCGTTCTTCTTCTTCTGCCCGTTCTTCTTCTTCTGCCCGTTCTTCTTCTTCTGCCCGTTCTTCTTCTTCTTCCCGTTCTTCTTCTTCTTCCCGTTCTTCTTCTTCCCGTTCTTCTTCTTCCCGTTCTTCTTCTTCTTCCCGTTCTTCTTCTTCCCGTTCTTCTTCTTCTCGTTCTTCTTCTGTTGACTGATTATCTATTCTTCCTTTGAACAGATCCAGATAAGCTTTTGACTGATTATCTGTTGTAATTCCGCTGCTCTAGATCCAGATAAGTTTCGGCGCTCCAGATCCAGATCCTCCCCGTAAGCGACCTCCTTTTTCTTCTTCTTCTTTGACTATTATATGATGATATTTGTTGACTATTATACTATTTACATGTTGACTGTTATGTTCTTTACATGCAAATACATTTGTGATTGTTATATTCTTTACATGCAAATACATTTGTGACTGTTATACTCTTTACTCCTTGCATGATGAATCAATAAATGGTTTTTCTGATGGTTTTCCAACTTCAATAAATAGTTGTTATGAATTTTCTGATAGTTTTCTCGGGTATGCCTTATATATATGTTGTTAATTGTTGTTATGAATTTCATTGTTGTTTAAATTAGGTCTTATCTTCCATAACATGGATTCAAGTAGCAGTGTTACTGAAAATGATGAAAAACCTCTTTGAAAATATGTGACAAGAGGAAACAAATTAACTGAAGGAGGTGGAAGTATAAGTTGGACATGTAATTTCTATGGTAAGCCTTTCAAAAGCTCATACACTCGCGTGAAAGGTCATTTATTGAGAATCATGAGTAGCGAAATCGGAGCATGTAACAAGGTACCGGCTTCCACATACAAGGACATGTTGAAGGAAGATAAAGATGCTCAAGAGATTATGGAGCGACAACTTCCAAAATGTATACCGATAGCTCCAAGTTCTTCAAGTGGAATTGGAAGTATTGGTAGAGTTGGTGATAAGCGGAGAAGAAATGACGATCCAAACAGTAGAGAAAAGAATTCAATTTCGAGTGCATTCAATAATGAGGACAGAGCTCATTTAGATGCTTTAATTGCTGGTGCATTTTATTCAGCGGGGTTGCCTTTCAATCTAGCAAGAAATCCTTATTGGAGGAAATCATATTCTTTTGCCGCTAGTCATAACCTCGCGGGATGCGTACCACCCGGATATAATTCTCTACAAACCACATTGTTGTTGAAGGAAAAGATCAAAATTGAAAAAAGATTAGCTCCCATTCGAGGGATGTGGGTAGAGAAAGTAGTTAGTATTGTAAGCGACGGATGGAGGGATCCACAAAAAAGACCAATCATTAATTTTATGGCAATAACCAATTCAAAAGCACTTGAGATAGCTAATCTATCGCTTGATGAACCAAGGTTGGAGCTCTCGATTATTGAAGAAGTTGATGAAGTTGATGCTATCAGAGAGAATGTTTAATTCTTAAATTTATTATTTTGCATGTGAATGTAACGAAACAATGATCATTTGATGTTACATGAGATTATGATTATATTCAAGAGTTGCTTGTGCTGATAACAAAATTGTATGCTATTAATTTTCTGATGTACTGGAGGGCCATCTTGATTATTTTATGTAGAGGAGGCACTTAAGCTTTTTTATTTCCTGACAAAGTTGTATGCTATTAAATTTAATATTGTATGTTATTTATTTCTTGAGGTAAGTTTTTATATTTTGGTTACTTGGTTAATAGGTAATTTAATTGGTCATTAATTTGATTTGGATGGATAAGTTTATCTGCGAAGTTCAATTTGTTTTGTTATCATTGCATGTTTTGCCCCATATCATTAATAAATATTATTATTATATTAATTAATACTTATATTAAAATAATTAAAAATAATTAATAACGTTTCTCGTATCCTTATTTTTTTATAAAAACATGTTTCTCGTATCCGTTTCGTATCGTATCTCGTTTCCGTCCCCGTGCTATATAGAGCAAGCCCAGCTGCAGTCCCTTCTTGATGAATTCAACAATATTTTTACAAAAACAAAGGGGCTGCCTCCAGAGCGGGAGCTCGGCCATCGTATACCTTTAAAGGATATCACATTGGATATTAATCTCTGCCCCTACCGCTACCCGCCACTCCAAAAATTTGTGATCGAACAACTAATCAACGAGATGCTCAGCACAGGAGTCATATGGCACAGCAGCAGCACGTTTTCTTCATCAGTGATTCTGGTGAAAATGACCGACGGTTTATGGAGACTGCGTGGATTATTGGCTATTAAACCAACACACTATAAAGGATAAGTTTCTGATACTGCTTATTGAAGAATTGATTAATGAACTCCATGGCGCCATATATTTCTCCAAGTTGGATCTCCGCACGGGGTATCAACAAGTGCGGATGGAGACTGAAGACGTGCACAAAATAGTTTTTCGCACACATCAAGGGCATTATGAGTTTCTAGTAATGCCCTTCGAGCTAACAAATGCTCCATCCACTTTCCAGAATCTCATGAATAGACATTTTCAACAGCAACTCCGCAAATTTATCTTGGTTTTCTTCGACGATATCTTGGTTTTCAGCCCGACATGGACGGATCACTTGAACCATCATCTATCATTCATGTTCAGCATCCTACGTGCCAATCAACTGGTTCTTAAACGCAGCAAGTGTAGTTTCGACATGCAGTAAGTCAACTAAGGGTCACTGCGGATCTGACAAAAATTCAAGCCATGATGGAATGGCCGACACCTACATCCCTCAAAAAGGTGCGAGGATTTTTGGGGTTGACGGGGTACTATCGCCGGTTTATACTGGGGAATGGGATCCTTGCTCGCCCTCGCACAGATTTGCCCAAACAGCTCGTTTTCAAGTGGACCAAGGAAATCAAACTTATCTTCCAGCAGCTGAAAACGATAGTGTCCAAACCGTCAGTGCTACAGCTCCCTATTTCCAGAAGCCCTTCTTAGTCGAGACCGACGTCGCGGATACGGGAGTTGGGGTTGTCTTGTTACAGGATGAACGGCCTCTCGCACACTTTAGCAAAGCCCTCGGAAAAAAGAATGTCAGTTTATCAACCTATGAGAAAGAACTCATCGCTATCGTCTTGGCAGTCTAAAAGTGGCGGCACTATCTAGTGGGTTGTTCCTTCACCATTCGAACGGACCATCAAAGTCTGAAATTTCTACCTTAACAAAAACTTGCAATGTCAGCACAACAACGCTACTTGTCCAAGCTAATAGGGTACGACTTTGTGGTGCAATATAAACGGGGCAAAGAGAACGTATGTGCGGACGCCTTTTCACACATGCATGAGGCGTCGGAGGCCGAGCTGAACGCAATTGTGACTGTGAATTCAGCACTCTAGCAGATCATTAAAGACTCATGGCGGGAGGACAAGAAGCTCCAACTGATCATCTCGGAGAAGACGGTGGATGCCTCCAAACATCTGAAATATAAATGGCAGCATTGGGTCCTCACACGGAAGGGGAGGCTTGTGGTCGGCGACCAGCCCGCAGTCAAGCACCGCCTACTACAGCTGTACCATGTCGGCACCATGGGGGGAAACTCCGACATCATGGTCACCTATCAACGAATGAAGAGGAACCTATGTTGGAAGAAGATGAAACCGGAAATTTATGATTACATACAACAATGTGACGTCTGTCAAAAATGCAAGACGGATAACTAAAGACCCATGGGGTTGTTGCAGCCTCTACCCATCTCCGAACATATTTGGCAAGACATCTCCATGGATTTTGTCGAAGGATTACCAAAGAGCCACGAAAAATCTGCAATTCCAATGGTTATTGATCGTCTGAGCAAGTAAGCCCACTTTGTCGCGTTGCACCACCCTTACACGGCCGAACACATTGCGCAGGTGTTCTTGGATTCGATCTTCCGGCTACACGTGTTACCGAATTCCATTGTCACGAACAGGGACGCGGTCTTCCTTAGCAACTTTTGGCAGGAATTATTCCTGGTCTTGCAAGTCCAACTAAATTTCTCCATGGCGTACCATCCTCAATCCGACGGGCAAACGGAAGTTGTTAATCGCTGCATGGAGAGTACCTCCATTGTATGTGCTTTGAAAGACCGCGGAGCTGGGCAAGTTGGTTGCCACTTGCGGAGTGGTGGTACAACACAACTTATCAAAGCGTCATTCGCATGACACCATTTGAGGTGTTGCACAGGCAAGAGCCAACGGTGATGCCACCGTATAAGGAGGGCTCGGCTAGCTTGGAGGAAGTGGACCGCAACTTGGTTGCTCGGGATCGCGTCATGCAACTGTTCAAGGCCAACTTAGTTCAGGCGCAAAATCATATGAAAACATTGGCCAATAAAAAGCGCAGGGAACATGTACTGGAAGTAGGAGCGTGGGTGTATGTGCGGATACAACCCTACTGCCAGGTCGGCATCCGTGCTCATAAAGTTCACAAATTGTCACCCAAATTTTTTGGTCCATTTCAGGTGTTGGAGAGAGTGGGCCTGGTGTCCTACAAATTAGACCTTCCAGAAGGGGCAAAGATCCACCATATCTTCCATATTTCCAATTGAAGGAGCACAAGGATGAACCCCCGGTTCACACACTACCTCTGCCATCAGCGGTCAACAAGGAAGGGAATTTACTTGTGGAGCCTATGGCAAATTTGGACCGGTGTATTACCAACAGAAACGGAAGGGTGGTGACGCAACTCCTCACAGTGGCTCGATGGCTCACCAGACGAAGCAACATGAGAAGATTTGTAAGTGTTGTGACAAAAGTGCCCCCCCCCCCCCAATTCATTCCTTGAGGGCAAGGAACTTCTGATGGGGATGCACTATTGCGACCCTTTTCTGGTGGGGGGGGGGGGGGGACTGTGACCGTTATTTATGTTATGTGCTCGGGTATTTATGTCTTTTTAAGTCTTTAGGGGGTTTTAATTTTTTTAGCCTTTGGCTGCTGGAACTCTTACTATGCTATGTTATTTTGTGTGATTGGTGACTGCTGGAGGTAAGCCATGGGAAACCTTCCCCTGCCTCCCCCATTCGATCCACTCAAGGAGAGTCTCCCTTAGGATTGATTCCATCTGTTTTGGTGGTTGCATATGCTATTGAAGTTGCTTGGAGATCTTCGTCAGCTAGTCTTCACTGTTTTATCTTTCATTATTTCCTGTTTGGGTTTTATTGTGCTTCCAGGTTGCCTCTTTGCTGCTGGTGAAAGGGGAGTAATGTATAAGATACTTTACCTCAGGCTGCTGCTGGTGAAAGGGGAGTAATGTAAATACTTTACCTCGCCTGATAGGGTGCGTAAGAGTGGTTTAAATGCTCTGGCTTACCAAGATGGTTACTATATTTTGTTCAAATTATAAGGGCATCCTATATTCAAAGAATCTGAATAGAGGGATATGCAAGAAGCATGTGGCTGAGTTCAGAACATGAAACATCATAGGGATCCTTCCCCTTCCATCGAATAGAGCGCTTGTTGCGCCCACTCTTCGCTTCGGTGAGAGAAGCAAGAAGGTTGACTACCCTCTTTGGCCTCGACACCGGCAAACCGACGAAACAGCCTTGCAGTTTTGCATCCAGTCGACTCCTTTGTTGATCACAGTAGGTCTTCTCTCCCCAGGTCCTGTTAGACTTCAAAATTTTAGGTTGGTTTTTCCGCTGAGGTAATGACTCACTTTGTTCTTTCTTTCTACAATTCACTTCCCCTTCGTACTCCTTCCAGCAAAATGGATTTCAGCAAACCCTAGGAGGAAGAGAATGATCCATAGACTTGATAAGCTTTGCCTATTATTTTATTTTAGGGTTTTTTATTTTTCTCAAGAATAGAAGAAGATTTGGCGTAATTCACAGATGGACCGTTGTTTGGATTTCATTACAACCAAGGAAAGTCATGCCTTGGCATTGTGTTTACGTTCGAAACATCGATGTAATAAATTTTTTCCCTCTTGGTCTGGTATATCACAAGTTCATGACATTAAATTTAGATAATGCGACCCTAGACGTAGGTTGGAAATCGCGCCAAATTTAAGCTAATAGTTGCATAGCATTTTTAAATGATTATGATAAACATACGTGATAATGAACCATGTGAAAACATTTAAGTATATGCATATGTATAAAATCTTGTTACATGAGAATTTAGAAAATATTTCAAATCATTACCTGTGATATGAGGAATTATGCAACAATAATTAACATTTAGAATGTATACACCCCTCACCAACATCCACCTCCAGTTGTACCTCCAAATATGAATTCTCCAACACACTATCTCTCTCACAAGGATTACATCAACCTCCACCACCAAAGTGATGCACCCTCTGTCGCGTTCAAATCAGCATGGCGTCATGAAATTTTTATTATGCACTTATTTATTATTTTGTATTTCTTTCGCGCACTTGTTTTTATTTGAAATTGTTTGGCTCATTGGTTTGACCGTCTGATGAGACTCTAAATAAATAGGTCCGGTAATTTTGATAGTCAGGACTATAAGGGCAAGCTTAAAATATTTAGGGACATATAGTGTTAAGGAGTCTCAAATCAAATAAATGTAATAATTGGAAAACTATTTTCATTTAAAAAGTGTTGCCATTTTGGAAAGTTGCTGCTTTGAATTTTGGAAAGTAAGGTACTCCTTCCATGTGAAGGAAAAGAAAAAAAAATGAACTTGGTTTGGAAAGTGCTGCTTGTGAAGGAAAAAAGGAAAGTAATCTTCATCCCTCTATTAAAACTGTTGGCCAGAAGAAGAAAAGCAGCCTGGATTGATCAGAGGAACGAAATTATTTTCGTTCCCTCTGTATTACCGGTGATAGCCCCTCCCGTACAGCCACCGCCTCTCTCCTCCGTTACATCTGGTGAAGCTAAGCAGCCACCGTTCAGCCACTGAAGCAGCTTCAACAGACTCCAGAGGTTCACGGTCTTCACGTCGGAGCTTTTCCCGGCCGCACGCCGCCAGCAACACCGCCGCTGGTCAGATCCAGTCCTCCTGAGCCATCTGGCATGATCTTCCGCTTGCACCCCCACCCTATAAAGTCACTTGTGGCTCAGATATGTCACTCACCCCACATGAACACGACTCAGTTCCACATTTCACGATTTTTGTTGTGCCACCTGATATTACTCGGTTTTTTCACACTATATCTGTTGAACACTCACTATGCACACCTCACACTGTCGATTTCATATTTAGAGATGACATTTTTACTTCACCTCACTATCATTTAGGGATGGACGAAATTGGGACCTTGCAACAATGTATTATAAATTTTCTATGATATTTTTAGAATATCTTACGGGGTCGAATGAAAACTGAACTCGAGTTTAGTGGCGCTTATCACTCTCTGACCGATAGACAGACTGAGGTCGTTAATAGGAGTCTGAGAGATATTCTTAGGTGTTTAACTAAGGATAATTCCACGTATTGGGAGTTTATACTTCCGCAAGAAAAATTCACATTTAATAATTCTAAAAAATCGCTCCCTTATTATATCTCCTTTCAAGATTATCTATGTGTTAATTCACCTACCTGGTCGCCTTCATCTCTCATTTCATGAACATATCTTCTTCGATGTGCAAGCTCATATTAATTATTTAAAAAAATTACATAAAATTACTACTAATAAATTGCGAGCAACCTTTGAACATTGCAAACTCACGATCAATCGTTATCGTCGTGAATTGTATTTTTCAAAGGGAGGTCGGGTGACTGCTTACTGCATGAGGATTGCTCCAGTTCATGTTCAGAAGCGCATTGGGACACTAGTTGAGCCACCCGTCAACGCTCCGGATATACCACCCGATCTAGCACCAGCGATGATGTCAGTTCTCTCCATTACAAGCCTTTGCAAATTCTTGTCGGGGTCGAGCTCTCTCAACTCTGGCGGAATTGATGCACACTCCGTCGCGTTCAAATCAGTATGACAATATCAAGCATCATGAAATTTTAATTTTTATGCACTTATTTATTATTTTGTACTTCTTTCGCGCACTTGTTTTTATTTGAAATTATTTGACTCATTAGTTTGACTGCACAATAAGACCCTGAATAAATAGGTCTAGTAATTTTAGTAGTCATGACTGTAAGGGAAAGCTTAAAATATTTAGGGACATAAAATGTTAAGGAGTCTCAAATCAAATAAATGTAATAATTGGAAAACCATTTTCATTTAAAAGTGTTGCCATTTTGGAAAGCTACTGCTTTGGATTTTGGAAAGGTACACTGTCGTGTGAAGGAAATTGAAAAAAAGAAAAAGAACTTGATTTGAAAAGTGCTGTTTGTGAAGCAAAAGGAAAGTAATCTTCAGCCCTCTATTAAAATTGCTGGCCAGAAGAAGAAAAGCAGCCTGAATTGAACAGATGAATGAAATTATTTTTGTTCCCTCTATATTACCAGCGATAGCCCCTCCTGTACAACCACCGCCTCTTTCCTTTGTTCCCTCTAGCGAAGCTAAGCAACCACCGTCAACCGTCGAAGCAGCTTTAGCAGACTCCAAAGGTTCACGGTCTTCACGTCGGAGCTTTTCCCAACCGCACATTGCCAGCAACATTGTCGCTGGTCAGATCCAGTCCTGAGCCGTCCAGCATCCTCTTTCGCTTGCTAGGTTGTCGTCGACTTCACTCTTGACTCTGGCGGCCTACCCGACTGACATCAACGCCGAGTCAACCCTTCCGTCAGTCTGTCTTCTCCCTCATTCCTGTCGCAAAACAACTATTGGCCCTCCTATTATGCCGATTGGGCTTGGGCCGGGCTGATTCACGCCCGGGTAATTTATCCAAACATTCCTCCTTAATTTTAGTCTAATTTTAAGCGATTTCACTAAATATAGATAAGTTTGCCTCGAATGTTCTGCCTCTTTTGTTTGTGAAATTACAAATCTCGCAAGGATTCAACTCATTAAGCGCCTCGGAATATTTTACTAATAACGTTTAATTCTATTGTGAAGTTCGGACGTTGGGAGTGATTTCGCGCGCAAAGCTTCGATTTTGGCCGCTCGGCCCCTTTTCAAAAATTAAAAATCAAATTATTGTCAAACCCTAGTTTTACTTTACAACAAAAATATTATAATTTTAAAACCCCTATTTTGAGTCTACATCACAAAGGCATTATTTCCGCTGCAAGTAGTTGTATTTCTCCTACAAATTGTCTCCAAACAAAACTGTGTTTGTTGCTCGCTACCGAAGATGACAACGTTATGTTGCTGATTTTGAACCTCTGAAGCTCAAGGATCCATACTTACTCCCGATCTTGACGACAAGATCCATTTTGAAGAACGGAGTGTTGATACTTATATGTCAGTCTACTATTAGTTAAGTCGTGTCTGCGACACATGCTATCTTGTACCCCTACTATAAGGGGAGCAGGCTAGTTATATTTGCATCTGGGAAGTATTATCTTAGGAACTCTCTTGGAGAGGATTCCTAGAGAATTCTTAGAGGGAATTAGTCCACAAGAGCTTGGGGTGAGTATACCTCATGATTAGAGCTGTCACTTAAAAACAAAAACCGTAAACCAAACTGCAAAGAACCGGACTGAACCGTTTGTAAATTATTTGTGAAAGGTTTGAATTTTGGAACCGAGAACAACAATGTTTGGGTGAGGTTCCTACATTTTATTATCTAGACCGGAATCGGAACTGCAACATACAAGTCTTGAGCGGTTTCAGAATTTCTAAACTCGATCTGCCAAAACAGAACCGAACAGAGTCGCAACCCATTTACTATTATAATTTATTTAAAAAAATTTTATTTATCCCAGAATAAAGAAAATTACAAACTTTACTTATTATAATTTTATTTATTCAATCAAAAAGTTATTTCATATTTTACTCATTTTCAAATAAAGAAAATTAAAACCCCAGCTTGCAGTTTCATAATGACGCCTGTGGCCTCTCTCTTGGCTCTTGTTTCCACGACACCAATCAGACTCACACCACTGACCACACCATCTTTTACCTTTTTTTTCACGAAATCCTTTACCTTTTGTCTTCACGAAATCCTTTACCTTTTGTCTTCACAAGGAACCACCGAACCAGGATCGACGAGAATGAGAAGAGACGTTTGTTGTGTGTGGGAGCTCCTTTTCAGGTAAGGTTTAATCCCCAATCATCGGTGGGAGCACAGTGGTAACTTATTTCAGCTCGGCTTGTTTCTACGGCGACCTCGGCGTGGGAGAGAGGCAATGAAGTTAATGCCAACGAGTAGGTGTGTGCCGCTTCTCCTCCAATTAATGACCTCTGCAATTCATTTCCTCTGTGATTAATAATTTTTGTCTGGATTTAGGGTTGTCTAATCTACGGTAAATGCGAGTGAGGTGGTTATTTTATTTCTTTTTTTCAATCAATTCTTTCTTATACTTGGATGGTGATTTGGTCAAAGATATAATCGAGGACGACCTTCTGGTTAGCCTAACAGAGTTTGGGCGTTGCTTATGGGAATCTAAGCACTTACCCTGTTTATGTATACACCAACATTTTCTCTGAAAACAACAGGATTTACGAGGAAGATGTTGAAGTCATTGGGGTTCTCTCTTTGAATCTCTAGAAACTGATACTAATTTACCTCTTCAAGTATATAATTATTGTTTTAGGAGCAGATGACAATGGAGAGGGTTAATTAGAGGCTTAATCGAATATTAGGTGAAACTGAGAGGAATTTAGTCCATGGGCTTTCAAGAGGAAGCATTAGTAAGGCGGTTGGAGTAAGGTGGGGTGGGGTTGGTGGGTTGGAGGGCATCGAGAGAGAGAATAGTATAAAGAAAGTTTAACCCTTCCCAAGATGACATCCTTTGATTGCAATCTACTTGATATAGGTCATTGCTTACAGCAAGGATAAGAATAGAATTCCTGAAATTGATATAACTCTTGATGATGGAGATACATGGATGTTTGCAGGTCATTAGGTGCTTGTAATGAAAACAATCCATTCAAACTTTAAGCAGGCAGTGCATTTAGAATCATGTTTCAAAATCTTCAACCGGATTTTAATCTAAATCACAAAACAACAAAAACAAAGGATATCTTATAATTTTATAGAAAAAAAAGAAAACTCTTGAAGATTTAATTCTTAAATCAAAAGGAAGTATTAGTCTTACTACCGATACATGGACAAGTATTCAAACAATGTGTTATATGATTATCATTGCACATTATATAGATGAAAACTGAAAACTCCATAAAAAATTATCAATTTTTTGCATATTGATGGGCGTAATACTGTCATCATATTAAGTTTGGCAATTAAGAAGTGTTTAGTTGAATATCTCTTCCAGTTTTTGGAAAGTTTTTTCATATTAGATGTTCTGCACACATTTTAAATTTAATTGTCAAAGAATGTCTCAAGAAACTAGATGACAATATAGCTTGAATTCATGACACGGTAAAGTTTGTTTTTTCATCTCTACAACGTCTAAAAGTATTTACTGAATTGAAGTTGAGTGATCGAGAGCTAGTTCTGGATTGTGTGAAGAGGTGAAATTCCGCATATCATATGTTGAAAAGGGCTTTAGAACATAAATAGGTTTTTTATAGATTCAATTTGGTTGACAGTTTCAAGCATCCGCCTACAAAAAATGATTAGTCAATTGCACAAGAATTATGCAACTTTCTAAAAACTTTTGATGATTCAACCAATATCTTCCGGGCCACAAAAACTTCAACAACAAATTTATATTTTTTCTAAATCTGCATGATTCAACTGCATTTAAGAAAGAATTGAAATTCTTAACTTATCAAAATTAGAAGTGGCTATGTTTGAAAAAATTACACAATATTGAAAGGATTATTCTATGGTGTTAGTCATTGATGTTGTATTCGATCCGCGAAGAAAATAGGACTTTGTTTCCTTTTTATACTAAAGTATATAATGATTTTCAAAGATGTGTTTGAAGAGTTTTCAAGTTTACTTGATTGGTATAAGGAAAAGATGAATTCTACTAGACATCATAGTGTTACAAGTGATATTCGCGACGAGTCATCTTCTTTGGTGGGTTCTAATGAAGATTTAAGTATGGATGATTTCTTAAATTTTAAAGCAAAAACAAGGAAGAAAAATAAAAAAACGAGTTGGAGATATATTTATAAGAACCAGTATATTAAGCTCTTTTTTATAGAATTTTCTTTTATTTTGTGCACTTAATGCATTTGCATACTTTTCGTTTTCTCCGGATGATGCAACCATTAGATTCTGAAGTGGTCGGAAGTTAATGAGAGCAAATATTCATTATTAGCTGCAATGGCAAGCGATATTTTGGCAATTTCTGTTTCAACCGTAGCTTTAGAGTCCGCATTTAGCGCAGGCTCTAGAGTACAACAACAACATTCAATCATTTATCCCACTATAGTGGGGTCGGCTATGTGGATCCTTTGTCGTCATTGTGCCCTATCTTTTGTCATAATCTCATTAATGCCTAGGTACATCATGTCTTTCTTTATAGTATCATTCCAAGTCTTTATTGGTCCACCCCTCCCTCGTCTAACATGCCTAGTGACAAGACTCTCACAACGCCTAACAGGTGCCTCTAATGGTCTCCTTTGTACGTGTCCAAACCATCTTGGACGAGCTTCTAACATCTTCTCTGCAATTGGTGCTACTCCTGTCTTATCCCTGATACTTTCATTCCTAATTTTATCCAATCTCGTGTGTCCACACATCCACCTAAGCATTCTCATCTCCGCAACTCCCATTTTTTGCTCATGTACACAATTCACTGCCCAATACTCATAACCATAGAGCATCGCGGGTCTAATTGCAGTACGGTAAAACTTGCCCTTAATTTTTAGTGTTACTTTACGATCGCATAAGATCCCTGACGCGCCTCTCCACTTCAACCAACCCGCTTGGATTTTATGTGTCACATCTTTATCAATACCACAGTCTTTTTGAACAATAGACCCAAAATATTTAAAACACACACTACGGGAAATATTTTGATCACCCAACTAAATAACGAAGTCATTTGCCCTTCTTGTCTTTGCTCTGCTTAATCTAAAACCCTTTTTTTCTAAAGTATCTCGTCAAGATTCAAGTTTTGCGTTTACACCCTCGAGCGTCTCATCAACCAAAACGATATCATCCGCAAACAATAAACACCAAGGTATTGCTTGTTGGATATGTCTGGTGAGCTCATCTAAGATAAGGGTAAAGAGATAAGGGCTTAAAGCTGAACCTTAATGTAAGCCAACAGTGATAGGGAATTCCTGTGATAGCGCAGGCTCTAGAGTAATTCAAAAAAAACATACATGTCTAAAGCCTTATATCATCCGAGCACTAATTTGCTTACAAGATTTGACTAAGGGAGAAATTTTCAATTCCATCAATGTCAAACGGTAAAGTACATAATTTTATTTAAATTTACTTAGATTGTTATATTAAAATTTCACATTTACTTGCTTTCCAGCTTTTTTATATTGTGTATATATACGTTTTAATGCATATAATTCAATGAAGGTTGTGATGGCAAGTTCGATGAGTCTACTTTAGAGGTAATTTATTACTATTGCAAAGTTGTGAGCACAAATAATCGTTTTAATTCATTATGTGAGACCTTACGAGTTATGATTAATATTTATTTTTCATACGTACTAAATGAAAACAGAAGGCGTTGAATTTTTTGAGAAAAGGTATTTACTTTTTATCTTCAATTGCTATTAGAAATCTGTGAAGATTTATTCAAGTCTTCCTACTTAAGTGTTTCTTTTTGAAACCTATGAAGTTCTTTTTAAAATGTTGGAATATTGGTTTTTTGTACATTCAAATCTTAGCATGTTCTGTATAGCTGTGACAGTTGAAACTACAGAGAGTTCAAAAAATGGATTCCATTAACAGCTAAAAGATAATAAGATGCTTTATTGGACATACAAGAATCGCTTTCCCTAACTGGAGTTATGTATGCCTCATCCTGGTGTCTTCTACAGATACTTCTGCAACAACCTGTTAATGCTTTCCCTATATTACTGATTTTATGCGCAAATAATGGCATGCATAATCTACTTTTCATAACGTGTTAATGCTCTCCCTAACTACTGGTTTTTGTGTATATTACTGATTTCCACTTTTCAGATATTATTATTTCTAGAAGCCCAACCTTTTGTGGTTCCATGATACTGATGATAGACAATAGAAAATTAACCTTTATTTGTTTGTTTCATACCCCTAAAAGTTCTAGATTTTTTTCTTTCTACTTATGTTCTCTCTAAAAATAGTAAGAGTATTCATTAGAGGAAGATCTAAGTGAACGAATCGGATTGCATATTTTTATATTTCAAAATCTAAGTGACCGAACCCGAACCGCATAGAACCGTACCGAACTGCCAATAAATAATTTGTTTTGGTTCTTAGTGAACCAGAACCGCAGGCACGATGGTTCCAAAAATTAGTTTGGATCTGCAACTGAAACTGGAACCGATCAATCCAAATAAGGTTTTGATTCTAATTTCAAGAGTTGTTACCTTAACGATTTGGCTTGCGGTTTAGTAAAACCGGAACCGTGACAGCTTTACTCGTGATTGTATCGAGCTTACATTTTATTGTAATTGAAATTGGTGCATAACAATAACCTTTATCCCCGCAACAGAACTGATAAGGATTTGGATAAATTGGTGCATGGAGGAGCGGCGGGCTGTAAGGGGGAAAGAGGGAGGAGCGGCGGGCTGTATGGAGGAGTTTAAGGGTGGCCGGCGGTGGGATTGATAGGGGAAAGGGGTTGGCGGCCAGATCTGGCAAGGAAGGGGGCGGGGCTGCTTGGTAGGGGAAAAGGACACAAGAAAAGATAGGAATCTTACCCAAGGAGTCGGCACCAAGGGGCTCCACGGCGTCGGCACCGCGGAATGATCACCGGAAGCGAGGAAGATGATCTTCTCCTAACTTCAGCAATCCCCTTTCCTGCAGCCCTAATAGATCTATTTATAAGAAAATAGGATTAGGGCAATCGGAATCGACGGCTATGATTGGTCGGCGGTTCCGACCCCATAACTACATGAAATAAAATCCAAAATACATAATATTATATATGAAACTGAATCTAAACGACGAGCCGGACGCAACCACGGAGTCGGATCGTCGATCCGGGCACGCCATATATGGAAAGTCCCCAATCAGCCCCGTACGGGCCCAAAACTCGTCCTCCGCTGCTAGTACACATCTCTGCTCCGCATCATTCTCCCCGGCTTGAAAGAATTCATCTCCTGATGAGTAGCGATCAGAATTCTTTCGATGTAAGCCAGGTAAGACTCGATGAGGTCCATCAGAGGTCGTCCATGTGTCGTCCCTGGGGAAGTATCCTCGCCAATCAACTCCTCCGGACTGAAAAGCTTCCATCTCCGAAGAATGGAGACGGTCGTACTGAAGTCGAAGTCCCGGGGCGAGTTGATCCAACTCTGCAGCAGCAATCCAGGTGTCGTCAGTGAAGGGTCGTCCAAGCCAACGAACCAAGTAGCGGCACACGAGCCCATCCGTAGAGGGTACGAACTCATGCGCAATGCTCTCAGTAATCTGCTCGACCCTCAGCACTCAGGGAAAGCGATCCGGTGATGGTGGTGGTGCTTCAGGTGAAGCCAATGGTGATGAGCTCCTGGGGAAGTGGGAATCAAGTGGAGGCTGGGTGGCGGGAGAAAGGGGTGGCGGTGTAGGCTCGGGAGGGCCGCCAAGGTGGGGATCGGGGTACCCGTGAGGTGCGAAGTAGGGTGTCAGGTCCTCAACATTGAACACAGGGTGGATACCCATGCTCGCAGGAACGTCCAGCTCGTAAGCATTCAACCCGATCCGTCTCAAAACTGTGTAGGGCCCAATTCGCCTGGCGCTTAGTTTCTTAGCAGGCCCCTGAGGGAGCCGCTCCGCACGGACTCGTACCATCACCTGTTCGCCAACCAGAAAATGCTTTTCCCGTCTATGTCTGTCGGTCTGTTCTTTATAATGCTCGTTGCTTAAATTGATTTTACGCCTGATAGACTCATGCAACCCATGCAAATGACGCGTGAAGGACTCAACAGACTCATGCAAATGATGCAAATGACACATGATCGACACAACATGCTCTCTATGGGAAGATGTAATAATGACCTGAAAATCTATCAAGGGAGGCGGCCAATCAGGAGGCTCTCTCGGCGGAGTGTAGAAAAACTCATCTCGGGAGAGACGTGTGTTCAGGTGACCGCGCGACACAGCTACCCTCAGGTGCGAACCCATGAAAAGCAACATGTCGCGCAGGGGTCGTAGCACATCAGGGGGCTCGCCAGGAGCTGTGTAAGAAAAGTCATCACGGATGCGACGTCCACCTGACTGAGAATCATGTATATCGGCTAAAAGATGTGACTCTCGAGTGTGGTGCGTGTCCCCGAAAAGAACGAGCTCGTCTGGTGGGTCAGCAGGCGGTGTGTCCCAAAACTCATCACGAGTGAGATGTGTCAAAAAGTAGGTCATCAAAATATGAGTAGGCGCAAGTGTGCTCAAGGTAGGACCTACATACGTATTTCTCCACTCACGACTCATCTTCTGGGGCAAAGCCAGCGATGATAGGGACAGAGACGTCAATAACTCGAAACTCATAGACAAACGTCTCATCTGAATCTCACCTTAGCCAGGAAGTGGTGGATCATCAGGAGGCTCAACTGGGGGCTCGTCATGGAACTCATTACTAAGCTCAAGGTCCTCTAGATGAGTACCAACATAAGGGGTAGTGTCCCCCTGAATGGATGACATGCCCACTACGAGATCAACACTAGGCGCTGAGCTCTCAGTCGCGATGTGACTCAGGGCCATGATAATGGGAGAATGACATAGATCTATGCTCAAAAATGGGTCTATGGGTGTGGTATCAGGACGTAAGTCCAGGGTAAGGGTGTTAATCAACCCATGACATGCCAGAGGTGGTGGTGTGGGTGAGGGGCACGACACTATAAGCTCAAGAGGTCGCTCTGGCTCACTCTCAATCGGGGTCACGAGAGACAGGTCAAAAACAAAAGATAGACTACTCACTGAGCTAAGCAACTCGCTGGGGTGAGAGTAATCCCTATCAGGTATCCCTGTTGCCATGTCTGACGGAACAATGGTAGGCAGAGCGGTGTCCTTGGTGTGGGAGGAGCTCGTACTGTGGAGGCCAAGGCGAGAGTCCCCTCGATCAGCTCTTGCGGATCTCAAAGACTGCTCGTAACGAAGGGCGAGCTGATATGTCGACTCGAGGGACTTCGAGCTATGATAAACTACCTTAGTACGGATGTCAGATCGAAGCCCAGATCGAAATCTGCAAGGGGTCATGGCTGGGTCCTCTCGAATATCACTCCTCACCACTAACTCATCAAAGAGATCCCTGTACTCAGTGACAGACATGAGTCCTTGCTGAAGGGAAAATAATTGGTCGAGCAAGTGACTCCGATACGACGAAGGCAGATACCTCTGACACAATAAACGCCTCATGTCCACCCAGTTGGTGACGCGATGAAGACGGTCTCGCTCACGGGTCCTCTCAACGCTAGACCAATAAGCTCTTGCCTGGTCTAAAAGTCTAAGTTTCGCGAACTTGACGCAATACTCACCGAACACCTCAAAATGATCAAGATAATGCTCCGTGTCCACGAGCCAATAACTGAAGGACTCGGGACTCGATGAGCCATCAAAGGAAGGGGCAGCGGTACAAAAATGACTCTCAAGATCTCTCTCGGAATGACGATCCTTATAATCAACACGGTTCGCTCGAGTGTACGGATAAGCACGACGATAGTCATCATAATGATCGTCCCTAGCATGGTGAGGTCGTGTCGGTGGGTCAACACGATCCCTGAAAGTGGTGTGCGAGGAGCAATAATAATCACCATGATAATGTGAGAGTTTCTCTAAAGGGGTTCTATAAGGTCGGATATAGGTAGATTCGGGATCCCCAAATAGAGGAGACGAACGATGACGATAACTAGACATAAATGAACCTAAAGACTCTATAAAACCTACCACTACTGAGCATGCAAAACGGCCCGACCTGGGCTCTGATACCAACTGATATAGGGTAGGCTGTGGGGTGAACTCCTAAGACACCTGTTAGTGACGTGAGGGGGGGGGACTCACCCTAACCAATGACTATATGCGAGATGAAATTAATCAGGCGTTAAATTAATTTAAGCAACAAGTCAAAATATAAAACATTACATTCATTCTAAACAAGAGAAACGATTTCTATTCAGCAATTTAGGCAATAGCGTTCCTCCGCACGGAGGGCTAATTTAAGCGCGCGGCGAATAAAGCGTCCTGCAAGGCAAGAGATTCACAGGCAAATACAATGTGCTATAATTCCGTCAATCACAAGATCCACAACGTGCACAATATTTTATACCAACAACAATAAAATCCACATAAAAACAAGTACGAAATTCTGAATTAAAATTCGGACTGCAGGAAATATGTAAAGATCTGAAGTTTCGGGGTTAAGAGGGGCTTCCGGGTGGTGGCGAGACTGGATCGGGCAAGGGGGAGGGTGGATCCACGTGGGGGAATGAAGGGGGTTGCTGGTCGAAGGGAGAAAGGGGGGTTTTAGGGTCGGCTGGGCTGGATCCAGTGGGATCAGCCCAGATCTGGGCGGCAGGGTGCTGGCGGGCTGATGGGGGGCAGCGGTTTGGGCTGGAGGGGCCTTTGTGGGGCTGCTGGTGGGGGAAATGAAGGGCGGCGGTAGGTGGTTGTGGGGAGGATTAGGGGGGGCCGGCGGCGTGGGGCTTGCAAGGGGGAAAGAGGGAGGAGCGGCGGGCTGTATGGAGGAGTTTAAGGGTGGCCGGCGGTGGGATTGATAGGGGAAAGGGGCTGGCGGCCAGATCTGGCAAGGAAGGGGGCGGGGCTGCTTGGTAGGGGAAAAGGACACAAGAAAAGATAGGAATCTTACCCAAGGAGTCGGCACCAAGGGGCTCCACGGCGTCGGCACCGCGGAATGATCATCGGAAGCGAGGAAGATGATCTTCTCCTAACTTCAGCAATCCCCTTTCATGCAGCCCTAATAGATCTATTTATAAGAAAATAGGATTAGGGCAATCGGAATCGACGGCTATGATTTGCCGGCGGTTCCGACCCCATAACTACATGAAATAAAATCCAAAATACATAATGTTATATATGAAACTGAATCTAAACGACGAGCCGGACGCAACCACGGAGTCGGATCGTCGATCCGGGCACGCCATATATGGAAAGTCCCCAATCAGCCCCGTAAGGGCCCAAAACTCGTCCTCCGCTGCTAGTACACATCTCTGCTCCGCATCAAATAACCTGCATCCCCGCAACGGCGCAACCAACTTGATGAGGATTTGGATCTGTCGCTACACTTGTGGATCTAAGCTATTTCCCTCATGTGTCTCTTTACTCAATTTTTATCACTTTAATTTACGCAAATTTATTTGATTGTTGAAACTAGAGCATGTCTAATTGTCCCTACCCTTGTTTGTCATTAATTTGATAAAATAATTGTTTGTAATTTTTTCTGTGGATGAATCCAACGTGTAGTTCTTGTTCTCTTGTTAGAACCTTTGTATGAATCTTATGAAACTCTAGATTAACTGTTTCGCTGCTTAAACTAATTGTGATTACAAGAAAATTTAATATTGAATTTTGAGATTACGGTTTGCATCAGTTATCCTTTGACTTTTCAACCCATTGTTGGTTATTACATCATATAAGATTCAATTTCATCTCGTATAAAGCAAAGAAACAACACACCATCAATTACACTTTAGATGAAGAAAAATATCAATGTTTGTCACTATTTGTGAGTTCATATGTTTGTCACTATTTGCAAGTAGTCACGCCTGGGCAAGGCCAAGGCGGGCGATGTGCATCGGGCGCGCGCCTCATTGGTTTTTCAGGAGCAGCTTAGGCGCGCCTCAGCCCAAGACTAGTTTATAATTTTAAAACCGGTTCATTTTTCCTGTATCCCATTTTAGGGTTACCATCAGCCCGCACCGAGTCATTTTCCCGTAACTCTCCTGCTATCCGCCAGCTCGTTAGCTCTCGTATCCCTCCCTGCTCCCGCTGCGATAGTTCTCACCAGATTCACCATCGCTCCTCTAGTCCTCTTGCATTCTATACTCGCCGGAGATGCAGAAGAAAGCATCAACTCCTCTAGTCGCTCTTCTTTCTGGAGTCACCGCCACTCTTCTAGCCGCTCGTTTCTTATTTCATTGTAAGAATCTTTCTCATCTCTCCTCTTCTTTTCTTTCTAGGTGTTGGCAGATAAAAATAGTGGGGCTTTAACATGTGGAACATCTTTAACCATCATCAAAGGAAAAAATGTAAAACAAAGATTTGTTTTAGTTTTCTTTTTATATTTTTCCTTGTGTTGAAAAAAGATTTGAGGTTTAGTTTATCTTTTCTTTCTAGGTGTTGGCAGACTGAACAAAGATTTGCTTCTTTAAAGCTTGTAAGTAGATGGATGAAGATGGATTTTTGATGGCCACTTCGAAATTGCCCTCTATTACTTTCCCTGAAGATCTAGTTGAGGTTTCATCATGTTTTTAACATTCCAATAGTCCAAGTTTGATATGTTTTCCTATATGATTCAGCCGTGGTTTAGTCTTTGTTTACTGTCATGCCTGCTTGCTTCCAGTTTAACGTTTTGCAGTGAACTAGGCTTCCAGTTCATTGCAAAACAGTGAACTTTGCGCCCAGTTCACTGTAAAATAGTGAATTGGGCCTCCAGTTCAATGTTTTTCACTAATTCACTTGTTGTATATACTCATTTTTGTTGTAAAATAATTTAATAGTCGAAAATGGATGCGAGTGGTTCTGGTTCATCTAATGTCCAATCTAGGATTGATCCAGGCTGGAATTATGTGCGTCAGACTCCTGCCGCAAATAAAAATGATTTAACTTGCAATTTTTGTGAGAAAGTCACAATGTGTGGAATTTTTCGTGCTAAAAAACACTTAGTTGGGGGATTTATAAATATCAAAGTTTGTCTCAAATGCCCACAACGTGTACGGACGGAAATTCAAGAATATATGGAATAGAGAATGAATGCATGCAATACGGAAAAGCAAGCATTCTCTGACTTTGCAGATGTAGATGCTTTTGGAAGCGATGAGGATATAAAAGACAAGAGAGTGAAGATTCATAGATGCGGACCAAGCAGTGTCGGTGCGTCTAAAAAGCCTCGGATCAAAGGACCGATGAATTTTTTTTTGCACCTAACATCAAGAAGAAAATGCAAAAAAGAACTAACAAAAGCTAATGAAGCAAACTACAATTAACGAAGTGTGTAAAAAGGAACTTAGAGGGAGGGCTTGCAAACATATAGCTCAATAGATGTATGATGCGGTTATTCTTTTTAATGTTGTTACTTATCCTAGTTTTGCAGTGATGATTGAGTCTGCTAGACAGTTTGGGGTTAGAATGAATGAATAATGAAGTGAAGTCAAGAGTATGATGAATAATTATGAGGATGGGTGGAGGTTGCATGGAAGTTCCATCATGGGGGACGGACGAACAGATAAAAAACAGAGAACGCTTATAAATTTTTTGGTGAAATCACTCAAAGGAACATTTTTCCTGGAATCTGTTGATGCATCCGATTACGCAAATACTAGAGAGGGAATGTTTGAATTGCTTGATAGAGTGGTGGAACGTGTTGGAGAGGCCAATGTCATTCAAGTTGTTACTGATAGAGAAGGAAACATTGTACAAGCAGGTAAATATATATTAATCATCATTATTTAATATTTATTTAATTTTATTGTCATATATTGATTTGTTATTTTTTTCTTTTTTTGTAACTCTCAAACTCTGATATGAAATAGAAAAATTATTGGAAGCAAAACGACCGCATGTATATTGGACACCGTGTGCTGCTCATTGCATTGACTTAATGTTGGAGAATATTGGGAAGATGCCCAGTATTAGTAGAACAATAAAAAGAGCAATGACTGTAAATATCTATATTTATGTTCGTCTTGTACTTGTCAACATACTAAAGAGCTTTACAGGACAAGTGGAGCATGTTAAGCATGTTGTTACAAGGTTTGCGACTTCTTTCCTTGCTCTTCAGCGCATTCATAAGTAGAGGACAAATCTAAGAAAAATGTTCACTTCACCTGAGTGGACATCAAGCAAGTGGGCAAAGGAAACGGGAGGTAAGCAGGTACATGCCATTATATTAATGGTCTCTTTCTAGAGTATCGAGTATTATTGTGTATAGCTTGAGATTTTTTGGACCTTTAGTTCAGGTACTAAGATTGGTTGATGGTAAGAAAAGACCGGTTATGGATTATATCTATGAGGTTATAGATAGAGCGAAAGAGAATCATAAACTCTTTCAATGGGAAAGAGGAAAAATACAAGGATGTCCTGGAAATTATGGACAAGAGATGGGAAAATCAATTTCATCTATCATTGCATATGGCGGCTCATTTTTTAAATCTGGAATTCTTTTATTCAAATCCTGATATTGCATTTAGATGGAGAAGACATAAGAGGTTTATACCAAACAATGCAAAGGTTCATTCCAAGTCATGACAATCAAGATAAAATTATGGACTAACTAAGTTTATATAAAAATGCTGAAGGATTATTTGAAATGTAATTTGCAGTTCGACATAAGAAAACAAAGTCCTCAGGTTAGTAAATTAGACATTCAAAGTTTCAAACAAATAATTTATTTATTGAGAATGCTTTATTAATTTCTTGATATTCATTTTTTGGCAGCTGAATGATGACAATCTTATGGAGTTGATACTCCTAATTTGATTAAATTTGCAATAAAGGTTCTAAGTCTCACTTGCAGTCTCAATTGGTGATGAGAAGCGAAAGTTCTTTATAGTTAAGCGTGCTCAGGCTGGAGTAGTCTCGGGATGGGTGACCTCCTGGGAAGTCCCCGTGATGCCCGTTTAACTTGACTTTCCCTTATTAAAGGGAGCCTGCGGCTTCCAACAACCCGCTGGTGGACCGAAGACGGGTTGGGGTGCATGGTCTGCAGACCTGTTGAGGCTGAACCTTTTTGAGTGTGATGTTGGGGGGTTTCGGAGGAATTCCTTTCGAGCTGTATATTGGGGAGGTCGTTACAAAAAACTGCACTTTGTTATAACGGTCTCCCCAGCCCACGGCTCAAAAGGACGACCGTTGGCACCCCTAGCACCACGCTCAAAAGGGTTCAGCCTCAAATAATCTGCAGACCATGCACCCCAACCCCTCTCCAGGCCCACGGGCGGGTTGTTGGAGGTCGCAGCCTCCCATTGATGAGGAAAAGTCAAGTTAAGTGCCCCTACGAGAACTTCCCAGGAGGTCACCCATCTCAGGACTACTCCAGCTCAAGCACGCTTAACTATGAATTACTTTCGCATCTCATCCCCAATTGAGCTGCAGCTCAATTAGTGATGAGAAGCGAAAGAACTTTATAGTTAAGTGTGCTCGGATGAGAGTAGTTCCGGGATGGTTGACCTCCTATGAAGTCCCCGTAGGGGCGCTTAACTGGATCACTTCTCATCAAAGGGAGGCTACGGCCTCCAACAACCTACCAGTGGATGGAGAGGGGTTGGGGTGCATGGCATGCAGACTCTTTGAGGTTGAATCTCTTTCGGGCGTGGTGCTGGGGGTGCCGGCGGTGCCGGCGGTCATCCTTTCGAGCTGTGGGTTGGGGAGGTCGTTACATGCAGTGCATCTGGATGTGAGCGTAATTGGAGTTTTTTCGAATATGTATATATTTAAATTTAAATTTTTTAGATTAATATGTGGATGTAAATATGTAATCTGTTAACTGTGTTCTTGATTAGTTTAAATAATTATATAATTAATTGTTTATTTGTTTATGTTGCATGTTCATAGCTAGAAAAGAAATCGGCTAGCTCAACAACGTCTAAATGATTTGGTATTTGTGAAATATAATTGAGCGTTGCGTCGACGATATGATTCACGTGATCGTATTGATCCAATCTCTCTGAAAGATATTGACGACAGCAATGAATGGTAGATGGGCAGAATGGAGGAAGATGATGTAGTTGAGCGGGATGAAGAGTTGGTTTTTTATGACGATTTATTGAATTAGGGTGCAGTTACTAGGAGCACTGGAGTCGAAGAGGACATCTACACGACGCGCTTATCCAAAGGAAAGAAGATAGTTAACAAGGGGAGCACATCTAGGATGAGGGCTCCTACTCCAGCAATCCTTACAGATGATGTCGAGGATGAAGAAGTTGAGTGCAATGAAGAAAAAGAAAATTATAGTGAAAAAAATGAAGCTCTAATTGATTCAGAAGATGAGTAATTAATATTTAATGATGACGAGGTTGATAAAAGTTGAAAAATTATGTGATGTTATGTTATTTTCTTGCACATTAATTTAGAGTTTATGATTGTTGACTTGGTAATTTATGTTTGTTTTTGGTGCGAAGCATTGCATTGTTGATTTGGTAATTATGATTGCTGACTTAGTTGATTTTTTTTATTTTGTTGCCTTCAAAAACTACTCATTTTCCTTGGCTTCCACCAGATCTAGCAACCGAGGCTAGAATTTTAGTCTGGAAGGTATGCCATTACTCATTAGCCATCTCAGTTATATTATGCTTGATTCTAATACTTCCTTTATGTTTTATGGAGGAATTTGGTCATTCATTAGCTGGGTGAAATCCATGCTATATTGTATTATCCGGTCTATAGCTATATGTGCTGGAGACTGGTGAGTGGAGACTGAGTTTTCTCGGACATATCAATGATATTGCAGGTGCATTTGAGTATCATGACTTTTTTTAGTTTTTTCCCTTTCATTTGAACTAGTCCCTTTCATCTTCTTGGACAGGTTTTAGTTCATTGGATATCCTTGTGTTGGTGATTTTTCATTTGAAAAATTTTACAGCGTATCTGATCGACAAGTACTAGAAGTTTTTTCATCAAGTATTGGTGGTTTGCTCTTTGTTGTGGCAGTTATTCAAGAGGGGTTGATGTTCAAAAGGTACAAAGACCTTTACCCTAAATTTGCATATCTTCGCTTGATGCTTTATATTACATGTTGTAGTTTTTTATTTGATTTCTGGTTGCACTTTGTATGTATCAATTATGAGTATCATGTATTAATTTAGCTTTTTTGGTGCGAAGCACTGCATTTTTGAGTTGGTAGTTTAGATTTTCAGTGAATTGGATGCTCAATTCACTGATTTTATTTCAATTTTTCATTTTTACACATGACGTAGCTCGGGCGCGCGCCTGCGTCTTGCGTCTGGGCTCTAGGACCCCTTTGCGCCTCGGTGCACCTTGCGCCTTTAATAACATTGCTCTTACCTAATCTTCACAAATGCAAGCTTTGAAATTTCCACATATCTTCTCCATTATCCATATTTCATAATCATTAAATTATATTGCTAGTTGCTACATTTTACCCTTCTCATGTTGTGTTTCAGGATTTAAATACGAACAAAGCCTCCCTCTCTCGTGCCTTTACAACATTCTCTACATAGAATATCAATTGTTGGCACAAATATTTAGGGCACACCTTTGTTGCTTCTATGCAACATTTGCAACCTTTTATTTTTGTTTCTTACTTTGCACTTCCATTGCAATATATGCGAGCATGTGAACACAAATACTGTTTTCACTTCCATTGCAATATATGCGAACATGTGAACACAAATACTATTTTCCTTGTTATCGTTCTTCGTCTCATTTTGTACTTATTCACATTGATGTATGGGGACAATTTCCTACACCCTCATTGTACAGATTGTGATTGAATAAATGACAACACTCAATCAGCTAGCATATGACATCACAAAATTATAGGAAGTTGAAGAAAGTACATTTATGGCAAGTTGGTTTTTTCAAAGATCCTTACTCCAATTTGAGGGGGTGTTAGAAATTAAACATGTGGAATATCGATATTTTAGCCATATCCTAATTTTTTGTGCACAAAAATATGTGTGTGTGTTACGTAGTCGGGGAGAAGTTGAATGCCCTAGAGGGTTGCTAGGATTAGAAAGAGGAAGAGGGGAGGAAGAAAAATAGATACCCCTTAGGGTTCTCAAATTCAAGATACAGCCAAGATACCAAAATACAAGGCATGGAGGGTTTGTATAACTCCATCGTCCCAACTACAATAAAGAGAAAGATACATTGGGTTTCCAAAAGATATGTGCGCCTTAATAACCTTTATGCGCCAAAGTGTCATTGGCGTGCCTTTTACGGCGCTGGAATTCTCTCCACATGGGTGGACGTCCCTCTCCCTCCTCCGCGTCCGTATCAATGTCGTTCTATGGAAAATTTGCCCTATCCTCAAGGCAGGAGTCCGGAAACTGAGAGTGGAAAATAGACTGGTCAACTCATGTGGCCTCCGACAGGAGCCGGTCAAGCCAATGTGCCTAGACTTGATTAACTGAGAAACCCTCTCAAATGACAGTACGTGTATCCGTGATAAGGTGAGGGAGGTAGTCTAGCAGGGTAAGCCCGGGAACCGAAGGGGGTAGAGTCTCCTCGACCAATGGTCTCCCATAACCCATTTTAACAAAGACGAGAACAACGGGTATATGCAGCTATCCGTGGAAGGCGGAGGTGGTACGCTTCGGTGCGCACATGTTCGGCAATTTCAAACGGGTCGTAAAACTTGGTCACGAGCTTTGAGTTGGTCTGCGGGATCACAAAAATCTGACGGTGCAGCCGAAGCTTGACAAACTCGGTATGCCCTTCTGAAAATTATACATCTCGGTGATGGCAGTTAACAAGGGCAGTCATCCGATCGTGCACGTGTTGAAGATGATGATGCAGTTAGAGAAGTATAGAGTCACGATCACATAGTAGATCATATAGGGACGTCACTGGGCATTCATCGGGGAGATTGCAAGTGAGGGATGGTGGTGATCTACCATACACCGCCTCAAATGGAGTGGTACTGGAACTGGTGTGAAAGTACATGTTGTAAAAGTACTTGACCCAGGATACCCAATCTGCCCACACCCGTCGGTGGTCGCACACAAAACAATGGAGATGTCTCCAAGAAACGATTCATTACCTCAAACTGCATGTCCTTATGGGGGTGGTAAGTCGTATTCAAACGAAGCTGAGTACCCAGCATATTGAACATCAACTGTCAAAAAGATCTCAAGAATAAAGGGTCGCGATCGCTCAGAATGGAGCGAGGGAACCCACGCAAACGGATCACCCCATCAATGAAGGCTTCAAAGACCACTGGTGCAGTAAATGGGTGTCGGAAGGGAAGGAATCAGCGTATTTGGATAGATGATCCACGACCACTAATATGTAATCCCACGTCTTGGAGCGAGAAATCTTAAAGATGAAATCCATCAAAATTTCCTCCCTGGTGTGGATCACAATAGGTACTGCTTGGAGGAGGCCCCCCAAAAAGAAGACCTCGTACTTAGCACACTGACATGGCAGACAGTCTGCCACAAATGTTTTGACCAATTGGAACATGTCGGGCCAATACAGAGATGCTAGGAAGGAGTATGTCTGAAAGTCACCCGCGTGTCTGCCACAAATGTGCTCTGATAGTGCAACTCTAAGAAGGAGTCCCAAAGTAGCTTCCTTCAAATGTTGCTTTGTTTTTAACTTAGGATGGTTTGGAAGCCTCGCAATGTTTTGATCTTTGAAGGCACATTACTTCCATTTGTCGCGCTCGTATGAAGAGATGTGAATGCGGCTAAGGAAATTTTTGTGGCTAGAGGAGGAAACCTCGAGTGTGTTCTGGCACACCGTCTTTACAGGGTTCACGATGGTGAATGATTCGTCAACCTTCTGTAAATTCCATGTTGTGGGAACCTCCACAGGACGATTGTGTTAAACTCAACTTTAATGGTGTCATGAAACGTCAGTCAGGTTGGGTCAGTGTCGGATTGGTTATTATAGACTAATGTAGTCATGTACGATTGGATGGTGGCAGTCACTTTCGTTGATTTTTGTTCCCACTATTGAGCTCTATGGTGTGTGAGAGGGCCTCCATCAAGCGACCTTTGTTCTTGGGTTCCAGCGCATTGTTGTCCAAATTGACGCAATGATGGTTATACAATGGATCAATGGTTCTTCTATCTGTTCTGATAGCATAAGGGGACAAGTTCGGGACATTAGAGATTTGGTCTTCGGACTTCATGATTGTATCATCGAGCATGGTTACTGGGTTGTTAATAGTGTGGTGGATTGTTGTGCCAATCTGGCGATTACCAAGGAAGACTTCTCATATGTGCAGGATGACCTCCCCCCGGAAATGCGCACTTTGGTGGACTCGGATTGCAATCAGTGTGCTCCTGATCGGGTTCACTAACTCTTAGAAGTTCCCGTCTTAACAAAAAAAAAGAGGGTCACTAACATCAAGAAAGGCAGCGTTCACATAGGACATGCTTATCTCCAAAGAGACGCCACTTGTAGAACATCCTCCACTGTAGAACACTGCAGAGCCCAATATATCCACCAGCGACGCTAGCAATCCGCTGTGCAATAATCCACTGGAGTTCTGAAAAAATAGCAGAAATTTTGTTCAGATGGAAAGCGGGACCTTCCTAACGGGAAGAATGCGGGATTGTGTTTTTGACGAAATTACGAGAAGACGAGGAGGCACAGTCATGGAGCAGATAATATGGCTGTGCTCGATGAGATCGATATTCAAGCCATGGAGAACGAAGGCATCGTAGAAATTCGCCGGAAGTTCGCCTGCTAGGAGGACTCCGCCGCCGCTGGTCGGTTCCAGCGAACGTTTCACGGCATCCAGTTCCATTATTTGGCAGTCAGGGACGGCTGGAGCAGTTGAAGAGATCTTGACGATGAGATGCGGAAAGGCATGAATAAAGGCAGGCAGCCGCCGGGGATTCGGATATGACCAACGTCGATTTTGTCGGAAAATCCCGTCCGGGCAAAAGTCGCGACAAAATGGACGTCGATTTCTTCCCGGGCTCTATTTGTTTGGGCGTTTCGCTGCTCTGTTTTGGGCAAATGTTGTCGGAAGGAGGGTAAACAAATGAATCTCCGGCGGCCTTTGCTTTGTTTTCACCCGCTCGCCTTGAGAAACGCCCCAAAAAACTCCGCTTGGAGCAGCCACCTTCCCCCTCCGGTTCGAACACTCCGTTTCCACCCGCCGGATCGATCCGCCACCGCCGAACCAAATGAAGCCTTATGGTCTGTTTGGGATACCGGTGTCATTTTAAAAGAGAGCAGTTCAAAAGAGAGATTCTAAATTGTATTTTCAAAACTGACTTGCTGTTTGGATAACCTCCGTTTGCGATCTGGTTCAAAACTGTAAAATAATTATCTGTTTGGGAAAACATCATTCCGATGGCGGTTAGAACGTCAAACATTAAAAATAAAACACATACAACTTAAATAAAATGCAATATGTTCAGACTCAATTTTCGACGGCTTCATAAAGTTGTTCAGCAATAGAGTCACGCAATGCCAACATTTGACTTGATCCACTCCTTCCACCCCGACCAATTTCATTGTTCTCCCTCCTTGAATTGTTTGCCATTTGTACACCTTGCCTAATCAGAAGTGCATGAGGGTATACAAAGCTGTCATCATTATCGCATCGGTAGAAATGACTGTCTACATTAGAATGATGTCTTCGTATAAAATTATGCAGTGTCATCGTTGAGATCACAATATTTCGTTGTTTTTTGAAGGCATACTGCGGCATATCACGGAGAATACATCATTTATTCTTCCACACTCCAAAAGTTCGTTCTATCACACTACGCAACGACGAGTGTGTCTTGTTGAATATTTCCTTTCGTCCTTGTATCGGACGTCGGCCGCGTGCAAAGTCTGGCAAATAATATCTTATTTTTGGGTACGGTTTAATATATCCAGTCTGTAATGGTAACCAGCATCCACCAAATAGTATTTTCCTGTGTGTTCAAAATTGTAATAATAAACTGTAAAGTACGATTGTTGTAATCAAAAATAAATTATTACACGTTACCTGGTGGTGGATGAGGGAAATTCCAACGCTGATCAGTAATTGCACTATGGAAAATACGGCTGTCATGTGCTGAACCCTCCCAACCAGCCATGACAAAGGTGAATGTCATATCGAAATCATATATAGCCATAATATTCTGAGAGATATAACTGTGACGTCCAATGTAGGGAACATGTTCGTCTACTGGGATGCGGGCATCAACATATGTACCGTCGATTGCTCCAATGCAATCTTTGAAGTATGGCATGTATCGATCATCGTTTAAAATCTTTGCATGGATATTTGTAAATTGTCCGTCTACCGGCGCAATAAGGTCCAGTGATAGCCTTATTAAAGATGTCAAACATCGTGAAAAATATCGATTAATTGTTTCTGTCGAATGCTGAAAACGCTCGCTGCAATCCATCATTGTCATGTTATGCGCCATAATATTTATTGTGATCGCCAGTACTTCTCTTGCAGTAGTACTCCTTGACCCTTGTAGACCATGAGATTCGACTAATTGTTGAAGTAGATCTATAAAAATATTTTTTTGACATTCTGAAGTTATCATGAAAGCGGACAGGATGACCATCCAATAGTTCTCCAACCCATTTATCTCCTGTGTTAGTTGACGTCATGTGAGGGGTCTTGTCTTGATAATGAGTGTTGTGATTGAGAACAATACATGCACTTGTGTTCACCATCATGATATAATAAGCTATTCTCCGACGTTTATCTTTCAGAGTATCAAAATCCGTGTCAATGCACTCTACATCATTTTCAGAAGCCACCTGACACGATAACAGTTAATCAACCACATTAGATTTGGAACTTAGAAAAAAAACATTGGAGATAACAGTTAATGGGAATTGAATATTGCCGTGTTAGCATAGAATTGAAGATAGAGTCAGGCACAATATGTGAATATTGCAAAGCCAACACCATCCTGGAGGAGGAGCAGCTCTGTGCGAATAAACTCTTGATAATAATGCTAATAAACTGTTTTAATTTAACATCATACCAAGCTCAGGAGAAGGAGGCAAATCGATAATAAAGGAAGATCGGCTTTGAGATTGATCGACCCTGGATCCAGAATGATGCTAGGGTTTGGAAGATCAATCGGGCCTGGAGGAAGATCGGCTCCGAAGATCTGCGTGAAGGGGAAGATCTGCGCGACGCTGGTAGATCAGCCCTGGGGGATATCTGCGCGGCCTTGAGGAAGATCTGAAGATCTGCGCGGCCTTGAGGAAGATCTGAAGATCTGCGCGACGCAAAGCTTCTAGATCGGGGTGCGAAGATCTGCGCGACTGAAGGGGAACGACGCTGGTTGCGGACGGGAGAAGGGGGAAGATCTGCGCGCAAGGAGGAACCCCGAGGGTTGGTTTATAGTGAAGGAGGAGAGGAAAATGTAGAACGACGGGTTGCGGACGGGGAAGCTGGTGCTCTTTCCTTCAGCCTCAAAACGACGGGATTATGCCCTTTTCAGCCGGCCGGTTTAAACTGGCTCCAACCAAACAGGTACCAAGAAATACTGTATAGGTCCGTTTTAAACGAAATGGACCCAAAATGGTATCCCAAACAGACTCTTAGTTGTTGGCACCCAATTATTAACCGCACTCCAAATATATTATCGTATCCGGATATTTGATCTGTCGCACTCTGTTGTTAACCGCATCCCAAAATATTTGAAAAAACTTTATGCACCCAAAATTCACTAAGGGTCCGTTCGTTTCAATGACATTGATATTAAAGTATTGACTTTTAATCCAATATCAATACACATGAGAAATGGCATTGAGTTTAAATCCAATTCTTTTGTTCAGCCGCATGATGACTTTCTGTCATAGAAATTGACATTAATCACTTTTTATTGTTCGTTTGCATGAAGATTTTCAATCATAAGAATTGGCATTGGTCAATGCTCTCAAATAAAAATAACAAACGCGGATTTTTCGCCCGACATCAATTTTATCGTACGGACACGATTTTTTCGTCATGACGCAATGTTTTTGTCTGGGCTTAAATATTTCAGCCCGAACGTGAAATTTTTCTTTCAAACGCGATTTTTCACCGCGACGCAATTTTTTCACACGGACGCAATTTTTTCGCACGGACGCAATTTTTTCACTCCGACACTACTGTTTTGCCCGGACGCGATTTTTTCGCCCGAACTCGACTTTTTCGCTCGGACGCGTTTTCTTCGCCTACACGAGATTTTTTCGCCCCGACGCGATTTTCAAACGAGGTTTTCTTCTTCCCATTTTTCAATGAAAGATTCATATCAAGTAATTTCATTGTACCCGCCGTAAAAAAATCGCCCGAACGCGATTTTTTCGGTCGGACGCGATTTTTTCGCCCGGAAGCAATTTTTCGCCCGAGAGTGACTTTTTCGCCCAGACTCGATTTTTTCGCCCCGACGCGAAATTTTCGCTTCGGGGAGAAAAAATCACGTCCGGGCGGAAAAATTACGTCGAGGCGAAAAAGTCGCGTCTAGGAGAAAAAGCCGCGTCCGGTCGAAAAAGCTGCGTTCGGCCGAAAAACTCGCGTCTGGCGAAAAAAACGCGTCTGGGCGAAAAAATCGCGTCCGGGCGGAAAATTCGCGCCCGGGCGAAAAATTCGCGCCCGGGCGGAAAATTCGCGCCAGGGCAGAAAATAACGGCCGGGAGGAAAAATCGCGCCAAAGCGGAAAAATCGCGGCCGGGTTTCCAATTGAGCCCGGGCGAAAATATCATTTCCGGGCGAAAAATCGCGCCCGGGCGAAAATATCAATTTCAGGCGAAAATATCGCGCCCGGTAAAATATCAATTCCGGGCGAAAAAAATGTCCACGGGCGAAAAAATGGCGCCCGGGCGAAAAAATGGCACTTTTCGCGCCCGGGCGAAAAAATCGCGCCCGGGCGAAAAAATCGCGCCCGGTCGAAAAAATCGCGCCCGGGCGAAAAAATCGCGCCCGGGCGAAAAAATCGCGCCCGGGCGAAAAAATCGCGCCCGGGCGAAAAAATCGCGCCCGGGCGAAAAAATCGCACCCTGGTGAAAAAATCACTTCTGGGCGAAAACAACGCCCACGGGCAAACAAATCGCGTTCGAACGAAAAAAATCGCACCCGAGCAAAAAAATCGCGCCCGAGCAAAAAAATCACGTTCGGGCGAAAAATCGCGTCCGGGCGAAGAAAACGCCCATGAGCGAAGAAAACGCCCACGAGCAAAAAAAATGCGTCTGGTTGAAAAAATCGCGTTTGGGCGAAAAAAGCGCGTCCCGGCGAAAAATGCGCTTCCGGGCAAAAAAAACGCGTCCGGGCGAAAAAATAGCGTCCGGGCCAGAAAATCGCGTCAGTGCAAAAAAATCGCATTCGGGCAAAAAATCATGTCTGGTCCAAAAAAATCGCATTCATGCAAAAAAAAATTACTCTTCTTTTAAAAAGCCGAATCACACAACAATTGCTTATACGAACAGCGGAAATGACACAATATACTTGATTTGAAGAAACCCTTTCAACTCAATGATATACATATGTATGTATTTGATGTATGTTTCAGTTCATGCATGCAAGTTGCCTATGTCATATTGATTGGACAGGTGATCCAGGTTATATTGATAGGTGGACTCAAAGAAGCTGACTTGAATGACAGAAAATTGCATAAGTACAAACGTGTTGAGTTAAGCAAGTTCACTCAATGTCATACAACTAAAAGTGAGGAGTGAAGTCAGGACAGTCAACGCCTAGCAAGTTGCAGTGCAGAGAAATGGCTAGGTACAAAAGTGTCGACACGCTTCAACTATGTCGACACCTTTGCAGGAGCTGTGTCGAGACAAGTCAGTTATCTCGACACCTTGAAGATCAAGTCAGGTGTGTCGAGACAAGTCAGTTATCTCGACACTTTGAAGATCAAGATAGCTGTGTCGAGACAAGTCAGATATCTCGACACCTTAAGATGGTAGTGTCGAGATAATACAACTGTCTCGACACAACGAAGACTGAAGTATAGACTTAAAGATGTCGACACCCGGCAGATTGAAGTGTCGAGACAATTCAACTATCTCAACATAGTGAAGAATTAAAACAAGTGTCGACACCCGACAGACAGCAGTGTCGAGACAATTTAACTGTCTCGACACAGTGCAGATTTAAAGATGTCGACACAATCGACAGTTGTGTCGAGACAAGTCAACTGTCTCGACACCTTCAAGTTCAGACTGAAAATTTTACTAAGTAATATTTTGCCGAGACTGCTAAGATGTCTCGACACCTTCTAAGAACATTAAGTAATATTATGTCGAGACACTTGAGACATCTCAACACTTTTGATTCTGAAGATTTAAATAGTCAACACAGAAGTGTCAAGCCAAGTAAGAAGTGTTATGTCAGCTATAGTGACTTGATATCTCATCATAATCAGTTTGAAGGAAAATTTGAATTATGATGTCACATGCTGATGTCATCAATAAGAAGCCAGCAATCCGTGAAGGCTATAAATAGTGGGGTCGCCTTCACAGAATTATCAATTCAAAAAAATCAATTCTCTCATTCTAATTTATTCCAAGTCAGGGGAGGACAACAACTCCAAGAAGAAGAAGGAAGACGAAGGTCTTCAAGAAAATCTTCCGATCCCTTCAACAAGTTGATCAGAGGATTAAGGTGGTTCAGTTCTATAAGTTCTTCAAGGAAATCAAGCCAATCAACATCATGAACTTACAGATCCAGTGAAGAATCATTTCAGTCAGCCTGTTCATCAAGAATCTATCCTGTGCTGCTGAATTGAAGAATCTGAATTCTCAGATAAGTCAGATTACATAATTACTATTTTCTGAAGATTACTTTCTTTCTTATTTACCTCTTAATTTTGTAAGATCTATTTGAGATCTGAGTGGGTAGGAGATAAATTCACTGAGTTGTAAGACTGATTTATAAAGGCTGTGGTAGGGTTCTTGAGGGACCTGAGGTAAGTGATTTGTGTGGGATCGCTGAGGTGTAAGCTTGTGTTATAAAGGCTGAGGTAAGGTTCTTGAGGGACCTGAGGTAAGACATTGAGTGGATCTCTGAGGTAGGACTAGTGGGTCTGAGTTGTAAGTTTTTTAACAAAAACTGAGCCTGTAAGATCTTTTGATCTGAGTTGAAAAGGAGGAGATATAACCTTATCTAGCACATTGCTAGTGAGGAAGAAGGGGGAAAGTATATATACCCTAGATAGGGGAACCACTATAAATTCTCTGTGTACTGTGGATTGCTTGTGATGTGTTTGGTGGATTGCTTGTGCTGTGTTCTTGTGAAAGTTTATTTTTCTAGTATCTGCTGAACATTTAATCTAAGTGACTAAGAAATTTAAAAGACACATATTCACCCCCCCTCCTCTAGGTGATTAACACCCATAGATTTATCTTTCAATCTCCAATGACATAATCTCTATCACAATGGTAGCTTATGTTGAAGGGTTATAACACAACCTTGTAAGCAGACGTCAATTATGTGACTTAGGCTATGTCATTGAGTTCCACAATAATAAGTATCTGATTAAAAAGTCAAATGACTTTGAGACTATTCTTTTAGGAATAAAGAGTAGAAATATTTATTTCTTAGATTTCATTTATAATAATTCGTCTACTCCTGTTTGCCTAGTAGTTAATGAGAGAGAGCATCTTTGTTTTCAATGACACAAGAGACTTGCTCTCATTAATTATAAGACAATTAACAAGTTATTTTCTGATAATTTAGTTAGGGATTCTCCTTATTTAATATGTGTTAAAGAGGGTCCTTTTCATGCATGCCAGATGGGCAAGCAAATAAGAGCCACCTTTAAGATCTTAGCTCATAAAAACTCCAAGAGATGTCTCTATCTATTGCATATGTATCTATTTGGTCGTATGCATATTCTGAATTTAGGAGGGAAGTTGTATATCTCTGTGATTGTTGATTATCACTCTAAGTATACATGGGTATTCTTACTTAGGAAGAAGTTAGATACCTTGGATGTCTTCATTACATTTGTTAAGAAAATCCAAAATATGATAAAATGTTCTGTGGTCAAATTGAGAAGTGACCATGGTACAAAATTTCAGTCTGGATCCATGATAAGGTCTGTCAAGAACTTGGTATCACCCAAGAATTCTATTCTCCCAAAAATCCATAACAAAATGTGGTAGCTAAGAGAAATAATAGGACTTTGATTGAGGTTAGACGAACCATGATTAGTGATTCCTCACTACTAGAATATTTTTGGCCTGATGTAATCAATACTGCATGCTATGTTTTAAACATGGCTTCTATAAAAAAAGTCCAAAGTAAAACTCACTATAAACTGTTGAAAGGCAGAAAACCATCAATATCTTATTTTATAATCTTTGGTTGCAAATGTTATATTTTAAATAGTGGAAAAACTCAGTTAACTAAATTTGTTGAAAAATGTTGTGTGGGAACCCTTATTAGATATAGCTCCCATAGTATAACATATAAAGTATTCAACAGGACAACACATGTTGTATAAGAATCAATGCATATTATTTTTGATGAGTCTAGTCTGCTATATAAGGGCAGATCCAGTGTTACTAACAATGAAGGTTTTGGGCTTAATATACAAGATCTGTCTATTCAAGACAAGCCAAGCTCAAGCAGAAATTCTTCTCAAATTGAAGTGCTTAGTGAAGAAATTCAGCCAGCTGATGGAATTCAGGAAGCTGCAGAAGAAGAACAAATAGATGAATATATTCTAGCAAACAGACTTGATGCTGATAGATTACCTTCTACAACCAGAAATATGAGAGATCATCCCAACACTCTCATAATTAGAGATGTAAGTCAAGGAGTGGCCACGAGAAGCAGAATTCACAATGAAGCTTTCTTTCTGAGCTTCCTGTCTCAGGTGAAGCCAAAGAAATTTGAAGATGCTAACAAGGACCCCTTCTGGATCTATACAATGTAAAAAGAACTACTCCGGTTCAAAATATGTAAAGTATGGAAGTTGGTGGCAAGGCCAAAAGGACACAACATCATTGGTACCAAGTAGAACTTCAAAAATAAGATGGATGAGAATGGTGTAGTAGTCAAGAAGAAAGCTAGATCAGTAGCCAAAGTTTACAGACAAGAGGAGGGCATAGACTTTGAGCAAACCTTTGCTCTAGTTACAAGGCTATAGGCAATAAGGATGTTACTTTCCAATGCTTCCTTCAAGGGTTTCAAGGTATACTAGATGGATGTAAAATCAGCACTCCTCAATGAAAAACTAAAGGAGGAGGTATATGTAGAGCAACCCTCAGGTTTTTTGCATCCAACCCTAACCTCTCAAGTTTACTTTAACCACATAGTTTTCGCCCTAAATCACCATTCGTTTCTCACACAAAAAAGAGGGCATCGCAAATGGCGTCTTCGCCGCAAACGGATTTCTAGCAAAAACCCTATAGTGCTCGTCATGCAACATCACCGTATCATACCACCGGTCGCGATTACGGCTTCACACATAATGCCTAATCCACTAACGGAGCGGATTTCTAGTGCAACAATATGACGGGAACGGACTCAATTGACCCGGTGGCTCCTCTTGAACAATGGCGACCCGAACCCCTCTCATTTGAGAGATCCGATGCCTAAAAGCTTGAAAAGAAGCAAAAGCGAAACGGATGATATGCGCGCATCCTAAAAATTGAGAGGAGAAATTTCATTACCTTACGACTCTGTCTTCCTAGCCATGAAAATATTAATTTGCATGCATGAAAGTGTGCGCTGAAAGAGTCTAGTAGTCAACCTAAATCACCTAGAGGGGGTGAATTGGTGAGTTATGAGTCTTTTAGCGGAATAAAAATTAGTTCAAAATAAGCACACAGAAACACAGAGAATTTATAGTGGTTCCTCGAGTTAGTTACATCCATTGTCCTGCCTCGCCTATCTACCAGGAATGGCTAGATTTTGCTACTTCACCTTTATCCCAGATTGAAAACAATCTTACAACTCAGAGCCTCAACTCCTACAACTTAGAGACAATGCTCATATAACTCAGAGACAACTCTCCTATAACTCGGAGAACATCTCTCCTATAACTCAATCCAAAAACAAGGATCTACAACTCGGAGACAAGAACTCCTACAATAGTATACAAAGTTTTACACAACAAAAGATTAAAAGAAATCTTCTTCAGATCTGAAGTCTTCAATCTTTATTTCCTCTAAAAAGTCAATCTTGAAAGCCTTCAGAGTGCCAAGATCTAGTCGATACACTGGACAAAGAACAAATTGTGCGGAACATCGTTGTCAGCCAAGAGAATTGTGAAGAACGGTATCGTATGCCAATGTGAGCTTTTTATTGAAATTTCTCGATTTGGAATTGTAAATGCACGATTAGGGTTGATCGAAATTCACCCTATGTATTATTGGAACTCCTCTTCTTCTAACGATTATAAATCCCTTTCATACAGAGAAATCATGAGTTACTATTCATGGCGGATGGGATGAACTAAGACGAAAATTTGAAAACAGAAAATTAAAAACCTAAGTATTATTCGTCGAGTATGTACGAGTAAACTCGTCAAAATGCTTCGAATCTCGACGAAAATGACTTAGATTATTCCAGACAAATCTATCGGAGAACTCAGCGCATTCCTAGACAGACTCGACGAATTTGACAAATATCGACTAGCATACTCGACGAATTCGACGAGTATCGAAAGATACTTTCAACGAATTCGACGAGTATCGACTAGCATACTCAATGCTTTTTTACTTGGTCGATTCTCAAGGATACAGGAAAAATTTGCAAGTGAATTCCTATGAATTCGACGAGTATTAATAGGTATACCCGACGAATTTGATGAGTATCAACAGATAAACTCAATGAATTCGACGAGTCTACTCTACGATACTCGACGAATTTTCCTTCTAGAAAATTCTACGAATTCGAAAAGTATCAGTAGGTATACCCGACAAATTCGACGAGTATCAGCAGATAAACTCAACGATACGACTCTACTCTACAATACTCGACGAATTTTCCCTAGAGAAAATTTGTCTATCCTGTATTCAACAACACTTTCTTCCTTGAATCTTCTAACACACTTGAAATAAAAGTACACTCCAATAGAGAGATTACACGTGGGTCAACACATTGACCTACATAATGAGGGATTACATTGTATAGTTTCGTGTTTCATGACCCACTATAACCTGACATTGGGTTTTACTTAGCAATAGAGTCCTGCAAGCACATAATTAAAAACACACAATCAAATACAATCTCAATTCATCTTAGTTAAAGGGACACTTCTTCAAATCAGGGTTATTGTAGATACAATACTCATCAATCTCCCCCTATTTGAAGAAGTCAGAACCCTATAAACTAAGGTGAATTGTACACAAGATAATCTTAAAGAACGATGAGGGAAGGACATTAAAAAAATTAGAATTAAGAGCAATTGGAATCAAAACATTAATATATATATATATATATATATATATATATATATATATATATATATATATATATATATATATATATATATATATATATATGCAAGTTCTGTCAGGGCAAACAGTTTTCCCAACCATCAGAAAAATAAAAGACATTAAACTTGTTTCCCCTGGCTCTTCTAGAACTTTCTGTCAAAATAAGTTTTTGGCTTTGGAAAGTACTTCAGCGGAATAAGAGGAGAATCCAGATCATTAAATCTGTACTTCCTGAAATGTAATCTCCTTTTTGCATTAGCTACCTCGTGTTTCTGTCATTCTTCCCTACTATAGTGTTTGTACCTGTCTTCATTTCCTACATTGATTAATGTGAAGGTGTCCAAGATGATACTTTTTGAGATCGGACTCCACACTTTATATAGTTCTCTGTTAGGATCCGAACTGATCGCAGAAGGGCCTTCTCCAAACTTTCTTCTCTTAGGAGTTAGTTGAGAGGCATCCTCAACCACCTGAATCTCTGGTCAAGCAACAACATCATTTGTTCTATACTGAGAGAAATCTTGAGTGTCTGACCAGTATTGAGAATAATCCTGAGCAGGATGAACATCAACATATACTGGATCATGCATCACAGATTCTTGCATTCTTGCATCAGCAAAACCCTGACCACCAAACATTTCCATATGTAGCCATTTGAAATTTTCATAATTGTAGATGTTGATTGCCTTAAACTATTCTTTCATGGAGGCTTCAATTGCATTAACCTTAGTTTTCAATTCTTCCTCCCCCTTTCTAACTTCTTTAATTACTTAGGCAACAATCACACTACTGTAATAGACCTTCTGATTGTCAAAGTGATTCGTCCCGGAATTTTGGGAATTGATAACTATTTTGGCATTCTCATCAACGTTCTTGAGAACACCTAGATTGCTTTTCATCCAGCCATCGTATGGATAATAGCTTGTCCACCTTGCAAAAACCAGCTATCAAGAGTGGACTCCAACTTATCAAAACGCACCTTGACTTCAGCAAGGCCGTTGTTCATATCCCTTTCAGTCTTTCACTTTCTTCAGAACTTTCTTCATGGATAAAACAAATCTTGCTTGTTTCCTGGCCATCATTTCGTCTATGGACTTCAGTAAAGAAGTATCTGAACTTGTACTTGGAAGGACTTTAGTTGGAATGCTTGGAGGAAAGGGAAGGTTTGCACTGTCCTCAGAGTCACTAGACGACTCTGCTATTGGGGAAATATGAGTTGTAATAAATCTTGTGGGATCCTGCCCCTCTAGGATAGGAGGATGCAGCTCTTCATCTCCTTCCTCATCAGAAATGTCAACAATTTTTTCTTCCTCAACTGGAGGCCCTCCTGGCATCTTTGCAATTTTTTTCTGAAGGTTTCATCAAAAGAGCTTAGAACTGAAGTCAATTAAAGAGCTGGAGAGATGAAACAATCTCCATGAAGAATGTCCAAGGGTTCTTCAGGGATTTCAATGTCATCTTCCAAAAATGCAATCACTTCTGCATCAGGAATATCAATATCTACAATCTCTGAATCTGCCAAAACTGTATCTACAATCTCTGTATTTACAACTGTCAAAATTGTATCTGCCTCTGCCAAAACTGAAACTGTCTCTGATACTGCAACTGCTGGAGAAGGAGGGACTTCTTCACTAGACATCTCCCCCTGCCTGGTTGCAGTATTTTTTTGCCAGGCCCCTAGATGAAGAAGGTCCAGAGAAAGATGCAACAATAGAAGTGAGAGAAGATAGAAGAGGTG
This sequence comes from Platanthera zijinensis, assembly GCA_039513925.1. Lineage (NCBI taxonomy): Eukaryota > Viridiplantae > Streptophyta > Magnoliopsida > Asparagales > Orchidaceae > Platanthera > Platanthera zijinensis. Next base: position 81,124,610 of record CM077095.1, on the reverse strand, counting down.
TGATGGCAACTTCATGCTTGTCGTCATGAACTTCTGTAACTTCGGCGCATCAAACAGTTTCAAAACATCCTGAAAAATCTGATCACTGTGCTTGAATGATGCCAGATCAATATCAAAACCAGAATCGAATTTTATGCTTGACAAAATTGCCGCTGTAATTGCCATTTAAGAGTTCCTGCAGAGAAAAACAAAGATCAAGTGCAGAAGGGAAATGGAAAGCGCGGGACTAGTTCCATCTAAACCCTAGTTTATAAGGTTTAAGAAAACGAAGAGATGGGATTAGTCAAGTGAATTAACTATTAAAACAACTTCAAAACCAAGGTTGGCGAAATATTTTAATAAAAAATAAGTTCGGTAACCTCAGATCGAAGAGAAGGAATAAATCGTCGATCTCAGATCGATGATAAATTATCTGAGCAAAAAAAATCATCGATCTCCGTTCGGCGATAATTATTTCGCAAAGAAGTGATTGTCGATCTCCGTTCGACGATCGACTTCACGAGATGCTAGCAGATCGCCGATCTCCGTTCGACGATCTGTCAACAAATTGTCGATCTCAGACAGAAAGTTAAATAATCTCATCTCCATTAATCATACCTAGCTGATTCATGAAGAATAGATATTTCTTTTCATCCAGGGGTTTGATGAAAATATCTTCCCTTTGCAAATCAGAGGGATGAAGGTGAGATTATTTTATTTTTTCTACACACTCCATAATGAAATGATGCCTTACATCTATATGCTTAGTCCTAGAATGATGAACTAGATTCTGTTCTATAGAAATAGCACTAGTACTATCACAAAATATAGTTGAATTATTTAAGTTGTATCCATAGTCTAGTAGCTGATTTGTATCCATAACATCTGAGAACAGCAACTGCCAGCTGCTATGTATTCAGCTTCTGCTGTTGATGTAGACACGGATGTCTACTTTTTACAAAACCAAGAGACAAGCCTAGCTCCCAGGAACTGACATGTTCTAGAGGTGCTTTTCCTGTCTACTATACATCCAACAAAGTTAGCATCTGAGTATCCAGTCAACTCAAATTCTGACTCAGCAGGATACCAGAGTTCTAGATTTGGGAAACTCTTTATATATCCCAAGATCCTTTTAAGTAAAATAAGGTGGGATTCTTTAGGGTTCACCTAGAACCTAACACAAAGACATGTGGCAAATATGATATCTGGCCTACTTGTTGTGAGATATAACAGGGACCCAACAATGACCCTATATAATTTCTAATCAATAGGTTTCCCATGCTCATCAGAGTCAATCACAACATTGGTAGCCATGAGTATTTTCTTAGCTGAAGCACTTGTCATCCCAAACCTTTTGATCAGCTCATTAGCATACTTGGATTGGGATAGGAAAATTCCATCAGGTGTCTGCTTGACTTGGAGACCAAGGAAGTAGGAGAGCTCACCCATACTACTCATCTTAAACTTTGAATGCATAAGGTTGGAAAACCTCTTGCATAGTTTGGGATATGTAGAGCCAAATATTATGTCATCTACATATATTTGTATTAACAATATTTTGTCATGATGATGCTTTATAAATAAAGTCCTATCAACTATGCCTCTAGAGAATCTATTTTCTAACAAGAAGCTAGTTAGGGTCTCATACCAAGCTCTTGGAGCTTGCTTGAGGCCATAGAGAGCTTTATGCAACCTATAAACAGAAGAAGGTTGAGTTGGAGAGATAAAACCTTGTGGTTGTTCAACATAGACTTATTCTTTCAGTTCTCCATTCAGAAAAGCACTTTTTACATCCATTTGATAGACTTTGAATTTTTGAGAAGCAGCATAGGCCAAGAAGATCCTGATTGCCTCTAACCTTGCCACTGGAGCAAAGGTCTGACCATAATCAATGCCTTCTTCCTGCCTATACCCTTGAGCAACAAGTCTAGCCTTATTCCTTATAATTTCTCCTTGTGCATCCATCTTGTTTTTGAACACCCATTTTGTTCCAATTATTGGGTAGTTCTTTGGTCTTAAGACTAATTCCCAAACTCTACATCTCTCAAATTGGTTGAGCTCCTCTTGCATTACAAGGATCCATTGGGGATCTTGCTCAACATCTTAAATGGAATGAGATTCAACTTGAGAGATAAAGCAGGCATGCATAGGGTCCTGGTGGAGTTGATGTCTAGTCTGCACACTGGCTGATATGTCTCCAATCACTTGAGATACATGATGATCTCTAAGTGTGACTAAATCAGAAGGAGGAGTAGGTTGTTAAACAGCTGGTGGGGGTAATTCCTCTTGTGGAATTATTTCAGCTGCTGGAACAATATTAGTGGGCTCACTGATTTACTCATCACTGTCTTCAAATACTTGTGGAGAAGATGATGTAACAGCCTCAGGGGTGAGGGTCACAGCTTCCAAATTCTCACACAAAGTAGGTACCTGCAAAGTCTGATTGGTAGAAGTATTCTTCTCTTTATAAAACATGTTAGTTTCATCAAAAGATACATGTACAGACTCTTCAATTTTTAAGGTAGATTTGTTGTAGACCCTATAAACCTTGCTTACTTGGGAATATCCAAAAAAAATTCCCATTTCAGACTTGGCTTTAAACTTTCTAGTGTATTTTCTGTTGTTAATATGTATGCAACAAACACAACCAAATACTCTAAAATAGTCTACTTTAGGTTTCTTCCCTTTGAGTAGCTCACAGGGGATCTTAGCCTTTAGCTTATGTATTAAACTTTTATTCAGGACATGGTTAGTTGTGCTCACTGCCTCTGCCCAAAAGGTAAGGGGTAAGTATGCATCAACAAGTAATGTACTTGCAGCTTCAATCAGGGTTCTGTTTTTTTCCTTTCAGCTACCCCATTTTGTTGAGGAGTTCTAGGAGCAGAAAAACATTGTCTGATACCTTCCTTCTCATAGAACTCTTGCATATGAAGAGACTCAAACTCAGTACCATGATCACTTCTGATCAATACAACTTGAGTAGAGAACTCACTCTGTATGCACTTGAGAAAATCTGTAAGAACCTTGAAATTATCTGACTTGTTTTTCAAGAAGAACACCCAAGTGAACCAGGAGAAGTCATCTACAATAACCAAGGTGTAAGACTTCCCTCCTAGGCTTTGTACAATAATGGGTCCAAAGAGATCCATGTGAAGCAAATACAAAATCCCAGGTGAGTCACTCTTATTAATGGATTTGAAACTATTTTTAGTTTGTTTGCCTAGTTGACAAGCCCTACACAGGCTTTCTTTCTTATAGGGGTAAGAAGACAATCCTCTTATAAGGTTGTCCTTAGATAGCCTAGCAATGTATTTTAAGTTTACATGTCCTAACCTCCTATGCCATAATTCATTTTGATTACAAGATTGGTTAAATAAACAAATTTCATTTATGACTGAATTGAGATTAACAATATAAATGTTACCTACTCTATAACCTATTAAGACAACTGTGCTGTCAGCTGAAGAAATAATGCAAGAGGACTGATTGAATGTTACCTGAAATCCTTCATCACAAAGGTTATTGATGGAGATCAAGTTATGCTTCAATCCACTTACATATGCAACCTTCCTGAATGTGACAACACCTATCCTGATTTCTCCATAACCTTCAGTATGGCCAAAGTTGGAGTCACCAATGATAACTTTAGGTCCTAGCTTTGACTCATAGTTGAATAAGTTATCCTTCCATCCAGTCATGTGCTTTGAGCACCCACCGTCCAGATACAATTGTTGATTATATGATGGATAGTTCTTCACCTGCAACAATTAAGGGGTCAATTATTCTTGACCCAGGTTACCTTGGGTCCTTTGTTTTCTTGATAAGAAAAACTTGAGATAACAGACATAGTTGGCTGAGATTTATAGCCTAGTGGATGGTATCTCCTAGGTGGAATTTCCCAATGGGTGAAAGGATTGATTGTTTGTTTTTTCTGATTAGGGTTTCTGTTGAGAATAGGATTTCTGTCACAGTTAAAGGTTTTATTAATTCTCACTGGGTTCAACGATTGGAAGTGAGATCGTCGATCTGATTTCGACGACATGGGTTGAGATCGTCGATCTCTGCTCAGAGAAGGATAATACTCATTCTCTATGCCCCATGTTCGTTGATCTCTGCTCGATGATCCATACTTCCATCGTCGATCGCAGTGAGACGATTGGTTATAGCAAATATTTTCGTTCAAAGATCGTCGATCTGGGTTCGACGATTTGTTCACATTTTGTCGATGTGAGTTCGACGAAAACTGCTGAACATTATTTTTTACTTTGATTTTGTTTGTTTCTAGTTTTCTATTTGTCATGTTTGTTTTTATTTGCTGTTAAGGGTCTCTCATAGATTAGTTCTTTGCCGTTTTCTGAAATGAATTTTACTGGGGTCTTTAGTGCATTTCTCTGGACTAGTGGGGGTTGGCTTGATGAGGCACCCAAGCCCAGTTTGCCAGTTAGTTTGGCATTAACAGTGCTTGTAATGTCCATCAGCTTGAGGCTTCTCCCATTAAGGGATTCTTCAAGTTGCCTTGCCTCAGCTACTTTGATCATTCAATTTGCAAGTGTAATTTCATCTTTTAATTTATGGTTTTCTGAAACTAAACTACTTTGATCATTCAATTGCTCTCTAAGTTGTTTAATTTCCTTTTCTGAACTAATAAGGTCCATGCACATAGTCTTGAAATCATGTATAAAATCTTCATAATTAAAGTCAAAGGAAGAGAGTACCTGATCCACTTCTGAAGGTGGTTGTTCATCATCTGATGAATCTTCTCCTGAATGAGTGCTGGAAGCATCAATTGCCATTAGGAAAACTTCTTTTGCCTTTGCTACCTCCTCATCTTCATCACTAGAGCTGGAGGATGAGGAATCCTCTTTAGTATCACTCCAGGTTTCTACTACAAAGCCTTTCTCTTTCCTCTTATGCTTGCTTGAGAAAGGCTTACTGTATTTCTGTCTTCTGGAGTCTTTGTCCTTTCTTATCTCCTTCTTATGATTCTCTGGACACTCAGAGATGTAGTGTCCAGGTTTCCTGCAACCAAAGCAAATAACTTCTTTAGTTGGTATTTTGTCATACCTGGGTTTATCTTCTTATTTGGATGACTTCTTCCTGAAGTATCTTTTGCCCATCTTGTAGAATCTCTTTGCTAAGAGGCTCAAGAACTCTTCATTAACAGCAGGAGCTGCTGTTTCCTCCGTAGCCTTAAAAGCAATATTCTGCACTTTCCTGACTGGAGTAGAAGCCTTCTGCTCTGCCTCCCTTGTCTTTGTCAAGTGCTCAAAGGATTTGAGCTTTCCCAAAAGTGTTTCTGTGGAAATTTCTGAAATACTTCTGGCATCTTTGATAGGCAAGATCCTTGTGTCCCAAGAACTGGGAAAACACATCAGTATTTTATCATTGATCTCTGTCAGTGAAATGTCCTTGTCCAATGTTCTTAGTTCACTGATGATGGCACTCAGTCTTCCATACATCTCTTCAACTGATTCAGCATCTTCCTTTCTGAAGTTCTCATACTTGGCAATAAGAAGGGATCTTCTGTCTTTTCTTTCTTCCACTGAACCTGCCACCATTTGGTTCAAATAATCCCAGATGGCCTTTGCTGATGTGTAGTCAGCAACCTTTTGGAAAATGTCATCTGACATAGTCTGGGCCAGTATGTTCATGGCCTTTGCATCAGCAATCTTTTCTTTCTTCTGTGCATCAGTCCAATTTGGTGGTGGAATTGCATGAGTGTTAGTAGATGTAGAAGCAGCTGCAGTTGGCTGAGGTGGACCTATCAAAATAGAGTTGAAGATGTCTTCATCAATTTAGTTCATGTATAATCTATTTCTTGCCTTCCAGATACTGAACTTGTTTAAGTTACAGACTGGAGGTCTGGTGCTTACATAGTCCTTGTTCCGTGCCATATGATAAATGAATAGCTAAGGAAAAGGAAATCTGAATAAATATGGATCTTTGTTCAAGTGTTAGCTTGTACAACCAGGAAACACAACAAACCTCTGATACCAATTGAAAGGAGGGAGTTATTCAGATCTACTCTAGAGGGGGGGGGGGGGGTGGGTGAATAGAGTGTTTTAAAAACTTTTCTCTATTTTGATCTATTCTATCAGAGTACAAAAAAATAGGTGATACCAATAAATATTTAAGCAGAAGGAAAGCTAGAGAACTATTCTAAATATCATAGAAAATAGCAAGAGCAAAAGAAAAGGGTGCAACCAGACGACACAAGAAATTATAGTGGTTCCCCAAATCTGGGTACATCCACTCTTCTACCACCCTGGTAGGAATCACTCTCAGGATTTTGATCAGGTGACTGCCACCAAATAATATCTATTTCAAGGGAGATATTGCAACCCTTCTGGCTTTTGATCAGGTGCCGGAAAACCAACTTGAAGTATTTTGATTAGGAGACCTCACAACCAGGAATTACTTTTGAAGGGAGTAAGAAACCTTTACACAGAGGGGGGAAGGAAAAAGATGAGTTGTCTTCTCTTTTCTCAAGCAAATGAGAGAAGACTTGAGAGTAATCATGATGGAATCAAGGCTTGTCCTGTGATTTGAATGGTTCAGGAGATCAGAGCCATGTACAGGGTATAGGACTTGAATTCCAGAAAGCTGAGACTGATTGACGATGATTGTCTCCACAAGCTTCCTGAATGAACTCTTGTTTTTGGAACTTAGAGATGTTCTTCTTCTTTTTCTTGCAGCCTTGTGATTTCTTTCAAAAGTCTGTCGACTGCATCAAGAAGTGCTAAATAATAATTCTCTGGGTCTTTTTATTCTCTGAATCCTTTTCCTTTGAATAATTCCAAACAGAATTTGAAATCATCCACATTGATTGACTGCCGGAATCTCAGGAACTTATGCAACGACTATAAGAGAATTAACTCATTTCCTTAACTGTCCCGAGAAAAGCTGTATAATAACTCTGTGAATACTAGTAAATTAATGTTTGCCAAGGAACGACTATATTCATAGAATATTTGCATTAATCACTTAGAGTCATATAAGCAATATAATAATCAGTCAATAAGGAAAATAATAACTGCAGGGAATAAAATGTTGATCTGGCAGAAATCGTCGATCTGGTCCTGAGATCGTCGAACTCAAACATCCTCTATCATCGAGCTAAGCCCTGTGATCGTTGACCTGAAAATCTGATTTCCAAACTATGCTTCAAGATCGTCGAGCTGAGTGGTTGATCGTCGATCTCAATCCTGAATGTAGATCAGAGATCGTCGAGCTAAGTTCAGCAATCGTCGATCTCAACATATAGAGATAAAACTCTGAGATTGTCGAACGCAGAATGAAGATCGTCAACTCTCTTTAGAGATCGTCGAACGACTTTTCTGCCTAGTTCAGTCTCTACTATCTTCTAAGTCTCTGATGTCTTGGTCTCGTCTCACTGATTTGTTGATCTAACTGACACCTAAGACACTAGACTAGACCCTGGCTATATAATGTGGGTCTGACTTAGCCTAGATTAGTGAATCTAGCCCAAATCCAAACTAGGGATCCAACATTATCAACCTTGGTGTGGATATAAACAGAAGAATGAACTTGCTCCCCCTCAGACATAGTTGAGACAATCTCTGGGAGACATACGATTATGTTTGCTGTAGAAGCATCAACATAGAATTATTTACATAATCAATAGCTACAACGTGTTCTGCATCATTTACATTATCAGCAGCCAACACATCATCATCAACAACATCATCAAAAATATCAACATCCATACTATCATCAGCAACAATCTCATCATCAGCCAAATTAGGCACAACCTCAGCAGCAGCACAACCAATCTCAGCGATCATTGTGTGTGGATAAATTGTCTCTACAATTGTATCTACAACTGTATCTGGTACCACTGTCTCTATACTAACTGACTCTTGAGGAACTTGAACCTCAACATCCTGAACCACTGCATCTGGAACATCTGTCACTTAAGAAGAAGGAATAATCAAGGGCACTTGAGCATCAGTAACCACTTGAGTTTAAACAAACTCCCCCTTAATTCCTGCACTCAAGCTCTCAGAAGTTTCATGGGGGAAAGGAGGAAGAATCCTATCCTCAGGTACAAGCTCCTCCTCTTCCTCAGGCACTTCCCGGAGACCACCTTGCCTTGGGATCCTTCTTTCCCATCTTGAGAAGATTGAAGAATCGATCTTCTTCAAGTGATGAACTAGTAATCCTTTTGTCATGTCCAATGTATCTCTGTCCAACTGATTCAAATATAGGTTGAGTATTCTTCCAAAGTTTGGTGCACAAAGATAGTCCATTATTCTTCCAAACAACACTGCTCCCCAGTCAATTCTCTTCCAGCAGATGATGATGACTAGAATCTTGAACATGTCTGAGGACAAGTAATCATGAGATCCAACTTTACACAAAAGAACTTTTCCTATTATGTTTGAGAGATGTTTTCCTTCATCATTCATCCCTTTCCTCTTAATTGTTGTAGTTCCTCTTGGCAGACCACAGAACAACAGGGCCCTAGTGAAATCATCATCTTCTAATTGGTCGGTTTCTTCATACTTTGGAAGCCGCAGAAACCTCGTGAGGAGGGAAGCCTTCACTTTAAATTTGACTTGTCGGACCTTGCTCTTGATGAGAGTGTCCTCACGACGGAGCTTTGCATTTTGGAAGAACTCCAGAACATCCTTGTCTAACACTTTACATGGGTGTTCGAGAACGAAGGTGAGACCGGCCGATTCTAACATGAGAATTACATTTCGGAATTCGTCTATAGCCGACGCGAACCCTATTCAGACTAGCTCCCCCCTACAAGCAAGTTACTAGTTCCACGAGGAGCCATGAAGAAGAATAGAAATCTAGCGGCGATTCGATCGGAGGAGAAGACGAACGCTGTTGTCGCGAAATTTGAAGCGGCAGAGAAATTTTCGACAGGAATCGGGAGTTCTATTTACTTGAAGTGAACTGATTTACACTAATATTCCTATATATATACTTAAAGTTTCGAGGAAAGAGAAATGGGCCCGTACCTTAAACCGGGTGACTCTTCGGATCAAATATAAAAAAAATTAACCTGTGTAAAATTCGTTGAAATCCCACGGGAGCTAAGTAAGATTCATTGAATATCGCCGAGTCTCATCGAGGAAATACATATGGTTTTGATGAATCAGTGAGTTTGCACGAATGCTTCTCGACGAATTTGCCATGGAAAATTTAGACTTCTTTGAGATGTAATTTACCGAGAGATTTCTAACTCCTTAGCCATCTTCATGATTCTTTGTTGAGCATGTCCAGTTCTATTTTGATGAATGAGAACTTGGCCTCATCCAGTTGCTTCGTGAATATGTCTACGACTTGCTTATCCGTTAGGACATAACTGGGAATTATGTCCCTATTCTCCACATGCTCCTAGATGAAATGATATCTGATTTCGATATGCTTTGTCTGGCTATGAGAGACTGGATTATTTGCAATCACAATCACACTGGAGGAGTCGCAAAACATAGGAATCTCCTTGAATTTCAAGTTGTAGTCTTCAAGTTGATTCCTGATCTATAGAAGCTGTGCGCAATAGCTCTCAGTAGAGATGTACTCGAACTCAGCAGTGGAGGTTGCCCCACAATTTTGCTTCTTTCTGCTCCATGAAATAAGCCTTCTTCTGAGGAATTGGCAAGTCCTGAAAGTGCTTTTCCTATCATCCCTGCTACCTGCACAATCAGCATCTGAAAATCCAATTAGCTCGGCGTCATTACTTCTTGGGTACCATAAGCCAAGATTTAGTGTACCTTTAAGGTATCTCAAGATCCTCTTTACAATGGCATAATGAGATTCCCTAGAGTTCACCTGAAATCTAGCGCACACACATATTGAAAACATTATATCGGGTCTACTGGCAGTAAGATAGAGCAAGGACCCAATTATACTTATGTACTTGGTTACATCAAAAGTTTTCCCTTTCTCGTCCTTGTCCAGAGACATAGTTGAACCCATTGGAGTCCTCATTGAGATTGCGTTCTCCATTTCGAATTTCTTAAGTAACTCTTTGGTGAACTTCATCTGAGAGACAAAATTTGCATCTTTAGATTATTTCACATGAAGTCTTAAGAAATACTTTAGCTCTCTCATACTACTCATTTCAAACTTCCCTTGCATAAGTTTAGAAAACTTCTTGCAAAGGTGGTCCTCCGTAGAGTCAAAGATAATGTCGTTGACATATATTTGCATTAGCAAAATCTTGCCTTTAGCTTCCCTAAGAAATAATGTCTTATCTATCTTTTCTCTTGCGAACTTGTTCTCAAGAAGAAAGCTACACATCGTCTCATACCAAGCTCGGGGAGCTTACTTTAAACCATATAAAGCCTTATTAAGAAAATATACATGATCTGGGAAAGTGGAGTCAACAAAACCTGGAGGTTGTGCTACGTATACTTCCTCTTTTAGATTGCCGTTGAGGAATGCTGACTTCACTTCCATTTGATAGACCTTGAAGCCTTTGTGAGCAGCATATGCAAGGAACAACCTGATCTCTTCGAGTCCAGCCACTGGAGCAAAGGTCAGATCGAATTTGATCCCTTCTTCTTGTCTATACCCTTGAGCTACAAACATGGTTTTATTCTTTATAATTACTCCATTCTTGTCCAGCTTATTTCTGAATATCCATAAGGTACCAATCACGTTTTGTCCTTTGGGCCTTCGCACCAATTCCCAGACCTTGCACTATTCAAACTAGTTGATCTCCTCTTACATAGCCATTATCTAAGAGGCATCCTTATTTGCTTCTTAAAATTTTTTTGGCTCGACCCGTGAAAGGAAGCTAAGATGTAATACTTCGTTCGTAGTACCTCTTCTAGTTCTTACACCGTCACCTGGCTCTCCAATGATCAGATCAACTGGGTGATCTCTTAGGTGTTAACACTAGATTCCTTCCTATCCCACTAGCAGGTTCTTCCACTACTGTTGCATTTCCTACAGGTTGAGAGAGTTCATCATCTTGTAGTTCTTCTTCCACCATACTTGGATTGACAACTTTGACTAAGCTTGGAGCATCTTCCTTGACCGCTCCTTCCAAGCTTAATTCCTTTAACCTGACACCTGCATCTATACTAATAACACTAGACGAGCTACTATGAAGCATGCTTGTCTCATCAAATACAATATTTATAGACTCTTCTATAATCAGGATTTTCTTGTTAAAAATCATATATGTCTTACCATAGCTACTATAACCTACGAAAATACCTTCAAAACACTTTTCACTAAAATTCGTACGATAATTCTTCCTATTGTTAAGTATGAAGTATTTACTACCAAAGATCCTAAAGTAGGACACAATCAATTTTTTGCCCTTCAACAGTTCATAGGGAGTCTTACGATGGCTTTTGTTGATTAATAATCTGTTTTGCACGTGACAAGTTGTGTTGTCTGCTTCATCCCAGAAGTACTCTGGTAGTGAAGAATTATTCAACATAGTTGTACATGCTTCAATGAGGGTTCTGTTTCTTCTCTCTATAACTCCATTTTGATGTGGAGTATATGGAGAGAGGAAAACTCATGAAAGATACCTTGACTTCCATAAAATTCTGTCATGGCCCCAGACTCAAATTCTATTCCGTGATCACTTCTGATTTTGACCACTGAGCTGTTTAATTCATTCTGAATTTGCTTGATAAAATTAGTGAAAGCCTCAAAGGGGTCTGACTTGTGTTTTAGAAAGAATACCCAAGTAAAATGAGTCTAATCATCAACAATGACTAATGTATAGACTTTACCTCATAATTTTTGAATTAGCATGAGACCGAATAAGTCCATGTGAAGTAAGTATAAACTTCTCGAAGAATCTTTTTCAACAATACCCTTAAAGGTAGCCCGTATCTGCTACCCATTTGGCATGCGTGACATGGACTTTCTTTAAGACACTTAATGCTGGGGGCATCATGCACAAAATTTTGAGAAAATAGCATACTAATATATTTGAAATTTATATGTGCTAATCTCTTGTGTCATTGGTCACAGAGAGACGCACTATCTTTTGCCAAAAAGCATACTGGTGTAGAATTGTCTAACCATATAAAATTTAAGCAGAAAATATTTCTACTCCGAGTGCCTGTTAAGAGTGTCTCCAAATTGGTAGACGATTTTATCAGTCACTTGTCCTTGTAGAACTCAACGATATAGCCTTTATCACATAAATTGACTTATGCTTATGAGATTATGATATAATCCTTTAACATAAGCCACTTATGTGAAGGAGACTATACCATTGGTAATTATACCGTAGCCTTTAGTGATTCTCCAGTCAGACCCTCCAAAGATGACTTTTGGACCATCTTCGACTGGGGTATATTCTTGAATTAGGCTTCTGGTCCCGGTCATGTACCAAGAGCATTCACTGTCCAAATAACAAATTGGAGTTTTGTTGGCCTTTGGACATACTTGCATTCATGAATCATTTACCCTTAAGAACCCAAACAGATTTGGGTCCTTAGTTCCTTATTAGCTTAACACCACTTGGAACATTAATATTTCGAGTGGTCGGTCTCGAAATGTTAACTCGTGGAGTTTCTGTTGAGTATTGCATCCACAATAGACCTGATTTGAAGAAGAGCCTGAACAAGCTAAGTTGAAATGACAATGTATTTGACAATTCTATCAAGTTGTGCTTGCAGCTATTCCATGCTAAGTACACACCAATGTCAGAGTGCAGTGAGTCAATATATAAGGGTCTGCGCAACGTAATCCCTCGTTATGTAGATCAGAATGTTGATCCACGCGTGCTCTCTCTATTGGAGTGTACTTATTTTCAAGTACACGGTCAAGGTAGATCAAGAGCAGAAGAAGGAGCAAGGATGGATCAAAGACCAAGCTATCAAAAGAAGTAAGGAGGAAAATTCTTCCAAGTAAAAATCGACGGGAGTCGTTAGTGACTCCCGCTGATTTCGACGGGAATCACTAAGTGACTCCCGCCGACTACTTCCAACCGGCAAAGTTAGAAATTCTGCCAAGGCAGAATCGACGGGAGTCGGGAGTGATTCCCGCCGATATCGACGGGAATCACCAATGACTCCTGCCGATTTTGCCTTAGGCAGATTCTCGCCGCTAGCTGGACTGAACCGAGCCGCCGTGCGCTGTTTCGGCCGAGGCTAGGGATTTTCCTCGTGGGCCCCACAACGGCTCGTAGGGTTGGCTCCTGGTATAAATACATGCGTATTTTGAAACTCTAAAGCACACAATGAAATACGAAACGAAATCACGCCGCTGTGACCTAGCGCATCACGAGCTCCGCCCTCACGCACGTCGCCGATCGCGATGTTGTCGCCGCCGCTGATCTCAGCTTGTCTCTGATCGCTCGACGACAACATCGAAGCAAGCAGCCGGTCTCACGTGTCTCTCTTGAGATCTCTTATCTTCTGATTCGTTGAATGAGACTTGTTCTCCCTTCCGAATCGGTTGAGACGTTTGATCCGACTGAGATCGTTCGAAGACCTAGCTTGCTTCGTCAAGAAGTTTTGATTTACAAAGCATCGCCGCCGCACTTGCTTGCCGCCGCCGATATTAACAAGATCCATTCCAAGTGAGAAATCCGGTTGTGGACTCTTCGTACTTTTCGTGCAAGCTTCAACGAACGAAGAAGGACATCAGAATCTCCATAAAGCATTGTTTGTATTTTTATTTACATTCAATTTTGTTGTAAAGGAATTTTCATTCCTATTTGTAAGGGTTGGGTGCAACCCGTTGTGGTGGAGTTGTGACTCCATTGTTGGAAGGGTTCCTTCCATGGTTGGGGGAGCGTTGCTCCTAGTGTGAGGATTGGATTTCAATCCGTTTGGAGAAGTGACAAGGTCGTCCCTTGGTGGGAGATAGGTCGAAGGGGGAAAGTGGACGTACCCAAATCGGGGAACCACTATAATTCTTTGTGTTTTCTGTGTTTTGTTTGCTTACTTGTGCAGGTTAGTTTAATTCCGCAAAAGACTGCACGACACCTATTCCCCCCCTTATAGGTTGATTAGGTTGACACTAGATACTTTCAAGTGATATCAGAGGGAGGTTACTCATCAATAAGGTTAACACCTTGAGTAAGATCCTGTGTCTAGTGTCAAGAAGAAAGAAGATCTCAGGAATGGACGAACTCAAGTATACAGGAAAGATTCCAGTATGCACCAAGCTGAATTTTCCCATCTGGAAGGAAAGGATCAGGTTCTACATGGAAGCAGTCGATCCCCGACTCTTCATGATAGTGGTGGAGGACCCTCATATCCCCACTAAGGCCTCAACCATTGATCCGACCAAGATGGTGCCCAAGAGGCTCTCTGAAATGGATAAGGTTGAGATGGTGCTTGTCAGCTTAGATAAGAAAGCTCAAAACATTTTAGTGAGCGCCGTCGATGATTCAATGATGTAGAATTTCAGCAACTGCAGGACTGCCAAGGACATCTGACACTGCCTAATCATTCTGATGGAGGGCACAGATGAAGTAAGGGATGATCGAAGATCCCTTCTGAACCAGAAGTATGAGGCCATCAGGCAAGGTCCCAAGGAAGAAATCGTAGTGACATTCGAGAACTTCCTGAAGATCATTAATTCCCTGAAGGGTTATGGCAGAGTGTTCACCGATGGTGAACTAAATGACAAATTCCTTAGATCCCTGACTAAGGAATGAGACACTAAGATCTGCGCCATCAGAGAGTTTGGCAAGCTGGCAGAAACTGATCCCCAGATTCTGTTTGGGAAGCTAATGTCCTACGAGCTTCAGCTAAACACCAGAAAAGCTGAAGAGGAGGCCGATAAGGCTGCTGCCAAAGAAAAGACTGTGGCCCTGAAAGCTAATAGCTCAAGGAAAGGCAAAGGTGCAGCCTCGTCCCGCTCTCGGAGAAAGGCTGAGGAAGAAGACTCTGAGCCATGCTCATCCGGCTCAAAGCTATCTGAAGAAGAATTCTCTTTCATCACTCGAGAGTTCAAGAAGTTTCTCAAGATGAGGAATCAGAGAAAAGGAGATGGCTCCTCCTCCAGACATCAGAAGAAGAATTACTCTTCTAACAGGTATGATTCTAAACAGAAAAAACATCGATCTGCTGACATTATCTGCTTTGGGTGCAATAAGCCAGACCACGTCATTGCTGACTGCCACCAAAGCAAGAGAGATAAGGGGAAAGGAGAGGTGCACAAGTCCTCTCGAGACAAGAAGAAGGAGAGGAGCTACATTGCCAAGAAGCCAAAGACACTGAGTGAATCTGACTTATCAAACTCCAGTGATGATGAGGAAGCCTACTTCGGGCTAATGGGTCGCTCCGACTCAGATGGAGATTGTCCCCCATTTACTGGGAAGGTAAAAGATCGCACCCCCCTCTCTAACTCTGAGTCTCCTGAAGATGATCACGAGGACAGCCCATCTGCCCGTGAAGCTGAACTCCTCGAAAAGTATGAGCTCCTGCTCAATACATTTGAAGAATGCCGAAAGAGGTTGAGCGCTCAGAAAAAGGAAGTCAAATTCCTTAAGGCTGATAGAGTGTCCCTAGGAGAAGAGATCACTGGCTTGATATCTCTCTGACAGGAACACCTGGACTTGACTTCTGAGCACTCAGATTCTCTAAGGCTCCTTGATCAAAAGCAGGAAGAAATTAACAAGCTGGAAGAACAACTTGCGACCGAGAGGAAGATTGTTAAAAGCTTCTCTATGCCTAAGACCGTTCTTCCTCTGGTTGATGAACTCTCTGCTCAGGCTAAGGGGGCTGGCTTAGGGCATGTGGCTGAGCCTGGTAAATCATCCAGGAGAAACAGAAATTAGAGGAAAAATAAGGCTACTAAGAAGGGCTCTGCTGCAGAAAAGGGAAAGGCCCCACTCGGTCATATTTCATTCTGAAAGCCTAGCTTTCCCTGCAATGAGCATGACTTTGAGTCAACCTATGGCCACCTCTTCCGGCCCTCGGTTGAAAAACCCAAGAGCCGGTATGATGGATGGGCCTTCTCCAGCAACTACGGTGAGAGTATCTTCAAGGCACCTTATGAGGAAATCCAAGTGGAGAATTATGGCCACTTCTCTAGTGGCCATAATAGGAAGCAGGAACCAATGGCCAAGCCTGTTATACAGAAGGAACAGGAAGTGAAGAAATCGTGTGACTGCTGTCATCATGATTCCTCCACCTCCAGATCCAAGGCCCCGGCTGGACCCACCGTTCCAAGGGTGAAGCAGGAGCCTAGGAAACAGTACAACAGGTTTGACTGTTGGTGCTGTGACAAAGTTGGTCACTTTGCCGTGGATTGCTGGTTTAATCCAAGAAATAATGAGACTCCTCATGTTAGCAATGCGAGACCGACCACTCGTAGGGTTAACCACCCGAGGGAGAGTGTGCTAACAAGGAATCTAGGACCCAAGTCCGATTGGGTTCCTAAGGGAAACTAATTCTATTTTGCAGGTATATCCAAAGGCCACCAAAACTCCAATCTGGTACTTGGACAGTGGATGTTCCCGGCATATGACTGGGAGAAGAAGCCTGTTGCGTGATTACTCCCCAGTCGAAAATAGACCCAAAGTCATCTTTGGAGGATCAGATCGAAGAGTCACCAAGGGTTATGGTATGATATCCAACGGTGTATTCTCTATCACAGACATGACCTATGTTGAAGGGTTAAACCATAACCTGATCAGTGTAAGCTAGTTGTGTGATAAAGGATACGACGTTAAGTTCTGCAAGGAAAAATGCCTGATAATATTGTGTGCCTCTTCGGAGACGGTATTAACTGGCATTAGGAGCAAAAATATTTTCTGCTTAGATTTTCTTAGCATAGACTCTTCTACCCCCGTTTGCCTAGTAATAAAAAACTGTGCATCTCTCTGTGAACAATGGCACAAGTGATTAGCACATATTAATTTCAAAACTATTAATATGCTGTTTTCTAAGAACTTAGTAAGGGATGCCCCAACTATTAAGTGCATCAAAGATAGCCCTTGTCCTGCATGCTAGAAGGGCAAACAGACTCGGGCTACCTTTAAGGGCATTACAAACAAAGACACTTCCAGATGTCTTTATCTTCTGCATATGGGCTTGTTCGGTCCAGTGCAAGTTCATAGCTTAGGAGGCAAATTGTATATACTAGTGATTGTTGATGATCACTCTCAGTTTACGTGGGTGTTCTTCTTAAAATGAAAGTCAGATACGTTTGACATCTTCACTAATTTTGTCAAGCAGATTTAGAATGAACTTAACTGCTCCGTGGTCAAAATCAGAAGTGACCATGGAACAGAATTCGAGTCTGGGGCTATGACAGAATTCTGTGAAGAACATGGTATCTTTCATGAGTTTTCCTCCCCGCGTACTCCTCAGCAAAACGGAGTTGCGGAGAGGAGGAATAGAACGCTCATTGATGCATGTACGACAATGTTGAATGACGCTTCTCTTCTAGAGTAATTCTGGGCAGAGGCTGTCAATACAGCTTGCCACGTGCAAAACTGAGCCTTGATCAATAAGAACCATCGTAAGATGCCTTATGAGCTATTGAAAGGAAGGAAACCGACCATGTCCTATCTAAGGATTTTTGGCTGCAGATGCTATATACTCAATAATGGGAAGTACCCACGTACTAAATTTGGAGAAAAATGCTTCGAAGGCATCTTCGTGGACTATAGTAGCCATAGTCAGGCATATAGGGCTTCGAGCATATAGGGTTTTCAATAAGAAAACCCTAGTTGTAGAAGAGTCAATTAATGTTGTATTTGATGAAGGAAGCTTGCTTCACATCAATTCTTCTAGTGGCATTCTTGAAGGTGCAAGTGCAAGGCTTGAACAGCTAAGTTTAGATGAGACTGCTAAAAATGAAGCTCCCAAGTACGTCAAGGTCTCCACCTCAACACCAACTGGAGAAGATGACGGTCAGGATGGGGAGATTCTCCCAGAAGAGGGAGGAGCCCGAGAAGCTGTAGGAGCTCCAGATGCCATACTCTTAGAGCTCAGACACATGAGGGATCACCCAAGAGATTAGATCATAAGAGATCCTCGGGACGGTGTCAGAACTCGCAGAGGTACAATTAACGAGATTCTGCACCTTAGTTTTCTGTCACAAGTTGAGCCAAAAAAGTTCGACGAAGCGAACAAAGATGGAGCGAAATGAAGAAGTAAGGGATGATTGTAAATCCCTTCTTAATCAAGAATATGAAGTCTTTAGGAAGAGCAGCTAAGATAGCATAGTTGAATGCTATGAAAAGTTCTTCAAGACAGTCAATGAGCTGAAGACCTATGGTAGAGTTTTCACAAATAATGAGCTTAATGATAAGTTCTTAAGATCTCTAACTAGAGATTGAGATAATAAGATTTTTATCATTAGGGAGATGAGGAACTTGGCCAACATTCCTACCCACATACTGTTTAGAAAGCTGTTCTCATATGAGATGCAGTTAAATGCAAGGAAGAAGAAGGAGGTTGCTGCCAATTATCACCAGATGGAGAAGACTGTGGACCTTAAGGCTAAAGGGTCAAGGAATAACAAGGAGAGAAACCCCTCTCCTCACAAGAAAGCTGCTGAGTCAGAATCTTCTGAACCCAACACATCAGATGTTGATATGTTTGATGGGAAATTTGTTGCCTTCTCTAGATAGTTCAAGAAGATGATGAAGAGGAAGCAATGGAAGAACAAAACTTCCTTCTCTTTAAACTACAAGAAGGACTTCAGAAGATCTAATAAAGATTAGAAATCCTCAAAGGGGAAGGGTATGCTCCTAAATCTAGTAAACATATTTCTACTAATATTGTTTACTACTATTATAATAAAACATGACATATCATTGCTAACTGCCCAATCAAGAGAAATGAGAAGAAGAATGGTGGTGACTTAAAGCATCACCATAAGAGCAAGACATCTGAAAAGACTTTCTTTGCAAAGAAGGAGAAGAGCTGGAGTCAAAGTGACTCAGACTCTTCTGAATTTGAAGATAAAGAGGAAGCCTACATTGGGTTGTATGTTATTGCTGAAGAAGAAGTCTATCCAGTTGCCAGTATAGGCATTAGAGCTCCTCCGTCACATCCAAACAATGACAATAAAAAAGATGAGGAAGAAAAAGGATACTATGGCTTAATGACCATGACTTAAGATGATCAAGATGAATCTGATCCTCACGAGGTATTGATTCTTGCCATCTCTTCTTTTGAATCTGAGTATGAAATTTGCCCAGATTCTAAAACATCCCTTTCATCTAATTATGAGGATGGGTCAAAATTTGAAGAGGATGTAAATCAATTGATTGATAAATATTGTTTTTTCTTGGAAGCTCTAAAGAAGAGCAAGAAACTTGTCAAGAGGCAAGCTGAAGAGATTGCTTCTCTACAGCAGGCTAAATCTGTGCAATCTTAGTAAGCTTCCCAAGTAACTCAGATGAGTAGAGAAATAAGCCCATTGAAAGCAATCACTATCATCTAATTTATCACCATAGGCCAGAAGATCAAGATCATTAAGGATCTTGAAGAGAAGCTCCTCAAAGAGAGGAAGCTTGTGGCCCAATTCTCTAAGCCACAGTCAGTGTTGCCTATCATTGACTCCTTCTCCTCCTAAAATAATAGGAGGGGATTGGGCTTCAATAGAAGGGCAGTAGCTTCTTGGAATAGAGGCAAGGGAAAGGCTCCTGTTAAGCCTCAGACCACCTTTTAGCAGGTCTTACTTCCTTCCAACAGGTATGACCATGATAACATATATGATCACTAGAAGAATGGAAGTTCTTATAGTAAGGGCAAAAATACACCTAACTATGGAGGGAGAAATGGTATGGGGATGAGTGCTTTGAAATCTCCCTATGAGGAAATTCCATTGGCTCATTATAAACCATTTGTGTTTGTTACTCTAGCCCCTACATTCAAGGGTAAGGAAGTAGCATCTTCCCAATTCCTTCCAGCAAAGAAGCTAGCTAGTGACAAGACAATAATCCACTTTGATAAGGCCATATCAGATTCCATTAACACCATGTTAGTTACCAAGATGACATCTATTGCTGTCAAGCCGGTACCATCGAGTAAGATTGATTACTATCGAGTAAACTACCAGGTACTAGCTGAGAGGAATAGGGAAAATATTGCTGCTTTCTCTATTAAACATAAGAATTCAGATGCACCATCTACATAAAGAAATGTTCAGAAGAGAAGATACAACATCCATGAGTGTTGGTGCTGTGGTAAGGTGGAACACTTTGCCATTGATTGTTGGCACAATCCCAATATATATAATGCAAAGAGAAGCTTTCCAGCTAAGGCAGTCGCAGGCAAAAATATTCTTTTTACTGCTAATAAAAACCTAAGACCCAAAATCAATTGGGCTCCTAAGGTAAAATAAACTATCTCTTGCATGATATTTCAAGTACCAACCTAAAGGAAATTTGGTAGTTAGACAATGGGTGCTCAAGGCACATGACAATAACTAAAAGTTTCTAAAGGATTATTTTCCTATTAAGAATGGACCAAAGGTCATATTTGGAGGTTCTGACAGAGGAGTCACCAAGAGATATGGTATGATCTCTGTTGGGTACATTAGACACAATGTACTTGATTTGAAGAAGCCCTTTCAACTCAATGATATACACATGTATGTATTTGATGTATGTTTCAGTTCATGCATGCAAGTTGCCTATGTCATATTGATTGGACAGGTGGTCAAGGTTATATTGATAGGTGGACTCAAAAAAGCTGACTTGAATGACAGAAAATTGCCTAAGTACAAACGTGTTGAGTGAAGCAAGTTCACTCAATGCCATATAACTAAAAGTGAGGAGTGAAGTCAGGACAGTCAACGCCTAGCAAGTTGCAGTGCAGAGAAATGGCTAGGTACAAAAGTGTCGACACACTTCAACTATGTCGACACCTTTGCAGGAGCTGTGTCGAGACAAGTTAGTTATCTCGACACCTTGAAGATCAAGTCAGTTGTGTCGAGACAAGTCAGTTATCGCGACACTTTGAAGATTAAGACAGCTGTGTCGAGACAAGTCAGATATTTCGACACCTTAAGATGGTAGTGTCGAGATAATACAACTGTCTCGACACAACGAAGACTGAAGTATAGACTTAAAGATGTCGACACCCGGCAGATTGAAGTGTCGAGACAATTCAACTATCTCGATATAGTGAAGAATTAAAACAAGTGTCGACACCCGACAGACAGTAATGTCGATACAATTTAACTGTCTCGACACAGTGCAGATTTAAAGATGTCGACACAGTCGATAATTGTGTCGAGACAAGTCAACTGTCTCGACACCTTCAAGTTCAGACTGAAAATTTTATTAAGTAATATTGTGTCGAGACTGCTAAGATGTCTCGACACCTTCTAAGAACATTAAGTAATATATGTCAAGACACTTGAGACATCTCAACACTTTTGATTCTGAAGATGTAAATAGTCAACACAGAAGTGTAAAGCCAAGTAAGAAGTGTTATGTCAGCTACAGTGACTTGATATCTCATCAGAATCAGTTTGAGGGAAAATTTGAATTATGATGTTATATGCTGATGTCATCAATCAGAAGCCAGCAATCCGTGAAGGCTATAAATAGTGGGGTCGCCTTCACAGAATTATCAATTCAAAAAAATCAATTCTCTCATTCTAATTTCTTCCAAGTCAGGGGAGGACGACAACTCCAAGAAGAAGAAGGAAGACGAAGGTCTTCAAGAAAATCTTCCGATCCTTTCAACAAGTTGATCAGAGGATTACGGTGGTTCAGTTCTATAAGTTCTTCAAGCAAATCAAGCCAATCAACATCATGAACTTACAGATCCAGTGAAGAATCATTTCAGTCAGCCTGTTCATCAAGAATCTATCCTGTGCTGCTGAATTGAAGAATCTGAATTCTCAGATAAGTCAGATTACAGAATTACTATTTTCTGAAGATTACTTTCTTTCTTATTTACCACTTAATTTTGTAAGATCTCTTTGAGATCTGAGTGGGTAGGAGATAAATCCACTGAGTTGTAAGCCTGATTTATAAAGGCTGTTGTAGGGTTCTTGAGGGACCTGAAGTAAGTGATTTGTGTGGGATCACTGAGGTGTAAGATTTTTTTATAAAGGCTGAGGTAAAGTTCTTGAGGGACCTGAGGTAGGAGATTGGGTGGATCTCTGAGGTAGGACCAGTGGGTCTGAGTTGTAAGTTTTTTAACAAAAACTGAGCCTGTAAGATCTTTTGACCTGAGTTGAAAAGGAGGAGATAAAACCTTATCTAGCACATTGCTAGTGAGGAAGAAGGGGGAAAGTAGATATACCCTAGATAGGGGAACCACTATAAATTCTCTGTGTACTGTGGATTGCTTGTGATGTGTTTGGTGGATTGCTTGTGTTGTGTTCTTGTGAAAGTTTTTTTCTAGTATCTGCTGAACATTTAATCTAAGTGACTAAGAAATTTAAAAGACACATATTCACCCCCCTCTAGGTGATTAACTATCCATAGGTTTATCTTTCAATCTCCAATGACATAATCTCTATCACAAGGGTAGCTTATGTTGAAGGGTTATAACACAACCTTGTAAGCAGAAGTCAATTATGTGACTTAGGCTATGTCATTGAGTTCCACAATAATAAGTATCTGATTAAAAAGTCAAATGACTTTGAGACTATTCTTTTAGGCATAAAGAGTAGAAATGTTTATTGCTTAGATTTCATTTATAATAATTCGTCTGCTCCTGTTTGCCTAGTAGCTAATGAGAGAGAGCATCTTTGTTTTCAATGACACAAGAGACTTGCTCTCATTAATTATAAGACAATTAACAAGTTATTTTCTGATAATTTAGTTAGGGATTCTCCTTATTTAAAATGTGTTAAAGAGGGTCCTTTCCATGTATGCCAGATGGGCAAGCAAACAAGAGCCACCTTTAAGAGCTTAGCTCATAAAAACTCTAAGAGATGTCTCTATCTATTGCATATGTATCTATTTGGTCGTATGCATATTCTGAATTTAGGAGGGAAGTTGTATATCTCTGTGATTGTTGATTATCACTCTAAGTATACATGGGTATTCTTACTTAGGAAGAAGTTAGATACCTTGGATGTCTTCATTACATTTGTTAAGAAAATCCAAAATATGATAAAATGTTCTGTGGTCAAATTGAGAAGTGACCATGGTACAAAATTTCAGTCTGGATCCATGATAAGGTCTGTCAAGAACTTGGTATCACCCAAGAATTCTATTCTCCCAAAAATCCATAACAAAATGTGGTAGCTGAGAGAAATAATAGGACTTTGATTGAGGTTAGACGAACCATGATTAGTGATTCCTCACTACTAGAATATTTTTGGCCTGATGTAATCAATACTGCATGCTATGTTTTAAATATGGCTTCTGTAAAAAAAGTCCAAAGTAAAACTCACTATAAACTGTTGAAAGGCAGAAAACCATCAATATCTTATTTTATAATCTTTGGTTGCAAATGTTATATTTTAAATAGTGGAAAAACTCAGTTAACTAAATTTGTTGAAAAATGTTGTGTGGGAACCCTTATTAGATATAGCTCCCATAGTAGAGCATATAAAGTATTCAATAGGAAAACACATGTTGTATAAGAATCAATGCATATTATTTTTGATGAGTCTAGTATGCTATATAAGGGCAGATCCAGTGTTTACTAACAATGAAGGTTTTGGGCTTAATATACAAGATCTGTCTATTCAAGACAAGCGAAGCTCAAGCAGAAATTCTTCTCAAATTGAAGTGCTTAGTGAAGAAATTCAACCAGCTGATGGAATTCAGGAAGCTGCAGAAGAAGAACAGATAGATAAATATATTCTAGCAAACAGACTTGATGCTGATAGATTACCTTCTGCAACCAGAAATATGAGAGATAATCCCAACACTCTCATAATTAGAGATGTAAGTCAAGGAGTGGCCATGAGAAGCAGAATTCACAATGAAGCTTTCTTTCTGAGCTTCCTGTCTCAGGTGAAGCCAAAGAAATTTGAAGATGCTAACAAGGACCCCTTCTGGATCTATACAATGTAAAAAGAACTACACCGGTTCAAAATATGTAAAGTATGGAAGTTGGTGGCAAGGCCAAAATGACACAACATCATTGGTACCAAGTAGAACTTCAAAAACAAGATGGATGAGAATGGTGTAGTAGTCAAGAAGAAAGCTAGATCAGTAGCCAAAGTTTACAGACAAGAGGAGGGCATAGACTTTGAGCAAACCTTTGCTCTAGTTACAAGGCTATAGACAATAAGGATGTTGCTTTCCAATGCTTCCTTCAAGGGTTTCAAGGTCTACTAGATGGATGTAAAATCAACACTCCTCAATGAAAAACTAAAGGAGGAGGTATATGTAGAGCAACCCTCAGGTTTTTTGCATCCAACCCTAACCTCTCAAGTTTACTTTAACCACATAGTTTTCGCCCTAAATCACCATTCGTTTCTCACACAAAAAAGAGGGCATCGCAAATGGCGTCTTCGCCGCAAACGGATTTCTAGCAAAAACCCTATAGTGCTCGTCATGCAACATCACCGTATCATACCACCGGTCACGATTACGGCTTCACACATAATGCCTAATCCACTAACGGAGCGGATTTCTAGTGCAACAATATGACGGGAACGGACTCAATTGACCCGGTGGCTCCTCTTGAATAATGGCGACCCGAACCCCTCTCATTTGAGAGATCCAATGCCTAAAAGCTTGAAAAGAAGCAAAAGCGAAACAGATGACATGCACGCATCGTAAAAATTGAGAGGAGAAATTTAATTACCTTACGACTCTGTCTTCCTAGCCATGAAAATCTTGATTTGCATGCATGAAAGTGTGCGCTGAAAGAGTCTAGTAGTCAACCAAAATCACCTAGAGGGGGTGAATAGGTGAGTTGTGAGTCTTTTAGCGGAATAAAAATTAGTTCAAAATAAGCACACAGAAACACAGAGAATTTATAGTGGTTCCTCGAGTTAGTTACATCCATTGTCCTTCCTCGCCTATCTACCAGGAATGGCTAGAT
This sequence comes from Platanthera zijinensis, assembly GCA_039513925.1. NCBI lineage: Eukaryota > Viridiplantae > Streptophyta > Magnoliopsida > Asparagales > Orchidaceae > Platanthera > Platanthera zijinensis. The sequence goes on along the minus strand of CM077095.1, from coordinate 81,099,735 downwards.
TTGGCTACTTCACCTTTATCCCAGATTGAAAACAATCTTACAACTCAGAGCCTCAACTCCTACAACTAAGAGACAATGCTCCTATAACTCAGAGACAACTCTCCTACAACTCGGAGAACATCTCTCCTATAACTCGATCCAAAAACAAGGATCTACAACTCGGAGACAAGAACTCCTACAATAGTATACAAAGTTGTACACAACAAAAGATTAAAAGAAATCTTCTTCAGATCTGAAGTCTTCAATCTTAATTTCCTCTAAAAAGTCGATCTTGAAAGCCTTCAGAGTGCCAAGATCTAGTCGATACATTGGACAAAGAACAAATTGTGCGGAACATCGTTGTCAGCCAAGAGAATTGTGAAGAACGGTATCGTATGCAAACGTTAGCTTTTTATTGAAATTTCTCGATTTGGAATTGTAAATGCATGATTAGGGTTGATCGAAATTCACCTTATGTATTATTGGAACTCCTCTTCTTCTAATGATTATAAATCCCTTTCATACAGATAAATCACGAGTTACTATTCATGGCGGATGGGATGAGCTAAGATAAAAATTTGAAAACAGAAAATTAAAAACCTAAGTATTATTCGTCGAATATGTACGAGTAAACTCGTCAAAATACTTCGAATCTCGACGAAAATGACTTAGATTATTCCAGACAAATCAATCAGAGAACTCAGTGCATTCTTAGACAGACTCGATGAATTTGACAAATATCGACTAGCATACTCGACGAATTCGACGAGTATCGAAAGATACTTTCAATGAATTCGACGAGTATCGACTAGCATACTCAATGCTTTTTACTTGGTCGATTCTCAAGGATGCAGGAAAAATTTGCAAGTGAATTCCTATGAATTCGACGAGTATCAATAGGTATACCCGACGAATTTGATGAGTATCAACAGATAAACTCAATGAATTCGACGAGTTTACTCTACGATACTCGACGAATTTTCCTTTGAGAAAATTCTACGAATTCGAAAAGTATCAGTAGGTATACCCGACAAATTCGACGAGTATCAGCAGATAAACTCAACGATACGACTATACTCTACAATACTCGATGAATTTTCCCTAGAGAAAATTTTGTCTATCCTGTATTCAACAACACTTTCTTCCTTGAATCTTCTAACACACTTGAAATAAAAGTACACTCCAATAGAGAGATTACACATGGGTCAACACATTGACCTATATAATGAGGGATTACATTATATAGTTGTGTGTTTCTTGACCCACTATAACCTGACATTGGGTTTTACTTAGCAATAGAGTCCTGCAAGCACATAACTAAAAACACACAATCAAATACAATCTCAATTCATCTTAGTTAAAGGGACACTTCTTCAAATCAGGGTTATTGTAGATACAATACCCATCAATCTCCCCCTATTTTAAGACGTCAGAACCCTACAAACTAAGGTGAATTGTACACAAGAAAATCTTCAAGAATGAGGAGGGAAGGACATTAAAAAAATTAGAATTAAGAGCAATTGGAATCAAAACATTAAAAAATATATATATATGCAAGTTCTGTCAGGGCAAACAGTTTTCACAACCATCAGAAAAATAAAAGACATTAAACTTGTTTCCCCTGGCTCTTCTGGAACTTTCTGTCAAAAAAAGTTTTTGGCTTTGGAAAGTACTTCAGCGGAATAGGAGGAGCATCCAGATCATTAAATCTGTACTTCCTGAAATGTAATCTCCTTTTTGCATTAGCTACCTCGTGTTTCTGCCATTCTTCCCTGCTATAGTGTTTGTACCTGTCTTCATTTCCTACATTGATTAATGTGAAGGCGTCCAGATGATACTTTTTGAGATCGGACTCCACACTTCATATAGTTCTCTGTTAGGATCCGAACTGATCACAGAAGGGCCTTCTCCAAACTTTCTTCTCTTAGGAGTTAGTTGAGAGGCATCCTCAACCACCTGAATCTCTGGTCAAGCAACAACATCATTTGTTTTATACTGAGAGAAATCTTGAGTGTCTGACCAGTATTGAGAATAATCCTGAGCAGGATGAACATCAACATATACTGGATCATGCATCACAGATTCTTGCATTCTTGCATCAGCAAAACCCTGACCACCAAACATTTCCATATGTAGCCATTTGAAATTTTCATAATTGTAGATGTTGATTGCCTTAAACTATTCTTTCATGGAGGCTTCAATTGCATTAACCTTAGTTTTCAATTCTTCCTCCCCCTTTCTAACTTCTGTATTTACTTTAGCAACAATCACATTACTGTAATAGACCATCTGATTGTCAAAGTGATTCGTCCTAGAATTTTGGGAATTGATAACTATTTTGGCATTCTCATCAAAATTCTTGAGAACACCTAGATTGCTTTTCATCCCAGCCATCGTATGGATAATAGATTGTCCACCTTGCAAAAACCAGCTATCAAGAGTGGACTCCAACTTATCAAAACGCACCTTGACTTCAGTAAGGCCGTTGTTCATATCCCTTTCAGTCTCTTTCACTTTCTTCAGAACTTTCTTCATGGATAAAATAAATCTTGCTTGTTGCGTGGCCATCATTTCGTCTATGGACTTCAGTAAAGAAGTATCTGAACTTGTAATTGGAAGGACTTTAGTTGGAATGCTTGGAGGAAAGGGAAGGTTTGCACTGTCCTCAGAGTCACTAGACGACTCTGCTATTGGGGAAATATGAGTTGTAATAAATCATGTGGGATCCTGCCCCTGTAGGATAGGAGGATGCAGCTCTGCATCTCCTTCCTCATCAGAAATGTCAACAATTTCAACTTCCTCAACTGGAGGCCCACCTGGCATCTTTGCAATTCTTTTCTGAAGGTTTCATCAAAAGAGCTTAGAACTGAAGTCAGTTCAAGAGCTGGAGAGATTAAACAATCTCCATGAAGAATGTCCAAGGGTTCTTCAGGGATTTCAATATAATCTTCCAAAAATACAATCACTTCTGCATCAGGAATATCAATATCTACAATCTCTGAATCTGCCAAAACTGTATCTACAATCTCTATATTTACAACTGTCAAAATTGTATCTGCCTCTGCCAAAACTGAAACTGTCTTTGATGCTGCAACTGCTGGAGAAGGAGGGACTTCTTCACTAGACATCTCCCCCTGCCTGGTTGCAGTATTTTTTTTGCCAGGCCCCTAGATGAAGAAGGTCCAGAGAAAGATGCAACAAAAGAAGTGAGAGAAGCTAGAAGAGGTGCGATGGCAGCTTCATGCTTGTCGTCATCAACTTCTGTAACTTCGACACATCAAATAGTTTCAAAAAATCATGAAAAATCTGATCACTGTGCTTGAATGATGCCAGATCAATATCAAAACCAGAATCGAATTTTATGCTTGACAAAATCGCCGCTGTAATTGCCATTTAAGAGTTCCTGCAGAGAAAAACAAAGATCAAGTGCAGAAGGGAAATGGAAAGCGCGGGACTAGTTCCGTCTAAACCCTAGTTTATAAGGTTTAAGAAAACGAAGAGACGGGATTAGTCAAGCGAATTAACTATTAAAACAACTTCAAAACCAAGGTTGGCAAAATATTTTAATAAAAAATGAGTTCGGTAACCTCAGATCAAAGAGAAGGAATAAATCGTCGATCTCAGATCGATGATAAATTCTCTGAGCAAAAAAAATCATCGATCTCCATTTGGCGATAATTATTTCGCAAAGAAGTGATCGTTGATCTCTGTTCGACGATCGACTTCACGAGATGCTAGCAGATCGTCGATCTACGTTCGACGATCTGTCAACAAATTGTCGATCTCAGACAGAAAGTTAAATAATCTCATCTCCATTAATCATACCGAGCTGATTCATTAAGGATAGATGTTTCTTTTCATCTAGGGGTTTGGTGAAAATATCTGCCCTTTGCAAATCAGTAGGGATGAACTAGATTCTGTGCTATAGAAATAACACTAGTACTATCACAAAATATAGTTGAATTATTTAAGTTGTATCCATAGTCTAGTAGCTGATTTTGTATCCATAACATCTGAGAACATCAACTGCCAGCTGCTATGTATTCAGCTTCTGCTGTTGATGTAGACACAAATGTCTACTTTTTACAAAACCAAGAGACAAGCCTAGCTCCCAAGAACTGACATGTTCCAGAGGTGCTTTTCCTATCTACTATACATCCAGCAAAGTCAGCATCTGAGTATCCAGTCAACTCAAATTCTGACTCAGCAGGATACCATAGTCCTAGATTTTGGCAACTCTTTATATATCTCAAGATCCTTTTAAGTAAAATAAGGTGAGATTCTTTAGGGTTCACCTAGAACCTAGCACAAAGACATGTGGCAAACATGATATTTGGCCTACTTATTGTGAGATATAACAGGGACCCAACAATGACCCTATATAATTTCTGATCAACAGGTTTCCCATGCTCATTAGAGTGAGTCACAACATTGGTAGCCATGGGTGTTTTCTTAGCTAAAGCACTTGTCATCCCAAACCTTTTGATCAGCTCATTAGCATACTTAGATTGAGATAGGAAAATGCCATCAGGTGTCTGCTTGACTTGGAGACCAAGGAAGTAGGAGAGCTTACCCATACTACTCATCTTAAACTTTGAATGCATAAGGTTGGAAAACCTCTTGCATAGTTTGGGATCTGTAGAGCCAAATATTATGTCATCTACATATATTTGTACTAACAATATTTTGTCATGATGATGCTTTATAAATAAAGTCCTATCTACTATGCCTCTAGAGAATCTACGTTCTAACAAGAAGCTAGTTAGGGTCTCATACCAAGCTCTTGGAGTTTGCTTGAGGCCATAGAGAGCTTTATGCAACCTATAAACAGAAGAAGGTTGAGTTGGAGAGATAAAACATGGTGGTTGTTCAACATAGACTTTTTCTTTCAGTTCTCCATTCAAAAAACACTTTTTACATCCATTTGATAGACTTTGAATTTTTTAGAAGCAATATAGGCCAAGAAGATCCTGATTTCCTCTAACCTTGCCACTGGAGCAAAGGTCTGATCATAATCAATGCCTTCTTCCTGCCTATACCCTTGAGCAACAAGCCTAGCCTTGTTCCTTATAATTGCTCCTTGTGCATCCATCTTATTTTTGAACACCCATTTTGTTCCAATTACTGGGTAGTTCTTTGGTCTTAGGACCAATTCCCAAACTCTACATCTCTCAAATTGGTTGAGCTCCTCTTGCATTGCAAGGATCCATTGGGGATCTTGCTCAACATCTTAAATGGAATGAGATTCAACTTGAGAGATAAAACAGGCATGCATAGGGTCCTGGTGGAGTTAATGTCTAGTCTGCACACTTGCTGATATGTCTCCAATCACTTGAGATACATGATGATCTCTAAGTGTGACTAAATCAGCAGGACGAGTAGGTTGTTCAACAGCTGGTGGGGGTAATTCCTCTTGTGGAATTATTTCAGCTGCTGGAACAATATCAGTGGGCTCACTGATTTCCTCATCACTGTCTTCAAATACTTGTGGAGAAGATGATGTAACAGCCCCAGGGGTGAGGGTCACAGCTTCCAAATTCTCACACAAAGTAGGTACCTACAAAGTTTGATTGGTAGAAGTATTCTTCTCCTTATAAAACATGTTAGTTTCATCAAAAGATACACGTACAGACTCTTCAATTTTCAAGGTAGATTTGTTGTAGACCCTATAAACCTTGCTTACTTGGGAATATCCTAGAAAAATTCTCATTTAAGACTTGGCTTCAAACTTTCTAGTGTATTTTCTGTTGTTAATATGTATGTAACAAACACAACCAAATACTCTAAAATAGTCTACTTTAGGTTTCTTCCCTTTGAGTAGCTCATAGGGGGTCTTAGCCTTTAGCTTATGTATTAAACTTCTATTCAGGACATGGTTAGTTGTGCTCACTGCCTCTGCCCAAAAGGTAAGGGGTAAGTATGCATCAACAAGTAATATTCCTGCAGCTTCAATCAGGGTTCTGTTTTTCCTTTCAGCTACCTCATTTTGTTGAGGAGTTCTAAGAGAAGAAAAACATTGCCTAATACCTTCCTTCTCACAGAACTCTTGCATATGAAGAGACTTAAACTCAGTACAATGATCACTTTTGATCAATACAACTTGAGTAGACTCTGTATGCACTTGAGAAAATCTGTAAGAACCTTGAAGTTATCTGACTTGTTTTTCAAGAAGAACACCCAAGTGAACCTGGAGAAGTCATCTACAATAACCAAGTTGTAAGACTTCCCTCCTAGGCTTTGTACAGTAATGGGTCCAAAGAGATCCATATGAAGCAAATACAAAATCCTAGGTGAGTCACTCTTATTAATGGATTTGAAACTATTTTTAGTTTGCTTGCTTAGTTGACAAGCCCTGCACAGGCTTTCCTTCTTATAAAGGTAAGAAGGCAATCCTCTTATAAGGTTGTCCTTAGATAGCCTAGCAATGTATTTTAAGTTTACATGTCCTAACCTCCTATGCCATAATTCATTTTGATTACAAGATTGGTTAAATAAACAAATTTCATTTATGACTGAATTGAAGTTAACAATGTAAATGTTACCTACTCTATAACCTATTAAGACAACTATGTTATCAGCTGAAGAAATAATGCAAGAGGACTGATTGAATGTTACCTGAAATCCTTCATCACAAAGTTGATTGATGGAGATCAAGTTATGCTTCAATCCACTTACATATGCAACCTTCCTGAATGTGACAACACCTATCCCAATTTCTCCATAACCTTCAGTATGGACAAAGTTGGAGTCACCAAAGATAACTTTAGGTCCTAGCTTTGACTCATAGTTGAATAAGTTATCCTTCCATCCAGTCATGTGCTTTGAGCACCCACTGTCCAGATACCATTGCTGGTTATATGATGGACAGTTCTTCACCTGCAACAATTAAGGGGTTAATTATTCTTGACCCAGGTTACCTTGGGTCCTTTGTTTTCTTGATAAGAAAAACTTGAGATAACAGACATAGTTGGCTGAGATTTATAGCCTAGTGGATGGTATCTCCTAGGTGGAATTTCCCAAAGGGTGAAAGGATTGATTGTTTGTTTTTTCTGATTAGGGTTTCTGTTGAGAATAGGATTTTTGTCACAGTTAAAGGTTTTATTAATTCTCACTGGTTTCGACGATTGGAAGTGAGATCGTCGATCTGATTTCGATGATATGGGTTTAGATCGTCGATCTCTGCTAAGAGAAGGATAATACTCATTCTATGTGCCCCAAGTTCGTTAATCTCTGCTCGAAGATCCATACAAAAATCGTCGATCGCAGTGAGATGATTGGTTATAGCAAATATTTTCGTTCAAAGATCGTCGATCTGGGTTCGACGATTTGTTCACATTTTGTCGATCTGAGTTCGACGAAAACTGCTGAACATTATTTTTTTACTTTGATTTTGTTTGTTTCTAGTTTTCTATTAGTCATGTCTGTTTTTATTTGCTGTTGAGGGTTTCTCATAGATTAGTTCTTTGCCTTTTTCTGAAATGAATTTTACTGGGGTCCTTAGTGCATTTCTCTGGACTAGTGGGGGTTGGCTTGATGAGGCACCCAAGCCCAGTTTGCCAGTTAGTTTGGCATTAACAGTGCTTGTAATGTCCATCAGCTTGAGGCTTCTCCCATTAAGGGATTCTTCAAGTTGCCTTGCCTCAACTAGTTCAGTTTTCAGTTTAATTATCTGTTCATTTGCAAGTGTAATTTCATCTTTTAATTTATGGTTTTTGCAACTAAACTACTTTGATCATTCAATTGCTCTCTAAGTTGTTTTATTTCCTTTTCTGAACTAATTAGGTGCATGTACATAGTCTTGAAATCATGTATAAAATCTTCATAATTAAAGTCAAAGGAAGAGAGTACCTGATCCACTTCTGAAGGTGGTTGTTCATCATCTGATGAATCTTCTCCTGAATGAGTGCTAGAAGCTTCAATTGCCATTAGGAAAACTTCCTTTGCCTTTGCTACCTCCTCATCTTCATCACTAGAGCTGGAGGATGAGGAAACCTCTTTAGTATCACTCCAGGTTTCTACTACAAAGCCTTTCTCTTTCCTCTTATGCTTGCTTGAGGAAGGCTTACTATATTTCTGTCTTCTGGAGTCTTTGTCCTTTCTTCTCTCCTTCTTCTGATTCTCTGGACACTCAGAGATGTAGTGTCCAGGTTTCCTGCAACCAAAGCAAACAACTTATTTAGTTGGTATTTTGTCATACCTAGGTTTATCTTCTTGTCTGGATGACTTCTTCCTGAAGTATCTTTTGCCTATCTTGTAGAATCTCTTTGCTAAGAGGCTCAAGAACTCTTCATTAACAGCAGGAGCTGCTGTTTCCTCCGTAGCCTTAAAAGTAATATTCTGCTCTTTCCTAACTGGAGTAGAAGCCTTCTGCTCTGCCTCCCTTGTCTTTGTCAAGTGCTCAAAGGATTTGAGCTTTCCCAGAAGTGTTTTTGTGGAAATTTCTGAAATACTTCTTGCATCTTTGATAGGCCAGATCCTTGTGTCCCAAGAACTGGGAAAACACATCAGTATTTTATCATTGATCTCTGTCAGTGAAATGTCCTTGTCCAATGTTCTTAGTTCACTGATGATGGCACTCAGTCTTCCATACATCTCTTCAACTGATTCAACATCTTCCTTTCTGAAGTTCTCATACTTGGAAATAAGAAGGGATCTTCTGTCTTTTCTTTCTTCCACTGAACCTGCCACCATTTGGTTCAAATAATCCCAGATGGCCTTTGCTGATGTGCAGTCAGCAACCTTTGGAAAATGTCATCTGACATAGTATAGGCCAGTATGTTCATGGCCTTTGCATCAGCAATCTTTGCTTTCTTATGTGCATCAGTCCAATTTGGTGGTGGAACTGCATGAGTGTCGGTAGAAGTAGAAGCAGCTGCAGTTGGCTGAGGTGGACCTATCAAAATAGAGTTGAAGATGTCTTCATCAATTGAGTTCATGTACAGTCTATTTATTGCCTTCCAGATACTGAACTTGTTTAAGTTACAGACTGGAGGTCTGGTGCTTACATAGTCCTTATTCCGTGCCATGTGATAAATGAATAGCTAAGGAAAAGGAAATTTGAATAAATATGGATCTTGGTTCAAGTGTTAGCTTGTACAACCAGGAAACACAACAAACCTCTGATACTAATTGAAAGGAGGGAGTTATTCAGATCTACTCTAGAGGGGGGGGGGGGGGTGAATAGAGTGTTTTAAAAACTTTTGGCTATTTTGATCTATTCTATCAGAGTACAAAAAATAGGTGATACCAATAAATATTAAAGCAGAAGGAAAACTAGAGAACTATTCTAAATATCACAGAAAATAGCAAGAGCAAAAGAAAAGGGTGCAACCAGAAGACACAAGAAATTATAGTGGTTCCCCAAATCTGGGTACATCCACTCTTCTACCACCCTGGTAGGAATCACTCTCAGGATTTTGATCAGGTGACTGCCACCAAATAATATCTATTTCAAGGGAGATATTGCAAACCTTCTGGCTTTTGATCAGGTGCCGGAAAACCAACTTGAAGTCTTTTGATTAGGAGACCTCACAACCAGGAATTAATTTTGAAGGGAGTAAGAAACCTTTACACAGAGGGGGGAAGGAAAAAGATGAGTTGTTGTTTCTTTTCTCAAGCAAATGAGAGAAGACTTGAGAGTAATCAAGATGGAATCAAGGCTTGTCCTGTGATTTGAATGGTTCAGGAGATCAGAGCCATGTACAGGGTATAGGACTTGAATTCCAGAAAGCTGAGACTGATTGACGATGATTGTCTCCACAAGCTTCCTGAATGAACTCTTGTTTTTGGAACTGAGAGCTGTTCTTCTTCTTTTTCTTGCAGCCTTGTGATTTCTTTCAAAAGTCTGTCTACTGCATCAAGAAGTGCTGAATAATAATTCTCTAGGTCTTTTTATTCTCTGAATCCTTTTCCTTTGAATAATTCCAAACAGAATTTGAAATCATCCACATTGATTGACTGCCGGAATCACAGGAACTTATGCAATGACTATAAGAGAATTAACTCATTTACTTAACTGTCTCGAGAAAAGCTGTATAATAACTCTGTGAATACCAGTAAATTAATGTTTGCCAAGGAACGACTATATTCATAGAATATATGCATTAATCACTTAGAGTCATATAAGCAATATAATAATCAGTCAATAAGGAAAACAATAACTGCATGGAATAAAATGTTGATCTGGCAGAAATCGTCGATCTGGTCCTGAGATCGTCGAACTCAAACATCCTCTATCGTCGAGCTAAGCCCTGTGATCGTTGACCTGAAAATCTGCTTTCCAAACTATGCTTCAAGATCGTCGAGCTGAGATGGTTGATCGTCGATCTCAATCCCGAATGTAGATCAGAGATCGTCGAGCTATGTTCAGCAATCGTCGATCTCAATATGTAGAGATAAAACTCTGAGATCGTTGAACACAGAACGAAGATCGTCGAACTCTCTTCAGAGATCGTCGAACGACTTTTCTTCCTAGTTCAGTCTCTGCTGTCTTCTAAGTCTCTGATGTCTTGGTCTCGTCTCACTGATTTGTTGATCTAACTGACACCTAAGACACTAGACTAGACCCTGTCTATATAATATGGGTCTGACTCAGCCTAGATTAGTGAACCTAGCCCAAATCAAAACTAGGGATCCAACATTATCAACCTTGGTGTGGATATAAACAGAAGAATGAACTTGCTCCCCCTTAGACATAGTTGAGACAATCTCTGGGAGACATACGATTATGTTTGCTGTAGAAGCATCAACAATAGAATTATTTACATAATCAATAGCTACAACGTGTTCTACAACATTTACATTATCAGCAGCCAACACATCATCATCAACAACATCATCAAAAACATCAGCATCCATACTATCATCAGCAACAATCTCATCATCAGCCAAATTAGGCACAACCTCAGCAGCAGCACAACCAATCTCAGCGATCATTGTGTGTAGATAAATTGTCTCTACAACTGTATCTGCAACTGTATCTGGTACTACTATCTCTATACTAACTGACTCTTGAGGAACTTGAACCTCAACATCCTGAACCACTGCATCTGGAACATCTATCACTGAAGAAGAAGGAACAATTAAGGGCACTTGAGCATCAGTAACCTCTTGAGTTTAAACAGACTCCCCCTCAATTCCTGCACTCAAGCTCTCAGAAGTTTCATGGGGGGGGGGGGGAAGGAGGAAGAATCCTATCCTCAGGTACAAGCTCCTCCTCTTCCTCAGGCACTTCCCGGAGACCACCTTGCCTTGGGATCCTTCTTTCCCATCTTGAGAAGATTGAAGAATCGATCTTCTTCAAGTGATGAACTAGTAATCCTTTTGTCATGTCCAATGTATCTCTGTCCAACTAATTCAAATATAGGCTGAGTATTCTTCCAAAGTTTGGTGCACAAAGATAGTCCTTTATTCTTCCAAACAACACTGCTCCCCAGTCAATTCTCTTCCAGCAGATGATGACGATTAGAATCTTGAACATGTCTGAGGACAAGTAATCATGAGATCCAACTTTACACAAAAGAACTTTTCCTATTATGTTTGAGGGATGTTTTCCTTCATCATTCATCCCTTTCCTCTTAATTGTTGTAGTTCCTCTTGGCAGACCACAGAACAACAGGGCCCTAGTGAAATCATCATCTTCTAATTGGTCAGTTTCTTCATACTTTGGAAGCCGCAGAAACCTCGTGATGAGGGAAGCCTTCACTTTAAATTTGACTTGCCGGACCTTGCTCTTAATGAGAGTGTCCTCACGACGGAGCTTTGCATTTTGGAAGAACTCCAGAACATCCTTGTCTAACACTTCACATGGGTGTTTGAGAACGAAGGTGAGACCGGCCGATTCCAATATGAGAATTACATTTCGGAATTCGTCTATAGCCGACGTGAACCCTATTCAGACTAGTTCCCCCCTACAAGCAAGTTACTAGTTCCACGAGGAGCCATGAAGAAGAATAGAAATCTAGCGGCGATTCGATCGGAGGAGAAGACGAACGCTGTTGTCGCGAAATTTGAAGCGGTAGAGAAATTTTTGACCGGAATCGGGAGTTCTATTTACTTGAAGTGAACTGATTTACACTGACATTCCTATATATATACTTAAAGTTTCGAGGAAAGAGAAATGGGCGCGTACCTTAAACCGGGTGACTCTTCGGATCAAATATTAAAAAAATTAACCTGTGTAAAATTCGTTGAAATCCCACGGGAGCTAAGTAAGATTCATTGAATATCGCCGAGTCTCATCGAGGAAATACATGTGGTTTTGATGAATCGGTGAGTTTGCACGAATGCTTCTCGACGAATTTGCCATGGAAAATTTAGACTTCTTTGAGATGTAATTTACCGAGAGATTTCTAACTCCTTAGCCATCTTCATGATTCTTTGTTGAGCATGTCCAGTTCTATTTTGATGAATGAGAACTTGGCCTCATCCAGTGGCTTCGTGAATATGTCTACGACTTGCTTATCCGTTAGGACATAACTGGGAATTATGTCCCTATTCTCCACATGCTCCTAGATGAAATGATATCTGATTTCGATATGCTTTGTCTGGCTATGAGAGATTGGATTATTTGCAATCACAATCACACTGGAGGAGTCGCAAAATATAGGAATCTCCTCTAATTTAAAGTTGTAGTCTTCAAGTTGATTCCTGATCTATAGAAGCTGCGCGCAATAGCTCTCAGTAAAGATGTACTCGAACTCGGCAGTGGAGGTTGCCCCACAATTTTGCTTCTTTCTGCTCCATGAAATAAGCCTTCTTCTGAGGAATTGGCAAGTCCTGAAAGTGCTTTTCCTATCATCCCTGCTACCTGCACAATCAGCATCTGAAAATCCAATTAGCTCGGCGTCATTACTTCTTGAGTACCATAAACCAAGATTTAGTGTACCCTTAAGGTATCTCAAGATCCTCTTTACAATGGCATAATGAGATTCCCTAGAGTTCACCTGAAATCTAGCGCACACACATATTGAAAACATTATATCGGGTCTACTGGCAGTAAGATAGAGCAAGGACCCAATTATACTTATGTACTTGGTTACATCAAAAGTTTTCCCTTTCTCGTCCTTGTCCAGAGACATAGTTGAACCCATTGGAGTCCTCATTGAGATTACGTTCTCCATTTCGAATTTCTTAAGTAACTCTTTGGTGAACTTCATCTGAGAGACAAAATTTGCATCTTCAGATTATTTCACCTGAAGTCTTAAAAAATACTTTAGCTCTCTCATACTATTCATTTCAAACTTCCCTTGCATAAGTTTAGAAAACTTCTTGCAAAGGTGGTCCTCCGTAGAGCCAAAGATAATGTCATCGACATATATTTGCATTAGCAAAATCTTGCCTTCAGCTTCCCTAAGAAATAATGTCTTATCTATCTTTTCTCTTGCAAACTTATTCTCAAGAAGAAAGCTACACATCGTCTCATACCAAGCTCGGGGAGCTTACTTTAAACCATATAAAGCCTTATTAAGAAAATATACATGATCAGGGAAAGTGGAGTCAACAAAACCTGGGGGTTGTGCTACGTATACTTCCTCTTTTAGATCGCCATTGAGGAATGCTGACTTCACTTCCATTTGATAGACCTTGAAGCCTTTGTGAGCAGCATATGCAAGGAATAACCTGATCTCTTCGAGTCCAGCCACTGGAGCAATGTTCAGATCGAATTCGATCCCTTCTTCTTGTCTATACCCTTGAGCTATAAACATGGTTTTATTCTTTATAATTACTCCATTCTCGTCCAGCTTATTTATGAATATCCATATTGTACCGATCAAGTTTTGTCCTTTGGGCCTTGGCACCAATTCCCAGACCTTGCACTATTCAAACTAGTTGATATCCTCTTACATAGCCATTATCTAAGAGGCATCCTTATTGGCTTCTTCAAATTTTTTGCTCGACCCGTGAAAGGAAGCTATGATGTAATACTTCGTTAGTAGTAACTCTTCTAGTTCTTATACTGTCACCTGGCTCTTCAATGATCAGATCTACTGGGTGATCTCTTAGGTGTTAACACCAGATTCCTTCCTATCCCACTAGCAGGTTCTTCCACTACTGTTGCATTTCCTGCAGGTTGAGAGAGTTCATCATCTTGTAGTTCTTCTTCCACCATACTTGGATTGAAAACTTTGACTAAGCTTGGAGCATCTGGTGGGCCAAAACCCGAACAGGCAAGCGTACCTGTCGAATTATAGTACCAAGGTCGTATTTAAACACGGGGCTGTCAAGTACTTCTACTCACGCTTTAACTATTATCCTACCGGAAAACTACTGGGATTTGAGAATTTTTTTTAAAGTAAAACAAAAGACAACTTGCGAGACGAAAAACTTATAATAAAAAGCTAGCATTTGATCAACGATTCACCATGAAACTAGATGAGAGAGATAAAAATAAAGATAGTTTTAATTTTGCAAATCAAACTCGACCGTGACGGATCCGAAATTAAGACAAAATCTCGCTAGAGCATTAGGTCTCCTAACTTATAGACTCTTTGATCGAAATCTCTTTACAAACCAAAGAAGCCTAAAGTTGCATTATCGAGGTGATCCGCACTATTGGATTTGACTCCAATCCGGAGGATTTACGTCGTCCTATCTCTAGGATTGCGTTCAACTCCTTCCTTCTTTGAGTGATCTTTCAAATCATGAGTCTCTCGACTACTATGAAATGAGAACAAGGCCTACTACCGTATATCGAAAATACGGAGTCGACACAAATTAATCAAAGAAGGATCGAGCATGAAATAACAAAAATAAAACTAAGAAATAAAGTAAACTCTCATCTCACTTCATGGATCCTCACGATCGAATGCTATAGGGAATTAGCTACGCATAATTGAAAAAGAAGACAAAATAAAAGAAGAGAGAAACATTTTCATTGATTAATAAAATGGAAGTACACAATAATATTAAAACGATGATAATATTATGCTAAGAAGAAAATTACAACCATAAAAAGAAAACAACAATGAGAAAAACTTGTAGTAGAACTCTCTTGCTCACTTGCTCTCTTGCTCCAATCCAACCTTTTTCAAAGCATGGGATATGGGTTCCTTTTATAGGAGTGGAGGGAAGCATCTAGAAGAGGGGAAGCCCAAGGGGTGGCCGGCCATGGGGGGGGGGGGAGAATGTTCATGCATGGTATTAAATGGAGGGGAGAGAAATGCATGCATGTGTTAAATGAAAGAAGAAAGAGAGGGGTTCATGCATGCATTTGTATAATGGGAATGACATAGGGAATATAAAAATGAGGAGGGGGGATGAATGGAATTATGTAGAAGAGGCAAGAGAGGGGGGTTCGGCCATGCTTAGGGGGATGAATATATGCATGCAATAATGAGGAGAGAAAAAAATAATAAAGGGAAAAATATGCATGCATGAGAGGAACCAAAGGATGGCCGGCCATGGCATGTGGGCTGCTGTTATAGGGCTCGGGTAGGCTGTGTTAGGTGGCCGGGCTGCTTCTTCATGGGCTGCATGCTTGTGGACTTCACTTGTGGGCTCGGGTAGGAGCATGGGCTGCATAAGGGGCTCGGGTAGGTTGCACTCCATGGCTAGGGCTGCTCCAAATGAGGGGCCGGCTGCACCATGTGGAAGAGGGCTGCTTGCAAATGCTTGATTGGTTGGGCTCGGCCAATAGTGCTTGCATCATGTAGGGCTGCATGACTTGAGCTGCACCTACAATTGAAACAACATAAAATATTAGTTAATATATATGAAAATAAAAGAAAACATCAATAACATACAATACTATTATAACAAACACAAATCTTTAAACATAAAACTAAACATACAAACATATAATATAAACAAAATACATAATATAAATAAAACATAAAACATATAAATAACATAATACATAATATAATGAAACATAACATAACATAACATGATACATAATATTTATATTCAAAATAAAACACAAGTTATAATAAAAATGCATAAAACAAATAATTAAGCTAGGAATTTATATTTTATAAAAAGACATTAAAACATGAAATAACAAGCATAAATTATAATTAAACTTAGGCATTTAGGCTACTAAATTACCCCAAAAACGATGACTAAAGCTAGTCATCAGCATCTTCTTTGACCGCTCCTTCCAAGCTTAATTCCTTTAACCCGACACCTGCATCTATACCAATAACACTAGACGAGCTACTATGGAGCATGCTTGTATCATCAAATACAACATTTATAGACTCTTCTATAATCAGGGTTTTCTTGTTAAAAATCATATATGTCTTATCATAGCAACTATAACCTATGAAAATACCTTCAAAACACTTTTCACAAAAATTCGTACGATAATTCTTCCTATTGTTAAGTATGAAGTATTTACTACCAAAGATCCTAAAGTAGGACACAATCAATTTTTTGCCCTTCAACAGTTCATAGGGAGTCTTACGATTGCTTTTGTTGATTAATGATCTGTTTTGCACGTGACAAGCTGTGTTGTTTGCTTCATCCCAGAAGTACTCTGGTAGTGAAGAATTATTCAACATAGTTGTACATGCTTCAATGAGGGTTCTGTTCCTTCTCTCTACAACTCCATTTTGATGTGGAGTATGTGGAGAGAGGAAAACTCATGAAAGATACCTTGACTTCCATAAAATTCTGTCATGGCCCAAGACTCAAATTATATTCCATGATCACTTCTGATTTTGACCACTGAGCTGTTTAATTCATTCTGAATTTGCTTGATAAAGTTAGTGAAAGCCTCGAAGGTGTCTGACTTGTGTTTTAGAAAGAACACCCAAGTAAAATGAGAGTAATCATCAATAATGACTAACGTATAGACTTTACCTCCTAATTTTTTAATTAGCATGAGACCGAATAAGTCCATGTGAAGTAAGTATAAACTTCTCGAAGAATCTTTTTCAGCAATACCCTTAAAGGTAGCCCGTGTCTGCTACCCATTTGGCACTAAGTTTTGAGAAAATAGCATACTAATAGATTTGAAATTTATATGTGCTAATCTCTTGTGTCATTGGTCACAGAGAGACGCATTATATTTTGCCAAAAAGCATACTGGTGTAGAATTGTCTAACCATATAAAATTTAAGCAGAAAATATTTCTACTCCAAGTGCCTGTTAAGACTGTCTCCAAATTGGTAGACGATTTTATCAGTCACTTGTCCTTGTAGAACTCAACGATATAGCCTTTATCACATAAATTGACTTATGCTTATGAGATTATGATACAATCCTTTAACATAAGTCACTTTTGTGAAGGAGACTATACCATTGGTAATTATACCGTAGCCTTTAGTGATTCTCCAGTCAGACCCTCCAAAGATGACTTTTTGACCATCTTTGACTGGGGTATATTCTCGCAATAGGCTTCTGGTCCCGGTCATGTGCCAAGAGCATTCACTGTCCAAATAACAAATTGGAGTTTTGTTGGCCTTTGGACATACTTGCATTCATGAATCATTTACCCTATAGAACCCAAACAGATTTGGGTCCTTAGTTCCTTATTAGCTTAACACCACTGGGAACATTAATATTTTGAGTGGTCGGTCTCGCAATGTTAACTCGTGGAGTTTCTGTTGGGTATTGCATCCACAATAGACCTGATTTGAAGAAGAGCTTGAACAAGCTAAGTTGAATTGACAATGTATTTGACAATTCTATCAAGTTGTGCTTGCAGCTATTCCATGCTAAGTACACACCAATGTCAGAGTGCAGTGGGTCAATATACACGGGTCTTCGCAACGTAATCCCTCGTTATGTAGATAAGTATGTTGATCCACGTGTGCTCTCTCTATTGGAGTGTACTTATTTTCAAGTACAGGGTCAAGGTAGGTCAAGATCAAAAGAAGGACCAAGGATGGATCAAAGACCAAGCTATCAAAAGAAGGACGGAGGAAAATTCTTCCAAGTAAGAATTGATGGGAGTCGTTAGTGATTCCCGCCGACTTAGACGGGAATCACTAAGTGACTCCCGCCGACTACTTCCGGCCGGCAAAGTTAGAAATTCTGCCAAGGAAGAATCGACGGGAGTCGGGAGTGATTCCCGCCGACATCGACGGGAATCACCAACGACTCCCGCCGATTTTGCCTTAGGAAGATTCTCGCCGCTCGCTAGACTGAACCGAGCCGCCATGCGCTGTTTCGGCCGAGGCAATGGCTTTTCCTCGTGGGCGCCACAACGGCTCTTAGGGTTGGCTCCTGGTATAAATACATGCATATTTTGAAACTCTAAAGCACACCAAAAAATACGAAATGAAATCACACCACCGTGACCTAGCGCATCGCGAGCTCCGCCCTCACGCACGTCGACGATCGCGAAGTTGTCGCCGCCACTGATCTCAGCTTGTCTCTGATCGCTCGACGATAGCACTGAGGCAAGCAGCCGGTCTCACATGTCTCTCTTGAGATATCTTGTCTTCTGATTCGTTGAACGAGATTTGTTTTCCCTTCCGAATCGGTTGAGACATTTGATACGACTGAGGTCGTTCGAAGACCTAGCTTGCTTCGTCAAGAAGTTTGGATTTACAAAGCATCGCCACCGCACTTGCTTGCCTCCACCGATCTTGACAAGATCCATTCCAAGTGAGAAATCCAGTTGTGGACTCTTCGTACTTTTCGTGCAAGCTTCAACGAATGAAGAACGACATCAGAATCTCCATAAAGCATTGTTTGTATTTTTATTTACATTCAATTTTGTTGTAAAGGAATTTTCATTCCTATTTGTAAGGGTTGGGTGCAACCCGTTGTGGTGGAGTTGTGACTCCATTGTTGGAAGGGTTCCTTCCGTGGTTGGGGGAGCGTTGCTCCTAGTGTGAG
Organism: Platanthera zijinensis; assembly: GCA_039513925.1. Classification (NCBI taxonomy): domain Eukaryota; kingdom Viridiplantae; phylum Streptophyta; class Magnoliopsida; order Asparagales; family Orchidaceae; genus Platanthera; species Platanthera zijinensis. The sequence continues at coordinate 81,080,967 of CM077095.1, read as the reverse complement.
GATTGGATTTCAATCCGTTTGGAGAAGTGACCGAGTCGTCCCTTGGTGGGAGATAGGTCGAAGGGGGAAAGTGGACGTACCCAAATTGGGGAACCACTATAATTCTTTGTGTGTTTTCTGTGTTTTGTTTGCTTACTTGTGCAGGTTAGTTTAATTCCGCAAAAGACTGCACGACACCTATCCCCCCTTATAGGTGGATAGGTTGACACTAGATACTTTCAAGTGGTATTAGAGGGAGGTTACTCATCAATAAGGTTAACACCTTTAGTAAGATCCTGTGTCTACTATCAAGAAGAAAGAAGATCTCAGGAATGGACGGACTCAAGTTTACAGGAAAGATTCTAGTATGCACCAAGCTGAATTTTCCCATCTGGAAGGAAATGATCAGGTTCCACATAGAAGCAGTTGATCCCCAACTATTCATGATAGTGGAGGAGGGCCCTCATATCCCCACTAAGGCCTCCACCATTGATCCGACCAAGATGGTGCCCAAGAGGCTCTCTAAAATGGTTAAGGATGAGATGGTGCTTTTCAGCCTAGACAAGAAAGCTCAAAACATTTTAGTGAGCGTCGTCGATGATTCAATGATGCAGAATTTCAGCAACTGCAGGACTGCCAAGGACATCTGGCACTGCCTGATCATTCTGATGGAGGGCACAGATCAAGTAAGGGATGATCAAAGATCCCTTCTGAACCAGAAGTATGAGGCCGTCAGGCAAGGTCCCATGGAAGAAATCGTAGTGACATTCGAGAACTTCCTGAAGATCGTTAATGCCCTGAAGGGTTATGGCAGAGTGTTCACCGATGGTGAACTAAATGACAAATTCCTTAGATCCCTGACTAAGGAATGAGACACTAAGACTTGCGCCATCAGAGAGTTTGGCAAGCTGGAAGAAACAGATCCACCATTTTCTGTTTGGGAAGCTAATGTCCTACGAGCTTCAGCTGAACACCAGAAAAGCTGAAGAGGAGGCCGATAAGGCTGCTGCCAAAGAAAAGACTGTTGCCCTGAAAGCTAATAGCTCAAGGAAAGGCAAGGGTGCAGCCTCGTCCCACTCTCGGAGAAAGCCTGAGGAAGAAGACTCTGAGCCATGCTCATCCAGCTCAGAGCTATCATAAGAAGAATTCTCTTTCATCACTCGAGAGTACAAGAAGTTCCTCAAGATGAGGAATCAGAGAAAAGGAGATGGCTCCTCCTCCAGACATCAGAAGAAGAATTAATCTTCTGACAGGTATGATTCTAAACAGAACAAACATCGTTCTGCTGACATTATCTGCTTTGGGTGCAATAAGCAAGGCCACGTCATTGCTGACTGCCACTAAAGCAAGAGAGATAAGGGGAAAGGAGAGGAGCACAAGTCCTCTCGAGACAAGAAGGAGAGGAGCTACATTGCCAAGAAGCCAAAGACACTGAGTGAATCTGACTCATCAGACTCCAGTGATGATGAGGAAGCCTACTTCGGGCTAATGGGTCGCTACGACTCAGATGGAGATTGTCCCCCATTTACTGGGAAGGTAAAAGATCGCACCCCCTCTCTAACTCTGAGTCTCCTTAAGATGATCACGAGGACAACCCATCTGCCCGTGAAGCTGAACTCCTCGAAAAGTATTAGCTCCTGCTCAATATATTTTAAGAATGCCGAAAGAGGTTGAGCGCTCAGAAAAAGGAAGTCAAATTCCTTAAGGCTGAGGGAGTGTCCCTAAGCGAAGAGATCACTGGCTTGATATCTCTCCGACAGGAATACCTGGACCTGACTTCTGAGCACTCAGATTCTCTAAGGCTCCTTGACCAAAAGCAGGAAGAAATTAACAAGCTGGAAGAACAGCTTGCGGCCGAGAGGAAGATTGCTAAAAGCTTCTCTATGCCCAAGACTGTTCTTCCTCTGGTTGATGAACTCTCTACTCAGGCTAAGGGGGCTAGCTTAGGGCATGTGGCTGAGCCTAGTAAATCATCTAGGAGAAACAGAAATCAGAGGAAAAATAAGGCTACTAAGAAGGCCTCTGCTGCAGAAAAGGGAAAGGTCCCACTCGATCCTATTTCATTCCGAAAGCCTAGCTTTCCCTATAATGAGCATGACTTTGAGTCAACCTATGGCCACCTCTTCCGGCCCTCGGTTGAAAAGCCAAAGAGCTGGTATGATGGATGGACCTTCCCCCGCAACTACGGTGAGAGTGTATTCAAGGCACCTTATAAGGAAATCCAAGTGGAGAATTATGGCCACTTCTCTAGCGGCCATAATAGGAAGCAGGCACCAATGGCCAAGCCTGTTATACAGAAGGAACAGGAAGTGAAGAAATCGTGTGACTGTTGTCATCATGATGCCTCCACCTCCAGATCCAAGGCCCCGGCTGGACCCACCGTTCCAAGGGTGAAGCAGGAGCCTAGGAAGTAGTACAACATGTTTGACTGTTGGTACTGTGGCAAAGTTGGTCACTTTGCCGTTGATTGCTGGTTTAATCCAAGAAATAATGAGACTCCTCATGTTAGCAATGTGAGACCGACCACTAGTAGGGTTAACCACCCGAGGGGGAGTGTGCTAATAAGGAATCTAGGACCCAAGTCTGATTGGGTTCCTAAGGGAAACTAATTCTGTTTTGCAGGTATGTCCAAAGGCCACCAAAACTCCAATCTGGTACTTGGACAGTGGATGTTCCCGGCATATGACCGAGACAAGAAGCCTGTTGCGTGATTACTCCCCAGTCGAAAATAGACCCAAAGTCATCTTTGGAGGATCAGATCGAAGAGTCACCAAGGGTTATGGTATGATATCCAACGGTGTATTCTCTATCACAGACATGGCCTATGTTGAAGGGTTAAACCATAACCTGATCAGTGTAAGCCAGTTGTGTGATAAAGGATACGACATTAAGTTCTGCAAGGAAAAGTGCCTGATAATATCGCGTGCCTCTTCGGAGACGGTATTAACTGGCATTAGGAGCAAAAATATTTTCTGCTTAGATTTTCTTAGCATAGACTCTTCTACCCCCGTTTGCCTAGTAATAAAAAATTGTGCATCTCTCTGTGAACAATGACACAAGAGATTAACACATATTAATTTCAAAACTATTAATATGCTGTTTTCTAAGAACTTAGTAAGGGATGCCCCTACTATTAAGTGTATCAAAGATAGCCCTTGTCCTGCATGCTAGAAGGGCAAACAGACTTGGGCTACCTTTAAGGGCATTACAGACAAAGACTCTTCTAGATGTCTTTATCTTCTACATATGGGCTTGTTCGGTCCAGTGCAAGTTCATAGCTTAGGAGGCAAATTGTATACACTAGTGATTGTTGATGATCACTCTCGGTTTACGTGGGTGTTCTTCTTGAAACGAAAGTCAGATACGTTTGACATCTTCACTAATTTTGTCAAGTAGATTCAGAATGAACTTAACTGCTCCGTGGTCAAAATCAGAAGTGACCATGGAACAGAATTCGAGTCTGGGGCTATGACAGAATTCTGTGAAGAACATGGTATCTTTCATGAGTTTTCCTCCCCGCGTACTCCTCAGCAAAACGGAGTTGCGGAGAGGAGGAATAGAACGCTCATTGATGCATGTATGACAATGTTGAATGACGCTTCTCTTCCAGAGTACTTCTGGGCAGAGGCTGTCAATACAGCTTGTCACGTGCAAAACTGAGCCTTGATCAACAAGAACCATCGTAAGACGCCTTATGAGCTATTGAAAGGAAGGAAACCGACCATGTCCTATCTAAGGATTTTTGGCTGCAGATGCTATGTACTCAATAATGGGAAGTACCCACGTACTAAATTCGGAGAAAAATTCTTCGAAGGCATCTTCGTGGGCTATAGTAGCCATAGTCAGGCATATAGGGTTTTCAATAAGAAGAAGAGTCAATTAATGTTGTATTTGATGAAGGAAGCTTGCTTCACAACAATTCTTCTAGTGGCATTCTTGAAGGTACAGGTGCAAGGCTTGAACAGCTAAGTCTAGATGAGACTGCTAAAAATGAAGCTCCCAAGTACGTCAAGGTCTCCAGCTCAACACAAACTGGAGAAGATGACGGTCAGGATGGGGAGATTCTCCCAGAAGAGGGAGGAGCCCGAGAAGCTGTAGGAGCTCCAGATGCAATACTCTTAGAGCTCAGACACATGAGGGATCACCCAAGAGATTAGATCATAGGATATCCTCGGGACGGTGTCAGAACTCGCAGAGGTACAATTAACGAGACTCGACACCTTAGTTTTTTGTCACAGGTTGAGCCAAAAAAGTTCGACGAAGCGAACAAAGATGCGTCGTGGATATTGGCCATGCAAGATGAACTTCATCAATTCGAACGATGCAACGTCTGGACGCTAGTTCCCAGACCAAAAAAACAGAATGTGATCAATAATAAGTAGATCTTCAGAAACAAACTGGATTAACACGGTGTCATCATCAAGAACAAAGACAGACTGGTGGCTCAAGGATACAAATGGGAGGAGGGGATTGACTTCGACCAAACCTTTGCACCAGTTGCAAGGCTCGAAGCGATCAGGTTGTTCCTGACATATGCCTCTCACAAAGGATTCACTGTCTATCAGATGGACGTGAAGTCTGCTTTCCTGAATGGAGATTTAAAAGAGGAAGTATACGTCACGCAACCCCCAGGTTTTGTTAATCCAACTCTCCCTGATCATGTTTACTTTCTTAATAAAGCATTATATGGCTTAAAACAAGCTCCTCGAGCTTGGTATGAGACTCTGTCTAGTTTTCTTCTTAAGAACAAGTTCTCGAGAGGAAAAATAGATAAGACATTGTTTCTTAGGGAAATCAAAGGCAAGATTTTGCTGGTGCAAATCTATGTCGATGACATAATAATTGTCTCAACGGACAACAACCTGTGCAATAAGTTTTCCAAACTTATGCAAGGGAAGTTTGAAATGAGCAGTATGGGAGAGCTGAAGTATTTCTTGGGATTTCAAGTGAAACAGTCTGAGGATGGAATTTTCATCTCTCAGACGAAGTTCACAAATGAACTCCTCAAGAAATTTGGAATGGAGAGTGCAACCTCTATAAGGACTCCAATGGGATCCACTGTGTCTCTATACAAGGATGAGAAAGGGAAACCTTTTGATGAAACCAAGTACAAAAGCATAATTGGATCCCTGCTCTACCTTACTGTTAGTAGACCGGATATTCTGTTTTCCACATGCGTTTGTGCCAGATATCAGGTGAACACTAAGGAATCTCATTATGTCGCTGCAAAGCGGATTTTTAGATACCTTAAAAGTACACCAAATCTTGGCTTGTGGTACCCAAGAAACAATGATGTCGAGCTGATAGGCTTTTCAGATACTGACTTTGCAGGAAGCATGGATGATAGGAAAAGCACTTCCGGGACGTGCCAATTCCTCGGAAGAAGGATTATATCGTGGAGCAGTAAAAAGCAGAACTGTGTCGCAACTTCTACGGCTGAATCTGAGTACATCTCAGCAGCCAGCTGTTGCGCACAACTTCTATGGATCAGAAATCAACTCTAAGATTATGACTTGCAGTTAAGAGAAGTTCTTATGTATTGCGACTCCTCAAGCGTAATTGCAATGCTAAGAATCCAGTGTCGCACAACATAACAAAGCATATTGAAGTGCGCTACCACTTCATTCGGGAGCATGTGGAGAACAAAGATATATCTCTCTGCTATGTCCCCACGGATAAGCAGATTGCAGATATCTTCACGAAGCCACTAGACGAGGCCAAGTTCAATTTCTTCAAAACTGAACTCAGCATGCTGAACTTTGAAGATTAAAGACTGAAAGGCTCAAGGCTCTTGGATCAAGGGGAAGCATCTGCTAGGAACTCAAGATCGGGCACGGATGCAAGAATTGAGGGGGAGAATTTTTCTCCAAGTGAAGTCCCAGGTTTGCAGAAGCCAAAAAGGGGGAGATTATCCTCTTGGCCAAGGCTAAGGTGGCTGCTAATGCTAAGTAGGCCATAAAGGCTATGTTGCTCTTAGATAGGGGGAGATCACCTCGGCTAAGGCTATGTTGCTCTCAGGAAAATGGTAATGAATTCCACACTCAACTGAATTTTCATTCTATGATTTTCATTTCCATCTGTTCTATTCACCTTAGCTTGTAGGGTTTAGGCTTCTTCAAATAGGGGGAGATTGTTGGGTATTGCATCCATAATAGACATGATTTGAAGAAGAGCTTGAACAAGCTATGTTCAATTGACAATGTATTTGACAATTCTATCAAGTTGTACTTGCAGCTATTCCATGCTAAGTACACACCAATGTCAGAGTGCAGTGGGTCAATATACACGGGTCTGCACAACGTAATCCCTTATTATGTAGATCAGTGTGTTGATCCCCATGTACTCTCTCTATTGGAGTGTACTTATTTTCAAGTACAGGGTCAAGGTAGATAAAGAGCAGAAGAAGGAGCAAGGATGGATCAAAGACCAAGCTATCAAAAGAAGGAAGGAGGAAAATTATTCCAAGTAAGAATCAACGGGAGTCGTTAGTGATTCCCGCCGACTTCGACGGGAATCATTAAGTGACTCCCGCCGACTACTTCCGGCTGGCAAAGTTAGAAATTCTGTCAAGGCAGAATCGACGAGAGTCAGGAGTGATTCCCGCCGACATCGACGGGAATCACCAACGACTCCCGCCGATTTTGCCTTAGGAAGATTCTCGCCGCTCGCTGGACCGAATCGAGCCGCCGTAAGCTGTTTCGGCCGAGGCTAGGGCTTTTCCTCGTGGGCCCCACAATGGCTCTTAGGGTTGGCTCCTGGTATAAATACATGCGTATTTTGAAACTCTAAAGCACACCAAAAAATACGAAACGTAATCACGCCACCGTGACCTAGCGCATCGCTTGCTCCACCCTCACGCACATCGCCGATCGCGAAGTTGTCGCCGCCGCTGATCTCAGCTTGTCTCTGATCGCTCGACGACAGCACCGAGGCAAGCAGCCGGTCTCACGCGTCTCTCTCGAGATCTCTTGTCTTCCGATTCATTGAACGAGACTTGTTCTCCCTTCCGAATCGGTTGATATGTTTGATCCGACTGAGATCGTTCGAATACCTAGCTTGCTTCGTCAAGAAGTTTGGATTTACAAAGCATCGCCACTGCACTTGCTTGCCACTGCCGATCTTGACAAGATCCATTCCAAGTGAGAAATCCGGTTATGGACTCTTCGTACTTTTCGTGCAAGCTTCAACGAACGAAGAAGGACATCAGAATCTCCATAAAGCATTGTTTGTATTTTTATTTACATTCAATTTTGTTGTAAAGGAATTTTCATTCCTATTTGTAAGGGTTGGGTGCAACCCGTTGTTGTGGAGTTGTGACTCCGTTGTTGGAAGGGTTCCTTTCGTGGTTGGGGGAGCGTTGCTCCTAGTGTGAGGATTGGATTTCAATCCGTTGGGAGAAGTGACTGAGTCATCCCTTGGTGGGAGATAGGTCGAAGGGGGAAAGTGGACGTACCCAAATCGCGGAACCACTATAATTCTTTGTGTATTTTCTGTGTTTTGTTTGCTTACTTGTGCAGGTTAGTTTAATTCCACAAAAGACTGCACGACACCTATCCCCCTTATAGGTGGATTAGGTTGACACTAGATACTTTCAGTTTCATATTTTATTGGATAAAACCAACAATCCACACGGGAAAGTGATCAATTTTGCCACAACACCAACATTCAAACCTATTGTACCATCTCTAGTACTCCTGCTTTACCTGTTGAACGAGAGGTCTACCAGGGGCTACCAACTTGGAGGAATAAGCCTCATGAGTACAGCATACACATGACTTCTTTGTCTACTTTGCCTTGGGGATAACATTTTAGGCTTTTAGAGCTTTCTTAAAATTTGGTCTATGAACATAGGGACCATACTCTTTAAGTGTTATTTCTTCATACGGTGCCTTGAAAGCACTAGAACCAAAGTCTCATGGATAGGGCAATCCTTGGTAGTGCTTTTAAGTCTCCACATAAGTTGGCCTAGCAAAGTGACCATAGGACGTCTCAAAGTCATATTTATTTGTGGGAAAGATTACCTTCGTAAAGGAGGGTTGACTTTGATGTGCCTTCCCTTTGCCTTTGGTAGCGGCTCTTTTAGTATCCTTACATTTCTCACCTATGTGGCCAAGACCACTACCCTTCTTAGGAGCAGAGAATTCATCAATGAGAGGAAGAATTATCTTTGGCTTAGAGTGTAACACCCCAAATTGTTGTAGGAGCGACAAAGATCGATTTTGGCCAAGACAGGTTTTTGGTGCAGGTGACACGGGCCCCGACACGGGCGTGTCAGAGGCCGTGTCGGGCGTGTCGAGCTCGGGCCGTGTCGTCGACCAGTGCAGGTCGACGATGGTCGTGTGGTGGAACACGGCCTAGGACACGGGCGTGTTCCAGGCCGTGTCACACCTGTGCTGTGCGGTTGGGTGCACGGGTAGTGACACAGGCACGAACACGGGCGTATCTAGTTTGACACGGGCGTGTCCGATGCCATGTCACCAAGCCGTGTACCCCTCTGACTGCAAAGTGTTGATAAATTACACACGGGGGGCGTGACACGGGTCCCGACACGGGCGTGTCGCAGGCGACACGGGCATGTCGGAGGCCGTGTCACATGCCGTGTGCTGGTTTTCAATTTGGGTCGAGACGACGAATGAGCTACACGGCCAGGAACACGGCCGTGTGCCAACCCGTGTTCGGCCTAGATTTTATGATTTTGGATTTAATCCGGGCCGTTCGTTTCCTTGGCTTTGGATCCGACGGTGGGGGGCTGCTCCTGGGTGGTTATGGCCGGGAAATAGGGTTTAGAAACCCATTTTTCTTTGGCCCATCTCTCTCTAAAAGTTAGAGAGAAGGGAGAGCAAGGAGGAAGGAGGAGTCCAAGATTCGGCCGCCGGAAGAGCTTTGGAGCTCCGAATCGCGATCCGAGTCCAGATCCGCGGAGGCGACGCCGTTGCGGTGCTTTCCAACCGTATAGTTTTCGATGGCGCCGCGGAAGAATGCAAGGGTAACAATTTCTCATCCTTGGGCATGTGAAGCCCTCTTTTCCTTTGCATAGGAAGCCCTCTCTCGCGAGTGAGCGAAGAGTTGGAGCGTTCCTTGGGGTAGATATGTGAAGTCCCCCTTGTGTAGAGTCCGTATGCGAAAACGGACGTAGGCATTGTGTGTGAAGCCTATTCGGACATGTAGAGCCGGATCGGTGATGTTGCATTGCATTTGAACCGGGCAAGAATCCGGATGTTTGGGTGTTTTCGGGTTTTTTACGTGGTAGATTGCATCAGGGAGCCTTGGAGATTAACTCTAAGGTGCACCCGGAAAACTGGGCAAAAGCGGGTTTTGCCAACACAGTGGCCGGGGGCCAACGTGAACATAACCGGGTTATGTGATTATTGTGGTGGAAATGGGACTCGGTGAGTCTTGGCCTGCGCATATGGCTTAAATTGTCGTTGCGGTATGAGCACGGGTCAGGCGGAACCGTACCCGGTCTATGCCGTTCGGTAGGACCGTTGGCATGGATGAGGGTCTTCGGCGGTCTATGGATTAAATTGCCGTGACCAAGGCCAATAAGACAAAATGCTCATATGGATGACCGTCCAAGAGGCCGTGGTGGATTGGGAATGTCTATGGCTTGAATTGACGTGACGTTGGCCGGTTCGCCGAGAATGTGTCCTGAGTGCACGGGGTGTGTGGCCGTGTGAGCCTACGCCTGTGTTGATGTGTGTTCACATTAATATATATTGCCTATACTAATAAAGTGCAGGGAAAGAGCATCGCCGCCCCGATTTTGGGGGCGGGATCGTTATAATTTGGTCAGCATAGCTGACCGTTGCTTTTGTTTGCCACCGGGCGGTGGTTTGTGCTTGCAGGTGCTGCGGAGCCGAGCGGAAAATAGCAGGCTAAAGCCCATGTTGCGGTGCTGGCCCTCGAAGGCCTAGCCCTTTTTATGCTTTCCATTTATTTCATGTATGGCCGGCCTGCGAGCCGAAGTATGTAAGACATGTTTTGGTTAAGCAAACCTTGTAAGGCCTTAAGGCCGGTACTTTTGTATTTTCATCCCTATTGTTACTTCTGTAGTGGACATTCCTGCTTGGCAGGGTTCTTGAATTTGTGCAACTTAATAATTTGCTTCCGCTAGGATGACTCTGTGTAGGACGTTGGTGATTGGTTGTATGGTTTCAACGCGTAACCAGCCGGTCTGTCCGTAGTATATGGCGTCGGGCCCCGGCCGGACCTACTGCTATATGCTATGCGACGGATAGGGGTGTTACATAGAGTAACTTTCAAAAAGTTTCCTTTCCACCAAGAGCTTTTCTTCTAGCTCATCTTAGTATTTCTCCTTCTGACTTAATAGTTCAGCAGAGCATTTTAATTCCTCTTTCAAGGAGTGAACTTCATCTCTGAGAGGAGTTAATTCAGCAATCTCTTCCTTCAGACGTGATTCCACTACCTTGAGAGAAGCAATCTCTTTTGACTACTTTTTGACTACCTTGCAGCATTTGTCAAAGGCTCTCAAAAGTTCTTGATCCTGAGTCATCAAGTTAGAATCATCTTCCTTAGAAGAATAGTCTTCATGACCACTAGTTGAAGTTTTAGATTCAAAGAGCATAGTATGAGTGTTTACCTTCCCATTGAATTGGGAGTCGCCTACTTTCTCATCTGATTGAGCCATGAGCCCGAAGTAGGCTTCTTTATTTTCAGAGCTTGACTCAATTGAGCAACTATAACTAAGAGTCTTTGACTTCTTTGCAACAAAGCTCTTCTCTTCCTTCCTCTTACCATCTAAGGATCTCTTCTCTTCTTTCTTGGATCCTTTCTTCTTTTTATATGGACACTCCGCAATCACGTGTCCTGGCTTATTGCAACAATAACAAACTATGTCAGAAGAAAAATGTTTGTTCATTTTATACTTATACCTATCATATCTATTGTAGCTTTTCTTGGACTGATCACCATCACGATGTGATCTTCTGAAGTCAGAGGTGGAGTACTGATTTTTCATTTGCCTTCTCTTGCTAAGCAGTCTTTTGAATTGCTTGGAGGTTAGCGAGAATTCTCCATTAGACAATTTATATCCTGTCGTGCTTTTCTCAAAATCTTTTTGGGCATCAGAAGCTTGTGTCCTTACTGGTGACACAACTTTATATTTTCTTGACCCTTCAGCCTTCAGAGCTACCGACTTCCTTTGCTTGAAGTCTTGCTGCTTTGCTCCTCCTTCTTCCTTGTGTTCATTTGTAATTCATAGGAAAGGAGCTACCCGAAACGGTTTTGGGGATCAATCTCAGGCAGCTTTCCAAATTTCCTAATGTCCACCACCTTGCTGTCACAGTCTTTTGCCAGGGATCTTAGAAATTTTTCATTGAGCTCATCATTTGTAAATGTACGACTATAGTTTCTGAGGCCGTTGACGATCTTAAAGATTTTTTTCAATGTTGTCAGCAATTGTATCGTTAGATCCTTGCTTGAATGCCTCGTATTCTTGATTTAGCAGAGATCTACGGTCTTCTCTAACTTCCTAAGTTCCTTCCATGAGAACCATGAGACAGTCCCACATCTCCTTGGTAGATTTGCAGTGGAATAGATTTTGCAGCATTGAGTCATCCACTGCACTGGCTATGATATTCTTTGCCTTTTTATCCAAGGAGACTAGAGCTATTTCATCCTTATTCAAATCCATCATTTTCTTGGGAACTTGGATGTTGGGATTCAAGGCAGAAGCTTGAGTAGGAACATGAGGGCCTTTTTCAACAATCTGAAATATGCAGGGATCAGTAGCTTCCATGTAGAATCTGACTCTCTCCTTCCACATGGGGAAGTTCTCCTTAGTGCACACATGCAACTTCATCAAAGTCATATCCTTGCTTCTGTCCATTACAGTTAGCGGCTTCTCTTGACAACTAGATTAGAGATTTTGTTCAAGGTGTTAACCTTATATTGAACAACCTCCCTCTGATACCAATTGAAAAAGTCTAGTAGTTAACCGAAATCGCCTAGAGGGGGGTGAATAGGTGAGTTCTGCGCCTTTAGCAGAATAAAAATTAGTACAAAATAAGCACACAGAAACATAGAGAATTTATAGTGGTTCCCCGAGTTGGATACGTCCACTGTCCCGCCTCGCCTATCTACCACAAAGGGCTAGATTCAGCTACTTCACCTTTATCTCAGATTGAAAACAATGTTACAAATCGGAGCCTCAACTCCTACAACTCAGAGACAACACTCATACAACTCGGAGATAATGCTCCTATAACCCGAAGACAACGCTCCTATAACTCATAGAATACCTCTCTTACAACTTGATCAAAAAATAAGGATATATAACTCGGAGGCAAGACCTCCTACAATAGTATAAAAAGTTTTACAAAACAAAAGATTAAAAGAAATCTTCTTCAGATCGGAAGTCTTCAATCTTTCTTTTCTTTGAAAAGTCGATCTTGAAAGCCTTTAGAGATCAAAGATCTAGTCGACACACTGGAAGAAGAATGAAATGTGCGGAACATCTTCGTCGGCCAAGAGAATCATGAAGAATGGTATCGTATGCTGACAGAAGCTTTTTCTTTAAATTTCTCGATTTGGAATTGTAAATACACGATTAGGGTTGATCAAAATTCACCCTATGTATTTATAGGAACTTCTCTTCTTCTAACAGAAATAAATCCCTTCCATTTAAAGAAATCATGAGTTGTTATTCATGGCGGACGGGATGAGCCGAGGCGGAAATTTGAAAACAGAAAAATTAAAAACATTAGTATTATTCGTCGAGTATCGTCGAGTATACAAGGGTATACTCATCGAACTACTTCGAATCTCGACGAAAATGAGTTAGATTATTCCAAACAAATCTATCTGAGAACTTAGTGCATTCCTAGACAGAATTGACAAATTCGACGAATATCGACTAACATACACGACGAATTTGACGAGTATTGAAAGATACTTCAACGAATTCGACGAGTATCAACTAGCATACTCGATGCTTTTTTACTTGGCCGATTCTCAATGATGTGGGAAAAAATTGCAGAGTGAATTCCTACAAATTCGACGAGTATCAATAGGTATACCCGACGAATTCGATGAGTATCAACAGATAAACTCAGCGAATTCGACGATTCTACTCTACGATACTCGATGATTTTTTTCCTTTAAGAAAATTCTACGAATTTGACAAGAATCAGTAGGTATACCTGATGAATTCAACATGTATCAACAGATAAACTCAACGAATTTGACGACTCTACTCTACGATACTCGATGAATTTTCCTTAGAGAAATTTTTTTCTATCCTGTATTCAGCAACACTTCCTTCCTTGAATCTTCTAATGCACTTTAAACAGAAGTATACTCCAATAGAGAGATTACACGTGGATCAACACATTGGCCTACATAATGAGAGATTACATTGTATAGTCTTGTGTTTCATGACCCACTGTAACCTGACATTGGGTTGTACTTAGCAATAGAGTCCTGCAAGCACATAACTAAAAACACGCAATCAAATACAATCTCAATTCATCTTAGTACAAGGGGCACTTATTCAAATCAGGGTTATTGTGGATACAATACCCAACATGCGCCTTCAAGCCCTCTCCATAAATTCGGCCTCAGATCGACGAATGGAGCTTTGGAGCTTCATCAATGGTGGAAGACGCCTCTTCTTCCTCCTCCAAACTCTCTTTCAAACCCTAGCTTCTCAACTTAAGAGATGAGAAATGAGAGGAAAACCTCAGCCCTACTTAAGGCTCATAGGCGAAGGATTCTGGGCCATATGATCAAATTCTAAGAAGATTAGATGGACAGAAATCACTAGTTATGGAACTGGTTCCACCCGCTACTGTCGGGCGGTAGTTACCTACCACGCCGCCGTAGCTCACAGACACGCCAGTCTCTCCAACCCGCCACACTACTGCCAGTGGTAGTGCTACTGCCACGCAGTAGCTTCTCAATGCTTTTGTCTCAATAGTTTCATCGCAAAGCTCTCAATGAAAAAGTGCTACCGCCAGACGGTAGCTAACTACCACTGCGCAGTAGCTTCCAGAACCCCCCAACTTCTAAAATTAGGAAAAATTGGGGTGTTGCAACTTCACCCCCCTTAAAAAAATTTCGTCCTTAAAATATAACATGCACTCGAAGCAACCAACATACCTGATGCAAATAATTCCGGGAAGTCTTCAGGCATCGCTTGCTCGCACTCCCAGGATATATCATCTCGCTCGCAATTATCCCACCACACTTTCACATGTTTAACCTCTTTATTCCTCAATTGCCGAATTTCAAAATCCTATACGTAAACCGGATGAACTCTCGTCCTCAAGTCTCCCTCCACCGGCAATGCCGCCGACTCGACCACAACACTTACCTCCACCAAAACTTTCCTTAACACTGAGATATGGAAAAATCGTGTAATTCACTCAACTTTGTGGATAACGCCAACCTATAAGCTACTTCTTCGTTGTGTTCCGTAACTTTGAACGACCCCAAATGCCTCAAACTCAATTTATCGAGTCACCGAATCCGCAAAACGCCTTTAAACGGCTTAATCTTTAGATAGACCCAGTCGCCTATCGCGAACTCCACATTCCTATGACACGCATTGAAATACTTTGCCGGCCAATCCTGAGCAACTTTCATACGCCCCTAAATTATCCGCACAAACTCACAAGCATCGACCACCACTTCTTTTCCCAAAAGTTTAGTGTCTCCCACCTCTATTCAAGACATCGACGTTCGACACTGCCTTCCATACAAAGCCTCATATGACGTTATCTTGATACTTACCTGAAAACTATTATTATAAGCAAATTCTACCATGAAAAGGTGGTCTTCCCACTTCTTCCTAAAATCAAGGGTACGCATCCTCAACATATGCTCCAATGTACGATTTGTCCTCTCTGTTTGACCATTGGTATTGGGATGGAACAACATATTAAACTTAAGCATTGTGCCCAGACTCTTCTTTACTTGTCTCCAGTCCTTGGACGTAAACCGTCCATCGCGATCACTAACAATGCTCTTTGGAATCCTATGCAACCGCACAACATTGCAAATATACAATTCCACCAACTTCTCCATGTTGTCCTCCTTTTAATTTAGAATGAAATGAGACACCTTGGTTAGGCGATCCACAACCACCCAAATCATATCGTTACCCTGCTACAACTGAGTTAAACCATCCACAAAGTCCATGGAGATGTCATCAAATTTTCACTCAGGGATAGGAAGGGGCTTCAGGAACCCGCCCGGCCTCTGGCACTCTGCCTTCACTAAGACACAAGTTTGTCACATGCTCACATACAAAGCTACGCCCTCTTTATCCCAGACCACCAAAAGGATCTCTTCATATCCAAGTACATCTTTATACTGCCTGGGTGAATGGAGTACTTATGAAGTGGGCCTCAAACATCAACTCCTCACGGAGCTTGCCGAACTACGGTACACAAACCCTTTCATCCTTCTTTATGATCCCATAAACCATCTCCAAGGTACTACCCTCGCCTTTCTGAGCTTCCACCACTAATGGCTGGAACTCTACATCCGCACTGGACGCTTCCCGGATACAATCAGATAAGTCACACTACAACTCTATCCAGTTTAACCGAGCCATGCTAGACTCCCCTCTTGCTACACAAATAATGCCAAGGGGCTCAAAGTCCCACACCAACCACATATCATGAGCTTCAATCCATTTCCCTTGTCTATAGTATTTCCTACATAAGGAATCGACCTTTAAGTTGGCCTTGCCTGGCTTGTACTAAATCACCACATTGTAGTCCCCAAGGAACTCGACCCACCTACGCTGTCGCATGTTTAAGTCCTTTTGATCCAAAAGATACTTTAGGCTTTTGTGGTCCGTGACGATCTCCACCTTTGGACCGTACATGTAGTTCCACCATAACTTTAACGCAAAAATTACCGCTGCTAGCTCCAATTCATGGACGAGGTAATTCCTCTCATGGGGTTTCAACTATCTAGACCCAAAGGCTATCACATTGCCATGTTATACTAGCATGTAACCCAAATCCGTAGCCCGATGTGTCGCTGAAAATCTGAAACCCTTTAGTCCCCTTAAGAAAACTTAGGAGCCGACATCAACCTTTCAATCAAGGCATCAAATGCTCAGTTACACTCCTGTGTCCACACAAACTTCTGGTCCTTACAAGTAAGAGAAGTAAGGGGCAAAGCTATCCAAGAAAAGTTTTCCACAAATCTTCTATAGTACCCAGCTAGTCCAAGGAAACTCCTGACTTCTGCCATGGTTATCAGAATTGGCCAATCCCTGATGGCCTCAACTTTCGCCAGATCCACCGCCACCCCATCACCACTAATCACATGGCCCAAAAAAATGTCACCTTATCTAACCAGAATTCACACTTCTAGAACTTAGCATAAAGTTGGTTCTCACTCAAAACCTGCAAGATTACTCTCAAGTGAGTCTCATGCATGGCCTCCAAATTGGAATACACTAAGATGTCATCGATGAATACCACCATAAATGAGTCCAAGTACTCTCGTAACACTCGGTTTATCAAATCCATGAACACTGATGGTGCATTCGTGTAACGCCCCAAGTTTTCCGTAGCCAGGAGCTGGGCTCTATGAGCTACCGCCTGACAATAGGGTTAACCCCGACGGTAGTGTTGCAGAATTATTGCAGGAGCGCTCAGTGAGTTAATGTGCTGGCAGTTGGTCGATGCGACACGACAGTAGGTGGGTCGATTAAATCGACAGAGATTTCGGTGAGCTAGCGCCAGATAGTAGTACTAGCTCCAACGGTAACATGGACGATTTAGTTGGCGAGGCTCTTAGTGTCTACCACGGGGCAGTAGCAGGGGAGGTAGTGTTTGTTCGTCGAAATGACACGTTGACGTGACACATCGTCTACCGCGCAACGGTAGGGGGGTATCGTGCGCCGGTAGTAGTATAGTTACATCGTTGCCATGTTTCGGCCTGTGATTGGAGGTTTTGGGCAGTGGGCTTGCGGAACAAGCTGACGTTTGAGGTACCGTGTGGCAGTAGCTAGTTACCGCACGGTGATAACTCATTTTAAGGCCGGGATTGTTTAGTTTCACTTCATTCTTTCTCTTATGGCTTCCTTCTTCTGATCGACAGCATGAGAGGAGAGCGGAGGGGAGTAGGAGGAAGGAGATTCCATCGCCGTTGGAGTTTCAGAGCTTCAAATAGCGAGTTGAGTTCAGATCCGCAGAGGGAAGTCCGTTGCAGTCATTTTCTTCCGGCTAGACTCTCTCCCATGGCGCCGAAACGAACGTCAAGGGTAACGATCTTCCTTCTTGGACATGTGAAGTCCTTTGTTTTGGCATGTGAGGGTAGATGGTCTACAAATACGGGGAAGCGATCCTCCAGATTGGTTGATCGGTTTTATCCTCGTTTTCTTTACATTCAGAATCCGGAATTGAGGTACAAAATATGCATGTTGTGTGATGCCCATCCGGATAGGTTGGCATGGATAGGTGATAACTGTTTGTATGCTGGAGAAGAATCCATGGTAATCATATAGTTTACGAAGTTGCAGGGTATTTAGGTTGCTGCAGCGAGAGAACTTGAGTAGGACTCTAGGAAAACACCCATCCTGGGAAGACTCGATAGTCTATCCCCTACTGCGTGGCGGTAGCGCTACCGCCAGCAGTAGCTCCCAATGAGCGATATTTTTTGAGGCCTGTCTCTTGGAGACCTATGGGCCATTATGATTGTGAGGCCTGTCTCTTGGAGACTTGGGGAATATTATGTCTGAGGCCTGCCACATGGAAACTTGTGGGGACATTTTGTTGAGATGAGTGCCTGAAGAGCCCAGGTGAGGTGGTCATGAGAGCCATGATTACGAATGACAACGTTGAGCCTGTAGTGCCCGACTAAGGCCAGGAGAGCCGAATGGGAAAGGGGAGGCTGACCCACATCCTGTCGCTTGCCTTGATTGCTTGGCTTTCGGCGTGGGGACGATGATTTGATCAATGGGAAAGAGCTAATACGTACATGCGTTATGTCGACCTCAGACTAGGTTTCCTGAAGTACTTGGCTTTCGTCGGTAGCATAATGAGAGTCTTAGGCCATGAGCCAGGAAGACTAGAATGCTCAAGTTGTATTGTCCAGTCTGGGACTGAGGACGGTGTTGGGAATTATGGAGATCCCTGCGTGGGTGCTTTGATACCAGTGATTGTTATGATGGCAAAGGTGTGACCCTGGGTGGTCTGATACACCATTAATGTGCCCTGTGTGCATGGGATGGTTAGCCGATTGTACCATCATCTGTGTTGGTTGGTGCTTAAATTGCACTTATGTGAATATTGTGTTGATGCTAAAAGGTTCAAGGAAGGAGCAACGCCACCCCGGGTGAGGGGCGGGGTTGTTATAATTTGACCAGCTAATGCTAATCATTGCTTTGTTTGCCACATTCGGGGTGGAATGCTTTTATGCAGGTGCAACTGGAGAGCCGAGTGGGAAATAGCGGGCTGAAAGCCCATGGTTGCTATTATAACGCCTCCATCCGTTACATGACATATAATAGAAGGTCCGATCGGGGCCCCACACCATATGCCACAAACAAGTGGCGGGGTTACAGGTTAATACCAAAAACTAATCGTATCCTAACTCAGAGCATGTTAACGGAAGCTTTAAGGTTATTTGAACTCAACTCATTTGAATGTCAACAATATATAAAATACCATTTATATATAACAACACATGAATGTCTCTTTATACAAAAGTTATGGCCTCAAGGCCTTGTAGTTACATTTCATCAATGTGGATTACAAACATCGGCACGCAGGCCGACTACACATGAAAATAGTAAAATTTTCTTCATTTGGCCTTTGAGGGCCAGTAGCAGCAACAAGGGCTTCAGCCCGCTATTTCCCGCTTGGCTCTCCAGCACCTGTATGGAGACAATCCACCGCAACTGTGGAAAATAAGGCAACGGTCAGCATTAAGCTGACCAATTATAACGACCCTACTCCTTTTCCCGGGGTAGTGGTATTCCTTTCCTGCAGGCATATCATTTTCATAAGTAGATATATCATAAGATATGCACTCACGCACAATCAATATATCACAAACATCGACCACACGACCCGACACTCCTGCACTCAGGGAACATTATCGGTGTACCGGAAAACCAGGGTCCCATCACCGTTCTCAGGTCTTAAACCCAACGGTAAACTTTGATCATTCATGCTCCACGGCCCATGGTCGGAGACTATAGTCTTGATGGATAAAAACCCAAGACTTTCATTATGTGATCCTAATGAAGCCAATAAATTAGGCACTCAAGTTAGACAACCATAATACAGATACAGTTCAGCCCTTGCCCGTTGCTCAAATCTCCAGTTCAATGTCTAGACTGACGGTGGTCTGCTTCCCCTTGTTCGTTCGGCTCACCGGCCTTTAAGAGCGCATAGCTCACAATAGCCACAACGTCCCCGAAGGACTGGCTTTACAATCAAAGCGAGAGTCAATGCCAGCGTTTGTCACGATCGCTCGACAGGGTCAACAGAAGCACTCTTTCTGCGCCCAAACTCAACCCAAACCCTGCAGCATCCTGCAGTGCCAATATATAGCACACCACTTCGAGGGTATTTTCCTGGAACTCCACTCCAGTACTTCCTGTTTCCCAACTTTACATGCACAACCCACCGACTCCACAAAATACTCGTTTATACATGGAGTCTTCTCCGGTGCGCAAAAAAAAAACATCACCAATCAAGACCAACCTGTCCAGATGGGCTTCAGACATCATGCCTATTTCATACTACACATTTTCGAATCTATATGCATGACTTCTTGGGGATTTGAAGAATCAACCCAATGGAAATCCCTCAACATTCCACCTTTTGGTGGGGGAAATTCATGCACATGCCAAAATAACAACTTCACATGTTCAAGGAAAAAGATCGTTACCCTTGACATTCTCTTTGGAGCCATGACAGAGCATTTCTACGCAGATGGAAATGATCACTTCACTTTCCCCTTCGCGCTTATAGCTTCGGAACTTGATTCCGTTCACGAAATCTTCTCCAGCAACTCAACAAATCCACTCAAACCCTAGCACCAACCGAGAGTTCTCCGCTCCAAAACTCGGGAAGCAAGGAAGAGAAAGAGAGAAAAGGAAATAATTATTTCCGGAATCCCATTCCTTTATAGATAAGGCCTCGGGTTTTATCCCAGCAACACGATTTCTTCTCATCAAGATAAAACAACGGCTTGGGTTTGAGCTAAAAAGTAAACCACCGCCTTCTGATCGCTCACCAGTCATTTGACACGAGACACCACTTGGCCATATCCTCAATTTTCGACAATTCATTGAACGGAGCCTGATAGCAGGCTTCTGCTCAAGGCCCGGAATCGTAGAGCTCTGTTCGAGGCCCGGAATCGTCGAGCTCTGCTCGAGGCCCGGAATCGTCGAGCTCTGCTCGAGGCCCGGAATCGTCGAGCTCTGCTCGAGGACCGGAATCATCGAGCTCTACTCAATGGTGGCCGCGTCGAGTCGTTTTACAATGCGGAAGGTGGAGAGGAACTCGAACGTGAGTTCGCAAAACCTGATCTCCACAATGGAGAATAGGTGATGCCACGAACCCACATAGAGCAAACGGTCCACATCCTGCTTTAGACCGACGATCGCAAGCTCCTCGTCTGAAACGTAGCAAAAATCCAAAAATGGTTTCTGGACCAACCGTTCAAACCTCATGACCATCTCTGGCAGCCCAAATCGAAGCATCAGCTCTGCTTCTTCAGTATTAACCGGTGCATTCAGAGCATCTTCCGGCTCCTCAAGAGCCACATTCCATGTAGAGGAGGAGGAAGCACCACCGGAGCCGCGCAACTTGCAAATCACCTTCTTAAACCCCATGGCAAAGAAGAGAGAAAGGGGAGTGGAGATAGAGGAGAAATGGGGGAGGATTTGGAGGAGAAGTGGGAGATCTTACATGAGAAAATGGAGGAGAAGTGGGCGGTTGCAGCAGCGACATGGAAGAACTAGGGCCAGCGTGTGTACAAAATCGCTCGGCTGAGCATTTTTATAAATATAAAACGCACGGTCGTGCATTTTTTCTGCGCACGTTTTCCCCAGACCGTGCATTTTGCACAAACAACTCGATTCGACTAATTTTCTCCGGGAAGTCTCATACTACAAAAACAACGAGAAAAACAACACCAAATGGAACAATGAACCTCCCGAGAGACTAAGCAATCTGCTCGAATTAGGCGCAAACACACCAAAATCTCGCAAGCATGCACTAAAGCTAAAACAAGCTATAGAACACGTAAAACAATTTTTAAAATAGTAAAAATAACTAATTATACCTACTCCTAGATATGTACTAGGGTTATTGTCCTCCCAGCATGACTTATTCGGCTAACGAAAAGTTCTAGCAAATGGGCCTATGAAATAAAAAATGCACAGGTAACTGGCCGAATATCCGTTGCAGTAGTGAGTACCGATTCAACGATAATGCAGTTACCGCTCTACCTAAATAATAATACCTGCCCAACTCAGGTAGAGGAAATAAGAAACAAGAAGAGGAGGAGCACTGGTCCTCGCTAATCTCATCACAAGCTAAATCCTTGTCTAGCAAGGTGTCGTCCACCGCAGGTCCGCAGGAGGCGATGGCGATGATAGGGGCTTCCACTGCGAAGGAGGTAGGAATCTTCTCACACAAGCAGATGCACTCACCGATGGCTTGAGCACAAGGCTCATCGTCATCCCAATGTACCCGTGGAGACTCATCCTGCACAGGCTTAGATAATGAAGGGGGGTAAAGTAATAAATGAGAGGGAAAACTAAAATACACAGAATACGGGAGAGTGATCCCAGTATCACTCTCAGCAGGATCCGAGCACAGATCACTGTCGGTATCATATGAGTCGTATCGAGGGGAATCCGAGAACTCGAGGTCCGCGATGGTAAGGGGGGCGCCTCGTCCAATAAGGAGGTGCAAACCTTCGCATCAGAAAGGGGATATTCCTCATCCCACCGGGGTGCGCCATAGCGTTCTGAAGATCCACATTCTCCGTCAGAGATAGTAAAGTCCTCTTCCCACTTCGGCGCAACCTCAGGCACCGAATCACCCACGAATACGACATCCCTAGCCGACTCACACGAAAAAGGAGTAGCATGATCAAGAAAAAATTGCGGAGGGGCAAAACTGCTCTCGAAAACAGGCATTGAATGAGCAGACACCATCGCAAAATCATCCATTGACACCTCCCCGTCGACGGGAACAATCTCTATGTCCCATACAGGAGCGCCCATGTGTTCCTGATCCTCTTTTTGCTAGCTAACACCAGAGTGATCGTCATCACTCAAGGGAAGTTCGTAAAAAGGGTGCGAGGGACCCATGAAAGATCTGTATGCGGCGAGAGATTCTTCGATAATCTCAACAGGCAAAGAACGAGCAAGATGTGCGATGTCCGTGCATGGGCCCGACAACACCCTGGTAGGCATGACCACAGTAGTCCTCCATAAACGGGAGGTTGTTGCGCACACGCCCTCAGAGGGAGAAGGCTTGCACATACGAAGGCAATCTTTAATCATGTGGCCTATACCTTGGCATAGCAAACACCTAATATTATGCTCGACATTTAAAATGGCCATGGCGTCGATGTATCAGTGCAAAGTGTCATAGAGACGGCACTCAGCTACAAAATACATTGCGAACAAAAATATTTGTTGAAAGGGTGCTACACAACTTAGAATAAAAATAACACGGACCCTCTTTCTAAACCAAAAATCAGAAAAGGGATAAAAAGAAATAAACAAAAGAAATGATAAGCAACTAAAATAATAAAAAAAACAACAATCACAAGACTTCCTTTCAAAAAATGCACACGACTGTGTTCCCTGACAATAGTGCCAAAAACTTGATGCGCTTACGACAAGTGTACCGCTCACATAAGTAATATAAAATGGGGAGGCTTTCCCAAGTATAGAATCTATCAAGGAACTCAATAAGGTGGAGTTGTCTTTCAAGGAGGACTTGAGATTGAAGTCCTTTGGTCGAGGTCATAAAGGGGTTTGGTTTTAGATACAAGAAAATAAAAACGAATTAAATCTACTCCTATGAGGGCCGCTATGCGCTACTTCGCTCAGCGGAATGGAGGAGTAGGCAGGCTTAGGGAATGAGTAGAACAATGGATTGAGAGTTGCAAACACCTCGTCGTAACGTGTGCCTCTGGCGATCACTAGTACGACAATACTAACTGAGAGAGGAAGTTGTCTACCTAAATCACCTAGAGGGGGGTGAATAGGTGAGATGTGCGTCTATTTGCGGAATAAAAAATTAAGGAACCAGCACAGCACAATACCAAGCAATCACAGACGACAAAAGATTTATAGTGGTTCCCCAACCTTGGGTACGTCCACTTTCCTCACCAATCTAGTAAACCACTAGACTTGGCTACTCCACTATCTCGGATCAAAACGATCCTACACCTCAGAACAACGTTCCTACAAAAACTCGATCCAAACCGGATCTACACTCGGAAGATAAAACTTCCTACAAGTCTCGGAGAAAAAGCTCCTACACAATAATTTGTTTAAAAAAATGCAAACAATAATGATCTCAGATCTGGATCTTGACGGTCTTCTTCCTTAAGAACTTTGGCTTGATCAGAGAAGTTGAAGACGACTTGAGAGAGATCCACAAATCTGAAAAACTGAATCACCTCGATCGAGAGAGTAGATCTGGAATCTTTAAAGCGCGGCAAGATCGAGTGATTGACTTGCGTCTGGATCGCTGAAGAATTAGGGTTGCAAACAGAGATCGGAGATCGTCGATCCAGAGCTTCTTCGGTGAACGTTAATGGCGGCGGCGGCGACTTGAAGAATTAGGGTTCACGGGATTGTTCTCTTTCTCTTTCTTAAAATAATAATCTCTGAAAGAAGTAATTATTAGTCAAATCTGAAATGACTTATTTATAGGTAGACTCCAACGGTCATAAGAGTAATTAAAGATGACACGTGGACCTATCGGATCAATTCAAGATGACCAGCGATATTGACTTAGAGAATTTCAGGAAAGATTTGAACCGACATACTCGAGTCATAGAAGATACATACTCGAGTATCAGATGGTATATACTCGAGTGGAAAAGATTGGCATACTCGAGTAAGAGAAGGGAAAACTACTCGAGTGATTTAGAGATCAACATTCGAGTGATTAATGAACTACTCGAGTATGAGAGCAGATACTCGAGTGAAAACACTTAGAAAAATTTCAGATAAAGTAGGAATAAATACTCGAGTATAAGAGTTACAGATACTCGAGTGAGAGAAAAAGAACTACTCGAGTATATTAGGAGAACTACTCGAGTGAGGGGAAAATGAACTACTCGAGTATATTAAAAAAACAACTACTCGAGTACAGAGTCACTTACTCGAGTATATAGGGAACTACTCAAGTATGTGGACTTAGAGTATTTCTGAGATGGGAGGAACAGAACTACTCGAGTATAAACAAAGCACTTACTCGAGTAACTGACCAACCACTCGAGTACAAGTTATCACTTACTCGAGTGAATACAGCCTACTCGAGTATGTAAACCAACTTACTCGAGTACAGACCCACTTACTCGAGTATACTAGAGAAGTACTCGAGTATGTGGACTTAGAGAAAATTCTGGATTTAAGAACAGAAGGAATTACTCGAGTATAAGATATGACCTACTCGAGTGATTGACTATCTACTCGAGTATAAACTTATCTACACGAGTATATAGAGTCTACACGAGTATGTCTAAGGATCTACTCGAGTATTAAGTCACTTACTCGAGTATATGAAGGGTACTACTCGAGTATGTGGACTTAGAAAAATTTCTTCTGAAAAACATCCTTCAATACTTGAGTCCACCATTCCAAGTGCATGTAGGAAGTGTATCCCAATAGAGAGGCTATACATGGGCCAACACTTTGGATCACACAATGAGGGATTACATTGTATGGTCCTGTGTTTGGTGACCCATTATAGACTGACATTGGTCTACACTTGGCATTAAGGACCTGCACACATACAACTTAAACACAGCATCAAATACACCTTAATTCATCTTAGTTCAAGGTCTGACCACCTACAAATCTGAGGTATTGTGGAGACAAATCCCAACACTAACTATGGTGGTGGGTGGAAATATGGGCGCTGCTCAAGCAACTAAAGCAGTAAAACGATATAGATTCACATAGACATGAAATAAATAACGCTTACAACTAAAGTGCAACATCATCTACATACGAAGATTTAACCACGCATATACAACAATAAAGCAAGAAAAGTCAAGAAATCAACCGAATCCGAAGGCTCGTCGAGGAGTCGCAGAAGGAATCATCGGGTTGTCAGTTCGCATCCAAGCTCGGTCCTCAAATACGTTCGGGGTAGAGAAGGCTGTCACTACCCTCCAATGGACCCGTCTTCTTCGTGTCATGATACAGAAGAAGTTTTCAAGCTTCCCTTTGCTTGATGTCTATGGCTTCAAAACTTGCAATAGAGCTAAGAGGTGAAGGAGAAGGTCGAGAGCAAGCATCGATGAGAGGTATGCTTTGCGAGCATAGCCGGAGCTTCTCTCCTCGGTGGAAGATGAAGCGTGGAGGAGGAGCTGTGGAGTTTTGCCCTAAAACAATGGCAGGAATGGCTGAAAATGATCCTCCTTTTCCAATGGAAGGAAATCTGCGCTTAAATAGAAGCAGGTCAGAAAAATGGTCACGCACGGTTTGGCGCATGACCATGCGTTAACCGTGCGTTAATAACACACAAATAATGGCCTGCGAGAAAGATAAGTTGACCCATGCATTTTACTCGCGCACGGATGCTTCCGCTCGTGCGTGAAGGAAAATGCACGGGTAACCACAGAGCGCTGAAAAAATTAGGATAAAAAGAGGAACCATGTGTTTTACTCACGCACGGGCGCGTATGCCCGTGCGTGAAGGAAAATGCACGATTAATCCCAGAGCGCTGGAATTCTGAGAACAATATGAAGACCGTGTGATTCCTTATCGCACGGTTTGGCTGAAACCGTGCGGGAACAAAGCGCACAGGCAGATCAAACGTCCCTAGGATTGCTGTGTATAATACACGATTACGCTGAAACAGTGCGCGAAGAAATTCGCACGACCGTGCGTTTTACACAGGAGCTGGAAATAGAATTCCGGGCATCCCGACCACCGACACATCAATAAATCCAACTGAGTCATAGCCCCCAAATGTCCCAAACAATCGTATAAATTAAAAAACAAGTGTGAGGAGCTCACAGAACATACCCTCAACACAAGAGTGCACATTCACACACCATAATGGGACAAAACAATGCACTTAGCGTGATAAACTGTATAAATGAAATATCAACGATAACATACTAAAAGTGAAGTGCAAGTGTGTGAAAACTAGCCTAAAGGAGTTCGAAAAACCCTATATAAACCAGACTCATCAGCTGCTAGCACAGAAAGCAGATCCCTATAAAGGGAACGTCTCGTCGAGCTACTAGCATGGGCTGTGGTACTAGAGCTAGAATGGGCTCCTGTTACGGGCTTGGGGTGCTGGTGGGTGAATATAAGGATGTCTGCACTGTCACTATCCACGCTCTCTCTCCTGTCGGCTGGGAGCAACTTCTTTATCTCGTCCTTGACCTCTAGCGACCTCGACCTATCCCTAACACTACTGGTTCACCATCCTCTTGTCTAACTCCAACGCAGTGGCGTGAGTTGCTATAGTGTGGAAGGTGGAATGAGTGATCATGAGCAAGGTCTGTCTTAGGTCATACCGCAGGCCTCAATAGAAGCGAGAAGTCCTGTCTCTGTTAGTGGCTGCAAGGTTCCCAACAAAACGGGCCAGGTGGATGAACTCTCTCTCTAGTCTGCCACCGTCCAGTCACCTTGACAGATGTGCAGGAACCTCTCCTACAGTGCAGATCGGTCGGCGTATGAGATGAAGTGCACCTAGAATGCCTCTAAGAACTCCCCCACTGTGTTGGAACACCCTATTACTAATTTGGGCAAGGATCACTATGTTATCAGGAAATTGGTTTAACCTAGTTGTATAGTTGAAAAGGTCAACTTAGAATGAGTCTAAGGCTTAGAACTTAGGTTTTAAGCTGCCCCCAAGACCATTCAAAGATCAGGATTCATTGCTGAGACAAAGACAATTTTCGTCGAGCTCAGGTCGACGAAACGTCGAACTCAGTTCGACGTTCTCTGAGCTCAACTCTACAAGTCGTCGAACTCCGGTCGGCGATCTTCGAGCTCAGATCGACGCTCTGTCTTCAGCTATTTTCCAAGTCGCTGAGCTCAGTTCGACGATCGTAGAGCTCAGTTCGACGTTTTCTGTCTGTTGTTTAAATCCAATCTCTGAGCTCAGTTCAACGATCGTAGAGCTCAGATCGACGATTTCTGTGAGAGATCGATGCTTTTAGATTTCAAATTCAAGAACAGTTATGGAATTCATTCAGATTCATTTGGAGTTATTTCCTGCATTTATTGCAAAGGATTTTCTAGCCGTTTCAAGCAATCTAATGCAAGTTTCAAGGAAGGCTAAAAGGAATGTTACTTAGGACTTTCCCCAGAGACAGTTGTCATTTATGGAAGTCATTTATGACTGAGTAACGGCCATCTAAGTCAGAATTGATATACTCCTACAAAATATGTTTTTGAATAACACAGATCATATACAATTATAGAGATAAGAGATATACAGCAGAATTAGATTGAAAGAGACACAGAAGAGTGAACAATAGAAACTCTCTGATCAAGAGTTCATCTTCTGAGATTTACAAATTTACTGAATCCCAAATCTTCAAGAACACAAGAAAGTTTTTTGTGGAGGAAATCTTCTGCTACTCAACTCCTCCAAATCATCAAGTGTTCAAAAGCTTCAACATAAAGAACTCCAGACATCAAACATTTCAGCATCTACTGAAATCATCAATTGCTAGAGATCTGAAGCAACTGAAGACCTATCACCCTAGCAAAGCTCACCTTCCTAAACCCTTAAAGATCTCAGGGGGAGCTTTGACATCATCATCCACTTGTCTTCTCTCAGACTGTTGACAGAGAAGAACAACTCAACTCTTTCTTTTTTTTTCCTTTCCCTCCTGTAAAAGGGTTTTTCAAAACTCCCTTCAAAAGTTCTGAGACTGGTTTCTGAGACCTTGTCAAAACTCAGTGGTGGCAAGACACTTTATCAAAAAATCTAGTTTTGGTTTTTGAGCACCTTATCAAAAGCTCATTGGTGCCCAGGACACCTGATCAACTATTCCTGTAGTGGATACCTACGCAGGGTGGTAGAAGAGTGGATGTACCCAGGTTGTTGGGGAACCACTATAGATCCTTGTATTATCTGGTTGCTGTGTGTTTTACTTTGCTGTGTGCTGTGTGATTTCTTATTTCTTGCTTTAGTTTTTATTTCACTGCAAGCACCTTACACATATACATAAATTAAGTCTTCCACTGCTTTACAGTTTTAATTGTAAATTATTTTAAAATACTCTATTCACCCCCCATCTAGAGTTAAGGTAGATCTTTCCCTCACTTTCAATTGGTATCAGAGGGAGGTTGGTTATTCAACATCTGAATTTTCAACAGATTGGTTGAACAGGCTAACACCTGAACCAAAAGATCCTTGATAAGATAAACCTTCTATAGAGGATAGTTATTACTTTTTGTATTATATTTATTTTCATACAAAACCATGGTACAAAACAAAGATTATGCTAGCACCAGACCTCCAGTGTGCAACCTTTCTAAGTTTGCACTTTGGAAGGCAAGGATTAAGCTTTACATGAATTCTATTGATGAGGACATTTTTAATTCTGTTTTGACAGTTTGTCCAAGACCTCCAGTGATCACAAGTACAAGTGCTGTTCCACCTCCTTCAGGAATAGATACAGAAATAAAGAAATGGAAAGTTGCAGATGCAAAGGCTATGAATATTCTTGCTCAGACCATGTCATATGAGATATTCAAAAGGTGTCTGAATGCAGTTCAGCAAAAGAGATATGGGACAAGTTATCTGAAATTGTCTCAGGATCTGCTGATGAAAGGAAGGACAGGAGATCCCATCTCATAAGCCAATATAAAAAATTCAAGAAAGGAGAAACTGAATCAGTGGCTGATATGTACAACAGGCTCAGCCTAATAGTCAGTGAACTAAAAACACTGGACAAGGAGATCTCTTTAACTGAACTAAATGACAAGATCCTAA
Organism: Platanthera zijinensis; assembly: GCA_039513925.1. Classification (NCBI taxonomy): domain Eukaryota; kingdom Viridiplantae; phylum Streptophyta; class Magnoliopsida; order Asparagales; family Orchidaceae; genus Platanthera; species Platanthera zijinensis. Next base: position 81,051,826 of record CM077095.1, on the reverse strand, counting down.
TGTGCTTCCCTAGCACTTGGGACTCAAGGATCTGGCCAATCAAGGATGCCAGAAGCCTTACTGAGATTACTACTGAAGCTTTGTTGGGCAAGCTCAAGTCTTATGAGCTGCTCATCAAGAACAGAGAGGAAGAACAAAAGACTTCTTCTCCAGCCATCAAAAAGGAGAAGACCATAACATTCAAAGCTACAGAAGATCTGCCTGAAGACAAGGTCACAGGCAATGAAGAATTGATGAGTTTGCTGGCCAAAAGATTTTATAAGATGGCCAGGAAAGATTTCAAAAAGAGGTCATCCAGAGGGCATGAGAAGCCAAGGTATGACAAGTCAAATAATAAAGAAATAATCTGTTTTGGATGCAGGAAACCAGGCCATATTGTGCCTGACTGCCCATAAAATCAGAATAAGGACAAGAAGGACAGGAAAGATAGGAGAAAAGACAAGGACTCAAGGGGAAACAACAGTAACAAATCCTCCTCCAACAAAAATAAACATACAAGGAAGGGATTTATAGCTGAAAGCTGGAGTGATACTGAAGAAGAATCAGAAGCCTCATCAAGCTCAAGTGATGATGAGGATGATGCTGAAGAAAAGGAATTCTGCATGATGGCTATCAATGCCTCTCAGCAAAATTCTGATGCAGAACAAGGATCAGACTCAGAATCTGAAACTCAAACTGAAGAAGACCAGGTAATTGACTCCTTTGACTTTGACTCAGAGGACTTTAGGTCTGAATTTAAGGCACTTTGTTTAGACCTGTTAAAATCTGAGAAAGAGATTATCTCTCTCAGAAATCAATTGTCTGAACATAGCACCTTAAAATCAGACAACCTCAAACTCTCTGAGGAGTTAGAATGCTGTAGGGAGGAGATAGCTTCACTGAAAAGTGAGTTGTCCCAGGCAAAGAAGTTTGAAGAATCCCTTAATGGGAGAAGCATCAGACTGATGGACATCATAAGCACAGTGAACTCAAGATTCAACAGTACACTAGGCTTGGGTACTTCATCCAGCCAACCTATAGTATTAACAACCCCAATTAAATTTATTTCTGATAAAGGAAAGGGTGTTGTAGAGGTATCTAGGAAGAATCAAGATTTACCTAAGGAAAATAAAGTTCAACAAAAACGTCGAACAGAGCTCGACGATCGTCGAACAGAGCTCGGCGATCCAAGGCTGGATCGTCGAACTCAGATCGACGACTTCTGAACTCTGAACTTTGGTATAGTCGATCATCGAACGGAGCTCGACAATCTGACCCAAGATCGTCAAACTCAGGTCGACGATCGTCGAACGGAGCTCAGAGCTTTGAACATTCTTTCAGAGGTAAATCTCAAGTCAATCCTAGAAGTCCCTCATCCCAAAGCTTCAACCCTTATAATGAATGGATAGTACCTCCTAGGAGATACCATCCTGAAGGATATAAGAGTCAGCTAGGGATGTCTTTCATTTCTGAATTTAAAGGTTATCAACCTAGACCCAAGGTAAACTGGGTCAAAAACATATAAATTATTTATGTGCTGGTGAATACCTATCCAGCAATGAACCAACAATGATATCTGGATAGTGGGTGCTCAAAGCACATGACAGGGAGCAAGGACAATCTCACATCCTTCAAATCCAAACTTGGACCCAAAGTGATCTTTGGAGATTCAAACTTTGGTCAAACAAAAGGATATGATGCTGTTCAGATTGGCTCAGTCACATTCAAGAAGGTGGCTTATGTGGAAGGACTGAAGCACAACCTAATCAGCATCAGTCAACTCTGTGATGAAGGATATCAAGTAACATTCAACAAATCCTTATGCAAGATTAAGTCAGAGGATAACACAACAGTGTTAACAGGTAAAAGGAAAGGTAACATTTATCTTGTAGATTTCCTTTCAACTAACATAGATATCTGCTTATTTAATTCAGTCTGCAAACCAAATGATTTATGGCATAAGAGACTAGGACACTTAAACCTTAGAACCATTGCTAGGCTGTCCAAGGACAACCTTGTTAGAGGACTACCTTCTAGCCCCTACAAGAAGGAAGGACTCTACAGGGCTTGTCAATTAGGCAAGCAAACTAAAAACAGTTTTAAGTCACTTAATAAGAGTGATTCACCTAGGATTTTGTATCTGTTACACATGGATCTTTTTGGACCCATTACAGTACAAAGCTTAGGAGGGAAATCTTACACTTTAGTGATTGTAGATGACTTCTCTAGATTCACTTGGGTATTCTTTCTGAGGAAGAAGTCTGATAACTTTAAATGTTTGACAGATTTTCTCAAATACATACAGATTGAGTTCAATACTCACATTGCCCTGATCAGAAGTGATCATGGGACAGAGTTTGATTCTCTTCTTATGCAAAAGTTCTATCAGAGTGAAGGGATCATGCATACTTTCTCAGCTCCTAGAACTCCTCAACAAAATGGGGTAGCTGAAAGGAAAAATAGAATCCTAATTGAATCTGCCACTACATTGTTGACAGATGCTCACCTTCCTCTATCTTTTTGGGCAGAGACAGTGAACACCTCCAACTATGTGTTGAATAGAAGTTTGATACATAAGCTGAAGGGCAAGACTCCCTATGAATTGCTCAAAGGGAAGAAACCTAAAGTAGACTATTTCAAAATTTTTGGTTGCATTTGTTATATTCACAATAATGACAAGAAGTATTTAGCAAAATTCCAAGCTAAAGCTGATGAAGGAGTGTTTCTGGGATACTCCATGATCAGTAAAGCTTATAGGGTTTATAATAAAACTTCTCTTAAAATTGAAGAATTTGTTCATGTATCTTTTGATGAGACTAACATGTGTTACAAGGAGAAGTCTACTTCTACCATAGAACCATTGCAGGTACACTCTCTTTAAGAAAATTTGGACAGGTTACACATTGTAGAAAAGGATTCAGTACTTTCACCTATCCAACAAAGAGCTGAAATCAGTGAAGATGAAGAGGATACTCAACATCTTGGTGTTCAACATCTTGGAGAAAACCATCTTGAAGAGCCAGTTGTTATTCCACAAGAGGAAACAACAACACAGGTTGGTGAACAATCAACACCCCCTGTTGATTTAGTAACAACAAGAGATCACCCAATCTCTCAAGTGATTGGATACATCTCAGCTGATGTGCAAACCAGAAATCAGGTCAACCAGAACCTGATGCTTACTTGCTTTTTATCTCAAGTAGGAACCTCAATCCATTCAAGATGCAGAACAAGATCCACACTAGATCATTGCTATGCAAGAGGAACTACATCAATTTGAGAGGAATCAAGTTTGGGAACTAGTGCCAAGGCCTAAGGATCACTCAATTGTTGGAACAAAGTGGGTGTTCAGAAACAAGTTGGATGATCAAGGAGTTATTTTAAGGAACAAGGCAAGGCTAGTTGCTCAAGGTTATTCTCAGGAAGAAGGGATAGACTATGACCAAACCTTTGCACCAATGGCAAGGTTAGAGGCCATAAGAATATTCCTTGCTTATGATGCTCACAAAGGATTCAAGGTCTACCAAATGGATGTGAAGAGTGCATTTCTCAATGGAGAAATCAAAGAGGAAGTCTATGTTAGACAACCTCCATATTTTATCTCTTCAACTTATCCCGACCATGTTTTCAAATTGCATAAAGCATTATATGGTCTCAAGCAAGCTCCTAGAGCATGGTATGAGACCTTAGCATGCTTTCTTCTGAAAAATGATTTTATAAGGGGTAGAGTAGACCAAACTCTCTTTATTAGAACCCATAAGTCCCACACCCTACTAGTACAAATATATGTAGATGATATCATATTTGGTTCTACTGATTCAAATTTGTGCAAAAAGTTTTCCAACCTGATGCACTCTAAATTTGAAATGAGTAGCATGGGTGAGCTTTCCTTCTTTCTAGGATTGCAAGTCAAACAACATGCTGAAGGCATATTTATTTCTCAAACCAAGTATGCAAAAGAATTGGTTAAGAAATTTGGTATGTCTGAAGCATCTTGTATGAAAACACCTATGCCTACCAATGCTGTATTAGATACTGATGAACATGGTAAACATGTTGATCAGACAACATATAGAGCAATGATTGGCTCTTTATTGTACCTTACAGCTAGTGGAACTGATATAATGTTTGCTACATGTATATGTGCTAGGTTCCAAGTAAGCCCTAGAGAGTCACACCTAACATTAGTTAAGAGGATTCTTAGGTATGTGAAAAGTTGTCCAAATCTAGGACTCTGGTATCCAAAAGACTCAGGATTTGAATTAACTGGATTTTCAGATGCTGATTATGCTGGATGTAGAGTAGACAGGAAAAGCACCAGTGGAACTTGCCAGTTCCTTGGTGACAGACTTGTCTCCTAGTTCTGTAAGAAACAGACATCTGTGTCCACTTCAACTGTTGAAGCTGAGTACATGGCAACAGGCAGTTGTTGCTCACAGATTCTGTGGATTCAAAACCAGCTCCTAGACTATGGCTACAACTTAGAAGGGTCAAAATTTTTTTGTGATAACACTAGTGCTATCTCTATAGCACAAAATCCAGTCCTCCATAGTAGGACAAAACATATAGAGATTAGGCATCACTTTCTAAGGGATAATGTTGAGAAAAATAAAATTGAAATTCAATATATCCCAACTGATTTGCAAAGGGGAGATATTTTCACCAAACTTTGAATGAAAAGAAACACACCTTCTTCCTAAATCAGTTAGGAATGTTAGATGGAGGAAGTTTAAAATAAATCCTAAGATTTTGAAAAATCTAAAAACAGAACAAGACTAGGCTAAAAACTTATTTTTTCTAGTGTCTGTAGGTTCTGTTTTGTCTCTGAACTGCGCTCGACGTTTTTCCCAAAAATCGTCGAACGAAGATCGACGTTTTCCTAAAACGTCGACCAGAGTTCAGCGCCGTCTGATAGCATTTAGCTATCCTTCTTTCTGTTCATGGATCGTCGAGCGGAGCTCGACGCTCTCCAATATCTTCGAACGGAGATCGACGATATTGAAGACTCTTATTCCATTAGAAGCCAAGATCATCGAACGGAGTTCAACGATCCTTCCTTTCCGGCGTCGAACCCTAATAAAAAAATCATTCTTTCGCCGTCGTTCTTCTTTTGTGCTTTCATATTCTCTGCAATTTCTTTCTTTCCCTCCAAACTCTACTACACTATGTCGTGTTTGTTAATTTTTGCAGGTATACAATGGCTGTTAACATTGCCGCTCTCGCTAAGATGAAGTTTGATACTGGATTTGATATCGATATGGATTCGTTTGACGGGAGCGATCAAATATTCAAAGACATTCTGGAACTATTCAGAGAACAACAGTTGGTGCATATTATGTCTACCAGAATGAAGATTGCGGCAGATGAGATAAAGGAATGGGTATTTATAACAAATAATCTGGATGAGAATACTATAGTCGGTACTATAAGCGGGACTCAGGTATCTTTATCACCTACTCTCCTAAGTGAAGTATTTCATTTAAGTACTGGAGATGATTCTACTGAAATGTCTTGAGAGGAATTTGATTCAATGTTGGATAGAATGGGTCACTCTGCAGCAAACCCTAACAAGTTATTGAAAAAGAACTTATCTATTGAATTTAGATTTTTAGCTGATGTTGTAGGGAAAGTGCTTCTGGCAAAGCACTCAGCTCATGATACCATATCAAGGTATCAGTTCTGTCTGATGGGAGCCCTAGTGGACAAGAAACAATTGAAACTGGGGAGCAATTTTCTTTGATTTGATAAAGAAGAAAATAAATAAAAGCTTTGTGAATTTTGGGAGGATTTTAGGGGCATTCCTGCACTCCAGGTGCCCAGAATTGCTAGTCTCAAATGGGATGCACATCAATGCATCAAAAAGACTGACCTGTGCCCTATTTGGTAAGTTGGACAGGCAGATAATCAAACAGTCCAGGCTTACCATGGTTTCAGGCACAAGGACTCTTGCAGTCACTTCCCCTCAGGCCTCTGCCCTCATGGAAGAGTTGCCCGCCTCCACCTCTTCCCCTCCTTCTCCACCTCCTGCTGTTTCTACCTCCACCTCCACATCAACCATCTCCACATCGATCTCTTCCCCCATTACCATTTCTTCACCAATTTCACCTCCAGTCACCTCAGAACAATTCCATCCTCTCAACTACTATCCACCTCTTGACATACCCTCTTTCAACATCTTGGAAGACTCCTTTATGGATGATTCCACTTCCTCCCCTACTGAGCCTCCTTCTACCTCCTCATACCAATAGCTCCTTCATGACATTCTCACCCAACCATCCTTCACACCATCCATCTCCACACCCATATCATCTATCTCCACCATCCCACTCTCTCAACCAACCATTCTACCATCCACCATACCATCTGCTGCAGCCCATCCATCATCAGCCCAAAACATTTCACCCTCCACCTCTACTCAAGTCACACTTGAGCAAGTGGATCTATCAGCCTTGGCAGATAAGTTATATGGGATACTGGCCCCCAAGCTAGTAAAACTACTGGAGACCTCCATGGCACCACTCCTACAATCAATAAAGGAGTTATCTGACAGGCTATCCTCTCTCTCCTCTCCTCAGGCAATCCCTTCTATGGGGTGCCTTGATCCAGTCAACATTGAATCAAGGCAGGGGGAGATGTTCTATGATGCTGAGGTAATGCCTGCTGCTCCAGGTGATCTGCTGCTGCCACAAATCTCCACTGCTGCTCCAGAACCAGTACTCACAGTGGACCTCAGGTCACTATTGTCTGCATTTGATCTTCTTCACAGAAGCTGCTTACCAACTCTGTGAGTTGAAGACCTCACTAAGGCCATTATGCCTATTACTGTCTGTGATCCCAGCCTGATTATCTCTTATATCAATTCTCTTAAGTCTGTGGAAGTTTCTGCTTGTGTTGCTGCTACTGCTGCTAAAGTTGCTGTATCTTATGATGTTGATATGTTATCTGCTGATGTTGCTGCTGCTACTGATGAAGATCTGGCTAGTTATCTGGAAGAATCTACTGTTTCTGAGACTCATGCTGCTCCAACTGTTTCTGTTCCTTCTGCTCCTGCTGCTACTACAATTGTTTTTGCTCCTGTTCTGTCTGCTGAGAAGTCTAAACAAAGAGAAGAGTATATCAAAAGCATTAATGATCTATATGACAGACCCCAGAGTTCAGAAAGTGATCAATTCAACACTGACTCTGATGATTCTGCTGGCACCATTGCCAAGAAAAGGAAAGCAAGAAGCAAAGCAATGATGAGAGTCCCTCCTGCTCAAGCCAAAGATGTCAATGACATACCATATTACATTTTGCATGAATGTCAGATAACAGAGCCTTGGATGCAATATTCTAAGAATCAGTTAAAGGCTATGAAGAAAAGAAGAAAACTTGACAAATATGAGAAAGGATCTTCTCAGTCTCATCCTCCTCCTCCTCCTCCTCCAGATGCTGGTACTGGTGGAGGATCTGCTTCTCAACCTGGATCTGCTTCAAAGCATAGTTCTTCTCAATCTTCTCAAAGATATCAACCTAGAGGTCAACATCAAAGAGGCTTATCATTCTAGAAGAGGTCAGTATAAAGGAAATCAGAGAGAGTACAGAACTTATTTCAGACAACAAAGGGAAGGACAAGGTCCTATGATTCTACTCAAGGTCCTTTCCCTTATAAGCTTAGAGATTCAGTTATCACCAGGACTCCTACTGATTCAGAATCTATCAATAGATATGAACCTCCAGTCCCTTTTGAAGATCCTGAAAACAACCCAGTGTCATGGACTGCCAGAATGAAAGAGCTTGCTGCTCTAGATCAAATGAAGAAGGCCAATGAGCAAGGTAAAGACATTTCAAACATTACAACCCTATCAGAGCAAAGAAAGACAGAACTGGAGAGATATGCTTCAAGAAAGTTCTTTGATCCAGAAGATTACATGAAGCTGCACCCTGAGGCTGTAGTCCCAAGGCAAGATCCCAAACATCCTTAGGTGCAGATGATGACAGGAGATCAAAGAAAGATGCTCTCAATCCTAACAGGGAGATTCTATTTAAGAAAGGCAATGAGAAGAAATGATTTCTGTAAGCAGACAGTACATCTATATCTCTGAATATTGCTGATTTTCTATATAAGTTCTGCAATGCTGCTATGTTTTTCTTCTGCATTGTTGGTTTAGCTTTTGTTTCTATATGTATGCTTTTGTATTTCCTATTGTGTCCTGTAAATAGTAATCCTAACCCAAATAGGGGGAGATTGTTGGAACACCCTATTATTAATTTGGGCAAGGATCACTATGTTATTAGGAAATTGATTTGACCTAGTTGTATAGTTGAAAAGGTCAACTTAGAATGAGTCTAAGGCTTAGAACTTAGGTTTGGAGCTGCCCCAAGACCATTCAAAGATCAGGATTCATTGCTGAGACAAAGACAATTTTCGTCAAGCTCAGGTCGACAAAACGTCGAACTCAGTTCGACGTTCTCTGAGCTCAACTCTGCAAGTCGTCGAACTCCGGTCGACGATCTTCGAGCTTAGATCGATGCTCTGTCTTCAGCTATTTTCCAAGTCGTTGAGCTCATTTCGACGATCGTAGAGCTCAGTTCGACATTTTCTGTCTGCTGTTTAAATCCAATCTCTGAGCTCAGTTCAACGATCGTAGAGCTCAGATCGACGATTTCTGTGAGAGATCGACGCTTTCAAATTTCAAATTCAAGAACAGTTATGGAATTCATTCAGATTCATTTAGAGTTATTTCCCGCATTTATTGCAAAGGATTTTCTAGCCGTTTAAAGCAATCTAATGCAAGTTTCAAGGAAGGCTAAAAGGAATGTTACTTAGGACTTTCCCCAGAGACAGTTGTCATTAATGGAAGTCATTTATGACTGAGTAATGGTCATCTAAGTCAGAATCTGATATACTCCTACAGAATATGTTTTTGAATAACACAGATTATATACAATTATAGAGACAAGAGATATACAGCAGAATTAGATTGAAAGAGACACAGAAGAGTGAATAATAGAAACTCTCTGATCAAGAGTTCATCTTCTGAGATTTACAAATTTACTGAATCCCAAATCTTCAAGAACACAAGAAAGTTTTCTGTGGAGGAAATCTTCTGCTACTCAACTCCTCCAAATCATCAAGTGTTCAAAAGCTTCAACATCAAGAACTCCAGACATCAAACATTTCAGCATCTGCTGAAATCATCAATTGCTGGAGATCTGAAGCAACTGAAGACCTATCACCCTAGCAAAGCTCACCTTCCTAAACCCTTACAGATCTCAGGGGGAGCTTTGACATCATCATCCACTTGTCTTCTCTCAGACTGTTGACAGAGAAGAACAACTCAACTCTTTCTTTTTCCTTTCCCTCCTGTAAAGGGTTTTTCAAAACTCCCTTCAAAAGTTCTGAGACTGGTTTCTGAGACCTTGTAAAAACTCAGTGGTGGCAAGACACCTTATCAAAAAATCTAGTTTTGGTTTTTGAGCACCTTATCAAAAGCTCATTGGTGCCCAGGACACCTGATTAACTATTCCTGCAGTGGATACCTACATAGGGTGGTTAGAAGAGTGGATGTACCCAGGTTGTTGGGGAACCACTATAGATCCTTGTGTCATCTGGTTGCTGTGTGTTTTACTTTGCTTTGTGTTGTGTGATTTCTTATTTCTTGCTTTAGTTTTTATTTCAATGCAAGCACCTTACACATATACATAAATTAAGTCTTCCACTGCTTTACAGTTTTAATTGTAAATTATTTTAAAATACTCTATTCACCCCCCTCTAGAGTTAAGGTAGATCTTTCCCTCACTTTCACACTGGATAATGCGTAACTGTCATCCTCTAAACGTCGAGTGACTGGCCGCTCTCCACCAATCTCCTGCAAACCCCTCCAACAGGGTCCCAACTAGTGACACTGCAGCTACTGTCGGGCATATCATGCCTACTAACACCTCCTCTACGCGCTCAATCCACTCTTTTTCCTATATGTCAATATCCGTGCTTCTAAAGATGGGAGATCATCCCCTAGAAAGTTATCAGTAGGTCAGTGGGTACCAACAACTATTACGGTGTCTGTGCCAAGGCTGTCTGGAACGTCGACAAGATAGCTAGCAAAATTTGCCCCAAGTTGGTATCGGCACTCGCCACAGCTATAGGGGTAACTGGGTTTGGAGGTGGTGTGGCGGGGACATATCCTCTGGAGGAGGATCTCCTATTACTGGACTCTGGTATGTCTCGAGAAGTAACCAGAAACAAGTGTTAGTATTTTGCAAATATAGGGGAAATTTGCAAAAGACTAACAAAGAGGAAACAAAGGTGTATGGGTGTGTTATCGCACAGTCTAGAATCCCTAAGCCTCTACACTAGGGTCTACTAGGCTTCCATAGCATGGTTTATCCCGAACCAAAGAATAAAGCAAGGGACGGATGGATCCTAAGACTGCTCCATAGGGACGTATCGTAATTGCTCTGATCCATTTGTAAGACCCCCTTCCAACCTTTACCTAGGTCGGGCCGGAGGGGATCTTACTTTCCAGGATGTCCACCTAGTGCTCCTTAAGGGGTAATGACCAACACTACCAAGCACTAGTTGGCCGCCTTGCTCGACTTGAATCACAACATTCACATCACATCACAGAGTATTGTGGAAGCATTAATAGGAAGCCACATTATATATATAATAATATATATTTAAGGAGAACGTAAATAGCGTAGCCACTGTTTATACATGAAGCCCGTAGGATATAAAAGTATGTTTACTCTAAACTCCTCACACTCTCAATCTTTCTCACTAGTACACACATCTCGAAACTCCGGAGATGACGGGGTTGCCTCTGCTCTAGTAGTCCTGTTAGCTGGCATATCATCCCGCGACAGCTAGTCACTACGATGCTCCATCTTCTGTGAATGGTTATTAAGATAACAGTTAGTCACAGAGCTAAGCGAAAACAAATCTCCTCCCTGGATCCATATTCTGGGGACGAGCTCATACACTCAACAAAAGTAGATAGCCAAAGCTTGAGAGAGTTAGTACAACATTTCATCTATATGTTAGGAGCAACTATAAAAGAAGGTGCAACACAATATAACTGGAATAGTAGTAGCAATATACATCAGTTATAACAAAAAATTCACTAGCACATCAAGTATTCACAACCTGTATTCATACCACACGCATTCAAAGCCGCGCACACACCCTAGGTAATTACAGATGCGCACACACCGCAGGCATTCACACCCTCGCATTAGACCCTATGTCGACATAGTATGGACCGCTTCTTTTCAAGCAGGGTAGCAAGCCCCGTGGGCCTCACCGACGTGGCCGTCGGTGATAGTGGCCAGTCCTAGCACTTCTGGGGGTGGTCGTACCGCACAGCCCAGGTCTTAACGTACAACCCCATATACTCTTGGATGTGAGAGACATCCGACAATTCAACATTTTGGCTTAACAACGGAGGAAACCCAATGGGTAAAACATAACAGTCAGTCACCCATAGTAATCATGTCCCAGTCGCCTTGAGTCGTCAATCTTCCTGCACCAGTACAATCAATCTGCGGAAGTGACTGACTCGCCATAATTTACCGCAAGCAATTTACAAGCAATCAAATTTATCAATTTCGCTAGCATACACCAAGTCATTAGCGTCTTGCCTACTACACTTTTAAATAATTCAGGCAATTGACACTTGGCTCTACTTTCGACAAGTAGCGTGTGAGCACTTTATTTGGGGCTAATTTAGGAGGAACATCTCATCTCCTGTTATCCCAAACTAAGGCTCAACTTATCAAATAATTGTTCGTCAGAGCAAGACCCATACTTAAAATAGTAAATTGCAGAAACAAAAGTGCGGCAAAAAAAACTGCTGATAATATAAGCTACAGAATTGAAATGCTGTAATGAAATTAGACAAGTAGGATGCTGGAGTTGTACTGAACTGAAAGAACTGAACTGAAAGTAAGAACTAAAAGGAACTTAACCAGTACGAGAATGGAATTGTACTTTAAATTAAAGAACTGAACTGAAGGTAAATAAGCAGGACCAATACGAGACTGGAGTACTTGAAAAGAAATAATTGAACTGAAATAAATAAAAGAACTGGACTAGTGCAAGAATGGAATAAATCATAAAAAAAATGGTTAGTTGTAACACCCTGGTTTTTCCAGATCTTGAGTCTTTGGAAGCTATTGTGCGGCGAAAGGTAGCTATCGCCCGACGATAGCCTTGTTTTGACGAATCCAGGTGCTTAGAGGGTTGAGTGGTACCGCACGAAGGTAGGATGCTACCGCATGGCAGTAGCTCATGTAGCGTTGAGTGAAGAGCATTGAGTGATAGCCCGCATCGTTAGCTAGCTACCGCTCAGCGGTAGCTTGGCGTTGAGTGCGTTGAGAGGTTGGCGTTGAGTGGAGGCATTGAGCGGTAGGCATTGAGTGAGCTAACGCGTAGCATTAGTACTACCACCAGCATTAGCGCGGCCTTATTTTTTGGCCAAGTGCTCAGGAAGTTACCGCCCGGTGGTAGGTAGTTATCGCCCGACGATAGCTTACGGGAGCAGTTCCGTCATTTGGCATTTTAGTTATCCGATTCCTCTTAGGATTTGATCCTATAGCCTAGGACACTCCGTCCAAAGTGCATATATAGGGCTGAAACATTCTAAACCCTGATTATTCTCATTTGGAGTGGAAGTTAGGGTTTGAATCATAAAGTTTGGAGGAGGAAGAAGAAGACCCTTCTCCCTCATTGACGTAGCTTCGGGGCTCCAATCGTTGATCCGAGTCCAGATCTGTAGAGAGGACTTGAAGGCGCACATTTTCATCAGTATAAATCAAGGTTTCCATGGCGAGGAAGAGGAGTTGTAAGGTAACGACACTTCTCCTCTTGGTCTTTAGGATGCGTGCATGACATCCATTCTTTTCTTGCTTTCTTTCAAGCATTTAGGCACCGGATCTCTCAAATGAGAGGGGTTTAGGTTACCATGGTTCAAGAGGAACCACCATCCCCGACATAATTTGCATTATAAATCCACTCTGTTAGTGGATTTGGCATTGTGGGTTAAGCTGTAGTCATGACCGTTAGTCTGACTCGGTGATGTTGCATAGCGAGCCTTAAGGATTTTATTAGAAATCTGTTAGCGGCAAGACGCCGTTTGTGATGTTGTTTTCCCCCTCTTTCGTGTGAGTACGTGTAACCAGAATCGGACTAGGTGGAAAATAGAGTACACGCTGGGGCACGGGGACGGTACAATACGAATGGTGGATTAGGGCAGGAAAGGCTTGGGATTGTGATGTGCTAAGGCAGGGTTTGTCTCTATGGTCAGCTGGCTAGCCCATGACGTGCAAGTCATGTGTGGAGAGTGTCCCGGCATGACAAGTCCCCTTCTGTGAAACTAATAAGAATGACAAGCTAAGGACAAGCCCGGGGGATGAAGCCCATGAGCGGGTGGGGCCTAGGCATGCGTTCCGTGTAGCAGCTTATATGTCGTTGGGGAAACTGGAAGTACCCTTGTGTTTGCGGCTTGAACGCCGATGGGGAAATTGGAAGTACCCGATTGATGATTTGTTATAAACATATGCTTAGGGTGCCTTGGGTGAAAACCAGGATTGCATACATGTTGCATTGTAGGCCCCTTTATATTACATGCTTAACTTAGAAACAAGTTTGTTGTATGAGACATCCAAATCTGTTTTATAGCTTTACATGTTTATGTATATGGCATACGAAGTGCTGACCTGTAGGGTTGTGGTGTACCCTGGGGTCCGCTAGGGATGGCCGGAAGGAGATGTGTTGGTTACACAGGTGAGGTCAGCCTTTGCTGACCCACGTTACAACAAATTTTTACAGGGCAAGGATCGCAAGCAGGAGAAAGCTCACCAGCCAAAAAGGCCTAAGCCTCATGAAGTGATCTCTTTATTTGGTAGCTTTGTTTGGGTCAATGTTATACTTAGTGCACTGTGATCCAGCTTGCATGTCCGAGGTAGCCTAGGAGTGTTTTTGCACGTTGATATGTTATTGTTTCAGTTTTGGACTCAAGAATATTGTATAAGGCCATTTTGATACTCTTGTGCTAGTGGATAAATTCTAGTCTTGCTATTTGTTTCTGCTGTGTTAGTCGAAGTTTTGAGTTAGGTAGTTAAGATATGGCGTCTGTATGTTGTGGGGCCCCAGTCAGACCCATATTATATGGTCATTACAAGGGAGGAATTACAATTTGGTATCAAAACCATGTTAGTGTCCAAGGTAAGGTTTTGTAACACCCCCATCCGTCATATGGCATATAACAGAATGTCCAGCTGGAACTCGACGCCATATACCACGGAGAGTCGGAAGGGTTACATAAGAATATCAAAATTCAACTACAACTACTAGCCCTAACTCAGAGCATTCTAGCGGAAGCTTTTAAACAGTTTGTAAGAACCCATAATTGAATAAAAACTATCATGAATGTCCACTTACTACCATAGGAATGAAATAACAAATACACTGAAAGTATTTGGCCTTATGGCCTTATAGGAGTTCACTTAACAAAGTAGTGTTTTACATACATCGGCTCGCAGTATGACCACACATGACAAAAGTAAAACAACAATTCGATTTGGCCTTCGAGGGTCAGCTCAGCAGCATGGGCTTCTGCACTCTATTTGGTACCTGGCTCCGCAGCACCTACAAGCAACATTCCATTGTACGGTGGCAAACAAAGCAACGGTCATCTAAAGCTGACCAAATTATAACGACCCTGCCCCTTACTCGGGACAGCGGTGCTCCTTCCCTGCATTTCATTAGCCCAGCTAAACAATAAAGTACAAACATACTTTGCCACAGGTGTAGGCTCGCACGACTAAACACCCCGTGCACTCAGGGCACATTATCGGTGAATCCGGTCAATTCCTTGGCTTAACCACCATCTCAGGATGATAACATCGTGAGCATTTTAGTCTTTCTGACCACCGTCTAAGACTCCTGACTATGCCAACGGCCAGTTCCACTTTTGGGCCTCTAGCACCGAACCACATAGTCCATGTCCGCTTCCACTTGCTCGTTGCTCACTCCGCCTAGTCACTTTAAGACGTACGCGCGAGCCAAGTTTCTCCCGGATCCTAATACATTCCCAATCATCACATAACCCAATTATGTACATGGCTGGCTCCCTGGCAACCAAGTTAGCAGAACAACATTTCCGCTAAGTTTTCCGGGTGCGCCTTGGAGTTAATCCCCAAGGATCACTGCTGCAATCTACCATATAGAAACCCGAAAAACACATAGCACGGAGTATCTCCGTCAATCCATATAATATGCAACATCACCAATCCAGACCAACACGTTTGGGTAGGCTTCACACACAATGCATATGTTCGTACTTCGATTCCGGACTCTATATGCAACACAAAGGGGACTATTCACATCTACCCTAAAGAACATCGCACACTCGCAGGAGAGGGTTTCCCATGCAGAAATAAAGAGAGCTTCACATGCTCAAGTAGAGAATCGTTACCCTTGAAGTTCGCTTTTGCGCCATGGAAATCTATCCGGATGGAAAGCTTCGCAAAGGAATTTCCTCCGCGGATCCGGTCTCGGTTCTCGACTCGGGTCTCCGATGCTCCGCCGGCGGCCGGATTCCTCCTCTTCCTTCCTCAACCAGTCTCTCCTCTCTCTAACTCCTTAGAAAGAGAAGGATTAAGAGATAATGAGGAGTTAATCCTCTATTCCCGGCCTTAATAAAGCATGAACACATCTGGGCTGTCAGATATTGTTTGAAGAAAACGAACGGCTCGGATTCACCTGAAATCTCTCAATCCTGGGCCGAACACGGCTTTGCACACGGTCGTGTTCCAGGACGTGTGCCCCAATCCAGGTACAATCGTCGAGCATAGAAAAAGACATGGGTTGAGACACCCCCGTATCTCAACCTGACACGCCCGTGTCAGGTCTTGACACTCCCGTGACCTTGGGGCGTGTCATAGATAACTGCCACGCCAACCATCATGTCACTTGGTGGACACGGGCAAGGCCATGCCCGTGTCAAATGGGACACGCCCGTGTTGATCAGTACACGCCCGTAAAATCCGGTCGTGCACTCCTTGCAACACATCCCAGGTTTTCAACCCGAGAAGGAAATGGGTGGTGACACGGGTAAGGACACGCCCGTGTCACTCCTGACATGCCCGTGTCAACACTGTTCAAAACCGTGTTTCCTACCGTGTCCCTCACTGGACACAGCCGGCCAACACAGAGAAATACATGGCCTTTGACACGCCCGTGTCTCAGGCCGTGTGCCCCTATTTAGGCACCAAAAATTCCTTAGGACGCGACCAGTTCGTTTACGATTTTTGGGGCGTTACAAATCTCCTCCCCTTAAAAGAATTTTTTCCCGAAATTATGTAAAGGTACATAAATTTAAATGTTATCTGAGTGGAATAACTCGGGGTATTCCTCCAATATAGACTGCTCTCGCTCCCAAGAAAGCTCCTCACGTCCGCAGTTCTCCCAACAGACTTTAACCATTCAGATTTCCTTATTACGGAATCGTTTGACTTCAAAGTCTTCAATGCGTACTGGTTTAACCTTTGTCGACAACCCGTTATCAACAGGCACTTGATCGACCGCAACGACCTGTGAAGGCTCTTGCACCGCCTTCCGCAACACCGATATGTGGAACACATCGTGTAGCCGACTCAACTCCACTGACAGCTTTAATCGATACGCTGCTTTGCCAACCCGCTCCAGAATCTCAAATGGTCCAAGGTATCTCGGACTCAGCTTCTTCAAGTGTCGAACCCGCGAGACACCCTTGAATGGCTTGATTTTCAAATATGCCCAGTCGAGAACCGAGACCGGATCCGCGGAGGAAATTCCTTTGCGTAGCTTTCCATCCGGATAGATTTCCATGGCACAAAAGCGAACTTCAAGGGTAACAATTATCTACTTGAGCATGTGAAGCTCTCTTTCTTGTACCTCCCTCTGACACGAAATTGTAACACCCCCATCCGTCGTATGGCATATAGCAGAAGGTCCAGCTGGAACCCGACGCCATATACCACGGCTGGGGAGCCAGCCTTGTACATAACTGGGTTATATGATGATTGGGAATGTATTAGGATCCGGGAGAAGCTTGGCCCGCGCGTAAGTCTTAAAGTGACTAGGCAGAGTGAGCAACAGGCAAGTGGAAGCGGACCCGGACTATGTAGTTCGGTGCTAGAGGCCCAAAAGTGGAACTGGTCGTTGGCATAGTCGGGAGTCTTAGACGGTTGTCAGAAAGACTAAAATGCTCACGATGTTGCCATCCCAAGGATGGTGGTGAAGCCACGGAATTGACCGGATTCACCGATAATGTGCCCTGAGTGCACGGGGTGTTTGGCCGTGCGAGCCTACACCTATGGCAAAGTATGTTTACACTTTATTGTTTAGCTGGGCTAATAAAATGCAGGGAAGGAGCACCGCCGTCCCGAGTAAGGGGCGGGGTCATTATAATTTGGTCAGCTTTAGCAGACCGTTGCTTTGTTTGCCACCGTACGGTGGAATGTTGCTTGCAGGTGCTGCGGAGCCAGGTACTAAATAGCATGCTGAAGCCCATGCTGCTGAGCTGTCCCTTGAAGGCCAAAGCAAATTGTTGTTTTACTTTTGTCATGTGTGGACGGCCTGCGAGCCGATGTATGTAAAACACTACTTTGTTAAGTGAACTCCTGTAAGGCCATAAGGCCAAGTATTTTTAGTGTATTTGTTATTTTATTCCTATGGTAGTAAGTGGACATTCATGATAGTTGTTATTCAATTATGGGTTCTTACAAACTATTTAAAAGCTTTCGCTAGAATGCTCTGAGTTAGGGCGAGTAGTTGTAGTTGAATTTTGATATTCTTATGTAACCCTTCCGACTGTCCGTGGTATATGGTGTCGGGTTCCAGCTGGACCTTCTACTATATGTCATACGATGGATGGGGGTGTTACAATTTGGTATCAGAGGGAGGTACAAGAAAGAGAGGTTCACATGCTCAAGTAGAGAATCATTACCCTTGAAGTTCGCTTTTGCGCCATGGAAATCTATCCGGATGGAAAGCTTCGCAAAGGAATTTCCTCCGTGGATTCGGTCTCGGTTCTCAACTCGGTGCTTCGATGCTCCGCCGGCGGACGGATTCCTCCTCTTCCTTCCTCAACCGGTCTCTCCTCTCTCTAACTTCTTAGAAAGAGAAGGCTTAAAAGATAATGAGGAGTTAATCCTCTATTCTCGGCCTTAATAATGTAGGAACACATCTGGGCCATCAGATCTTGTTAAAAGAAAATGAACGGCTCGGATTAGCCTGAAATCTCTCAATCCTAGGCCGAACACGGCTTTGCACACGGCCGTGTTCCAGGCCGTGTGCCCCGATCCAGGTACGATCGTCAAGCACAAAAAAAGACACGGGTTAAGACACGCCCGTATCTCAACCTGACACGCCCGTACCGGGTCCCGACACGCCCGTGACCTTTGGGCGTGTCACAGATAACCGTCACGCCAACCGTCACGTCGCTTGGTGGACACGGGCAAGGCCATGCCCGTGTCTAATGGGATATGCCCTTGTCGATCAGTACACGCCCGTGTAACCCGGCCGTGCACTCCTGGCAACACATCCCAGGTTTTCAACCCGAGAAGGATAGGTTGTGACACGGGTAAGGACACGCCCGTATAACCCCTAACACGCTCGTGTCAATACGGTTCAAAACCATGTTTCCTGTCGTGTCCCTCACTGGACACAGTCGGCCAACACAGAGAAAGACACGAACTTAGACACGCCCGTGTCCCAGGTCGTGTGCCCCTATTTAGGCACCAAAAATTCCTTAGGACGCAACCGGTTCGTTTACGATTTTCGGGGCGTTACAGGTTTCGTGGTCAAATGTTAAAATCGGATCACGTTAAGAAGTTATCCACGTAGGAGTATCGCGGGACAGTGAGTGTCCTTATGTCTAAGTTTTGCAAGAGAAGTTGATTCTTGTTTTACCTTGCTTTTGCTAAGGGTACTAGCGATGGTGCGGAGACGTCGAGGCCGCAAGAGGAGCCTTCGGCAAGCAGTGCTACTGCTCCAGATCTGATGGGCATGGGTGTAACCCCAGCTAACTTATGTCGTATGCTAGCAGAGGCAATGATAGCGGCCCAAGCCACAACAGCAGCGCAAGTTGTGACCCCTGTTATATAGGTAGCTACTCCTGTTACCCTGGATGTGGCACCAGTCGTACCGGGCGGAGGAGCCAGGCCAGTAGAGCTATTGGCGGAAAGAGTGAGAAAGAATTGGTTTCAAGATTGACTAAACACCTAGAGGGGCGAGCGGGGGGGGGGGGGTGTGAATAGGTTCAATTATAATTCAACTTAGGAAGTTAATAAATTAATCTTAGCATAGTTATAAATTCTACATCTACCACAACACACAATCATCTAATCACAACATACATACAGATTTATAGTGGTTCCCCAAATTATGGGTACTTCCACTTTCCACCTTCGCCTATCTAGCAGTACATTAGATTCAGCCAAACTTCCTTCCACCTTCTCAGATCCTTAGATCTTATAACTTAGAACCCAAACTGGTTCCTATAGCTCAGACTTCAACAAGTCCTACACCTCAGGCTCTTCTCAAGAACCCTATCTCAGAGTGAATCCACACTCCTACCACTCAGACTATCAAGCCCTACATCAGCCCTTATCACTAGGCCTATAACTCAGAGAACTTAATCTCCTACCGTAGTCTTTATAATTACATGCTTATAACTCAGAGATTTTAATCTCTTACACTAAGATCTAAAAATAGATCTCACAGAAAATTGTATAAAGAATTACTTTCTTCCTTCACCCAGATAGAGAGAAAGAGGGGTGAGAGAATCTTGATCAGATCTTGATTAATCTGCTTTCTTCAGACCATTGCTGCAATAAATCGGATTCAACCTTAGCTTATTCAAAGCTTCTTGAAAGAGAGAACCTAGGTTGAATCTTCTTGAGAAGTTGATGTAGACTCAGTTTCTTCCTTTTTGCAGACTTAATTCTGCAAACACTGACAGATCTAATGAGATGTTGTCCCCTTCTCTGATTTAGAATCATAATCTTCTTGCTATATAGAATTCTGTGAATTCTTCTTGGACCATTCCTCCTTCTTCTTAGTTTCCCTCTATATTTTCTCTCTGTCTCATAGTCGTGTTTTTCTCTGATAGCTCAGCTCTATTTATAGATCACATCAGAGGCAACCGGCTGATCCGATAGTTGACTGATATCTGACAGTTCTGACATGTCTAACAGGCCTTGACAATTCTGGCAGCTATCAAGTCTTCAGTCTTGAGATTTGGCACTTAGAGTTATTTAAATCAGCTGAATGTGTCAATATATAAGGATAGTATGTGTTGACACAGATGAAGTATGTGCCGACACAATTACCCGGGTGTCGACACACTTTCTTAGGTGTTGTCGACAAACTTCAGAAACTATCAACATAGCTCTTCATTCAGTCTCAACACTTCTTTTGTAGAATGTGTTGACATACTTCAGAAACTATCGACACAACTGATGTAGACTCAAACTCTATAAGTCGACACAAGTCCAGTGTGTCGACACAACCCTTCTACTAATGTAAGCACTTCAAATCTATGTGTATCGACACTAGTCCTGAGTGTCGACACGACTGTTTTCGACTAAAATTCCATGTGTCGACACAACTTTGCTTCTAGTCTTGACGCTGCTTCTTCAAAGATGTCGACACATTATAAATGTCTCGATACTTTTGTACTAAGAATATTTTCTGCATTCTTCTGCCTGCAAAAGTAAACTAAATACAACATCAAATACAACCTTATGTATATCATTGAGTCAGGTGAGGATTTTCCAAATCAGGTACATAATTTCCAATGTACCAAACAATCTCCCCCTATTTGAAGAAGTCATAACTCATAGTCAATGATATACACCAATATAACAAAAGTAATAAGCATGATGTATTCATACATTTCAAATAGAGTTATTCAAGAGCAAATCTAGCATATTACACACAAATATTCAAAATGAAATATCATAAGGAAACCGTGCAACTCAGAGACATAGATATATAAACTGTTGTCAACCAAGAATTTCTTTATCATATAACCAAAGTAAGAATACAAGGTTTATGTTTTTATAAGAACAACAAAAGGTCTACATAATTCTTCTAGAACTTAGTCAATCTAAAGTTAAGGTTGATCTGGTTCCTTGATGACAATCCCTTTGCCTGTCTGAATAGTAGCTTTGACTTCAGCTTCAGTATTAGTAACAAGCTTCTTACCCTTGATGTCTTTGGCCTTAAGTTGAGCAGCTTTCAGCTTTTGCCTTTCAAAGTAATGGAATGGTTTTGGGAAGTACTTGTAAGGCTCTATGGAGTTTGCAGGGATTCTTCTAGCCTTCAAGTCCTTCCTGAATTTGTAGATTGTTTCTTGTTGTGCAAGATATTTATCTCATTCCTGTTTGGAGTACCACTTACCCCTGTCATATTGATTTTCAACAACTGCATTCCATGCAGTTAAGATGATGCTTCTGGAGGTTGGACTCAATTTCTCAAAATCAGGCCTAGACTTAGCATGTTCTCTGAATCTCTTCTTGGATATTTGGGCCTCATGCTATTTAAGAAAAACTGAGTCAGCCATGTCCACTTCCTCAGAAATTACTATCAATTTTTCTAGTGGAGGGATATACATATTCTGGACTTCCTGTTGAATTTCTTCAAACTTAGAAGGGGATATATGACTTGAGCTACTTTATGTTGCATCCCCTCCAAGAATGCAGGTTGGCATCCAGATTCTGCAGTATTATTGTCATCACATAAGGGTGGATATCCCAAGGTATCTCTGATACTGTTAGATATCCATTTAGCAAGTTCAGAGCTAGCCTGAACTAATACCCTCTCCCCCTTTATGACTTCTCTATGAATATGATCTCTGAGATCATTCTTCTGAAACCTTATTTGATCTGCAATATGATAGTTCCTAGTGGTATAGTAGGCTTTCAACCTCTTTACTTGAGCTAAAATTGCAGACTCAGAAGTTTTGATAGTAGTATCAACTGCTACCAAATCCAGTTTCATCTGTGCTTCTATAACAGATACTTTGGTGTCCATATGTGTTTTTAGGGCAGTGGTTTGTTCAGCCAACATTTTCAGAGTGATGGAATGTATTCCCATCAAATTCTCATTCATCCTTTTCTGATTTTCTAGAACAAAACCTTGCTTGACAACCAGATCATCCACTTCAGTTTTAGTGTTTTGTTGTTGTTTGACAATATATACCGCAACATTTCCTCCCTAATGGAAGTAGTCTGTCATTTCTTTCTTAAGAAAATTTACTTCAAATCTTATAGATTTTATGTCCTATGCCAGATTGAACTGCATCTCCTTGTAGCTTTCATCCACATACTTTTCTAGTGCAAGTCTTTGCTCATCAAGTTTGACTTGCAGCTGTACTAATAGAGAACTAAAATCCATTATAGGGGCAGTAGATGAGTATCCAACCTTTAAGGCTTTCTTATAACCTGAACTCTTCTTTCTTAGCTCCATGATTTTTCTTTTCTTAAGTACTGAGGCTTCTTCCTCATTTCTGAATCAGATGATATCTTAAGTTACACTGTAGCGCCTAGAACATCTATATCTAGTCTTGGGGCTAGGTCTGGCACCTCCGCCTCAACCCTTGCAATAGTATGTACTTCAGCAGAAGTATCTTCCTTGTGTACCCCTTCTTGCTCCCCCTGGAAGTTAGTCTCTAATTCTTGGATTACATCAGTCTCAGGAGCTTGAGGTTTCTCTGGCAGATCAAGAATATGCACATCTTGTACATCTTGTGCCTCTCTTCCGGAAGGTTCAGCACCTGTGTTGATGTCATGAACCACTTTCATTACAGTGAGGTTTGCAGTCTCACTGTCTAGCTGGGCTTCATTGACAGCTTCCCCAAGGACTAATATCTCTTGACTATTTGGCAGATGGACAGTATCTCCTTGGATTTGAGCTCCAGTTCCAGGTGTGTGAGTTGGAGACTTCCTTGGTAGTTCAGTGTTATCTTCATCAGAACTGAATTCAACTCTTTTTTTCTGAGTCACTGGAGGACTCCTCAGCTTGCACTATATCTTTATTTGATTTTGGGAACTTTTTGGACTTCTGCTTTGGGGCAGGTTATTCCTTGGACAATACTCTGTCCCACCTAGACAGGATTCTTACATCCATTCTCCTCATGAGATTAATCTTTGAGCCAACAATCTAGTTTAGCATCTCAGTTATGTTGACAACAAGATACAAACTTAATATTCTCCCTAGGTTTAGCTTTTTAATTCTTTCCTTAATCTTGTTAAAGATAATAATACTCCAGTCAGTCTTCACTTTGAAGATGATTCTGGTCATTAGGCAGAACATGTAGGAAATGATTCTATCATGCCCCCCAGTTTTGTAGAGAACTACCTTCCCAATAATCTCTGACAGAAACTTCCATTGGGAGTTCATCCCTTTCCTAGTCAAGGATGATCCAATGTTTGTGGTTAAGGGAAGCCCACACCATTTGAGGGCTTTTGCAGTCAATGTAGAATCAATCTCCGTTTCTTCTTTAATCCTTGGTAGTTGAAGGGATTTGCTCAGATTTTTTAGGGTTATTTTTTCTGTTTCTCCGTGAACAGTTGATTGAATCTTGCTCCCCTTTGAATTCAATGTAGCGTTGGAATAGAATTCTAGAACTTCCTTCTTCCATATTCTTGTTGGTTCTGAAACTAGATAATCATGACCTACTTCCTAGATTAGGTCCACCACCGCCTTGATATCTTGTTCAGCATCATTGAACGCTCCTCGAACAAGCTCATAAACTTCGTTAATGCTGTTGTCCATCTTGGGCGCCATTGGAGATGAGAGAAGTGGAAGTTGAAGAAAGAGAAGAAGAATTTCTTGTCGACACTGATGGTTTAGTCTCGAGATTTCTGAGAGCGTAGTCTACAAGGTCTCGTTTCCTCCTATTTATACTTTTCTAAATAGGGAAGGTCAAAAGGCGGGCTGAAATTTGAGTTTCGTATGTCGACACAATTTTGATTGTGTCGACACAGACTGCTAAAGTCTCGACAACTCTATGTGTCAACTCTAATTTCTGAGTGTCGATACAGACTACTTTATGTGTCGACACCAACGTCTGTGTGGCAACAACTCTATGTGTTGACACCAACTACTGAGTGTCGATAAAGACTACTTTATGTGTTGACACCAACTATTGTGTGTCAACCAACTCTTAACTTATGTCGACACATAACTTACTTTGTCATATGTTGAGTAGAATTTTTCTTAATCTACTATCCTATTCCAGGTTCAACATGCCTAATTCAATTTTAAAATAATTGAATTTACTTTCATCTAGAGGTTTAGTGAATATATCAGCTACTTGTGTATCAGTAGAAATAAACTCTAGACTTATGTCCTCTTTTTCAACATGTTCTCTAATAAAATGGTACCTAATTTCAATGTGCTTTGTTCTGCTATGTGAAACAGGGTTTATAGCAATTGATATAGCACTAGTAGAATCATAATATAATGGAGTTCTACTTATCTTGATCTGATAATCTTCAAGTTGATGTTGTATCCATAGCAACTGAGCATAGTAACTTCCAGCTGCAATATATTCTGACTCTGTTGTGGATATAGCAACACTTGTCTGCTTTTTGCTATTCCATGACACCAATCTTCCTCCTAGGAATTGGCATATACCTGTGGTACTTTCCTGTCTTCCTTGCAGCCTGCAAAGTCTGCATTTGAAAAACCTATTAGCAGAAAATCTCTATTCCTAGGGTACCATAGACCAAGATCTAGTGTGCCCTTAAGATATCTTAAAATTCTCTTGGTAGTAGAATAATGAAATTCTTTAGGGCATGCCTGGTATCTTGCACAGACACATGTAGCATACATGATGTCAGGTCTACTTGAAGTCAAGTATAGTAAGGAGACAATTACCCTTCTATACAAAGTCTCATCAACAGGTTTCCCTGCCTCATCTTTGCCTAAAGGCATACTTGACCCCATTGGAGTTTTCATGATGAAGGCAGTCTCCATGCCATATTTTTTAATCAACTCCCTAGTGAACTTAGACTGGGATATGGGCAAGGCATCATCAGTCTATCTTACTTGAAGTCCTAAAAAGAACTCTAGATCACCCATGCTGCTCATCTCAAACTTTCCTTACATAATTTGGCAAACTTCCTACAAAGGTTGTTCTCAGTAGATCCAAAGATTATGTCATCAACATATATCTGGACTAGGATGATCTTGCCCTTTGATTCCCTCAAGAATAGGGTCTTTTCTATTTTCCCCCTTGAGAGTTTGTTCTCAATGAGGAAAGTAGACAATGTCTCATACTATGCTCTAGAGGCTTGTTTCAACCCATATAGAGCTTTCTTTAGTCTATAGAGATGATCAGATAAGTGAGGATCTACAAAAACTGATGGCTATTCCACATATACTTCCTCCTTTAGATCTCCATTCAGGAATGCTGACTTGACATCCATTTGAAAGACCTTGAATTCTTCATAGGCAGCATAGGCAAGGAATAGTCTTATTGCTTCCAGCCTTGCTACTGGGGCAAAGGTCTGGTCAAAGTTTATTCCTTCTTTCTGCTTGTAGCCTTTTGCCACCATTCTGGACTAGTTCTTGACAATAATGTCATTTCATCTAACTTATTCCTGTAGATCCACTTAGTCCCTATCACATTATGTCCCTTAGGTCTGGGAACCAGTTTCCAAACTTTGCATCTCTTGAATTGGTTCAGCTCTTCCTGTATAGCACCAATCCAGAATGAATCTTGGATAGCCTCTTCAAAATTCTTTGGTTCCATTTGAGACAGAAAGCTTGAACATAGTACTGAGTTCAAGCTCTTACTTCTGGTCATTACACCATGACTTGTATCACCAATGATTTTATGAGCTGGATGATCTCTTAAATGTCTCATAGCTAGAGGCAATCTTTCTTCAGCTTGCTGATCCTCACTTCTTCAGCTGGTTGTTCTTTATTCTCAGCTTGTAAGTCTTGAGCTCCCCATGGACAGCATCCATCATCTTCAATCTCTTTGCCTGCTGGTTTATCTTCCCTGATGGTCAGATTGTTCATCTTATCTTTTAAACCTGCAGGACTATAAAAAGTGTTTGGCAGCTCATAGTTAATTAACTTAGACTTATCAATGACAACATGGACAGATACTTCTACAACTTGTGTAGTCAAGTTATAGATCATATATGCTCTACTATTGTTACTGTAAACAACAAATATCCCTTCTTGGGACTTGGCAACAAACTTAGTCAAATTAGACTTACCATTATTTAACACATAACACTTGCTACCAAAAATCCTAAAATAGGATAAATTTAGTTTTCTGCCTTTCAGAATCTCATAGGGAGTCTTTTTGTGGCATTTGGTGATGAAAGCTCTATTGAGAACATGACAAACAGTATTTACTACATCTGCCCAGAAATATTCTGGGAGCGAAGTGTCATTTAATAAAGTCCTACCTGCCTCAATTAGAGTTCTTTTTTTCCTTTCAACAATTCCATTTTACTGAGGAGTTCTAGGTGAGGAGAATTCTTGATGAATCCCAAGCCCTTCACAGAACTTTGTCATGTATTCAGACTGAAACTCAGTCCCATGATCACTTCTGATCTTGACCATAGAACTATTAAATTCATTCTGAATTTGCTTGATAAAAGTCTGGAAGATATTTGGGGTTTTTGATTTTCTCCTTAGGAAGAATACCCAAGCAAACCTGGAAAAGTCATCAACCACCATAAGGGTATAGACTTTCCTACCTAGACTATGAACTGGCATAGGACCAAATAGATCCATATGCAGTAGGTATAAACACCTCACTGATTCTTTGGTATCAAGACTTTGGAAGGAAGACCTAGTCTGCTTTCCCTTTTGACAAGCTGAGCAAATTCCCTCCTTAATGCACTTAACTTTAGGACAATTTCTCACAACCTCTTCACTAAAGAGTCTACCTATGGTCTTGTAGTTCAGGTGAGCTAGCCTCTTGTGCCATTTGACACAATGAGAAACTTTCTCATCTACAACTAGACATATAGGAGTGTCCTCACTCTCACACTCAAAGTCTAGACAATAAATATTTCCTCTCCTAGTGCCTGTCAAGATAACCCCTTGGTCACTTGACCTTCTAATTTGACACTCATCCTTGAGGAAAGAAATGTCATAACCCATATCACATAGTTGACTTATGCTTATAAGGTTATGTTTCAAACCTTTTACATAAGCTACTTGTGTGATAGTTACTATGTCATTAGTTATCTTACCCAAACCTTTAGTTACCCCTTTTTTTGAGCCCCAAAGATAACTTTGGGACCATTCTTAATAGGAGTGTATTCATTTAGCATGCTTCTTGTTCCAGTCATGTGTCTGGAATATCCACTGTCCAAGTACCATGTAGGGGTATGGCCACTTGGACTAACCTGCAACAAATAAATTATCTAACCTTAGGACCCCAAATTTTATTGGGTCCTAGGTGAAAGTTAGATCTAAAATGAACATGTATACCTTCAGTTCTTCTGACAGATAGGCCAGCATTACTCCTCAAAACACTCTTATTGTGCCAGCAATCAATGGCATAGTGACCCACTTTGCCACAGCACTAGCACTCATGCACATTGTACCTTCTTTTAAGAACTGGCTTAATAACAATATTGTTTGTAACTCTTAAATTAGCTGGTACATCAACTCTTTTCTTAAGTCTTTCAGCCAAGGCTTGCTTAGGGACTTGTCTAGCAGCAGAAGTACTTGGGATATCTTGAACCCTATCTATAGCTGCCTTCTTTTCAGAATGCATACTTTTGATAGCTTCAGATATTTCAAAGTTTGCTTTGCTAACAGATTTTCCCTTAGCTTGATAATAAACTAGCAGACTTTGTGAGTCAACTGCTACCTTGTCCTTGTGTGTTAGGGCTGGTACACCAAACACAAATGGTCCATTATGGGCGATTTGGGTTTTCTCATGGACTGCCCAATAGACACTAGCACCCTTGCCATTTCTACTGCCTTGCTCACAGTGACCATAAATACTATCATGGTCATACCTGTTAGAAGGATGAACCATCTTTTTCAAAGAGATTGGAGGCTTGGAAGCAAGTGGCTGAGCTGGAGCTTTGCCTTTCCTGTTGGAATTAACAGCTCTTGTTCTTCCTTTGAAACCTAAACCCTTCTTACCCTTTTGGGAAGAGAAGGAATCTATCAAAGGTAACATAGAACTAGGTTTTGAGAACTTGGCCACTAGCTCCCTCTCCTTTTGGAGTCTACTTTCAAGATTCCTAATATGATTATTCTTGAAAGTAGTGGTATCCGTCTGAATAACAGTTATGTTCTTCAATTTACTAATATCTTTTAACTTCAGATCCAACACTTTTATTGAGTCTGAGGCAGCAAACTTTAGAGTGGCATTCTCCTTTGCCAGCTATTTGGCTAGGAGACTGCTTTCCTTAAAGGTTTGCAGGAGCTCTCCATAATCATCAATCAGTTGATTGATGTCTCCTTCATATTCAGAGCCACCTTCATCTCTTGATGAAACTGCTTCTGACTCTGGGCTAGTAACATAATCTGACCTTGAAGATGAAGAATGTATCTTACTAGGACAAGGCTATTCCTGGCTGTGTCCATCCTCAGCTATGGCCATCAGCCCTAAGCATTGACTATCTTCTGCTTTATTGATATCATTTAGCAACTGCAATAATTCTGTTTCTACAGAATCTTCCTCAGTTGAGAACAGCCTAATGTAAGCCTCAACATCCTCTTCATTTTTTGACTCTGATGAAGAAAAGTCAGTCCGGCTTTTCTGCTTCTTGGCCACAAAGGATACCTCTTTCTTGCCTTTATGTTGGTGTTTCTTTTTCTCACCAGACTCCTTTCTTTTGATAGGACAGTCTGCTATAACATGTCCTGGCTTGCTGCAACAATAATAAACAATTTTAGTAGAAGTTTATTTACCAGGTTTAGAACCATACCTTTCCTCTTTAGAGGTTTTCTTCTTTCCCTTATAGTAGTCATCCTTGGAGTAATAAGAAGAGGATGGCCTGCTCCTCCAGTTCTTTTTATTTAGGAACCTCTCGAATTTCCTAGAAAAGGCAGCAAAATCCTTATCAGAGTTATGGAAATCTGATGTGCTTGAGTCTGAACTTTCTGAATCAGTATCAGTAACTTTTCTGGGAGGAGGAGTCTTTCTCCTGCTCTTCCTTGTAGCTTCAACTTTGAAAGCCACAGAATTATCTTTGCCATAAGACCTGCTGCTCGTTTCCTCTTCCTTTCTGGCAATCAACTGCATTTCATAGGACAACAATTTTCCAAACAAGGTTGGTGGAGGAGTATCTGCAAGTCTGAGCACTTCTCTGATGGCACAGACCTTGGTATCCCATTCCTTGGTTAATGACCTGAGAAACTTGTCATTCAATTCATAAGTGTTGAAGACCCTTCCATAAGTCATCAGCTTATTATCAATTATGAAGAACTTTTCATAGCACATAGCTATGATATCTGTCTTTGCTTGTTTAAAGCTTTCATACTCTTGATTGAGCATGAACTTTCTATCCTCTCTTACTTCTACTGTCCCCTCCATGTAGACAATTAAAGTGCCCCACATTTCCTTTAAAGTTTTGTAGTGGACTAAATTCTGAAATGTAGAATCATCTATGACACTAATAATTATGTTTTGTGCCCTCTTATCCAAAGTGGCTAAGATGATCTCATCTTTGGTCATCTCAGAATAACTCTTTGGAGTTTTCAGATTTGCATCTAGAATAGATGTCTTCATAGGAATGAAAAGCCCTAATTGAACTGTGATGTAAATTCTTGGATCAGATGTCTCCATTAATAATCTGACCCTCTCTTTCCATATGTCAAAAGTTTCCTTTTTACATATAGGAAGCTTCATGGATCTAAGTTCTTTGTGAGTTTCACCTGAACTCATCTTTGCTATCTTATTACTGCCTTGGAGATATACTCAAACTGTTAAGTCTAATTTTTGAGCAATATCCCTCTGATACCACTTGAAAGAATTGGTTTCAAGATTGACCAAACACTAGAGGGGGGGGGGGGGTTAATAGGTTCAATTCCAATTCAACTTAGGCAGTTAATTAATTAATCTCAGCACAGTTATAAATTCTACAGCTACCACAACACACAATCATCCAATCACAACATACACACAGATTTATAATGGTTCCCCAAATGATGGGTACATCTACTTTCCCCCTTCGCCTATCTAGCAGTACAATAGATTCGGCCAAACTTCCTTCCACCTTCTCAGATCCTCAGATCTTACAACTCAGAACCCAAACTAGTTCCTATAGCTCAGACTTCAAAAAGTCCTACACCTCAGGCTCTTCCCAAGAACCCTACCTCAGAGTGAATCCACACTCCTACCACTCAGGTTATCAATCCCTACCTCAGCCCTTATCACCAGGCTTACAACTTAGAGAACTTAATCTCCTATATCTGGCAAACTGCCCTACCTCAGCCTTTATAATTACAGGTTTACAAATCAGAGATTGAAATCTCTTACACTCAGATCTAAAAATAGATCTTACATAAAATTGTACAAATAATCACTTTCTTCCTTCACCCAGATAGAGAGAAAGAGGGGTGAGGGAATCTTGATCAAATCTTGATTAATCTGCTTTCTTCAGACAATTGCTGCAATGAATCAGATTCAACCTTACTTAGCTTATTCAAAGCTTCTTGAAAGAGAGAACCTAGGTTGAATCTTCTTGAGAAGTTGATGTAGACTCAGCTTCTTCCTTTTTGCAGACTTAATTCTGCAAACACTGACAGATCTAATGATATGTTGTCCCCTTCTCTGATTTAGAATCAGAATCTTCTTGTTGTATAGAATTCTGTGAATTCTTCTTGGATTATTCCTCCTTCTTCTTGGTTTCTCTCTATCTCACAGTCGTATTTTTCTCTGATAGCTCAGCTCTATTTATAGATCAAATCAGAGGCAACCGGCTGATCCGGTAGTTGACTGACATCTGACTGTTCTGACATGTCTAACAGGCCTTGACAATTCTGGCAACTGTCAAGTCTTCAGTCCTTAGATTTGGCACTTAGAGTTATTTAACTCAGCTGAATGTGTCGAGACATAAGGATAGTATGTGTTGACAAAAATGAAGTATGTGTTGACACAATTACCCGGTGTCGACACACTTTCTTAGGTGTTGTCGACAAACTTCAGAAACTATCAACATTGCTCTTCATTCAATCTCAACACTGCTTTTGTAGAATGTGTCGACATACTTCAGAAACTGTCGACACAACTGATATAGACTCAAACTCTGTAAGTCAACACAAGTCCATGTGTCGACACAACCCTTCTACTAATGTCAGCAATTCAAATCTAAGTATGTCGACACTAGTCCTGAGTGTCGACGCAGCTGTTGTCGACTCAAATTCTATGTGTCGACAAAAGTCATGTGTGTCGATACAACTTTGCTTCTAGTCTCGACGCTGCTTCTTCAAAGATGTCGAAACATTATAAATATCTCGACACTTTTGTACTTATAATATTTTCTGCATTCTTTCCGCCTGCATAAGTAAACTCAATACACCATCAAATACAACCTTATCAATATCATTGAGTCAGGTGAGGCTTTTCCAAATCAGGTACATAATTTTCAATGTACCCAATAAAGTGGTTGTCGGGCAGGGAGTCCGAGAGATGAAGTATTTCTTAAGCTTACATCCACCAACGATTA
This sequence comes from Platanthera zijinensis, assembly GCA_039513925.1. Lineage (NCBI taxonomy): Eukaryota > Viridiplantae > Streptophyta > Magnoliopsida > Asparagales > Orchidaceae > Platanthera > Platanthera zijinensis. The sequence goes on along the minus strand of CM077095.1, from coordinate 81,020,152 downwards.
AGGGAGTCGGCACACCGACCAATGCAAAGGATTGGTGGGCGAGGATTCAAGAATTTCTAAGGGCGGTAGAGACGCCAGTAGAGAAGCAGTCCGAGTTTGTGACCTTCATGCTGGAAGGTGACGCTAAGTTGTGGTGGCTGAGCCATATCGCCCGCCAGTTCCCTGGATGCACCCCATCCATAGAAGAGTTTGGGAATGCTTTCTTGAAGATGTATATCCCTTCGTCGACGAGGTTATCCCTTTAGAGATAGTTTTTGCACTTGGTGCAGCGGGACAAGACAGTTGATGAGTACGTCCATAAGTTTACTCGATTAGGTCATTATGCTAGGACGACCATGGCGGACAATGAGGAGAAGGACAACCTCTTCTACCATTGATTGAGGGAGAATCTGAGACAACCCCTCATAACTATGAAGAATGCGGGCTTCAACAAGTTAATTGAGGCAGCCAGGATGTTGGAAGGTGATATAGAGAGAACCCAACATCGTAAGGGATTTACAGTAAAATAGGGTGAAGAAAAGCCATATCAATCACAAGGAAAGTCAGAAAGGAGTAAGTGGAAAAAGAAGACCCATCCCTACAAGTCTTGGGAGAAGAGTAGTACGACGTCTGGGGGATCTTGCTTCAAGGGACCACCATCATGCTACAAGTGTGGCAATCCGGGCCACATAGCTCATTTTTGTACTGAAGGTGGCACTAAGCAGGAGCAAGGTAGGAGTAGTCCGTACATTCCGGTCCCAGCGCCGTGGAGAGGAAAAATGGCAGAGTAGAGCGCTTCACATTTCCAACCCATGCAGCCAAGGGCATATAACCTTGGGTAGCAGGAAGCGATTCGACAACCCGATGTGGTGACAGGTATGGGGAAAGTTTAAGTTTATTTATTTTCTTTAGACTTTCGAAACTTTTATGTGTGTTGCCTGTGTTTTAGGCTTAGTAATAGTTTCTGAATACCCCATAAGGGTATTGTTCAACACGGGAGCGTCGCACTCTTTTCTTGCGAAAAGCTTTATCCGAAGAATTAGAGTTAAGTCCTTTTCGGTGGATGCAGAACTTAGGGTACGCATGCCCAATGGGTATTTCATGACTACCAGGACGATAGGGCGCATTGGTTGGAGTCTGGACAGAATTGAATTCATGTTGGTAACAACGGTTCTACCGTTAGCCAATTCGATGTGATCTTAGGGATGGATTGGCTTGCAGAGCAGTATGATAGTATTGGCTGCCAATCTAAGGTGGTGACCCTGAGAAGTGAAGGAAAGAAAGAGGTTAAATTTGAGGGCCTTAGTGGAGTGGCCTGTTCCCTGATCTCAGCCATGCAGTTGGTGTAGGCAGTTAACCAAGGAGGAGTTTCATTCGTAGCATTATTAGTAGCTCAAATTTCCAAGATATCGATTAGAGAAGTGCCGGTAGTGGCAGAATTCGAGGAAGTGTTTACCGAGGAGTTACCTGGAGCACCTCCTCGATGGGAGATTGATTTCTCGATCGAGTTAGTGCTAGAAGATAGACCAGTGTTACATCCTCTTTTTAGGATGGCACCGAAGGAGTTAGCCGAGGTCAAGGTACATTTGTAGGAACTATTGTGAAAGTGAGGGTAAGATCTTAACTGATTGCTTTGCTTCAGGGTGTAGGCCTTCAAGTAGATGTTGCTCTCCAGTAAGCTTCTAGACTGATATTGTATTTGTTGTCTCTTGGAAGCCTGAAGCAGATCATGAAGAAATCTGTGAGAAACCGAGCTATGTTGTTCTTCACTGATTGTTAATTATTAATGTTTCTCTTTCTTCTCTCTCACTGCTTCATCCCTTTCTTTTGTGTTCTGTAACAAAATATCTCTATATATGTCTGAACATTATTCAAACATTTGAATTCACTTTGACTTTAATGGCTGACTCATTTTTGAGAAGGGAAAGAGCCTTAGGAGTTTAATTAGCTTTTAATCCATATTTAATGCTCCCCTTCAACGGCTATATTCAAATGAGAATTTATGGTATAAAATTAGAGAATCATAAAGCCTGCAATTAAGCCTTAATTAAATCTGCCAGCTGTAAATCTGCCTGAAAAACAGCACAGGGAATCGCCAAACCCAAAATTAAAGCTTCTTCAAACTGGGTTCAGAGATAGTTGAACTCAGCTCGAAGATCGTTGAGCTCAGCTCGGAGATCGTTGAGCTGAGCTCAGAGATTTTGGACTGTATCTGATATTTACAGAAATCTTTGAGCTGAGCTCAGAGATAGTTGATCTCCGTTCAGAGATAGTTGAACTGAGTTCATAGATTTTCTTCCAGCAATTTTCTGAACTTCAAATCTGAACTTCTCTGAAATTTTTCTGCACTTCTTCTGGAATTCTTTTGAGGTAAAACTAGAAACTCCTATGACCCTTAGACTATACATTTTGGGTCAAACTAATAATCCTAATAGTGATCCTAACCCAAATCGGAACCTGGGGTTCCAACAATCTCCCCCTATTTGGGTGAGGACACTATTAAAAAAAATACAAAGCAAATATAAAATGAGTGCTTTTAAAGAAAAACAATAAAGTTTTGAAATATAAATCTAAGAACAAAAACTGATAGGCTCTGTAGCTGTTCTGTTGCTACTCCTCAACTGAGTTCATTTAAGCATCTCTGAACTATGGTTCTAACAAACTCCTTGATATCATCCCTCAGATTTCTGAATAATTGAAACTGCTGCTGCTGTAACCTCTAAGATAGTCTCCCCCTATACAGCTACCCCTGCTCTTAAGGGTCTTTTCCTGAAATAAGAGGTTGGAAGTTCTGGACCTAGATCACCTTGGGTCCTGGTTCTTTTTCATAATAATCAGAAATAAAAGAATATGTAGGTTGATTTTTATAACCTAATGGATGAAATTTTCTAGAAGGGATGAACCATTGGGTAAAAGGATTGATAGTACTTTCAGATTGATTATAATTTTCAAAAGAATAAAAATTTCTATTTTGAAATTTTGAGTTCGATGATTTATGTTGAGATCGTCGATCTGCGTTCGACGACCAGTATTGATCTCGTCGATCTCGGTTCATAGAGTAATAATGACTACTATCTGCATTCCACGATCGTCGATCTTTGATCGACGAAAAGTGATGATATCGTCGATCCCCTTTTGCTGAGTAGTTAAACCCAACCTCTGGGTTCAGAGATCGTCGATCGCCGTTCGACGAGTAATACTGAGATCGTCGATCTTGGTTCGACGACTTATTTTGAACAAATTTTTTTGAATATTTTTAGTTTGTTTTGGAAAAAAATTCAGTTATTTTGTCTAAATCTATTATCTTTTCTTTGTCTTTAATTGATTCTAATGAGGCTATTTGTTCATAAGTATTTCTTAATTTTTCTTTAAGATTTTTGTTTTCTGAAGAGACATCCTTTAATTTCTCTCTGGGAAGTTTTATTGCCTTCTCAGATTGAATTAAATCAGTGCATAAGATTTTAAATTTTTCTTTAAAGTGATTTGAGGAAAGATCAAGGGAAGAGATAACCTGATCCTCTTCTGATTAACATTCTTATTCTTCATTAAAGACTGATTCTTCATCATGCCTGCTGCATGAGGCATTTATTGCCATTAGGCAAAACTCTCTTGCTCTTGTTTCTTCTTCATCCTCAGTTGTACAAGATGAAGCTTCAGAGTCACTCAAAGATTTAGCTTTAACTGTTCTTTCTTTTACTGATCAAGCAGCCATTGCTGTAAGGGAGTCCCAGATTTCCTTTGTTGAAGTACATTCAGCCACTTCTTGAAAAATTTCATCAGACATTGATTGAGCAAGGATATCCATTACCCCTGCATTAGCAATCTTTAGCAATTTCTGGGCTTCTGTCCATTGAGATGATGGAACAGCATTCATGCTTGTTGTTTTCAATGGTTGATAAGGACCTGTCAAAATAGATTTGAAAATGTCTTCATCAATAGAGTTCATAAAAAGCCTAATCCTTGCCTTCCATAGTGCAAGCTGATTTAGATTGCACATAGGAGGTCCAGTGCTTGAACATTCTTCATTTTGTGCCATGATAAACCCAAAAAAATAAGATCCACCAGATCATTTTGGTTCAGGTGTTAGCCTGTACAACCAAAGTAACCTGCCTCTGATACCAATTGAAAGTGAGGGTAAGATCTTAACTTTACTTAGAGTTATTATATATATATATATATGAAAAAGTTCACAGCATAAAATAAAGAAAGAGAGCAAGCAATCCAGATGACACAAGGATTATAGTGGTTCCCCAAAACTGGGTACATCCACTCTTCTACAACCCTGGTAAGAATCCACTACAAGATGAGTTGATCAGGTGTCCTGGGCACCAATGAGCTTTTGATAAGGTGCTCAAAAACCAAACTGGATTTTTTGATCAAGTGTCTTGCCACCACTGAGTTTTGACAAGGTCTCAGAAACCAAGAAGAACTTTTGAAGGGAGTTCAAGAACCCTTTGTATAGGAGGAAGGAAGAGTTGATGTTGTCTTCTCTGTTCAATAATCAAACAGAAGCACAAGTGGATTGTTGTTGTCAAAGCTCCCCCTGAGATTTAGAATAGTTCAGGGGTGGAAGCTTTGCTTCAGGGTGTAGGACTTCAAGTAGATATTGCTCTCCAGCAAGCTTCTAGACTGATATTGTATTTATTGTCTCTTGGAAGCCTGAAGCAGATGATGAAGAAATCTGTGAGAAACCGAGCTATGTTGTTCTTCACTGATTGCTAATTGTTATTCTTTCTCTTTCTTCTCTCTCACTGCTTCATCCCTTTCTTTTGTGTTCTGTAACAAAATATCTCTCTATATATCTGAACATTATTCAAACATTTGAATTCACTTTGACTTTAATGCTTGACTCATTTTTGAGAAGGGAAAGAGCCTTGGGAGTTTAATTATATTTTAATCCATATTTAATGCTCCCCTTCAACGGCTATATTCAAATGAGAATTTATGGTATAAAATCAGAGAATCATAAAGCTTGCAATTAAGCCTTAATTAAATCTGCTAGCTGTAAATCTATCTGAAAAACGGCACAGGGAATCGCCAAACCCAAAATTAAAGCTTCTTTAAACTGGGTTCGGAGATAGTTGAACTCAGCTCGAAGATCTTTGAGCTCAGATCGAAGATCGTTGAGTTGAGCTCAGAGATTTTTGACTGCATTTGAGATTTACAGAAATCTTTGAGCTGAGCTCTGAGATAGTTGATCTCCGTTCAGAGATAGTTGAACTGAGTTCAGAGATTTTCTTCCAGCAATTTTCTGAACTTCAAATCTGAACTTCTCTGAAATTTTTCTGCACGTCTTCTGGAATTCTTTTGAGGTAAACCTAGAAAATCCTATGACCCTTAGACTATACATTTTGGGTCAAACTAATAATCCTAATAGTGATCCTAACCCAAATCAGAACCTAGGGTTCCAACATGTTGGAGTAGGGGTATATCAGATTCCAGCTCATCTCCTTGGAGCGCGCCAGTGATGTTTGTTAAGAAGAAAGATGGTTGTATGCGGCTGTGCATAGACTGCCGAGAGTTGAATAAATTTACCGTCAAGAATAAGTATCCGATTCCATGGATAGATGACATGTTCGACCATTTGGTGGGGTCAGTGGTGTACTCTAAGTTGGACTTGATGTCCGGATACTACCAGTTACGGATTCGAGACGAGGACATACCCAAGACAGCATTTGGAACGAGGGATTGTCACTTCGAGTTCTCGGTGATGTCGTTCGGGTTGATGAACGTGCCATCAATATACTCCAAATCGGAGGCGGAGCATGAGGCTCATCTGAGAGTAGTCTTGCAGACTTTGAGAGAGAACCAGCTGTATGCAAATTTTTCAAAATGCGAGTTCTGGTTAGAGACGGTGGCATTTTTGGGCCATGTAATTAGTGGTGATGGGGTGGCGGTGGATTCAGGAAAAGTTGAGGCCATAAGAGATTGGCCAGTTCTTAGCACCGTGACAGAAGTCAGGAGTTTTTTTGGACTAGCCGGGTACTATAGAAGATTTATGGAAAACTTTTCACGGATATCTCTACCCCTCACTTATTTGAGTCGTAAGGACTAGAGGTTTGTGTGGACTCTGGAATTCAATCAAGCATTCGACACCTTGAAGGAAAGGCTGATGACAGCTCCAATCTTAAGTCTTCCTAAAGGGATTTAAGGATTTCAGATTTTTAGTGACGCATCAGGTTGCGGTTTGGGTTGCGTGTTAGTGAAACATGCCAACGTGATAGCCTTTGGGTCTAGATAATTGAAACCTCATGAGAAGAATTACCACGTCCATGACTTGGAGTTAGCTGCGGTAATTTTTGCGTTGAAGTTATGGCAGCACTATGCGTACGGTGCAAAGGTGGAGATCTTCACGGACCATAAAAGCTTGAAGTATCTTTTAGACCAAAAAGATTTGAACATGTGGTAGCGCAGGTGGGTCGAGTTCCTTGGGGACTACGACGTGTCGATTCAGTATATGCCAGGCAAAGCCAACGTGGTGGCGGATGCCTTGAGTAGAAAATATACTAGATAAGGGAATTGGATTGAAGCTCATGATGAGCGGTTGGTGTGAGACTTTGAGTCCCTCGACATCGATTGTGTAGCAAGAGGCGAGTCTTGTATGGCTAGGTTGAACTTGATAGAGTTGCAAAATGACTTGTCTGATCGTATCCGAGAAGCGACCAATGCGGATGTGGAGTTCCAGCCATTTGTGGTGGAATCTCAAAAAGGCGAGGGTAGTGCCAAGGAGATGATTGATGAGATCTTAAGGAAGGGCAGAAGGGTATGTGTACCGCAGTTCGGCAAGCACCGCGAGGAGTTGATGTTTGAGGCTCATTTCATGAAGTACTCATGTACTTGGATATGAAGAAATCCTTTTGGAGGCCTGGTTTGAAGAGGGACGTAGCTTTGTAGGTGAGCCAGTGCCAAACTTGCGCCTTAGTGAAGGTCGAGTGTCAGAAGCCAGGCGAGTTCCTGAAGCCTCTTCCTATCCCCGAGTGGGAATTTGATGACATCTCCATAGATTTTGTGCATGGTTTACCTCGGTCGCAGCAGGGTAATGATGCGATTTGGGTGATCGTGGATCGCTTGACCAAAGTGGCCCACTTCATCCCGAATCGGAAGGAGGACAACATTGAGAAGCTGGTAGAATTATATGATCGTAACATCGTGTGAATGAATGGAATTCCTAAGAGTATTGTTAGTGATCGCGATGGACGGTTCATGTCCAAAGACTGGAGATTAGTATAGAAGAGTCTGGGCACAAAGCTCAAGTTTAGTACGACGTTCCATCCGCAAACCGATGGAAAAACGGAAAGGACGAATCATACAGTGGAGGATATGTTGAGGATATGTAACCTTGACTTTGGTAAGAAATGGGAAGATAACCTCTTCATGGTGGAGTTCGCCTATAACAATAGTTTCCAGACAAGTATCAAGATAGCGCCATATGAGGCTTTGTATGGAAGGCGGTGTCGAACACCGATGTCATGGACAGAGGCGGGAGACACCAAACTTTTGGGAAAAGAGATAGTGGATTATGCTTGCGAGTTGGTGCGGGCAATTCAGGAGCGCATGAAGGTTGCTCAGGATCGGCAAACAAAGTATTTCAACGCTCTACACAAGAACGTGGAGTTCGCGGTAGGCAATTGGGTATACCTAAAGATTAAGCCGTTTAAAGGCATTTCATGGATTCGCCGACTCAAGAAGTTGAGTCCGAGGTTTTTGGGACCGTTAGAGGCCGTGGAATGTATTGGAGAAGCAGCCTACCAGTTGGCATTGTCCACGTAGCTGAGTGGATTGCACGATGTCTTCCACGTCTCAGTTTTCAGGAAAGACTTGATGGAGAAGAGCGTTGTGGTCGAGTCGACAGCGGTGCAGGTCGAAGAGGACTTGTGGACGAAATTCCATCATGTCGGCATAGAGGATTCAGAAGTTAAGTAGTTGTAGAATAAAGAAATTAAGCTCGTGAAAGTGCGCTGGGTAAACTGCGGGATAGACAAATTCTCATGGGAGCATGAGCAAGCAATGCGGGAGGACTTACCAAAACTTTTTTGCTTCATGTATGCTTTTTGGTTTGAGTGCATGCAAAATTTCAAGGACAAAATTCTTCTAAGGGGGGAGGAGTTGTAACGCCCTGGTTTTTCTAAATCTTGAGTCTTTAGAAGCTGTCGTGCGGAGATAGGTAGCTATCGCCCGACGATAGCCTTCTTTCGACGAATCCAGGAGCTGAGAGCGTTGAGTGGTACCACACAGCGGTAGGATGCTACCTCGCGATGGTAGCTCATATAGCGTTGAGTGAAGAGCATTGAGTGCTAGCATGCGACGTTAGCTAGCTACCGCTCAGCGGTAGCTTGGCATTGAGTGCATTGAGAGGCTGGCGTTGAGTGGAGGCCTTGAGTGGTAGGCGTTGAGTGAGCTACCGTGCAGCATTTGTACTACCGCCTACATTAGCATGGCCTTATCTTTTGGTCGTGTGCTCGGGAAGCTATCGCCTGACGGTAGGTAGTTACTGCCCGACAATAGCTTGCAGGAGCAGTTCTGTTGTTTGGCATTTTAGTCGTCCGATTCCTCTTAGGATTTGATCCTATGGCTTAGGACACTCCGTACAAAGTGCATATATAGGGCTGAAACGTTCTAAACCCTGATTCTTCTCATTTGGAGTTAAAGTTAGGGTTTGAGTCTTAGAGTTTGGAGGAGGAATAAGAAGACCCTTCTCCATCATTGACGTAGCTTCGGGGCTCCGATCGTTGATCCAAGGCCAGATCCACAGAGAGGACTTGAAGGCGCACATTTTCATCCATACAAATCAAGGTTTCCATGGCGAGGAAGAGGAGTCGTAAGGTAATGACACTTCTCCTCTCGGTCTTTAGGATGCGTGCATGGCATCAATTATTTTCTTGCTTTCTTTCAAGCATTTAGGCATCAGATCTCTCAAATGAGAGGGGTTCGGGTTGCCATAGTTCTAGAGGAACCACCGGGTCGATTGTGTCCTTCCCCGACATAATTTGTTTTAGAAATCCGCTCGGTTAATGGATTTGGCATTGCAGGGTGAAGTCGTAGTCGCGATCGTTAGTCCGAATCGGTGATGCTGCATAGCGAGCCTTAAGGATTTTGTTAGAAACCCGTTAGCGGCAAGACGTCATTTGTGATGTTGTTTTCCCCTTCTTTAGTGTGAGTACGTGTAACCAGAACCAGACCATGTGGAAATTAGAGTATACGCTGGGGCGCGGGGATGCTACGGTACGAATGGTGGATTAGGGCGGGAAATGCTTAGGATTGTGATGTGCTAAGGCATGGTTTGTCTCTGTGTTCGGCTAGCTAGCTCGTGACATGTAAGTCATGTGTGGAGAGTGTTCCAGTGAGACAAGTCCCCTTCTATGAAATAGATGAGACCGCCAAGCTTAGGAAATGCCCCGGGGATGAAGCCCACAAGCGGGTGGGGTCCAGCAAGGGTTCTTAGAATCGATTTGTGTGTGATACGGAATCCTAACGTAAGAAGTTAGAGCTTGTAGGAAAGCCCGTGTTTGAGGCCCACGAGCGGGTAGGGCCTAGGCAAGTGTTTCGTGTAACAGCTTGTACGCCGATGGGGAAATTAGAAGTACCCTTGTGTTTGTGGCTTGAACGCCAATGAGTAAATTGGAAGTACCTGATTGATGGTGTGCTAGAAGCATACGATTAGGGTGTCTTGGGTGAAACCCAGGATTGCATACATGCTGCATTGTAGGCCTCTTTATATTACATGCTCAACTTAGAAACATGTTTGTTGTATGAGTGCTTTTACACGTTGATATGTTATTGTTTCATTTTGGACTCAAGAATATTGTTAGGCCTTAAGTACGATTTGATACTCTTGTGCTAGTGGATAACTTCTAGTCTTGTTATTTGTTTCCGCTGTGTTAGTCTGAGTTTTGAGTTGGGTAGTTTATATCATCTTATAAATCTTAAACTGTGGCGTCTGTATGTTGTGGGGCCCCGGCCGTACCCATATTATATGGTCATTACAGAGGAGGCGTTACATTAGGAGTCCAATCACTCCATCTAGGAGGCTTCAGTTCCATCTTCGTTCTCAGGAGGCATGTTCAGTTTTATTTTCGTTCTCAGGAGGCATGCTCAGTTCTATCTCCATTTTCAGGAGGCATGCTCAGTTCTATCTCCATTCTCAGGAGGCATGTTCAGTTCCATTTCAGTATTTAGGAGGCGCCTTTGAGTTTCACCCATTATTAAGATCCAATAATGTTGGATCTTGAGGAGACCGAGCAGTTTTATATCTAGCCACAACAGTCTACTACTCTCCTCGGTCTGGAAGATTGGCTCAGCGGTCTGGTTGTGAACCTTAGTTAGCAGTCAGAAGGATAGCAATAGTGGCAGTCTGAGGGATAGTAGCAGCGACAGTCTGAGGGATAGCCGCAGCAGTGGTCTGGGAGTTAGCCGCAGCCGCAGTCTGGAGGATTGCCGCAACATCGGGCTGGTGGTTAGCCTCAGTAGTGGTCTGGAGGTTAGTCGCAGCAGCGGTCTGGAGTTTAGCCGCAATAGTGGTCTTGTGGTTAGCCGCAACAGCGGTCTGGTGATTAACCATAGCAGCGGTCTGGCAATTAGCCTCAGTAGCGGTCTGGTTTTTAACCACAATAATGGTCTGGCTATTAGCCGTAGCAGTGGTCTGGTGATTAACTATAGCTGCGGTCTGGGTGTTAGCTGCAGCTGGAGTTTAGAGGCTTTCTGGTTGTGTATTCTGTATAGCATGGCGGGTTGATTGTGTCAAATTGCCTAGCCGCGCAGCTTGTATTTAGTCTCACATCGCCTATTGTATTCTTTCATCTCCTCTTTTTTCTATAAATAAGGGGCATACCTCTGTATTGTTTATCTTTTTGGAGCAATAAAATTTGCCTTTATTTAGCTTTTTTCACATGGTATCAGAGGGAACCGATCCTTTGCTCCAATTAGATTGCGGTTTGTTTGTCTAACTGCAGCGGTCTTGTGGTTAGCTGTGGTTACTCTAAGCATCTTTGTTCTCATTGTGGCAGACTTGGTCACTTGGTTGATCGTCGCTGGACCAAACATCCTCATCTTCGTCCAACATCGGCTGATTCCTCCATGCAGTCTACTTCTTCTCTAGCTATTTCTGGTGCTGCTTAGTTGGCTATAATGGGTAGGTGGCTCATTGATTCTGGTGATACTAATCATATGACGGGAAATTCTCGCCTTTTCTCTTATCTTAACAAGATAACCTAGCTACCTCTAGTTCTTATTGCGGATGGTTCTCCATCTCCAGTTTATGGATCTGGCACCATGCATGTTACTCATTCTCTTCAGCTGCAGGACACTCTTTATGTCCCGAATTTTCCGTGCAACCTTCTTTATATTATTGCTCTTTGCAAACAGTTGAATTGTGAAGCTATTTTTACTACCTCTACTTGTGTTTTTTAGATTCCTCATTCTAAGGAGATGATTGCTACTAGGACTAAGAGCGGTGGCTTGTTTTATCTTGATACTACTTCTGCATTTTCTGCTCTTCTTCTCTACTTCAGTGGCATCTTCGCCTTGGGCATTCTCCTCCTCGGATTCTTTATCAGTTTCTTCCTGATTTACCTCGTGGAGATTCTTCTATTGATTGTTAAGCTTATCAATTTAGCAAGCAACATCGGTCTAATTTTTCTGCTAAGCATGGTTGTAGTTCTTCTCGTCCCTTTGACCTTGTTCATTCGGATGTTTGGGGTCCTGCTCCCCTTCAGACTATTGGTAGGGGTAGTTTGTATTTTGTTACATTTATAGATGATTTTTCTCGGTATACGTGGTTATATTTATTGCATGAACGCTCTGAAGTTTTCTCAATTTTTACTGTATTTTATAATGAAATTCGTACACAATTTGATACCCATATTAAAACATTTCGCACTAATAATGCTAAGGAGTATCTTAGTCATCAGTTTATATCGTTTTGTTTGGATCATGACATTGTCCATCAAACTACTTGCCCTTACACTTCACAATAGAATGGCATTGCTGAACGTAAAAATCGCCATCTTCTGGATGTGGCTCCTAGTCTTCTCACTCATATGCATGTTCCTCGGTCTTATTGGGGTCATACGGTTCTTCTTTCTAGTTTTCTCATCAATCGAGTTCCGTCTTCGGTTCTCAATGGCAAAACCCCTTTTTTGTCCTATATCCTGATGCGAAATCATTTCTGTTACCTCTTCGTGTCTTTGGAAGTACAGCATTTGTCCACTCTCCTACTTATGGTCGCGACAAATTCTCTCCTCGTTCGATTAAGTGAATCTTTTTGGGATATTATCAGACACAGAAAGGAGATCAATGTTTTGATCCTATTCTTCGGAGACAGTATGTCTCGGCGGATGTTACTTTCTTTGAGGATGCTCCATTCTTTTCTTCTCCCTCTCTTCTTCCTTGGTCTGATAATTCTTCTTCTTTACCAAATGTGTCGGCACCCCTTCTAGAGCCTGCACTTGTTTCTTCTCCTTCTGTTTCTAATTCTTCTACTGTCCCTGATTCTTCTCCCGAGCTACTGCCCCCAGCTCCTGGGACAGTAGTCTCTCCTTTGGATGAGACTGATATAGCGGACAGGACAAATCTTGATCTTCCGATTGCTCTTCGGAAAGGTGTTTGCTCCTGCACTCAACATCCTCTTCAGGTTGTGGTTTCTTATGCTCAACTCTCTCCTTCGTATAGGATCTTTGATCTTGCCCTCTCGACCAATGTTGTTCAAGTCTTGTATCATGATGCTCTTATTATTCCTCATTGGAAGGCTGCTATGGATGAAGAGATGCACACTCTTACTGAATGGGGTACTTGGACTCTTGTTCTTGCTCCTCCAGGAGCTGATGTGGTTGGCTATTGCTGGGTCTTTGTCATTAAATTTCTCCCTGATGGTACTATTGATCGTTACAAGGCACGACTTGTTGCCAAAGGATTTACACAAACCTATGGTGTGGATTTATTTTATACTTTATCTCCTGTTGCTAGGATTACTACAATCTGTGTTCTCTTTTCGGTGGCTGTCAACTGGGACTGGGAAATGTATCAGTTGGATATGAAGAATGTCTTTCTTTATGGTGATTTACAGGAAACTGTTTATATGGAGCAACCTCCTAGGTATGTTGCTCAGGGGGAGTCTCAGGTCTATAAATGCGAAAGGAAATCTATGGTCTTAAGCAAATTCCCAGGGCCTGGTTTGATAGGTTCAACAAAGTTATTTCTATGGTTGGGTTTGCTCGAAGTGCTGTAGATCACTTTTTAATCATTCACAAAACATCGACTAGTCTTGTTATCCTTGCGGTTTATGTAGATGACTTCATCTTACTGGGTATGATAGAGAAGGTGTGGATATGGCAAAGAAGTATCATCTTCAGTGTTTTGTTACCAAAGATATGGGATCTTCGAAATATTTTTTGGGAATTGAGATATCCAGGAAACTAGGTTCTATTATTCTTTCACATCAGAAGTATGCCTTAGATCTCTTAAAAGAGACAGGTCTCCTTGGGGCTAAACCTGCTCGATCTCCGATGTCTGTTGGAGATGACAAGTGTTGGAGTAAGGACTCACCTCTTCTTGAAGATATCACCATGTATAGACGGCTTGTGGGGAAACTCATTTATCTGACAATCACAGGACCGGATATTTATTATGCATTGGGAAGAGTGAACTAGTTTATGAAATCTCCTAAGGAGTGTCATCTTCAGTCGACATTAAAGATTCTAGAGTATGTGAAAGGTGCTCCAAAGAAAGAACTTCTGTTTCAAAAAATGGGACATTTGAAGTTTGAGGCATACTATGATGCTAGCTATGTATATGATAAGGAAGATAGGAAATCTATGTCAGGGTTCTATACTTTTGTTGGAGGGAATTTGGTCAGCTAGAAGAGCAAGAAACAAGCTGTAGTTTCCAGGTCAAGTGCAGAAGCCAAGTATAGGAGCATGGCTCTAACTACTTGCGAGCTGAAGTGCTTATAGACACTTATGCTTGATTTTGGATAGATTTATGATCATCCTCTGCCAATGTTCTGTGATAATAAGACAGCCATATATATTTCGAGGAATCCAGTCTTTCATGAGAGGACGAAGCATATCGAGGTTGATTGCCACTTCATCAGAGAGGAGATTTAAAAGAATCAGATCTGCACTCTGTTTATTACCTCAGAGAGGGAACTAGATGATTTCTTCACAAAGCCAATTACTCCTTTTGGGGTGGTTTGTAGCAAGTTGGGGATGGTAGATATATATGCTCCAGCTTGAGGGGGAGTGTTGGAGTTTGAGGAGACCGGGCGGTTTTATAACTAGCCGTAGCGGTCTATTACTCTCCTCGGTCTAGAGGATTGGATCAGTGGTCTGGTGGTGGACCTCAGCTAGCGTTCAGGAGGATAGCAGTAGCGGCAGTCTGAGGGGTAGCAGTAGCAGAGGTCTGAGGGATAGCCATAGCAGCGGTCTGGGTGTTAGCCTTAGCAGCGGTCTGGAGGATTGCCGCAACAATGGGCTGGTGGTTAGCCGCAGATGCGGTCTAGAGGTTAGTCGTAGTAGTGGTCTGGATATTAGTCACAGTAGTGGTCTAGAGGTTAGTCGCATCAGCGGTCTGGAGGTAAGCCGCAGTAGTGGTCTGTAGGTTAGCCGCAGTAGTATACTGGTCATTAGCCGTAGTACCGATCTGGTGATTTACCACAGTAGCGGTCTAGCAATTAGCCGCAACAGCGGTCTGGTGATTAACCGCAATAACGATCTGGCTATTAGCCGCACCAGCGATCTAGTGATTAACTGCAACAGTGGTCTAGGTGTTGGCCGCAGCTGGAGTTCAAAGGCTTCCTAGTTTTGTATTCTGTATAGCATGTCAGTTTGACTGTGTCAAACTGCCAAGCCACACGACTTGTATTTAGTCCCACATCGCCTGTTGTATTCTCTCATCACCCCCATTTTTTATAAATAAGGGGGCATACCTATGTATTGTTTATCTTTTTGGAACAATAAAATTTGCTTTATTTATCTCTTTTTCACAGATAATAATTCAGTTGTGCATTTCAATCACGGCTTAATCGGATCAGGAGGCTTATTATGAATGACACCTTTATTATTCATCCGAAAATAAATATCAACTCAATTGCTTGTGTCAGATCGAATCTGAGAATCGCGTTAGAGGGCACATTCTTGCTCGAATTTCAACCTCAAAAATCGTTTTTAACACATGAGGGAAATTCTTCACCTGGAACGAGGTTGTGGATTATTTTTCTCTAAGCTCGTATTTTCATCTTCCGAGTCCACCCAAAATGCTTGAGAGTTATTTGAAAAAGAGGCGCTCAATGGTTTTGAATACTCAGAGCTGGAAATCTTTCCTCGACAACTCTCGTTGATGACTCACTTGAACATAATATTCAATATATAGAGTGGTCATGCACTTCGATTTTCATTTTCGAAGAATTTGAGTGCATAAATTTCCGAGCACGACCATATGCTCTAAGAAATTGGAAAATCTTCAATTTTTATCCCAAAATTCCCAAATTTTAATACAATCTTTAAGAGAGTCTAAAAAGAGCCTAGTAATTTTTCATTTTCTGAGCAATTTTGGGCCTATAAATTGGCCAAATAATTATTATTCAGGCTATTAAAAATCAAATTAACTCCAAAAATTCCCACTTTTTTGTAGAGTGCACTCATCAATGGGAACAATTTTCATGTTCAAAACCTTTTCCCTATGAGCGTAGATTACTCTCGAGAAAATAAAATGCCCATTTTAGTTATAATATTATAATATTCATAAATATTATAAAAATTATAATTTTATATCATCTTCTCCCCCCTGTACCAAAGAAACAGCCATTACAGGTCTTCTCCGCTGCCGACCGGTCATGGTTCCGCCCCCGGCCGACTCCCCGGGGGTGGGCGCTCCCTCCGGCGGTGGTCCAGCGGCCTGCCGCCGCCGGTCATCGCCGGAGCTATTTTTTCATTTTGAGAGGAGGGAGGGGGGTGACGGTGGCGGCGCTCTGACCGCAGGCGATTGCATGCGAAGCGTTTAGAAGATAAGGAGAAGGGAGAGGAGAAGCTTTCCATCTTGATTAGCATCTCCAGGAGCTCTCGATGAGTTCCACCATTAATGACGGTGGAGGGTGGTGGAGCTCAAGTGGAGCTTTCCGACAAGTTGGAGCTCTGGCAGAGCCATGGATGGGGTCAGCTGGGCTTAGAGGAGAGGTTTGATATCCTATGAGGGGCTGGGGGCCCCTTATATAGAGGGAGGGGATAGACCCTCCATCTTCCTCCTCGGTTTAGGATAAAACGTCTAGGGAGAAGGAGCGACAAGGCTCCTCCTAGCTGTAGGGATAGATGACATCCTATGAATAGAGGGTAGTACCACCTAGGACCTAGGCTAGGCTAATAGCCATGTGAGAATGCCAACTTTGGCCATTAGTGAGAGAGAGTGTGTGAGAGAAAGAAAAATGGGCTTTGATGCTCTTTTCTCCTAGTTTCGTCGATTAAGGGACCAAAGCTAGGGCCCATTAAGGCTTGGAAAAAGCCCATGATGGCTTGGTTGGTTGGCCTTAGGTTGGGTACAAAAGATCTATAAAAGAAGACCACTTGTGAAGGGTTTTACCAAAATTCAACCATGGGTGGGTCTCCCCATGTGGGTCAAAGTCAAAATAGGTCCAAGACATCGGGGGTCGGGTAAAAGTTGGGGTGTCATCTCACAATTGGCATGCACACGCTTTTTGGTGCATGACTGAGCTAGATTTGACCACAGATTGACCACCCATCATCGAAACTGACCGCGACCAACTCCGTTGATTTTTTATTGACCATACGAATCCAATGCAACTGGCTGGGGTTGGATCAGAGTTTGTTTGCTAAATATTCAAAGTCTGCGCGTCACGACGCGCTAAAATGGTCAAAACGCTCATAATCATCATTAGACTTTGAATCGTGACGCATCGAGTTTTGATGCATTTGTATCGACAATATGAAGTCATATGAACTGACAGAACTCAAATCGGAGTTCTCCAGGTCAATATCCAAAAATCTCGTTTTCATGACGCTCTACTTGGAACAACCATATCTACCATATGAACTCAAAATTTAACGGAATGAGTTTCAACGCACTCGTATTGACAATACGAGGTCACAGAAACTGACATAACTCAAATCAGAGTTTTATAGCTCGATATTCAATAATCTCATTTTCGCGACGTTCTACGAGGAACGGTCATATCCACCATATGACCTCGAAATTCAACGAAACGAGTTCCAACACACTCGTATTGGCTATACGAGAGCACATGAACTGACAGAACTCAAATCATAGTTATCTAGCTCGATATTCAAAAATCTCGTTTTCGCGACGTTCTACGCGAAATGGTCATATCCACGATATGACCTCGAATTTAATGGAACGAGTTCCAACGCACTTGTATTGACTATACGAGGCCATAAGAACAGACAAAACTCAAATCAGAGTTCTCTAGCTCGATATCCCCATCTAAGGTTGCCTCTTACCTTGGTATGGGCACATGTAGATGTTTGGGTCACTTTTAATGGGCCCATTAGGGTTCTAGTGGCCCAATAAAAGTCGGGATGTTACAATCCAATAAAAATAAAAGGACTTTCATCCCCGAATATTTGATTAAAGTAGGGGGAAAAGTAACATACCTGGGGAAAGAGCTCTTGGTGCTTCTTTTCGTACGTGTGCTTCAGGTTCCCATGTATACTCGTCTTGTCCACAATTTGGCCACAAAATATTGACCATCAGAATGGTCTTGTTGCACAGATTCTTTACTTTATAATCTACTATTCTTACCGGTTCAAGTTGGACGGATTTATCTGACAACAGCTGTACTGGCGGTGTAGGAAGGTGTTTTTCTGGTTGCCAGAGGACTCGCCTCAAGGAAGAGACATGAAACACATCATTGAGATTTCCAAATTCTAGGGGCATGGCTAATCGATAGGAAATAGAGCCAACACGCTCTCTCACCTGATAGGGGCCCAAATAGCGTGGATCTAGTTTCTTTTGTTTCCTCAACCCGGAGACACTCATGCACATGCTTAATTTTCAAAAATACCATTTCTCCCATGCTATATTCCACAGGTTGGTGTCGGGCATCATAATATTTTGCTTGCCGGATCTGTGCTTCTCGCATTCGCTCTTGGATTAGCTGTATCTCTCCCGTAGTATCATCAATATAAGCCACTCCTAAAGCTTCTGGGTCCTCATCTTGAGCCCAAGTCAACGGAGTTTGGCAATGCCTTCCATACAATGCCTTGTAGGTGACATCTTAATGCTGGCTTGGTAGCTGTTATTATACGAAAACTCGACTAAAGGCATCAGCTGTTCCCATTGATTGTTGTGATCTACTATGCAAAGTCGGAGTAGATCCTCCATTGTCTGGTTTGTCCTTTCTGTCTGTCCATCTGTCCGCAGATGGAAGGCGGTGCTAAAGGCTAACTTGGTCCCCAAGTATGCTTGATCCCACCTCCACTCCTTAGATGTAAAGTGCCCAGCTCAGTCCGATACAATGAACTTCGGCACTCCGTGGAACCAGACTACTTGCTCTATGAACAATCTGGACAGAATGTTAACTCCATCACCCTGTCAATTTGGAATGAACCACACTACCTTGGTAAATCGATCCACGATAACCCATATAGAGTCATTTCTTGCACGAAATTACGGTAAGTCGTGGACAAAATCCATGGAAATATCTTCAAATTTCCACTTTTGTATCGGCAGGGACTGCAGAAAGCCTCCTGGGTTGTGGCATTTAGCTTTAACCTTGTAATAAGTCTGGCACTAGGCTACGAAGTTGGTGACGTCTTTTTTCATTTCGGGCCAGTAAATGGTCCTACGCAGATCAACATACATTTTAACTACACTACGGTAAATATAATATGTCGACTGGAGCGCTTCTCGAAGAATCTTCTCTCAAAATCCTCCGGTAGAGGGAATAAATATGGAGCGCCTGAACTGCAAGATTCCATCATGCAGGTTGAACTCCTCTTGTTCTCTATCCTGTAGGTACAGTGTAACATCCTATTTCCGGCTAGACCCTTAGGAGTGGTTTTGTCATGACTAGGTCATGACAAAACCCTAAGAAGCCCAAGAAGACCAAGAGAGCTTAGGTAGGAAGGAGAAAATAACCTTGGTCTGTAAATAATAGGTCAGAAACTTGTTTAAAATAAGATTAGGACTCGGGCGTTGAGTGCGTCGAGTGCACTCAACGCCATAAGCAGAATGGCATTGAGTGCACTGACTGCACTCAACGCCATCTTATAGGTGGGTTGGCGTTGAGTGCGTCGAGTGCACTCAATGCTATAAGTTGAATGGCTTTGAGTGCAGTGACTGCACTCAACGCCATCTGGTGTTGTCTGGATGGCGTTGAGTGAGCTGAGCTCACTCAACACCGTAGACTGGATGGCGTTGAGTGAGCTTAGCTCACTCAACGCCATAAACTAAATAATGTTGAGTGCACAGACTGCACTCAACGCCGTCTACTGAGGTCAGGAATGGCGTTGAGTGAGTTGAGCTCACTCAACGCTGTAGTCTGGATGGCGTTGAGTGAGCTTTGCTCACTCAACACCATAAGCTAGACGACGTTGAGTGCACAAACTGCACTCAATGCCATCTTAAGTAGGCTGAATGGCCTTGAGTGAGTAGAGCTCACTCAACGCCATAAGCTAGACGGCGTTGAGTGCACAGACTGCACTCAACGCAATCTTAAGTAGGCTGGATGGCGTTGAGTGAGCAGAGCTCACTCAACGCCATAAGCTAGACGGCGTTGAGTGCATAGACTGCACTCAACACCATCTTAAGTAGGCTGGATGGCATTGAGTGAGTAGAGCTCACTCAATGCCATAAGCTAGACGGCGTTGAGTGCACAGACTGCACTCAACGCCATCTTAAGTAGGCTGGATGGCATTGAGTGAGCAGAGCTCACTCAACGCCATAAGCTAGACGGCGTTGAGTGCACAGACCACACTCAACGCAATCTTAAGTAGGCTGGATGGCATTGAGTGAGCAGAGCTCACTCAACGCCATAAGCTAGATGACGTTGAGTGCATAGACTGCACTCAACGCCATCTTAAGTAGGCTGGATGGCATTGAGTGAGCAGATCTCACTCAACGCATTAGCTAGACGGCGTTGAGTGCACAGACTGCACTCAACGCCATCTTAAGTAGGTTGGGTGGCGTTGAGTGAGCAGAGCTCACTCAACGCCATAAGCTAGACGGCATTGAGTACACAGACTGCACTCAACGCCATCTTAAGTAGGCTGGATGGCGTTGAGTGAGCAGAGCTCACTCAACGCCATTGTACTTAGAAATTTTTTTTAGTTTGGCTGATGGTTCAGCTGAACCGTGCCGGTCTAGGAAGTGGGCAAGAATGCATTATTAGGCCGTTTTCTCTTATTAAGACTTAGTTAAGTCTTATTTTATGATTTTGACCGGCAGTGCCACGTGGTAGTCGTTTCCTCTTCCTTCCAGCCATGGCCGAGCGTCGGTTTGCATGGCCATTAATGGCTTTTAAAGCTAGGCTCCATCCTCTCCCCCTTTAAATGACTGGATTCAACTCCTCTCGGGGAGAGGAGGAGTTTCCAGCCTTCTCTTAGCTATTTTAAGCCATTTTCTCTCCCTTCAAGCCATGGCCGAAAACTCATAAAGGGAGTTTTAATGGCTGTTACATCCAACCCCCACCCGCAGCCTTGTTTCTCCCTTAAAAAGACTCCCTAGACTTAGAGAGGAAGTTTTCACCCTTGCCCGACAAAGCTAGAGCTTATTACCTTGCTGTTGAGGAATTCTGGCGATGCCACCACCGCGCAAATGGCATCCCGACGATCGGCCCGACTCCAAACCGCGAATAAGGTCCTCCTCTACCTCTTATTCTATGGATAGATCTTAGGAATTATTAGGAGAGACATCGGGATCAATAGAGCTGGATCGGGTGAGCGTTTTCATGGGTTTTTCCGAAATTCATGGTGGTCGGGTTCGCCGGAAACCACCACCTCTGGCGGCCAAACCACCACCGACCGATAGCCACCACCTTGACGAAGGTAGTAGTGGCGGTGGCTGGACAGGGAGGTGGCCAAATGGACGGTGGTGGCTCATGCAAAGCTACAGGTTTTATGCATTTTAATAGGTTGCTGGTTTCGGATTTATGAGAAGATGAACAGTGCCATGTATTAAATCTGATATATATTTATAGATAATATATAGTAATTAATCACTTTTATCAAGCTCATTTTGATGCTATTAAATGAGGCACTTAGAGGCCGTTGTAGGAAAAATGGCCAGTCACAGAAGTTGTAGCCCTTCGAGTCTAGATTATTCTAAAATTTATTTCAACTCGATTGGGTAAGTGGTTTGACCACATCACCCATTTTGGTGGGACCTATACCTAGGGCTATCCTGAGATTCAAATGGATGCCCACCTTTCATCCCCTGTCCAAATGAGCTGAAATTTGGTCAGGGGGTCTACCTTAGCTATACCTAGGGCCTGTCCAAAAATGGGATTTTTTGGAGAATATTTTTCTATAGTTTTTGGAAAAATTTAATAAACCATGTATAAATTAATTTGGTGTCATAAACACCTCAAAATCCCCCCAAATTAGGGTGGGTAGTCTTAGAGGGCATGTTAAGGCTCTAGTAAAAATTTCATCTCATTTATAGATGTTTTGAATAGGTTTTTATCTAACCCTAGGTTGACCCTTATAGGGTTATTTAGGTCCAAACACCCCCTTGGGGTTTTGAGTGGTCAAATCACCTCAACAGAGGCTGAAATTTTTGACACTGACTTGGCATGACTAATGTCACCCTCTTAATGAAAATGATGTGATTTAGGGTTGATTTAATCTAGGGTTCAAACTCAAACCCTAAGGAAGGGTTTTTGAGTGTTGTGAAGGGCATATGGGCAAATGCCCTTGTGTGACCTTGTAACTCAGTAGACTTGAAGGTAGTGTATCCTAAGTTCTCTGGTAGAAATCTTAGAAGATTTGGAGGTAGTTAGATACCTCAAAACCCTTACCCTAGTTTTAGGGTAGAAGTTCAATTATGAAAACACAGTCACTAAACCTTAGTTAAAAGTTGTGAAACTTGGGTGGAAAAAGTTTTAGACTAGGTAGAACCTTTAGTAATTTTATTAAGATTTTATGGATTATATTTCAAGTACTTTATTTGTTAGGTATCAATTTGCTCAAACTTGTGTTTTAATTATTTTGATTACCCTGTTCATTTGAATCTGATGAAACTTGGTCAGAAGATGCTTTAGGTCTAAATGAATATTCCTGAATTTTGTTACAAATTTTAGTTGATTATATCTAGTACTTCCTTCATAAGTTCCAAAAGGGAAATTATGGTCAATAAATCATTTAGAGTAAATTTCCTACTGTAAAATTATGAAACCTGGCCAATGATGTTTTCAGATCAATATCTAGTTGTATAATTTTATTCATGATTTTTAGGAGAATATTTACAATACTTTCTTCACAAATATAGCTTTTCGATATTTTGGTAATAATTTATTCTAGAACTAAATCCACATTGAAGAATTATGAAATTTGGCCACTGATGTTTTTAGGACAATATCTGCTCTATATGATTAATTAAGAATTTTTTGATGATTATCTACTGCACTTACTTCATTAATGAAAGGAGATAGGATTTATTATCAAAATTAAATTAGAGTCCTTAAAAATACTAGAAAAATTGTTATATCTTGGCTTTATTGTTAAATGGTTGTTTAGGATTTATCATGTTTTTATGAATCTTTATACATACCTGAAAAGTGCACATCATGTTCAATTGGTAGCCCTTGGAGGCCTCAAGGAAAATTAATTAAATGCCAGATAAATTAGGAAAATTACAATTTTTTGGATTTAGTCTATTTGTGTCATGATAAGTCTCCAGTAAATAATTTAGGGAATTTGGATGATTATCTAGATTATCTCCTGTTCGGTTCGATATATAGCCTAGGTTGGTCTGCATATAACAAATTGTTAAATTACAATAGGACATGATCTGGGATAGTTGTTGGAGTTAGTAATTTTAGCTGGGTGGACTGATGTGGATGATTTCACAATAGAAGGATATGAAGAGTAGGGAGAAGTGGTTTGGCTAGAGTTTCGAGGTGTCCGGGTTCGACGAAAGATCGTCTTCCTCGAGGAGAGGAAGAGTCAAAATCACCCTAGGGTTAGCCTACTATAATATGAGAAGGGAATGGGTTAAGGGAATCAACCAATAACAATAAATGCCTTGCAAAACGGAACGATGGGCTTCAGCTACCATCATAGTTCCTAGTGCCCTTTGAGAGCCCTTCACGGGATATACCGGGGGCAGTCCTGGGTTAACGTAAACTGTATTAAAAAACTGATAAGAGTATCTTAGTTATTAGGGTTGCACATTTCACAAACACTATTAGCACAGGAAGATTGTTGGGAGCTTCGGCTCGGTTGGTTAAGAGACGGACAGAATGGTCCGGGGAGCTTCGGCTCGGTTGGTTAAGAGATGGACAGGATGGTCCGGGGAGCTTCGACTCGAATGGTTGATACGATAAATATTGCATGTTCATGAAAGGGAAAGAAAAATTAAGGTGGCGGGTCTTCCGTATTGGAGGGTCGATGCACCGACGCCAATACGCTGACTCGGCAAGTGTGGTTAGCACTTCGCCAACAAAAGTCCGGTGCATCAGCCGGCAAGAGTACGTAGGAGTCCGCTTTGTGCACCAAGAGTTGAGGCGTACGATAGGTCTAACCGGTAGTGCTTTACTGGTTTATAGGTGGGCAAGGCCCAACCAACCGCTTCTGTCTGCCACTACGGAGGTATCCTGGGAGGTAACGGCTCTGAAAGGGGGAACTAAAGGTCTGTGTGCACAGAGTCGGGTGTGTGTGTTGTACTTGCATGATTCATCATACCCACTAGCATGTCATGGCATAATCGATTCATTTAACCCCTGACACCTATTGTATAAGTGGAATGGGACGCTTATACAATAGGCCTTGCAAAATGACCCCTTGATCTATAAGCTTGTGTGGGCAAGTTTATAAATTAAGGTCATTTTTGATATATATATATATATATACTGTTGTTTGATAACCGACACCCCAACATATAAATTGGTATGAGACTTTTTATACGATGAGAGCCTTGCAGAAGATCCCTTGGCTTATGCATTTCCGCACATAAGTTAAGGTTATTTTTCCATACTTTACTTTACTGCCACATGTATTATAGAATTGTTAGAATAGGTTCTCTGTCACCTGTTTTCTTTGATTTAATCTCCACCTTCATGTCCTTCCCTTTCTTTCTCTCCGCTCGGTTCTTAGGAGCCATGGGGGAAGGGGTAGGGGATGATAGGGCTTAGTCTTTATGACTAACGGTTTTCGGATACCACATCATTTAGGGGATCGTGGAGCCCAGCATGGAGGAGCAGCCCCGGAGGTCGGCCCATTTGGAGATAGGGCAGTTTAGCTCAGGAGTTCAGACAGCTGGGACTGTGAGACCCGACTTAAAGTAGATGTTATAGTTTGCTTCCGCTTGAGTGACCTGTAGTGAGGATTATGATGTACCGAGCATAAGCCCTTACATTCAGTACCTTTTACACTATTTTTGTGGACTCTCCATTCGTGGAGACTTTTATTTCTTATACATGTGATTTCTATGGACTTGCTTTTAATTTATTGTGCTATCTTTCTGTGATCGAATTGGCCGGAAGAATCGGCGATTTGTGGTGATGACATTTCAGGGCGTGAAGATGTCACCTACAAGCGGCAATCCTGAGCCTAAGACCCCGGTGTTTAAAACAAAAAAATGGGGTCTTACAAGTGGTATCAGAGCAAACCTCGATCAGAAGAGTAGCAGTCCACTAACCCTGGGACACCCCTGCTCGAGTTTAGTTTGGGGACAAACTAAGCAGCGGAAGCATGGTGTGCCCATGTGGGGGTCACATGTAATTATCCACTATTAATTAGGCTTGAGTCAATTGCTTACAAACGATTTTTTATGTGCAGTCTCCATCACAGCCTACACCACAGGGCGGAGTCTAGCAGACTACGAATGATACACCACCTCCCCCAGTCCCCACTCCGTTCCTATAGTCGAAGATGGGGCAGACGCTGACAGCCATTCTAGAGGCTTTTAGGGCTCAGCAGGTTCCGGCTCCGCAGCCAAACCCGGGATCCAACTAGCTGAGCATCTTCCGAGTACTATCTCCCCCGTCCTACTTAGGGACAGAGTCAGATGTCCGGACAGAAGAATGGCTTGACATTATGTACGAGATGTTGACAGGGATACAGTGCCCCTAGGAGGAGAGAGTGCCATTGGTGGTCTCTTGCTTGGAGTCTCACGCCAAGAGATGGTGGAAGACGTCACTGGTCACGACCTTTGCGGATATAGGAGATTGTAGAGATTACTTGGGGGGAGTTCAGGGCCACGTTACTGGAGTATTTTGTTCCACAGTCGGCTAAGGATGAGCTGGAGGAAAGGTTTTTACAGCTGAAGCAGGGCACCAGGACGGAGGTGGAGTACCACCGAGAGTTCAACCACCTAGCCCGATTTGCAGACTCGTATCAGTTAGACGAGGCTGGATATATCAAGAGATTCTACAAGGGCCTCCGAGAGGAGCTGAGGGATGTACTGTTGTTTATATCTGATGGGCCCATTTCCCGGATACTGGAGATGGCTAAAAGGATAGAGGCTGATTGGCAAGCTACTCGGGGCCGGAAATGGCCAACGGAGGATCAAGGTCGAGGAGCAAGGAACGATCAGAGACGAGCCCGTATCAAGGACGAGAGGAGGGTCGAGGACCAGCCTTGTCGGGAGGAAAGACAGGAGACAAGGGAGCCAGTGGTGGTGGCTCCACCACCTCTTCAGGCACAGGAGGGACAGAGACCCGGGGGAATGACATATCCCCCGCCAGAGTGCTTCCACCGCCATCAGGTTGGTCACATCCGCAAAATTGCCCCATGAGAGGGGCACCCCCACCAGCACCACCGGCTGCCCAGCCAGCGCAGTATTTTGGAGGCCAAGGTCGTGGCCGAGGGCGAGGATACCAGGGTGGCGATCGTAGGCAAGGAAGAGAGCAGGTATATGCTTTAGGACCTAGCACAGCCTCGGAATCCAGAGCAGGTCATAGCAGGTACGCTGTAATGTTTCGTTATTTTCATAGAATTTCCCTCTCAGTTGTTAAACTTCAAAACCACACTAGATAGATAAACAAGAAAAGAAAACTCGTTATAGAACCCTAAGACATCTAATCACCCCAGGTATAGTCTTCATCAGCGGCAAGCCTGCCCGCACGCTTTTCGATGCCGGAGCTTCTCACTCCTTCGTGTCGGAGACGTTCGTAGAAGGATTGGAAGGCATGGAGCGATTCACGGGCTCGGTGATGAGGGTGTGACTACCCGATGGATCAGAACTCCTTACCTCGGACCACTGCAACATGGAGGTAGAAATCGGTGGAAAGGCGTTTGAGGCTTCGGCGATGCTTTTGAAGTTGATGGACTACGACTTGATCCTGGGCATGATATGGCTGCACTGGAACCATGCCCAGATTGATTGCCAAGCAAAAGAGGATCACCGTGAGACACGGGGACTCTTTTATTATTATCGAAGGTATAAGACTTGCCTCCCGTATTCTCTTATCATCAGTTCAGGCCGTTAAGTCCCATCTACAGGGGGAGGAGGTTTACCAGGTTCTATTTGAGATGGCGGAGGTTAAGGAATCTGTGACAGACATTCCAGTAGTACGAGATTTTGCCGATGTTTTTCCAGAGAAGATGTCAGGTCTACCTCCGCACCGGGAGCAGGACTTCAGGATACAGCTTGTGTCTGGGGTCCAAGCCGGCATCGAGGGCCCCTTACCGGATGGCCCCAAAAGAGTTGACAGAGTTCCGAAGTCAGTTGTAGGAATTAGTAGAGGCAGGGTTTGTCCGACCAAGCTCTTCAACTTAGGGAGACCCGGTGTTATTTGTCAAGAAAAAGGACGGAAGTCTTCGCTTGTGTATTGATTATCGAGCGCTAAACAGACTGATAGTCCGTAACCCATACCCGCTACCACGGATTGACGAGTTGTTCGATCAACTAGAAGGAGCACATTTCTTCTCGAAAACTCGATTTCAGGTCAGGGTACTACCAGCTACAGATTCGAGAGGAGGACATTCCGAAGACCGCCTTCAGCAGTAGGTACGGACTGTACGAGTTTACAGTGATGCCCTTCGGGCTCACAAATGCACCTTCAGCATTTACGAGCCTCATGAATCGGGTATTCGAAGAGTATTTGGATGTTTTCATCATAGTATTTATTGATGACATCCTCGTCTACTCAAGGACGAAGGAGGATCATGCACGATACCTTGACATTGACCTTAGAGAGGCTACGGGAGCACCAGCTGTTTGCAAAGTTCAGCAAATGCAAGTTTTGGCTAAAGGAGGTGACCTTCTCAGGTCATATTATCAGAGGAGCGGGGTTGGCAGTAGATCCGGCCAAGATTCAGGCAGTGCAGGACTGGCCACCGTTGAAGACATCCACGGATGTACGGAGCTTCCTGGGACTTGTCGGATATTACCGGAAGTTCATCGAAGGATTCTCCCGAATTGTGCTCCCTCTTACTTCCCTGAAGAAAAAGGAATCCCCTTTCATTTGGACACCACAGTGCGATGCGGCCTTTATGGAGTTGAAAGGTCGGCTTACCTCGGCTCCCATTCTCGCTCTTCCGTCAGGAAGGGAGGGATTCCAGGTATACACAGACGCCTCCTATCAGGGGATGGGTGCTGTTCTGATGCAGAATGGGCATGTGATAGCCTACGCCTCCCGGCTATTGAAGATACATGAGAAGAACTATCTGGTGCATGATCTGGAGATGGGTGCAGTGATCTTTGCTCTGAATATTTGGCGAACACTATCTCTACAGAGTTCACTGTGACATCTTCTCAGATCACAGGAACTTGAAATACGTGGACACATAGACGGAACTCAACTTGAGATAGAGACGTTGGGTGGAGTTCCTGTCGGATTACCAGTACACCATGCACTACCACCCTGTGGAAGGTAAACGTGGTGGCAAGATGCTTTGAGCCAGAGAGGAGATACCTCTGGGAAGGGACCACAACTGATGTCTATGGAGCTAGTCCGGTCCTTCAGAGATATGTAGATATCCCTAGTGTCCGAGGATGATCCAGAGCTATGTATGGAGTACTTGGGATCGATGGTTGCCATAGATGACATTCGGGACCGCATCCGGGACGGACAGAAGACAGATGTATGGGCAGAGCCAATATTCCGAGCCTTGGAGGAGGGTTCGACAGGGGATTATTCCCTGAGAGACAGATTGCTATATTTTAGAGGCAGGGCAGGAGGACAGATTCGGGAGGACATCATGGCGGAGGCTCATTGTAGCAGATATTCTATACACCCGGGGATCACCAAGATGATGGCAGACTTGAAGAAGACGATGTTTTGGCCGGGGATGAAGAAGGATATTACATACTTCGTGACTCACAGCGAGGCATGCCAGCGGGTGAAGGCGGAGTGCAGAAACCCCGCAGGATTGCTACAGCCACTCCCGGTGCCGGAGTGGAAATTTGAGGACATCGCGATGGATTTCATTCATGGCCTCCCCCGATCACGGACGGGAAACGATTCGATTTGGGTCATCGTCGACCGGCTGACAAAGGTGGCCAGATTCATTCCGATCAGGAAGGATGACTCAGTTGGGATACTAGTGCGAAGATTTGTAGAGCAGTTCATTCGTTACCACGGGGTGCCTAAAAAGATCGTGTCGGATCGGGATGGTCGGTTCACATCCAGAGAGTGGAGATCCGTGCAGACTTACTTAGGCACGCGGCTGACCTTCAGCACAACATTTCATCCCCAGACAAATGGGCAGATAGGAACGCACCAACCGGACATTGGAGGACCTCCTAAGGCTATGCTTCTTGGATTGAAATGAACCTTGGGAGAAGCTTTTACTACTAGTTGAGTTCTCCTATAACAACAGCTATCAGTCCAACATAGGGATGGCTCCTTATAAAGCTCTGTACGGGAGGATATGTAGGACTCCGCTTTCATGGATTCAGGATGAGGATCCGAAGGTGTTGGGATCAGATTTTGTCGAAGACACTGAGGCTCAGGTGAGACTAATACGGGATAGGATGCTGGAAGCGCAGAGCCGACAGGCTAAGTATTACGACGCCCAACATCGTCAGGTGGAATTTCAGGTGGGGGACCGAGTGTTTTGAAGATCCGACCCATGCATAGAGTTTCACGAGTGCGTGGTCGGAAGAAGATGCTCAGTCCTAGGTATATGGACCCTTACAGGATCCTGGAGCGGATCGGGCTCCTAGCTTACAGGCTGGATTTGCCCACAGAACTGGCAGGTTTACACGACGTGTTCCATATTTCGTCACTTAGGAGGGCTCTACTGCGCCCGGAGTAGCAGATTTTGACCACAGATGGGCCGGTAGCTTTCGACCGGTAAGTTCACTTGGAGCCAGTTTGGTTCGATGACAGAGGAGTACGGACCTTGCGTCGCAAGAAAGTTCCGTTAGTCAAAGTTCTGTGGAGGAACCACAGTCAGGAGGAGCATACCTGGGAACCGCAGGACCTGATGTGACAAAAGTATCCGGAGCTGTTCAGTCAGGTATACCTAACCTCTCAGGACGTTCAATTTACTTTCCTATTTTAAACTAGTAGGACTGAAATTTCAAGAATAGGGGCTAATCTTTTGTTTATTGGGGTCTAGACTTTGCCAATTGGGCGAATTGGTCTTAGATTTGACTATCACCTTCAAACCTCACATAGCAAACATGGCATTGAGATGTAAATCTTTCAATTCTCATGGGATGTTACAAGTTTCTTTCTCTCCGATAGGAGCTCCCGTAGGCTTAACCTTGATTTCGGGGACGAAATCTTTGTTTTGTTTATTAAGATTTGTAACATCCCATTTCCAACTAGACCCCTAGGAGTGGTTTCGTCATGACTAGGTCATGACAAAACCCTAAGAAGCCCAAGAAGACCAAGAGAGCTTAGGTAAAAAGGTGAAAATCACCTTGGTTTTCAAATAATAGGTTAGAAACTTGTTTAAAATAAGATTAGGACTCGGGCGTTGAGTGCGTCGAGTGCACTCAACGCCATAAGCAGAATGGCGTTGAGTGCACTGACTACACTCAACGCCATCTTACAGGTGGGTTGGCATTGAGTGCGTTGAGTGAACTCAATGCCATAAGTTGAATGGCGTTGAGTGCAGTGACTTCACTCAACGCCATCTGGTGTTGTCTGGATGGCGTTGAGTGAGCTGAGCTCACTCAACGCTGTTGACTGGATGGAGTTGAGTGAGCTTAGCTCACTCAACGCCATAAACTAAACAGCATTGAGTGCACAGACTGCACTCAACGCCATCTGCTGAGGTCTGGAATGGCGTTGAGTGAGCTGAGCTCACTCAACGCCGTAGTCTGGATGGCGTTGAGTGAGCTTAGCTCACTCAATGCCATAAGCTCGACGGCGTTGAGTGCACAGACTACACTCAACACCATCTTAAGAAGGCTTGATGGAGTTGAGTGAGAAGAGCTCACTCAACGCCATAAGCTAGACGGCATTGAGTGCACAGAATGCACTCAATGCCATATTAAGTAGGCTGGATGGCGTTGAGTGAGCAGAGCACACTCAACGTCATAAGCTAGATGGTGTTGAGTGCACAGACTGCACTCAACTCCATCTTAAGTAGGCTGGGTGGCATTGAGTGAGCAGAGCTCACTCAATGCCATAAGCTAGACGGCGTTGAGTGCACAGACTGCACTCAACGCAATCTTAAGTAGGCTGGGTGGCGTTGAGTGAGTAGAGCTCACTCAACGCCATAAGCTAGACGGCGTTGAGTGCACAGACTGCACTCAATACCATCTTAAGTAGGCTGGATGGTGTTGAGTGAGCCTTCATCACTCAATGCATACTTGACTTTCTTGTCATCTTGATGAGGCGTTAAGTGAACATCCTTCACTCAACACTTCTATACTTAATAGAATTTCTTATTGAGTTGGCGTTGAGTGAACTGCCTTCACTCAACGCTTCTGGACTTAGATAGATTTTTTGTCCACTTCTTCTTAAGCTTTGACATCACTCTTTTATGTCGACGCTTTCTTCTTTAGGCATTAAGTGAATTGTCTTCACTCAACGCTTCTATACTTAGTTGATTTTTTTGGTTGAGTTGGCGTTGAGTGAACTGTCTTCACTCAACGCATTTGGACTTAGACAGATTTTCTATCTACTTCTTCTGAGGCTTTGACTGAAGCTTGTTCTGTCAATGCTTTCTGAGCTTAGTGTTGAGTGAACTGGCTTCACTCAATGCTTCTGGACTTAGCCAGATTTCTTCTCAGTTTCTCTTGCTTTGACAGCATAGAGTTTTACTCGATGCTTCTTTCTTCAAACGTCGAGTGAGTTGTCCTCACTCGATGATTTTGGACTTAGCCAGATTTCTTCTTTGCCAATGCTGAAGCTTTGATTGTCTGAGCTTTACCCAACGCCTCTTATTATATAGCGTTGAGTGAACTACCTCACTGAACGCCTGTGAACTTAACCAAAATTCTTCTTTGTCAATAGTCAGGCTTTGACTGCCCATGCTTTACTCATCACTTGTTGACATTTGGCGTTGAGTGAACTGCCTTCACTCAACTCCTATAGACTTAGACAAATTTTTTTCTTTCCATCATTCTTCCTTGTGTCCACCTATCACTATCACTTAGACAACCTATCTAATCATTGTGACAAAGAACATCCTGCACACATTGAACTTAGAGAATGCATCAAATACATCTATGCTCTTAGTATTGATGGTGATGCCTCTTCAAATCCAGGAAACATTGAAGCGCAATATTCCCGACAGAAGGCTCAGAGAACACTTTCTCTGGAGCAATTCATCAACAACAAACTTACTCTTTTTCTAAGATCATTCTTGATCTGAGTTGTAAGCCTGAAATATAAAGGTTGAGTTATAGGATCCTTCTGTGGATCTGAGGTAGGGCCTGTGTGCCTGAGGTAGGAGATTTATTCTCTAAGGTAGGATCCTGTGATGGATCTAAGTGTAGGGTTATCCTCCTAGCCTGGGTGTAGGACTTTGGATTAAGTCTGAGGTAGGTGATCAGAAGGATCACTGAGCTGTAGGAGATTTTATCTCTGAGTTATAGGGCCTTGGGCCTGAGGTAGGACTTGGAGGAGTCTGAGAGATCCTTAGTGTAACACCCCTATCCGTCGCATAGTATATAGCAGTAGGTCCGACTGGGGCCCAACGCCATATACTACAGACAGACCGAAGGGTTACAGAATGAAACCATTCTTCCAATCACAAACGTCCTACACAGAGCAAGTAGCAGGAAGCTTTTGAGTAGTTGAAAGAACCCAATAACATATAGCATATATCATGAATGTCCACTAACCACAACAGGAAAGAAGTATCAAAATACACAAAAGTACTTGGCCTTACAAATGTTCACTTAACAATAAAGTGTTTTACATACATCGGCTCGCAGGCCGGCCACACATGATTGAAATAAATAACAGTTCACTTTGGCCTTCGAGGGCCAGCACAGCAGCTTGGGCTTTAGCCCGCTATTTGGCACTTGGTTCCGCAGCACCTGCAAGCAACATTCCACCGTACGGTGGCAAACAAAGCAACGGTCAGCTAAAGCTGACCAAATTATAACGACCCCGCCCCTTATTCGGGACGGTGCTCCTTCCCTGCATTACATTAGTACATCCAAAAATCCTAGTGAAAGTACAACCTATCACACTTCACAACAGGTGGAGGCTCGCACGGCCGCCCACCCCGTGCACTCAGGGCACATTGACGGTGTACCGGACTTCCCGGATACCACCTCCGTTCAGAGGTCCTTGACTTGATGGTTACTTTGAGCATTTCATTTTTTATGGCCCCAGGCCTGAGACTCTCGTTATACCACCGACAAGAGCTAATTTTCGTTACTCTCATGTCATAGTCTACATAACGCAGGTACAGCTCCACTGTTTCCCGTTGCTCAAGTTTCCCTACCGTATCCGAATACCGTAGTACTCATGGCAAAACTTGCAGGGCGCGGGTCGGTTTTGCCTTTCCTGTTCGGCTCTTTGGCCTAATAATACTGAACCTCATGGGCTGACCGCTTTCTAAAGAAAGGCCCTCCAGGTCACTTGGAGACATGCCTCACAAATATATAGCTTTCTTGAAGCCATTGCCGATGGTAATCCTACCGTCGTGTGGTAGGGGATAGACTGTCATTTCTTCCCCCAAATCTCATAACAGCCACATCAACACCCAGTTATGTACGAGGTTGTCCCCCAGACCACCAAGTTGGCAGAAATGCGTTTCTGCCCAGTTTTCCGGATGCACCTTGGAGTTAATCCCCAAGGCTCCATGTTTTAATCTACCGTGTAGAAAAAAACCCGAAAAAAACAACACAGTTCGGAGTCTTCTCCGACAATCCATGCACAATGCAACATCACCGATCCAGACAAACACATCCGGGTAGGCTTCACACACAATGCTTATGCCCGTACTTCGATTCCAGACTCTACATGCAACACAAGGGGGACTATTCACATCTACCCCAAGGAACACCGCACACTCACTGCACACTCGCGGGAGCGGGTTTCCCATGCAGAAAGGAAGAGGACTTCACATGTCTACAGTTATCCCAACGGACCTTAACCATTGGAATTCCTTGTTGCGGAGCCGTTTGACTTCAAAGTCCTCCATGCAAACTTGCTTAAACTTTGACGTCAACCCATTAACAATCGGTACTTGATCAAGCGTAATGACCTGCGAAGGCTCTTGTACCACCTTCCGCAAAACCGATATGTGGAATACATCATGTAGCCCACTCAACTCCACCGACGACTTCAACCGGTACGCTGCTTCACCACTCCGCTCCAGGAACTCAAACGGTCCTAGGTACTTTTGACTCAGCCTCTTCAGGAGTCAAACTCGTGAGACACCATTGTACGACTTGATTTTCAAATACACCAATTCGCCAACACTGAACTCCACATTTCTATGCTTGGCATTATAGTATTTTGCTTGCCTCTCCTGAGCGATCTTTAACCGTTCCTGAATCGTACGTACCAATGAAATGGCGTCTTCCACTGCCTGATGTTTGTATAACTTTGACTCGCCTGTCTCCAACCAAGACAACGACGTGCGACACCTTCTCCCATACAGGGCCTCGAAAGGCGCCATCCCAATACTCGCTTGATAACTGTTATTGTATCCAAACTCTACCATGAACAGGTGATCTTCCCACTGTTTTCCGAATCCAAGATGCACATGCGGAGCATGTCCTCCATCGTCCTATTGACCCTTTCGGTCTGACCATCCGTCTGCGGATGAAAGGCTATGCTGAAGCTCAGCTTAGTTCCCAACAATTTATGCACCAGCCTCCAGACATTGGACATGAAGCGTTCATCTCAGTCACTTACAATACTGCGGGGTGCACCATACAACCGAACAATGTTATCCATATAGAGTCTGGCTAACTTTTCTACCGGACCATCCTTTTTCAGTCTTGGCTACCAGAACAACTTCTACAAACCTCTAAACATTTTGTGCTCCCCGGGTGAATTGAGTACTTGGTATAATGAGCCTCAAAAATCAATTCCTGCCGAAGAGTCTCCACACTTGGGACGCACATATGACTATCCTTCCACAACAGTCTGTCTTCAACAACATAATGGGAATATGACCTATCAAAAGCATCAACCATGATCTGCTTGTCCACGCAAGTGATCTCCAATTCCTCCAAATCTCACGCTAAAATGTATGTCGAAGGCATAGTCCCCCAGGAACTCCATCCACCTCTGCTGCCACAAGTTTAAGCCCTTATGGTAAAATAAGTACCTCAGTCTCTTGTGATCGATTTAGATGTCGACCTTCACACCGAATAGGTAGTGTCTTTATAGCTTCAGGGCGAATATCACGGCCGCTAACTCAAAGTCATGGACCAGATAAATTCTCTCGCGTACTTCCAGCTAACGCGAGCTATAAGTTATTTCGCTCCCATGTTGTAGCAGAACACAGCACAAGCCACTGCCCTAAGCATCGCTGTAAATCTCAAATCCTTTGGTCCTACTCGGTGAACATGGAATAGTTGCCGAGGTCAACCGACTTTTCAGCTCTTTGAAAGCTTGCGCGCACTCCAGCGACCACACAAACTTTTGATCTTTCTTCGTCAAAGTCGTGAGGGGTAATGTTATCCGCTAGAGGTTTTCTACGAAGCGTTTGTGCTAGCCGGCCAGTCCTATAAACTTCGGACTTTTCGCCAACGCAGATAACACAAGCAACTCACGTATCACAAATATCTTTGACGGGTCCACCACGATACTTTCTCCACTCAAGACGTGACCAAGAAACGCTACTAAGGGTAACCAAAGTTTGCACTTGGAGAACTTGGCATACAGCTGATTTCTCCTCAACGTCTCCAATACCAAATCCTGATGCTTGGAATGATCACCCTCACACTGAAAGTATACCAGTATGTCATCGATGAAGGTTATCACAAACTGGTTCAGGTACTCACTGAACGCTTTATACCTCAAATACATAAACACGGACGGCGCATTTGTCAACACAAGTGGCATGACGATGAACTCATACTGCCCATATCGTGTGTTGTACGCCGTTTAGGGAATGTCACTTTCCCTTATCGATAATAAATAATATCCGGATTTTAGGTCCAACTTGAGTACACAGTTGACCCAACGAGTTGATCGAACAGATCATCACTTCTTGGGGTTGGATACTTATTCTTTTCCGATTACTTACTCAACTTCTAGTAATTATTACGGAGTTATAAGCTTCCATCCTCTTTTTAACAAGAGGACTAGTGTGCTCCAAGGCAATAAACTTGGATGCACATAACCCTGTTCCACCAGCTCTTGAAGTAGTATTTCAGCTCTGATATCTCACAACCTATAGCAAGAACCAATCTGACCACCTTACATTTGAAATTGATGTACGCACACTGCTCTAAGAGCCAGACCATACTAAAGATTATGTCGAATTCTACAGACAGCAATAGCGATGCTTGCAAGTCGAACTCTTGACTCCCTATTCGTGATTTCATACAACAGACTCTATTCGCGTATATAGAGCACCCGTTAGGCAGCAGTACTTTTGATTTGTCTCTTGCCATGAAAGAAGGAACTCCAATGCACAATACACATCCTTCGGACAAAAAGGAATGGGAAGTTCCCATGATGAATAGTGCTTTCATCGGACACTCAGAAAATCAATACAAATCCTATCACAACAAACCATAGTCTAACATGCGTAAGGCAACAAGTATCTAAAGCTGACACACAAAAAATTAAAGGATACCTGTCACCAAGTCAGCATGTTCCATGACCTCCTGATGGCGAAAGTTATACACTCTAGGTTGGGATGGAGCATACTTAGATGAAGTTGCCTCCAACCCCTTGCCCTTCTCCTCGTAGGTTGCTCTAGGCTTCATTTCGGACTTCAGACGTCCGCTCCGACACTCTCAGGCAAAGTGTCCTAGCTTTCCACAACAAAAGCATGCGTCCGGGTCTCGGCCAATAGTTGTTCCAGACGCACCAAAAGAAGGAATTAGACCCGACCTCCTTGCCTTCTTACACCATCTATGGAAATCGGACTTTGAGGTGGGTAGTGCCTTGAACTCTATCTTCTCAATACTGGAGTCTTTCTTCTCTTGGAATCCCTTCATAACTTTCTCTGTCCCCTGATCGTCTTTACGGTAATCTCAGGCAAAGTGACCAAACCTTCCACATTTATAACAGTAATATAGAATTTGACTAGCAAGTACGTTAGGCCTCACTTTACTCCTCTTTCGGTGTACAGACTTTGCGGGACCTGGGGAGTTTGGTAAGCTGTACACTGACGTCTGGTTGATTCTGGCCAGATCTATTTCCAAAGCTCTAACCGACTCCACTAACGCTCGGAACCCAAGTAGCTTTGGTCCTACGAGTAGCAGTCGTAACTCATCGCGTAGACCGTTGTAGAATCTATTAGCTATAGTCTGCTCGTTCTCCAAATCAAACCCTGGGTAGTGCCTTATGATAAGAAATACCTGCAAATACTCCTCAACTGAGTGCGCACCATGCACAAAAAGCATGTTCAACTACTGATCCAAAGTCTTATACATGCCAGTTATTCCATCACACCACTCGGTGTTGAAGTCACCCCAGGGACAGGGGGCTGCACTTGCCCTCCAAGTTGTGCTTTAGTCACAGCGATCACCGCTTCAACTATCCTTCTTATGGTTTCAATAGAAAGAAGGGTCTCAGGCACGCTGTTAAGTGCGCTACTCTCCATGGAGTGCTGACCTTGCAACTGCCCTGCACCACTCGTAGTCCCCTATATAGCATAACTATTGATTAGGCAACATACAAATTGCTAAAAGTAATCATTGAAACACTCAGGTTCCTCAAAAACAAGTGTATTTTCATTCCTAAGTGGACATTCATGGGTTCTTTTATGTTATAAAGATGACGCATATACATGTGTTCACCACCCCTTAAAAGAATTCACCCATGAAATCCAATAAGCAAGACCGGAACCGGTATTCTGATACTAAATTGTAACACCCCTATCCGTCGCATGGTATATAACAGTAGGCCCGGCCTGGGCCCGACGCCATATACTACAGACAGACCGAAGGGTTACAGAATGAAGCCATTCTTCCAATCATAAACATCCTATACAGAGCAACTAGCGGAAACTTTTAAGTAGTTGAAAGAACCCAATAACATATAGCATATATTATGAATGTCCACTAACCACAACAGGAATGAAGTATCAAAATACACAAAAGTACTTGGCCTTATGGCCTTATAAATGTTCACTTAATAACATAGTATTTTATAGACATCGGCCCGCAGGTTGGTCACACATGATTGAAATAAACTAACAGTTCGCTTTGGCCTTTGAGGGCCAGCACAGCAGCTTGGGCTTCAGCCCGCTATTTGGCACTTGGTTCCGCAACACCTGCAAGCAACATTCCACCGTACGGTGGCAAACAACGCAACGGTCAGTTAAAGCTGACCAAATTATAACGACCCCGCCCCTTATTCGGGACGGCGGTGCTCCTTCCCTGCATTACATTAGTACATCCAAAAATCCTAGTGAAAGTACAACCTAGCACACTTCACCATAGGTGGAGGCTCGCACGGCCGCCCACCCCGTGCACTCAGGGCACATTGACGAGGTACCGGACTTCCCGTATACCACCTCCGTTCAGAGGTCCTTGACTTGACGGTTACTTTGAGAATTTCAGTCTTTATGGCCCTGGGCCTGAGACTCTCGTTATGCCACCGACGAGAGCCAATTTCTGTTACTCTCATGTCATAGTCTACATAACGCAGGTATAGCTCCACCATTTCCCATTGCTCAAGTCTCCCTATCGTCTCTGAATACCGTAGTACTCATGGCCAAACCTGCAGGGCGCGGGTTGGTTTTTCCTTTCCTGTTCGGCTCTTTGGCCTAATAATACTGAACCCCAATGGCTCACTGCTTTCCAAAGAAAGGCCCTCCAGGTCACCTGGAGACATGCCTCACAAATACATAGCTTTCTTGAAGACATTGCCGACGGTAATCCTACCGTTGTGCGGTAGGGGATAGACTGTCATTTCTTCCCCCGAATCTCATAACCATATCAACACCAAGTTATGTACGAGGTTGGCCCCCATACCACCAAGTTGGCAGAAATGCGTTTCCGCCTAGTTTTCTGGCTGCACCTTGGAGTTATCCCCAAGGCTCCCTATTGCAATCTACCGTTTAGAAAAAAACCCGAAAAACAACACAGTTCGGAGTCTTCTCCGACAATCCATACACAATGCAACATCACCGATCCAGACAAATACGTCCGGGTAGGCTTCACACACAATGCCTATGCCCGTACTTTGATTCTGGACTCTACATGCAACACAAGGGGGACTATTCACATCTACCCCAAGGAACACCGCGCACTCACCGTACACTCACAGGAGAGGGTTTCCCATGCAGAAAGGAAGAGGACTTCACATGTCCAAGTGGAGAATCGTTACCCTTGAAGTCCATTTTGGCGCCATGGAAAACTAGCCGGAAGGAAAGCTTCGCAACGAGAATGCCTTCGCAGATCCGGTCTCGGTTTTCGATTCGGTGCTCCGATGCTCCGCTAGCGGCTGGAATCCTCCTCCTCCTTCTTCCTTGCTCTCTCCTCCCTCTAAGACTTTAGAAAGAGAAAGGCCAAAAAAAATGAGGAGTTTAACCCCCACTCTCGGCCTTAAGGAAGCTGGATTAATCCTAAGCCGTCAGATCTGGTTTAAAGAAAACGAACGGCTCGGATCCACCCAAAATGTCACTTAAATAGGCCGAACATGGCTTTGCACGTGGCCGTATCCTAGGTCGTGTGCCTTGATCCAGCCATGATTATCGAGCACAGAAAAGAACACGGGTTGGGACACGCCCATGTCCCAACCTGACATGCCCGTGTCGGGTCCTCGACACGCCCGTGACCATGGGCCGTGTCGCAAATAACCGCCACGCCAACCGTCATGTCCTATAATGGATACGGGTGGCGACACGCCTGTGGCAGACTTGACACGCCTGTGTCAACCAGTACACATCCGTGTTCCGGGCCGTGTCCTTCAGTCGCCACAGGACCAAACTTCCCCGAGAAGGACACGGCCTATGACATGCCTGTGTCCTATACCATGTTCCTAACACGCCCTTGGACACGCCTGTGTCCCAGGCCGTGTTCGAGCACTCAACGCTCGTCGACCTCAACTCGACGACGCGAGCACGACATGGCCATATGACACGCCCGTGTCACAGGTCGTGTTCACCCTACCAAGATCCGAACTTGGTTCAAACACCGCCCATTTTACTTTTGAGTTTCGGGGCGTTACACTGAGTGATCTGTGTTGTAAGCTCTTTGAGTTGAGATTGGAGAAGTTGGCATGTCTAACACACTGTTAGAAAGGTGGGAGGGTCAGTGGATGTACCCATACCTTAGGGAACCACTATAAATACATGTGTATTGTTGTGTATTCTTGAAAGCAAGCCAAATAAATTAAATCACAACACACTAAAATAAGAAAGTAGTCAAAAGACTAAGAAACCTATTCACCCCTAGGTGTAAAGCTACTCTTAAAACAAAGACTTTCAAGTGGTATCATAAGGAGGTTGTTTAGAAAGGACTTAACAGTCTGAACAGATCTCCAAGAGTAGCTGATTATTTGCTCCATGGATTCAAGTGAGAACCACAAGGAGTAAAGCTCAATGAAGCTCCCTATTTGTATAAAATAGAATTTTGGGATTTGGAAAGAGAGGGTCAGGCTATTCATGGAAACTTCTGACCCTAGGATCTTCATTATAGTTCATAAAGGACCCTTCATTCCCATGAAGATCTCAATCCTAGATGCCAGTGTCCAAACCCCAAAGAAATACTCTGAGATGACAAAGGATGAGGTCATCCTGGCAACCATGGACAATATGGCATAGAATATCATTTTCAGTGTCATAGATGATTCCACCTTCCAGAACCTTGTCTACTACAAGACATCCAAGGAAATATGGGACTCTTTCATTCTCTGCATGGAGGGGAAAGAGAGGGTGAGGGATGACAGAAAATCCCTCCTGAATCAACAGTATTAGGCCTTCAAATAAGGCAATAAGGACTCCATAACAGAATGTTATGAGAAGTTCTTCATGATAGTGAACAATCTGATCACCTATGGAAGATAGTTCACTAATTATGAGCTGAATGACAAGTTTTTGAAATCCCTGAACAAGGAATGGGATATCAAGATTTGTGCCATCAAAGAATTAAGTTGGCAACCTGGCCAACACGATGCCTCAGAACTTGTTTGGGAAGCTGCTGTCTCATGAGATGCAGCTGAACACCAGGAAGGCTGAAGAGTAAGCAGTCAGATCTCTCAACAAAGAGAAGTCAGTGGAATTTAGAGCTGAAGCCATAAGAAGATGCAGAGAAAAGACTCCTCCTCCAAGGAGAGTTATTAAGTCAGAATGCTTAGAGCCCAACTCCTCTGAAAATGAACTATCAGATAGAGAACTAGCAATGTTCTCTAGGCAATTCAAGAAGTTGCTGAGCAGGAGGAGATAATGGAAGAACAGGGGCTCTTCAAGCTCTTCATCAAGAAAGCCCCACTCTAGCAATGACAAGTCCATAATTGACCCCTCTAGGGAAAGGTATGACTCCAAACAGAACAAATATGCTAAGAATAATGTTGTTTGTTACTGTTGCAACAGGAGTGGACATGTCATTGCTGATTGTCCAGTTAAGAGGAAGGAGAATATGAAGTCTGATGGAAAAAACCATCATAAGGTCAAGAAGACTGAAAAGAGCTTCTTGGCCAAGAAGACCGTCAGCCCTTCAAACAGTGATTCTGAATCTTCAGAATCAGAAGAAGAGGAGGCCTACCTTGGCCTCATGTCCATTGAAGAAGTTGTTGAACTTCATGTTTCCCCATCTAGCATCAGGGCCCCACTGTCCTCAGTTGACAGTGACTGTGAAGAGGATGAGGAGTACAGTCTCATGGCTATATCAGAAGACAATTAGGACATTTTTGTTCCTAATGAGGTACACTCTATCCCAAGCTCTCCTTCTATCTATGAGTCTGGCTTAGAATCTGAAGCATCCCCTTCCTCCAGTGAGGATGATGGTTCAGATTCTGAAAATGATGTCAATCAATTGATTGACAAATGTAGTGAAATTCTGGATGATCTAAGAAGGAGCCAAAGACTTGTCATAAGACAAGCTGTGGAGATTGTCTCCCGACAGCAAGTTGCTTCCCTACAGTCTGAATCAGCACCATTAATAGCTCAGTTGAGGAGGGAAGTTAACCAGCTAAAGACAATTTCAATTATTCAAATTGAGACCATAATCCAGAAGAACAATATCATCTTGGATCTTGAAGATAAGCTCCTCAAAGAGAGGATGCTAGTGGCTCAATACTCCAAACCCAAATCAATATTGCCACTCATTGATTCCTTCACCTCCAAAACTAATAAGAAGGGCCTGGGGTATATTGAGAGGAATACTAGAAGAAGTAATATGAGTAGGGGCAAGGCTCTAATTCAGCCTGATATCACTTTTGAGAAAGTTCTGTTGCCATCCAACAAGTATGACCAAGAGAGTATATATGGTCATTGGTTGAATGGAAGATCTTATAGTGTGAAAAAAATGCTCATAGCAAAAGGGGAAGGAAGGACATGGGTGTGAGTGCACTGAAGGCTCCCCATAAGGAAATCCAGATGGCCCATCATGGACCATTTGTATTTAGTTCTCCAGCCCCCACATACTCAAGGATAAGGGAGTAGCATATTCTCATGCTCTTCCAGCAAATACCAAGAACAAGGGTCAGTCTGTCAGTAAGCCTGACTTGGCAATCTCTGATGTCATCAATAGCATATCTACTATAAAAAAGACTGCTGTTGGTGGAACTCAGAGTAAGCCAAGTACATCTACTGTCAGACTCTCCTTCAGTCAAATTCTTGCTGAAAGAAACAAGAAGGCTACATCTCTCCCCTCTGAACAGATAGCTATTAATAGCTTGCACACTTCAAAGGCTATTCAGAAGAGGAGATACAACATTCATGAATGTTGGTGATGTTGTAAAGTTGATCACTTTGCCATAGATTGTTAGTATAACCCTAGTATGCCAAGGGCAAAAGTGAGTCTTCCTATTAGAAGTGATGTAGGTATACATGTTAAGTTTCAAGCTAACAAGAACCAAGGACCCAATCCCTTTTGGGTCCTAAGGTAAACTAAACTGTGGTTGCAGGATAGTACAAGTACCAATGCTCCAATATGGTACTTGGACAGTGGATGTTCCAGACATATGATTGGAACAAGAAGCAACCTGAAGGGATACACTCTTGTGAAGAATGGACCTAAGGTGATATTTAGAGGTTCAGATAGAGGAGTCACTAGGGTTTATGGTATGATCACTAATGTCATAGTCTCCATCATAAAAGTAGATTATGTGGAAGGATTGCAACACAATCTGATCAGTATAAGTTAATTGTGTGATATAGGATATGTCATTGTCTTCCACAAGGATGAGTGTCTAATTAAGAGATTTAGTGACCAAGAGGTCATTTTGATAGGTACTGGGAGTGGAAATATATATTATTTAAACTTTTATGTTTAAGTACAGACTCACCAGTTTGTCTGGTAGCAAATGAGAAAGTATCTTATTGTGTGCAATGACATACGAGGCTTGCTCACTTGAAGTACAAGACAATTAGCAAGCTCTTCAGTGAAGGGCTAATCTGAAATGGACCCAATATAAGATGCACCAAGAAGGGAATTTGCTCTGCATGTCAAAAGGGCAAGCCGACCAAAGCATCCTTTAAGAGCATTGGGGTCAAGGAATCTGAGAGGTGTTTGTATCTCTTGCATATAGACTTATTTGGTTATATGCCAGTTCATAGTGTAAGTAGAAAAGTATATACACTTGTGATAGTTGATGACTATTCCAGACTTGCTTGGGTTTTCTTTCTAAAGAAAAAAGTCAGAAACCCTAGACATCTTTATTAACTTTGTTAGGCAAATTCAGAATAAAAAAGACAATTCTATGGTCAAAATTAGAAGTGACCATGATACTGGATTTCAGTCTGATAATATGACAAAGTTCTGAGAAGAACTAGGGATTTACCAGAAATTTTCTTCTCCTAGAACACCCCAGCAAAATGGAATAGCTGAGAGGAAAAATAGAACTCTCATAGAAGCTGGAAGGACACTACTTAGTGACACTTCTCTCCCAGAATACTTCTGGGCTGAGGCAGTGAACACTGCTTGTCATGTCTTGAATAAAACTTCTATCAATAAGTATCACAAGAAGACTCCCTACGAGATTATGAAAGACAGAACACCAAATCTAGCCTATCTCAAGATCTTTGGAAGCAAGTGCTTTGTGCTCAATAATGGGAAGCCCTACTTGACCAAGTTTGTTGTTAAGTCTTATAAAGAGATATTTTTTAGTTATAACAATCATAACAAAGTGTATAGGGTCAACAACTTGAAAAATCAAGTTGTAGAAGAGTCTGTTAACGTTGTGTTTGATGAATCATCCATGATTAACAGTGAACTGCCTAGCTCCTCAATATTTGCAGGTGTAGAGTTTGAGATGGATAAACTAACCATCAAAGACACTCCTCCAACTACCCAAGGAGAAGATGACGGTATATGCATTCTTGAGGAAGGAAAAAGTACACAAGATATTGGTGAAGACCAGCAAGATCCAACCACTGAGATTTATTATGTTGAAGAAAGAATGCCTCCTACTGTCAGGCATTTGAGGGATCATCCAACATATCAGATCATTTGTGATGCTAGCCAAGGGATTACAACAAGGAGCAGAAGCGTCAACATTGTAACATACTCCAGCTTCCTGTCTCAGATTGAACCTAAAATGTTTGAAGATGCCAATATAGACCCATTTTGGATTGTGGCAATGCAAGAATAACTAAACTAGTTCAAGAGATGCAAGGTCTTGAAGCTGGTTCCCAGACCACAAGGACACAACATCATTGGAACCAAGTGGATCTGCAGAAATAAACTTGATGAAAATTTAGTTATAATCAAGAATAAAGCTAGACTGGTGGCCAAGGGATATATGCAAGAGAAAGGTATTGATTTTGATCAAACCTTTGCACCAATAGCTCGATTGGAAGATATAAGACTATTCTTTGCATATGTTGCACATAAAGGATTCAAGGTCTACCAAATGGATTTAAAGTCAGCTTTCCTAAATAATGACCTAAAAGAAGAGGTCTATGTTGAGCAACCCACAAGTTTTGTTAACTCTA
The DNA here is from genome assembly GCA_039513925.1 of Platanthera zijinensis. Lineage (NCBI taxonomy): Eukaryota > Viridiplantae > Streptophyta > Magnoliopsida > Asparagales > Orchidaceae > Platanthera > Platanthera zijinensis. Next base: position 80,975,396 of record CM077095.1, on the reverse strand, counting down.
TCCTTCCTGATTATGTTTTTAAGCTTAGAAAAGCTTTATATGGGTTGAAGCAAGCCCTAAGGGCTTGGTATGACACCATGTCTAGCTTTCTCATTGAGAACAAATTCTCAAGGGGAAAGATAGAAAAGATATTATTCCTAAGGGAAGTTAAGGGTAAGATCATCCTAGTCCAAATCTATGTAGATGACATAATTTTTGGGTCTACTGATGATGGCCTCTATAAAAAGTTTGTTAAACTTATGCAAGGGAAATTTGAGATGAGCAGTATGGGTGAACTCAAGTACTTCTTCGGCCTCCATGTAAGATAATCAGAGGATGGTATGTCCATCTCTTAGTCTAAGTTCACCAGGGAGTTGATTAAAAAATTTGGAATGGAGAGTGCCTCAATAATGAAAACTCCTATGAGGTCAAATGTGTCATTAAACAAGGATGAGTCAGGGAAACCTGTTGATGAAACCATGTATAGAGGCATAATTGGCTCCCTCCTCTACCTAACTACTAGTAGGCCAGACATTATGTATGATACATGTGTTTATGCTACATACCAGGCCTGCCCTAAGGAATATCATTATTCTGCAATAAAAAGGATTCTGAGATATATTAAGAGCACACCTGATCTTGGTCTGTGGTACCCTAGGAATAATGATTTTTAACTAATTGGGTATTCAGATGCAGACTTTGCAGGTTGTAGAGAAGACACGAAAAGAACCTCAAGCTCCTGTCAATTTCCAGGAAGAAGACTTGTATCTTGGAGTAGCAAAAAATAAACAAGTGTTATAATAACAACAGCTGAATCATAATATATCTCAGTTGGTAGTTGTTGTGCACAGCTACTGTGGATCCAGCATCAACTCTAGGACTACAATCTCAAGCTAAGTAGAACTTCTATGTTTTGTGATTCTACTAGTGCAATCTCTATTACTAGGAATCCTGTCTCCCATAGCAAGACTAAGCACATAGAGATTAGGTATCATTTTATTAGAGAGCATGTAGAATGTGAGGACATCAGTCTTGAGTTTGTCCCCACTAACAAGCAAGTGACTGATATCTTCACCAAGCCACTAGATGAAGTCAAGTTCAACACCTTCAAATTTGAATTTGGTATGATGAACTTAGTATAGCTTCAGTAGCTCTTCATGCATTTTCTGTTGCAGGTAGTATTAATTCCTGCAGGATAACAAAGATGAAATGAACTAAGTGTCCAAGCGTCGAATGGGCTGAGTCTAAGTACCAAGGCATCGAGAGTGTTGAATGCGTCGAGTGCATCGAGCCCACTCAACGCATACTATCAGGGATTTCGATTTACGACTAACTAACGAGATTAATCTCAGTCGTTGATCTCCTCATGATCATCGTATCAGGTACATGCCTCTCCACATTCTCAAATAAGAGGATAGTATAAATAGAAGTGGTGTGTGCTTAGAACAAATTACACTATTCCTAGTCCTTGCGCCTTTCTGCCCCCTGCGACGAAACCTCGAAAATCTGTAGAATTTCAGAGAAGCAATGGCGCCAATAAGATTGGATTTCATGTTCAAGGGCTTAGAGCTAGTGAGAAATTGGTTTAAGGATGAACCATAGGAGGTACTACTCATTCTCTATTTGTTGTAGGTCGCTGACCTAGAACACGTTCTTTTAGTGCCAAGTCTGCTTTGGAAGAGAGAAGTACTTGAGTTTTACTCAAATGCCACGATCGACTCTTCCTCTACAAAAACCAGGTTGAAAGTGAGGGTAAGATCTATCTCAACTCTAGAGGGGGGTGAATAGAGTTTACTTAAAATAATTTTTCACAGATTAATAAAATAGCACAAATTAAAATTCTATTTAAGCTATAGTGTAGAGTGCTAACAGAAACTTAAAAACTGAAAGGAAAAGGGACACAGCACACAGTAGACAAATCACACAAGCACAACCAGAAGACACAAGGGAATATAGTGGTTCCCCAAAACTGGGTACATCCACTCTTCTACCACCCTTGGTAGGAATCCACTCAGGACTGAGTTGATCAGGTGTCCTGACACCAATGAGCTTTTGATAAGGTGCTCAAAAACCAAAGCTAGATTTTTTGATAAGGTGTCTTGCCACCACTGAGTTTTGACAAGGCTCTCAGAACCAGACAGAACTTTTGAAGGGAGTTCAAGAACCCTTTTACAGCAGGAAAAGAAAAAGTAAAAGTTGAAGTTGTCTTCTCTGTTCTCAGTCAAATGAGAGAAGCACTAGTGGATTGAAGATGTCAAAGCTCCCCCTGAGATGTAGAGAGGTTCAGGCAGAGAAGCTTTGCAGAAGGGTGATAGGTCTTCAGAACTTGATCTCCAGCAAAGAATGGTTTCAGCAGGACAGCTGAAAGATGATGTGTCTGGAGATCTAAGATGAGGATGCAAGAACACTTAGTCAGCTAGAAGATCTTGATGTTGTAGTTTTCTTGTTCTTCTACTGACAGTATTCTTCTGTGTGTTTTCTTTTTCTTTCTGTCTATCAGCTCTGTCTATTTTTTTGTTGTCTTATCTTCTGTATATCTAAGGACCATAGTAATAGAATTGATTTTCTGAATATTCTCCTTGTCCAAAGATGGCCGTTGGTCAGTCATAAATGATTTCCATAAATGGTCTTGTCTTTTAGAGGAAAGTCCAACAAACAATCTCTGAATGATACCTTGAAACTTGCTCCAAACGGCTGGGAGATCTTCTGTCATAAATGCTGATAATATTCAAAAACATTCCAAAGAATCAGCAGCATTTGAAATCTTGAAGACGTTGATCTCTCCAAATAATCGTCGATCTGAGCTCTACGATCGTCGAACTGAGCTCAGAGATGAACTGAGATAAGCAGACAGAAATCGTCGAACTGAGCTCAAAGATCGTCGAACTGAGCTCAGCGACCTGAGAAACAGCTGAAGGAGGCATCGTCGAACTGAGCTAGACGATAGTCGAGGGGAGTTCGACGACTAAGCAGAAGCTAGCCAAAAGCAGATCGTCGATCTGAGCTCGAAGATCGTCGACCGGAGTTCGACGATTTGTTGAAGTTGAGCTTAGAGAGCGTCGAACTGAGTTCGACGATTCGTCGACCTGAGCTCGACGAAAATTGCTTTAGACTTAGCTCTTCATCCTTGATCTTGGAGTGGTCTTGGGGGCAGCTTCAAAACTAAGTTCTAGGCCCTAGACTCATTCTAATGTTGACCTTTTCAACTATACAACTAGGTCAACTAGGATCCTAAGACAAGCATAGTGATCCTTACCCAAATTAGTAATAGGGTGTTCCAACAATCTCCCCCTATTTGGGTTAGGATTACTATTTACAGACAATCATAAAGAGCATTTAATAATACAGAAGTTAAATACAAAATGCAAAGAAACAGCAATGCATATCACAGATAAATAGCAGCAGATATCCAAAGGTGGATGATATGTTTGCTTACACAGATCACTTCTTTTCAGTTCCCTTTTTAAATAAAATTTCTCTGTTAGGGTTTAGGGCTTCTTTCTTGGACCTTCTGTCATCTTCTGCACCTAGAGAGGTTTGAGATCTTGGCCTTGGAACTATAGCCTCTGGGTGCAGCTTCATGTACTCTTCTGGATTGAAAAATTTCTTTGAGGCATACTTTTCCAGTTCTTTCTTTCTTTGTTCTGATAAGGTTGTAATGTTGGATATTTCTTTGCATTGTTCTCTAGCCTTCTTAATCTGATCAAGAGCAGCCAACTCTTTCATCCTAGCAGTCCAGGCCACAGGATTGTTCTCAGGATCCTCATATGGAACAGCAGGTTCATATTTGTTGAGAGATTCAGGAGCAGGAGAGGTCCTTGGAGCAACTGTGTCTTTCAGTTTGTAAGGGTAAGGACCTGAAGTAGAGTCAGAATGGCCTTGTCCTTCCCTTTGATAGGGTCTCTGTCCTCTTTGATTTCCTCTGTAACTACCCCTTCTGGGTTGGTATCCTCTTTGATGTTGTCCCTTTTGGTAATACTTAGAATAGGATTGAGAGGAACTTTGTCTAGGAGCTGGAGCTTGAGGAGCTGAGCCTGATCCAGAGTCTGGAGGAGGAGGAGGAGGAGGCTGATGTTGAGATGATCCTTTTTCATATTTGTCAAGCTTTCTTCTCTTTTTCATGGCCTTTAGTTGGTTCTTGGAAAATTACATCCATGGTTCAGTGATGGGGCAGTCATGCAGAATGTAATATGGAATGTCATTGGAGTCTTTGGCTTTGGCAGGAGGAACTGACATCATTGCTTTACTTCTGGCTTTTCTCTTTTTGGCAATTGTGCTGGCAGAATCATCAGAATCAGTTCTGTACTGATCACTTTCAGAACTCTGAGGTTGATCATATAAAGCATCAATTCTTCTGAGATATTCTTCTTGAGCTTTGAGCTTTGCAGCAGGAGCAGGAGCAGGAGGAGAGGAAGCAGCAGGGATAACAGAATCAGCAGCAGGAGGAGTGGGATCTTCCAAGTATGAGGTAAGCTTTGCATCATCAGTTTCAACAACATTTTCCTCAGCATTAGGTGCTGGAATCATTTCTATGTCAGCAGCAGCAGCAGTATCAACAAAAAGAGGCACAGTGGCCTTAGTAGCAGCATCAGATACATCCACAGCCTTCCATGACTTGATATAGGAAACAACCTGGCTGGGATTACAGACAGGTACAGGCACAATGGCCTTGGACAGATCTTCAGCAGTAATTGGAGGCAGATAGCTGAAATAGGCTGTATCAAATCTGGATAGCAACCTCTGCAGATTAAGTGCAAAAGCACATCCTGAGCTTGCTGAGAGAGAAGAAGCTGGAGCTGGAGCTGGCACATCCACTTCTTCATAAGGCATCTCCCCCTGCCTTGGTTCAGAGAGAGGTGAACCAAGGCACCCAGTAGAAGGGATTGCCTGGGAGGAGGAAAAGGAATCAAGCTTGGTGGACAGCTCCTGGACTTGCTTCAGGAGTGGAGTCAGGGAGGACTCCAGCAGAGATACCAGCTTGGGAGCTAGCAACTCATAGAGCCTGTCAGCCAGGCTAGGAAGATCTACATGCCCAAGTGAGGCTTGAGCAGAGGTAGTAGTCAAGGTGGATGGAGGGATGGTGACTGAAGCTGAAAAGGTGGAGGTAGGTGGAGTAGGGATTGTTGGTTCAGAAGATGGAATGATGGGGATAGAGAAGGTTGAGGTGGAGAGAGGGAGGGTAAAGGAGGGTATGAAGGAGGGTTGAGAGAGAATGTCAGTGAGCATTTGGTGGAGGGAAGATGTCTCAGGAGGAGAAGAGGGAGAGTCATCCATGAAGGAATCCTCTAAAAGGGAGAATGATGGTAGAGTGTGGATTGGATAGGAAAAGAGAGGATGGAAGTCCTCTGAGGAGGATGGTGGAGGGGATGACATAGGTGAGGAAATGGTAATGGGAGATGAGATAATGATGGTGGAGACTGGTGGTGAGGAGGTGATGGCTTGGGTATATGTGGCTTGGGTGGATATGGCTTGAGGAGAAGAAGAAGCAGGCAGCTCTTCTACTGAAGGAGTGACCAGATTGGTCCTTGTGCCTGAGTGAAGTGTTGCAGCAGCCCTGGAGGGGTTGATTATCTGCCTGTCCCATTTACTGAAGAGGGCACAGGAGAGCCTCTTGGATGCATTGATGAACATCCCAGAAGAGGTCAAAAGGTCAGGGCACCTTGAGTGCAGAAAGACCCCCAAGATTCTTCCAAAACTGACTGCAGACTTGCTTATCTTCTTCTTAATCAGGGTGAAGAAGATGGAGCCCCAGTCGAGGTGTTTCTTATCCAGTAAGGCTCCCATCAGGCAGAACTGATACCTGGAAATTGTGTCATGAGCTGAGTGCTTGGCCAACAGCACCTTTCCAACTACATCAGCCAGGAACTGGAATTCTATAGCCAGATTCTTTTTCAGCAGCTTATTAGGGTTAAGTACATTATGACCCATCCTATCTAACATGGAGGCATACTCCTCTCCAGACAGATCAATGGAGTCTTCTCCAGTACTGAGTTGAAAGACTTTAGTTAATAAAGCCGGGGATAGAATTACCTGGGTCCCCTTAATGGTGCCGACAACAGTATTCTCAGTCTCATCTGCTGCGGTATAACACCATTCCTTAATCTCCTCTGATGCAATCTTCATCCTGGTAGTCATTATCTGGGTTAGCTGTTGTTCTCTGAATAGATTCAGAACATCCTTGAAGCGCTGGTCGTTTCCATCAAATGAGTTTATGTCTATGTCGAAACCGGTGTCGAACTTCATCTTGGCAATAGCAGCACTCGAATCAGCCATGTGTACCTGCAACAGAAAACCAAAAACAACCAAGCGTAGAAAATTTGGAGGGAAAAGGAAGAAAGTTGCAGAGTATGAAAGCGTAAAAGGAGAACGACGGCTGAAAAATGATTTTATATTAGGGTTCGACGGCGAAAAAGAAAATCGTTGAGCTCAGCTCGGCGAAGCGTCGATCTCAGCTCGACGATTTAGGCTACAGAGGGAATCTGAAGAGTCTTCAAAATCGGCGATCTTCGTTCGACGATGTTGAAAAACGTCGAGCTCAGCTCGACGGCCTCTGAACAGAAGAAGAAAAATTCTAGATCTAGCGAAGGCTCTGAACTCAGATCGACGATAGCAAAAGCGTCGATCTCTGGTTGACGATTTTTGGAAAATCGTTCATCTCCGTTCGACGATTTTTTTGAGAAAACGTCGAGCGCAGTTCAGAGTCTAAACTCATTCAAAAGACAGAATTTTTAGCCTAGTCTTGGTCTGTTTTAGCTTTTCAAAATCTTGGATTTTAATTAAGACTTCCTCCATCTATCATGCCTAACTGATTTAGGAAGAACCTGTGTTTCTTTTCATCCAAGGGTTTGGTGAAAATATCTCCCCTTTGCAAATCAGTAGGAATATATTGAAGTTCAATTTTGTTTTTCTCTACATTATCCCTTAGGAAATGATGCCTGATTTCTATGTGTTTTGTCCTACTATGGAGGACTGGATTTTGTGCTATAGAAATAGCACTAGTATTATCACAGAAAATTTTTGACTGCTCTAAGTTGTAACCATAGTCTAGAAGCTGATTTTGTATCCACAATATTTGTGAGCAACAACTGCCTGCAGCCATATACTCAGCTTCAGCAGTTGAAGTTGACATAGATGTTTGCTTCTTACAAAACCAGGAGACAAGTCTGTCACCAAGGAACTGACATGTTCCACTGGTGCTTTTCCTGTCTATTCTGCATCCAGCATAATCAGCATCTGAAAATCCAGTTAATTCAAATCCTGATTCTTTTGGATACCAGAGTCCTAGATTTGGACAACTCTTTACATACCTAAGAATCCTTTTAACTAGTGTTAGGTGTGACTCTCTAGGGTTAACTTGGAATCTAGCACATATGCATGTAGCAAACATTATATCTGGTCTGCTAGCTGTAAGGTACAGTAGAGAGCCAATTATTGCTCTATATATTGTCTGATCAACTGGCTTCCCATGCTGATTAGCATCCAATACAGCATTGGTAGGCATGGGTGTTTTCATACAAGATGCTTCAGACATACCAAACTTCTTGACCAATTCTTTTGCATACTTGGCTTGAGAAATAAAGATGCCTTCAGCATGTTGCTTGACTTGCAATCCTAAGAAGAAGGAGAGCTCACCCATGCTACTCATTTCAAATTTGGAATGCATTAGGTTGGAGAACCTCTTGCACAAATTTGAATCAGTAGAGCCAAATATGATATCATCTACATAGATTTGTACTAGTAGGGAGTGGGACTTATGGGTTCTAATAAAAAGAGTTTGGTCTACTCTCCCCCTAATAAAACCATTTTCCAGAAGGAAGCATGCTAGGGTCTCATACCATGCTCTGGGAGCTTGTTTGAGACCATACAATGCTTTATGCAGTTTGTAAACATAATCAGGGTGAGTTAGAGAGATAAAACCTGGAGGTTGTCTAACAAAGACTTCCTCTTTGATGTCCCCATTAAGAAATGCACTTTTCACATCCATTTGGTATACTTTGAAGCCTTTGTGAGCAGCATAAGCTAGAAATATTCTAATGGCCTCTAGCCTTGCAACTGGTGCAAAGGTCTGGTCATAGTCTATTCCTTCTTGTTGAGAGTAGCCTTGAGCAACAAGCCTTGCCTTGTTTCTGACTATGACTCCTTGATCATCCAGCTTATTTCTGAAGACCCACTTTGTTCCAACAATGGGATGATCTTTTGGCTTAGGCACTAGTTCCCAAACCTGATTTCTTTCAAATTGATGCAGCTCCTCTTGCATTGCAATGATCCAGTGTGGATCTTGTTCTGCATCTTGAATGGATTGAGGCTCAATTTGAGATAGGAAGCAAGTGTGCATTAGGTTCTGGTTGACCTGATTTCTGGTTTGCACACCATCTGAGATGTCTCCAATAACTTGGGAAATTGGATGATCTCTTATTGTTACTAAATCAACAGGAGGTGTTGATTGTTCACCAGCCTGTGTTGTTGTTTCCTCTAGTGGAACAACAACTGGTTCTTCAAGGTGATTTTCTTTTAGATGTTGAACTTCTTCTTCATCATCACTGCTGTCATTCTTTTCAGTAACTTGCAGTTTGTTCAAGTCTTCAGCTAAAGAATGTACCTGCAAAGGTTCTATGGTAGAAGCATTCTTCTCCTTGAAAGACATGTTAGCTTCATCAAAAACAACATGAACAGACTCTTCAATTTTACAAGAAGATTTGTTGTACACCCTATAGGCCTTGCTGATCATAGAGTATCCCAGAAACACTCCTTCATCAGCTTTGGCTTGAAATTTAGCTAGATACTTCTTGTCATTATTATGAACATAGCAAATACAACCAAAAACTTTAAAATAGTTTACTTTAGGTTTCTTCCCTTTGAGCAGTTCATAGGGAGTCTTGCCCTTCAGTTTATGTATCAGGCTTCTGTTCAACACATAGTTGGAGGTGTTCACTGCCTCAGCCCAAAAGGATAGAGGTAGGTGAGCATCTGACAACAATGTAGTAGCAGATTCAATTAGGGTTCTATTTTTCCTTTCAGCTACCCCATTTTGTTGAGGGGTTCTAGGAGCTGAGAAAGTGTGCCTGATCCCTTCACTTTGACAGAACTCTTGCATGAGAAGAGAATCAAACTCTGTCCCATGATCACTTCTGATCAGGGCAATGTGAGTGTTGAACTCAATCTGAATGCATTTGAGAAAATCTGTCAAACACTTGAAATTATCAGACTTCTTCCTCAGAAAGAATACCCAAGTGAATCTTGAGAAGTCATCTACAATCACTAAAGTATAGGATTTCCCTCCTAGGCTTTGCACTGATATGGGTCCAAAAAGATCCATATGCAATAGGTACAAAATCCTAGGTGAATCACTCTTATTAATTGAGTTAAAACTACTTTTAGTTTGCTTGCCTAGTTGACATGCCTTGCAAAGTTCTTCCTTCTTGTAGGGACCAGAAGGTAGTCCTCTAACAAGGTTGTCTTTGGATAGCCTAGCAATGGTTCTAAGGTTAATGTGTCCTAGTCTTTTATGCCACAAAATGTTTGGTTTTGAAATGGAGTTAAACAGGCAGATATCTACTACAGGTGAAAGAAAATTCACTAAGTAAATGCTACCTCTTCTGTTACCTGTCAACACAGTTGTGTTGTCCACTGACTGGACTTTGCATATGGCTTTGTTGAAGGTTACTTGATATCCTTCATCACACAATTGACTGATACTTATCAGGTTGTGCTTGAGTCCTTCAACATATGCCACCTTTTTGAAGGTGACTGGGCCAATTTGGACTGCACCATATCCTTTTGTAGTTCCAAAGCTTGAGTCTCCAAAAATTACTTTGGGTCCAAGCTTGGCTTTGAAGGAAGTGAAATTGTCCTTGTCCCCTGTCATGTGCTTTGAGCACCCACTATCCAGATACCATTGATGGTTTGATGCTGGATTGGTCTTCACCTGCACAAAAACAGCTTATTTGTTTTTGACCCAGTTAACCTTGGGCCTAGGTTGATAACCTTTAAATTCTGAAATAAAGGACATCCCAGGTTGACTCTTATAGCCTTCAGGATGGTATCTCCTAGGAGGTACTATCCATTCAGTATAGGGGTTGAATCCATGGGATGTGCAACTTTTAGGATTGAATTTGACTGAGCCATTGAAAATGTGTTCACAATTCTGAACTCTGTTCGACGATCGTCGAGCTGAGGTCGACGATCTTGGGTCAGATCGTCGATCTCTGTTCGAAGATCGATAGTGCTGGAGTTCAGAGTTTGGTTGTCGTCGAGCTGAGGTCGACGATCTTTGGTAAGATCGTCGAGCTTTGTTCGACGATCGTCGAGCTCTGCTCGACGCATTTTGTTGAACTGAAATTTTCTCTGACAGGTCTGCATTCTTCCTAGCCACCTCTACTACTCCCTTTCCTTTGTCAGAGACAAATTTGATTGGAGTTGTTAACACTATAGGTTGGCTGGATGAGGCACCCAAGCCCAGTGTACTATTGAATCTAGAGTTCACTGTGCTTGTGATGTCCATCAGTCTGATACTTCTCCCATTTAGAGATTCTTCAAACTTTTTGGCCTTTGATAGTTCACTCTTCAGTGAAGCTATCTCCTCCCTACAGCATTCTAACTCCTCAGAGAGCTTGAGGTTCTTTGAGTTTAGGATACTATGCTCAGACAATTGATTCCTGAGAGATATTATCTCCTTCTCAGAGTTTAATAGGTCTAGGCATAGAGTCTTAAATTCACTTTTGAAATCTTCAGAATTAAAATCAAAAGAGTTGATTACCTGATCTTCATCTGGGTGAGTGTCTGAATCTGATTCTGATTCTTCATCAGAGTTTTGTTGTGATGCATTGATGGCCATCATGCAGAACTCCTTTTCATCTGCATCATCCTCATCATCACTGGAACTGGATGAGGCTTCAGATTCCTCTTCAGTCTCACTCCATGTCTCAGCAACAAAGCCCTTCCTTGTATGTTTGTTTTTGCTGGAGGAGGCTTTGTCTGAGTTGTTCTTCTTGTGATCCTTTCCTTTTCTTCTTTCTCTTCTATCCCTCTTGTCCTTATTCTTGTTCTCTGGACAGTCAGGCACAATGTGTCCTGGTTTCCTGCAACCAAAGCATATGATTTCTGTATTGTTATTTGATTTATCATACCTTGGTTTATCATGACCCTTGTATGGCCTTTTTCTGAAATCTTTTCTGGCCATCTTGTAGAATCTCTTAGCCAGTAGACTTATGAGCTCATCATTTCCTGTGGCTTTATCTTCAGGCTCCTCTTCTGCAGCCCTGAAGGCTATGGTCTTTTCTTTCCTTGTGGCTGGAGAGGCAGCCTTCTGTTCTTCTTCTCTATTTTTAATGAGCAGCTCATAGGATTTGAGCTTGCCCAGGAGAGCTTCAGTGGTAATCTCATTCAGACTTCTGGCATCTTTGATTGGCCAGATTCTTGAATCCCAAGTGCTGGGAAAGCACATCAGGATTTTATCATTTAGTTCAGTTAAAGAGATTTCCTTGTCCAAAGTCTTTAGCTCATTGACAATTAGACTTAGTTTATTGTACATGTCAGCCACTGATTCAGCTTCTCCTTTCTTGAAGTTCTCATATTGACTTATCAGATGAGACCTTCTATCCTTTCTTTCATCAGCAGATCCTGAGACAATTTCAGAGAGTTTGTCCCAGGTTTCTTTGGCTGAGTTGCATTCAGCTACCTTTTGAAAAATATCATCAGACATAGTTTGGGCTAAGATGTTCATAGCCTTAGCATCTGCAATCTTCCACTTCTTTATATCTGCATCTGTTCCAGAAGGAGGTGGAACAGCACTTGTACTTGAGCTTACTGGTGGAGTTGGACACACTGTCAAGACAGAATTAAAGATATCCTCATCAATAGAATTCATATATAATCTAATCCTTGCCTTCCAGAGTGCAAACTTGGAGAGGTTGCACACTGGTGGTCTGGTGCTTGCATAATCTTTGTTCTGTGCCATGTCTCTAAATGAGTAGATAGATGTATAGAAAGTAATCCTCTACAGAGATTGATCTTATCAGGGATCTTTTGGTTCAGGTGTTAACCAGTATGAGCAACCAACCTCCTCTGATACCAATTGAAAGTGAGGGTAAGATCTATCTCAACTCTAGAGGGGGGTGAATAGAGTTTACTTAAAATAATTTTTCACAGATTAATAAAATAGCACAAATTAAAATTCTATTTAAGCTATAGTGTAGAGTGCTAACAGAAACTTAAAAACTGAAAGGAAAAGGGACACAGCACACAGCAGACAAATCACACAAGCACAACCAGAAGACACAAGGGAATATAGTGGTTCCCCAAAACTGGGTACATCCACTCTTCTACCACCCTTGGTAGGAATCCACTCAGGACTGAGTTGATCAGGTGTCCTGACACCAATGAGCTTTTGATAAGGTGCTCAAAAACCAAAGCTAGATTTTTTGATAAGGTGTCTTGCCACCACTGAGTTTTGACAAGGCTCTCAGAACCAGACAGAACTTTTGAAGGGAGTTCAAGAACCCTTTTACAGCAGGAAAAGAAAAAGTAAAAGTTGAAGTTGTCTTCTCTGTTCTCAGTCAAATGAGAGAAGCACTAGTGGATTGAAGATGTCAAAGCTCCCCCTGAGATGTAGAGAGGTTCAGGCAGAGAAGCTTTGCAGAAGGGTGATAGGTCTTCAGAACTTGATCTCCAGCAAAGAATGGTTTCAGCAGGACAGCTGAAAGATGATGTGTCTGGAGATCTAAGATGAGGATGCAAGAACACTTAGTCAGCTAGAAGATCTTGATGTTGTAGTTTTCTTGTTCTTCTACTGACAGTATTCTTCTGTGTGTTTTCTTTTTCTTTCTGTCTATCAGCTCTGTCTATTTTTTTGTTGTCTTATCTTCTGTATATCTAAGGACCATAGTAATAGAATTGATTTTCTGAATATTCTCCTTGTCCAAAGATGGCCGTTGGTCAGTCATAAATGATTTCCATAAATGGTCTTGTCTTTTAGAGGAAAGTCCAACAAACAATCTCTGAATGATACCTTGAAACTTGCTCCAAACGGCTGGGAGATCTTCTGTCATAAATGCTGATAATATTCAAAAACATTCCAAAGAATCAGCAGCATTTGAAATCTTGAAGACGTTGATCTCTCCAAATAATCGTCGATCTGAGCTCTACGATCGTCGAACTGAGCTCAGAGATGAACTGAGATAAGCAGACAGAAATCGTCGAACTGAGCTCAAAGATCGTCGAACTGAGCTCAGCGACCTGAGAAACAGCTGAAGGAGGCATCGTCGAACTGAGCTAGACGATAGTCGAGGGGAGTTCGACGACTAAGCAGAAGCTAGCCAAAAGCAGATCGTCGATCTGAGCTCGAAGATCGTCGACCGGAGTTCGACGATTTGTTGAAGTTGAGCTCAGAGAGCGTCGAACTGAGTTCTACGATTCGTCGACCTGAGCTCGATGAAAATTGCTTTAGACTTAGCTCTTCATCCTTGATCTTGGAGTGGTCTTGGGGGCAGCTTCAAAACTAAGTTCTAGGCCCTAGACTCATTCTAATGTTGACCTTTTCAACTATACAACTAGGTCAACTAGGATCCTAAGACAAGCATAGTGATCCTTACCCAAATTAGTAATAGGGTGTTCCAACACAGGTCATCCATCAGCAGACATAAGATCAAGATTACACCCAAAAGATTGAGCAAGGCTCTACGTCTGCCCAAGTTCAGGACGTCAAATGAAGAAGTTGAACTTTATCAGGATGATGTAAAGGCTGCCCTCAAATGGTATGGGATTTCAAAGCACACCACTGGATCAGTGCTAAGAAAGGAGATGAATCTTAAGGGAAAATTTCTGGCTGATATGAATAAGAAGGCACTACTCTACAAGACAGGGTCTCATGATAAAATCTCCAGAAAAATATTTGAGCTCATGACAAGAGTCATTCATTCCAAAAGGACTAACTAGGGAAAAGTAATCCTTGACAGAATAGTGGAATGCATTCCAGAACCAAACCTGGGAAGAATTTTATCTCTATATCTGCATAGTACTATTCCAGGGATCCTCAACATGAGGCTAGGAACAAAGATCTATCACATGAGGAGAATGGACTATAAAATGTTTGATATGTGGGAAAGAGTTATGCTGCCACAACAACAAAGTGTTGAGAAGAAGAAAAAGAAAGTTGTACCAATGACTAAGGATAACACAAAAAGCATTTCTTCTGAGAAGAGTGAGGAAGGGCCACATGATCCTCAACTGACTGAAAGCAGTTCTTCTAAAGAACTAAGGAAAGACATAAGTGCTTAGGTTTAAATTTCATTTGAACCTGCAGCAAGGATTCAATTTGGTGAATCTCAGTCTGAAAAGATTCTAGCTGAATCCTTAGAGATATTGATTGGACAAGTAGTAGAAAATATCTACGTTGATGTTGAGGGGGAGACATCCCAGATAGATGCTCCTATTGAGGGGGAGCAAGTTCAATCTGTTATGCAGGACAAAGTTGACTCTTTTCTAGAGAATCTGCAGGATAGAATAGATCATATTCCCGATGAGCTAGTGTGGCTAGTTTCCAATACTCCTATTGAGGTTGAACAAGCTCCTGCAACAGATGAAGATGTGCATAACATTACTGAAGAAGAATAAAATGTCCCTAAGGACAATGCTGATGCTGAGGGGGAGATTTACTCTGAACTCACTGCTCTAGAGATAGTATATAACATAGACTCATCTGAGTCTGAAAAGGGTAATGCTGCTACTACTAATGCCCATGCTGATGCTCATTCCTCTGAGTATATGATGGCTGACTCAGAATAAAGAATAGTTGTCAGGGAAAGAGATGAAGATGTTTGTGAACAAGGTACATCTCATCAGGTTGATCAGATGTAACCTACATTCCTAGCTCAACTGAAGGGTCTGCATGGTGATCAAAGAAGGCAATTGGAGCACTACACTAATAAATCCATCAAGGAAGTAAGAAGGGATCTTTCTACTAAAATCAAGTCTATCAGGTTTGAAGTCAACTTGTTAAAAGCTAATACAATAGCATTCTTCATGAGGGTTGCTACTGCTGTAACACTTACTGAAAGCAAGCTAGACGAAATCAACAAAATTCAGCATGATATTCTGGTGAATCAGAACATAACCTCCAATAATATGGAAATGGTTCACAATGTACAGAAAAATCTGATGGAATCCCACAAGACAACTTTGGAAAGAAGAATAGACGCTTGCACTCAAATTCTTGATGATCACATGTTAGAGGTCAAGAATCATGTCTCTAAGGGTGTAAATTATCTGGATAAAAGACTCTTCATAGCCAAGAAATCTCTGACTGCAGCTTTATCTAAAGAAGTCATAAAGAGGGAGAAGGTAATGATCAAGGCTAATATTGAGAATGTTGTTTGGATAACAAATGTAATCTGAGGTTCATTTGGCCTTGAACAACATACATATGAAAACATTCCTACTGTTCCTAGAACCATTCAAGAAGCACTATATGAATAGTATGGTGATCAGGGGAGAGATCAAGATATTGATCATGTTGGTGCTCAGTGGTTTGAAACATCTACTACTGCTGAAATTCTCACATTCAGACCTACTGCTACAAGATATCTAGAGCCAGAGGGAAGTCAGTTGCTAAAGGAGAGGAAGAAATCAGGCTTAGCAAGAAAAGGTATAGAGAGGAGATGTAAACCAGGACAGATTTTGAGAAGTGGAGTCCTCAATCTAGGACTATTATCTTGTCTGTCTGGGATCAGGTCAAAGAGAAGAAAACTGAGAGGGGAAAGCTTTATAGCTCCATAGAATGAGTCAAGCTAGAAAAAATGAAGAGACTAGGAGAAAGTTCAAAAGAGATAAAAAGACAGGTGTTGTGCCACCAAATGCTGTGGAGCCCAACAAGTAATTTCCTAAGCCCTACAACTATTTTGAGAGATAAAAGGAGAAGCAGGATGAAGATAATGTGTAACACCTCTGTCCGTCAAATGAAATATAACAGAGGGTCCGGCCGGGGCCCCACGCCATATTCCACAGACAGCCAGCGGGGTTACAGGTTAAATATCAAGATACCAAACAAATCCTAACTCAGAGCATTCTAGCGGAAGTTTCATGGGTTAAATTGAACTCAAGTATCAATAATATCCACTATATAAATCATAGGAATGTTATTACAAAATACACAAAACGTATGGCCTTAAGGCCTTACAAATGTTTTTCCCCAAAATATTGGTTTACAAACATTGGCTCGCAGGCCGGCAACATATGAAAACAATAAAGAGCCTTCGTTTGGCCTTCTAGGCTTGGCATAACATCAAAGGGTTGCAACCCGCTATTTCCCGCTCAGCTCTCCAGCACCTGCACATGGATAATCCACCACAAGAATGGCAAACATGGCAACGGTCAACTTTAGCTGACCAATTTATAACGACCCTATCCTATACCCAGGGCAGAGATATTCCTTCCCTACATGCATAGCAACCATACATTGATATATCACAAGGAGGTACAACTCAAGCACCATTCAAAATATGACAAACGTCTTCATCAACTGTCAAATGTTTCGTGCACTCAGGCACATTTTCGGTGTACCGGATAACCAGGGTCACACCACCATCCAAAAGTCCGAGACGGACGGCAAACTATGAGCATTATTGTCTGGCATATATCCAAACTCTCCTCCCTACTACCAGCATTAATATCGATATTAACCTGATATAGGGCGGGTACAGTTCAGCTTTTTCCTGTTGCTCAAATCGTCATGCCATAGCCGAAAGACGAGTTTCCATGACTAAATGGACAAACACGGGTCACATCCCCTTTCCCGGGGAGTTAAACATAACCGTGTTATATTTAAATAGATGACTCTCATGGCCATCAGAGCTGAGCATCCAGGCTAAAGCTCACATACTAGCCACACGGTCTCCAAGAAACAGGCTTGGTAATCAAAATGTTATCTGGGAGCTATTGTCAGCGATAGCCACTATCGTTTGGCGTTAACAATAGAACTTCTCTTTTTGTACCCAGACTCAGCCACAACTGGAACATCTGTCCAGAAAAACCTGCAGCATCCTGTAGTGCCAGTAAAACTGGACTTTCACAAAATATAGCTCATCAAGAGCTATCGCCAGCGATACTCATTGTCGCTCGGTGATATCCAACGATTCTCACAACCATGGTATTTTCTGGGTATTTTCCTAGAGAGTTGCTCCATTCACAAGCACAACCCTTTGGACTCCATAAACTACTCGTTTATACTCTGAGTCTTCTAACAACATGCAAATTAAAACATCACCAATCCAGACCAACCTGTCCGGATGGGCTTCACAAAACATGTCTGTTCTGTACTGCGATTTACAGATTCTATATGCAAAACTACCTAGGGATATTACGTATCAACCCATCGGAACTCCCCTCGCTTTTCCACCTTTTTGGTGGGGGATCTATGCATATGAAAACACGAGGACTTCACTTGTCCAAGAAGGATGTTCATTACTCTTGTAGGTCATTTTGGAGCCATGAGAAAGCTTTCTATCCAGCTGGAAAGGAGCGTTTCGCTTTCCTCTTTACGGATCTTGCTTCGATTCTTGATTCCGATCACAGGATCTCCTTCATTAAGCTTGCAAAGCTTCATTCTTCAGCCTTCTTCTTCCTTAGCTCTTTTTTCTAAGAACTAGATGAAAAGGGGGAGAGAGTGTGAGAGAAGAGAAATGACTTCTATTTTCTCCACTCCTCTACTTAAGTGACCTCGGGATTTATCCCATCCACAAGATCCTCTCTTCAATAGGAATGAATGCCTATGATTTAAGCTGAATAGTCAAATTTATCGCTATCGCTGCGCGATATCCGCTATCACCTTGGCGATATCGTCGGTAGTCGCTTTGACCCCAGTCAACCACCGCACTTCGACCGCCGCCCAGCCATCTGACACGTGTCTAGACGCTACGTGGCGATATAGCCACGCGATACCCACTGATGCCACTCTAATAGCTTACTCTACGATAGGTCGAGAGCATCGAGTGCGTTCATAGCATCGAGTGTGTTGAAAGTGTCGAGTGTGTTGAGTGCATCGAGTTCATTGAGTGGTATCGCCGTGCGATACTCACTATCTTTACGCAATAGTCGACTCAGTGATTCGTTAAGTCTACTCAACGCTTCATTGAAAGAGTCGAGTGCATCGAGTGTTATCGCCAACGACACAAACTATCGCCCGATGATAGCAATCAGTGAGTTCTATTTTACAGTTTTTGGGGTGTTACAAACCTCCCCTCCTTACAGAAATTTTGTCCCGAAATTTTAAACATCTGTAGGAAAAAATAGTACAAAACAATTACAACTCTACTTCAAAAAAACAACTCGGGAAATTCATCTCGCATGTTTGCACACGCTCCCATGTCAATTCTTCACGGCCACAGTTGTCCCAACAAACTTTGACCATCCCGATTACTTTATTTCGTAGTTGCCTGACTTCCATATCCTCGATCTGAATGGGTCTAACCTTCGTCGTCAGCCCACTATCGACCGGTACCTGATCATCAGCCACCACTTACGTCGGCTCTTGCAAAGCTTTCTGCAACAACAATATGTAAAACACATCGTGCAAACCACTTAACTACGCTAAAAGAGCAAATCCATAGGCAACTTCTCCAATCCGCTCAACCACTTCAAATAGACCAAGATACCTCGGACTCAACTTTTTCAAGCGTCGAATCCTGGATACGCCATTGAATGGCTTTATCTTCAGATATACCCAATCGCCAACTACAAACTCTATATTCCGGTGCTTGGCATTATAGTACTTAGCTTGCCTATCCTGGGCAACCAAAATCCGCTCTCGTATAGATCGTATAGTCGAATTTGCATCTTCGACTTCTTTACTCTTATACGACTTTGATTTGCCTGTTTATGCCCAAGCTAAAGGAGCATGGCACTTTCTACCATATAAAGTTTTGAAGGGCGCCATCTAAATGCTAACTTGATAGCTATTATTATAGGCGAACTCAATCATATAGAGATGGCCCTTCCACCTCTTCCTGAAATCCAAGGCGCACATCCAGAGCATATCCTCCATTATTCTGTTGGTCCTCTCAGTCTGACCATCCGTTTGTGGATGAAAGGCCGTACTAAACTTCAGTTAAGTACCCAACAATTGGTGGATTAGCTGCTAATCATTCGAAGTAAAGCGGCCGTCCCGGTCACTGACGATGCTATGGGGCACACTGTGCAAACATACTATGTTGTAAACATACAAATTAGCCAATTTTTCAACTGAATCGTCTTTCTTGTTTGGTATGAAGTGCGATACCTTTGTTAATCGGTCAACAATCTCCCACACAGCATCGTTCCCGCTCTACGATCTTGGCAACCCATGCACAAAATCCATAGAGATATCATCGAACTTCCACACCGGAATTGGTAACAACTTCAGGAAACCTCCAAGCTTCTGACATTCCGCTTTTACTAAGGCGCAATTCTGGCACTTCGCCACGTAAAGAGCTATCTCCTTCTTTAAACCCTGCCACTAGAACAGCTTTTTCATGTCCTTGTACATCATTGTGCTCCCTGGGTGGATTGAGTATTTCGTGAAATATGCCTCATACATCAATTCCTCCTATAGTTTACCCACATTCGGGATGCACAAACGACCGTCTTTTCTCAAAAGACCGTCTTCTAAGGAGAATTGGGAATTTGACCCATCTGCCGCATAGCGCTTCATACTCTCACCGAGTTTTATTGCTCGTCGAACCCTATCCGCGAGGTCATATTGCCCCTTTGTCCAGTTCAAACACATTTTGCAGTGGTATTCTTGTCAACACAAGAAATATCTACAGCCTCCAACTCCAGGATCAGATGCTCATCATGCATCTGTAGCTAACTTGCCCGTACTGGAGTCCTATAACTCAAGGCATCTACGACCACATTTCCCATCTCGGGAGTGTAATGTATCTGGAAAGTTTAGTCCCCGAGGAACTTCATCCATCTTCGTTGCTGCATGTTCAGATCTTTCTGATCTATTAAGTACTTAAGGCTCTATAGTCTGTGAAGATGTAAAATTTCACGTTACATAGGTAATGATGCCACAGCTTAAGTGCAAAAATTAAAGCCGCCAACACCAAGTCGTGGACTGGATATTTTTGCTCGTGCACTTTAAACTTGTGTGAGCCATAAGCAATAACCTTTTCGAACTGAAGAAGAACACAGCCTAAGCCGCTCCCTGAAGCATCACTATAAATCTCATAGCCGTCTGTACCATATGACAAACTCAAGATAGTTGTCGTGGTCAAACGACTCTTTAACTCCTCAAAAGCTCGTGCGCACTCAGGCATCCAAATGAACTTCTAATATTTCCTCGTCAGTGTGGTGAGAGCTAAGGCTATCCGCAAAAAGTTCTTTACGAAGCGCATATAGTAGACAATAAGTCCAAGGAAACTTCGTACATCTGCTATTGTAGACAATGAAGGTCACTCTCATATTGCAACTATCTTCACAGGATCCACCGCAATACCTTCACTACTAACCACATGTCCAAGAAAAGCCACCGAAGATAGCAAAAACTCGCACTTTGAGAACTTGTCATAAAGTTTATTTCTTCTCAGGGTATGACAAACCATCCTCAAGTGATTTGCATAATATTCTTATGATTGAGAGTACACCAATATGTCGTCAATAAAGATGATCACAAATAGATCTAAGTACACTCGAAAGGTCCGATGCATCAAGTCCATGAATACCGATGGCACATTTGTTATCCCAAACGTCATTACAGTTAACTCATAATGACCATAGCGTGTACCGAACGCTGTCTTGGGAATATCACATTCCCTAATCCGCAATTGGTCATAACCAAACTTTAAATATAGGTTTAAATAGACCGTTGATCCCACCAGTTGATCAAACAAGTCATCAATCTGTGAAATCAGATACTTATTTTTCTCCGTCAGCTTGTTCAATTCTCGATAATCAATGCATAAACACAAGCTTTCGTCCTTCTTCTTCACAAAGAGGATCGGTGAACTCCAAGGTGACATACTAGGACATATATAGCCTTGCTCTAGCAATTCCTGCAGTTGAACTTTTAGTTCCGCCATCTCCTTTAGCACTACTCGGTACGGTGAGCGTGTCACAGGTTTCGCACATGTCACCAACTCAATAGCGAAGTCAATCTCTCGTCGGGGCATAATCTAGGGAGATTCTTAGGAAACACATCTGCCCAAGCCAACATGATAGGAACGTCACTCAGATTGGACTTCGGCTCAACGGCTTATAACATCTTGAAGAATAACTTTGCGCCCTTCCAAACATCCTTGACTACCTGGAGAGCAGACATTAATATCTTGCTCGATCCTCACATACAAGCAAATGTAGTTTCTCGTTCGGTGTTCAGTCCTAGTGTGAATTCCTTAGAGTTGTAATCTATACCAGTATGCTGCCCCGAGAGCTAGTCCATACCAAAGATTACATCAAACTCCAATATCGGTAGCATAGATTCTTCCAATCCAAAATCCTGACTTCCTATCCACACCTTAAAACAAAACTTTCTACCCGTGTTCACATTTTATTTTTAAGGCAATATTATCCCAATCTCATATTTATTATACAAATATAAGCACAAAAGGAAATACATTATACCCAATAAAAAGTATTCTTGATTAGTCTGTGCATAATAGGTTCATACATGCATAATATGCAATGTTGCATAAAGTAGAAATTATAGTAGTCTATTACAGCTACTTCCTTATTCATACTTGTAATATCATTACAGGCCATTTAGGCATTCTCGATCATAATGTCCTTCTTTGCCACACGTATAGCAAGTAAGTGGAGCTCACCCTGCCATTGCTCCAGACTTAGCCTTCTTCATCTTTTTCTCAACCGTTGGACGACCACGCCAACACGCTCGAGCCATATGACCCACCTTGTCACAAGTATAACATGAAAGAGTGATTCGCCCAGACTCTACTCCACTTAGCCTTCTTGGTTCTTGGGACATCACCTAGACATTCTCAAGCAAGATGTCCTTTCTTGCCACAAGTATATCAAATATACGGAGCTTGACTCTTCGATGCTTTAGCCTTGCGTCTCCACCTCCTATGGTAAACAGACTTTCCAGACCTTGTAGAGCTTGATACCCTAAACTCTGGGGTCTGGTGGACTTTTGCCAAGTCCATCTCTGGACCTAACAATAGAAAACATAGTTCATGGCACAAACCATCATAAAATCGATTGATCTTAGTTTCCTCATTTTCAAACACCAATTCTTCATGTTTTCTCAGCACAAAAATGCATGCAAGTACTCCTCACTCATGTGCGTTCCTTGCATTAAACACATATTCAATGGCTGAGCCGATGCTTTTCCCCATGCAATCTGCTCAAACAAACCAACCGGCATCGAAGCCACCACCGGGACAGGGGGCTGCACATGCCTTCCGCGTTGGGCATTGATCATTGCGAAGACCACATAAACTATCATTCGAACCGTTGATATAGAAGGAGGAGGTGTACGCACCTTAGTTGGTGCATTGCTCTCTGTCAGAGGCTGGGGTTCACCTTGCCCTGCACCACCTCTAGTCGCCTATAATCGCGATACGCACAAGTAAGCAACTAACAATATTGCAAAAATCAATCATAAGAACACACAACTTCCTCAAATATGTGTATTTTCATTCCTAAGTGGACATTCTTGAGTTCATTTTGTTATAACGGTAAGCACATACACGTGCTCTCCACCCCTCAAATGAATTCGACCACAAATTCAGAGAAGGAAGATCGAGAAGAGTTGATACCAAATCGTAACACCTCCATCTATCACATGAAATAAAACAGAGGGTCCGGCCGGGGCCCCACGCCACATTCCACAGACAGTCTGCGGGGTTACATGTTAAATATTAAGAGGCCAAACGAATCCTTACTCAGAACATTCTAGCGGAAGCTTCATGGGTTAAATTGAACTCAAGTATTAACAATGTCCACTATATAAATCCATAGGAATGTTATTACAAAATACATAAAAATTACGGACTTAAGGCCTTACAAATGTTTTTCCCAAAAAGAGTGGTTTACAAACATCGGCTCGCAAGCCGGCCACACACGAAAACAATAATGAGCCTTCGCTTGGCCTTCAAGGGTCGGCATAACATCAAAGGGTTGTAACCCGCTATTTCCCGCTCAGCACTCCAGCACCTGCACAAGGACAATCCACCACAAGGATGGCAAACAAGGCAATAATTAGCTTTAGCGGACCAATTTATAACGACCCTACCTCATACCCGGGGCAGCGGTATTCCTTCCCTGCATGCATAGCAACCATACATAGATATATCACAAGAAGGTACAACTCAAGCACCATTCAAAATATCACAAACATTTGCATCAACTATCAAACATTCCGTACACTCAGGGCACATTCTCAGTGTACCGGATAACCAGGGTCCCACCACCGTCCAAAAGTTCGAGACTGATGGCAAACTATGAGCATTATTGTCTAGCATATAACTACGACTCTCCTCCCTACTGCCAGCATTAATATCGGTATTAACTTGACATAGGGCGGTTACAATTCAGCCTTTTCTCATTTCTCAAATCGCCATGCCATAGCCAAAAGCTGATCTTCCATGGCTAAATGGACAGGAACGGGTCACATCCCCTTTCCCGATGAGTTAAACATAACCGCATTACATTTAAATAGATGACTCTCACGGCCATCAGAGCTGAGCACCAAGGCTACAGCTCACATACTAGCCATACGGTCTCCGAGAGACATGCTTGGTAATCAAAATGCTATTTGGGAGCTATCACCAGCGATAGCCA
Source organism: Platanthera zijinensis (assembly GCA_039513925.1). Taxonomy (NCBI): domain Eukaryota; kingdom Viridiplantae; phylum Streptophyta; class Magnoliopsida; order Asparagales; family Orchidaceae; genus Platanthera; species Platanthera zijinensis. Next base: position 80,951,648 of record CM077095.1, on the reverse strand, counting down.
CTATTGTATGGTGTTAATAACAAAACTTCTCTTTTTGTACCCAGACTCAACCGCAACTAGAACATCTATCTAGAAAAACCTGCAGCATCTTGCAGTGCTAGAAAAACTGTACTTTCACAAAATATATCTCATCAAGAGCTATCGCCAACGATACTCACTGTTGCCCGGTAATATCCAACGATTCTCACAACCGTGCTATTTTCTGGGTATTTTCCTGGAGAGTGTCTCCAGTACTTTCTACTACTACCATTCACAGGCATAACCCTTCAGACTCCATAAACTACCTGTTTAAACTCCGAGTCTTCTCCGACACGCAAATTAAAACATCACTAATCCAGACCAACCTGTCCGGATGAGCTTCACACAGCATGTCTATTCTGTACTGTGATTTCTGGATTCTATATACAAAACTACCCGGGGATATCACATACCAATCCATCGGAACCCCCTCGCTTTTCCACCTTTTGGTGGGTGATTCTATGCATATGCAAACAAGAGAACTTCACTTGTCCAAGAAGGAAGATCGTTACCCTTGTAGGTCATTTTGGAGCCAAGAGCAAGCTTTCTATCTAGCTGGAAAGGAGCGCCTCACTTTCCACTTCACGGATCTTGCTTCGGTTCTTGATTCCGACTACGGGATCTCCTTCACTAAGCTTGCTAAGCTTCATTCTTCAGCCTTCTTCTTCCTTAACTCTTTTTTCTAAGAACTTGATGAAAAGGGGGAGAGAGAGTGAGAGAATAGAAATGACTTTTCTTTTCTCCACTCCTCTGCTCAAGTGACCTCGGGATTTATCCCAGCCATCAGATCCTCTCTTCAATAGGAATGATTTCCTACAATTTCAACTGACTGGTCAAATTTATTGCTATCGCTGGGTGATATCTGCTATCGCCTGGGCTATATCATCGGTAGCCTCTTTGACCCCTGTCAACCACCATTCTTCGGCCGCCGCCCAACCATCCAACACATGTCTAGATGCCACATGGCAATATCACCACACGATACCCACTTAAGCCACTCTGATAGCTTACTTGACGATGCGTCGAAAGCGTCGAGTGTGTCGAGTGCATTGAGATCGTCTAGTGCGTTGAAAGCGTCGAGTGGTATCATCGTGCGACACTCACTATCATCACGCGATAGTTGACTCAACGATTCGTCAAGTCTGATCAATGCTTTGTTGAAAGCGTCGAGTGCTATCGTCAGCGATACCCACTGTCGCCTGATGATAGCAATCCGTGAATTCTGTTTTACAGTTTTTGGGGTGTTATATAAGGAAAAGGCTGCCAAGAAACCCAATAGGGGGATTGTGATCAAGGAACAAGAAACATGACATGTTTTTGTATTTTCCTTAAGTGTTGTAGAAATGTGATCATTTTGTTTTATGCACAATTCTATTAATGAATTTTTCCTTGAAATGAAAATCATATTTTTGGGTGTGTATAAATTATTTCTCTTATCTACTGTGATAATTTATCTGTTATATAGGGTAGTATAGATCATTAACTAGGGTACTGACTTCTTCAAATAGGGGGAGATTGTTGGGTTCATTGATCACAATGTCTTAGATATGAAGAAGGCTCACAAGTCAATGGAATACATGTGAATGTATTTGATGCATGTTCTAAGTTCAATGTATGCAGGTTGTTTTCTGTTGCATTGATTTGACAGGTAGTCAGGGTCACAATACTAGTTTGACTCAAGACAGGATTCTGGCAAGGAAGAAACCTGGCTAAGTCCAGAAGCATTGAGTGAAGGCAGTTTACTCAACGCAAAGAGGCTAAAAGCATTGACAGAAGCTCAAGCAGGCAAAGCCTCAGAGGTATAGACAAGAAATCTGGCTATGTCTAGAAGCGTTGAGTGAAGGCAGTTCACTCAACGCCAAGAAGCCTAAAAGTGTTGACAGATCTACATGCAATCAAATCCACGGTATTACTATCAAGAAATTTTGTCCAAGTATAGAAGCATTGAGTGAAGACAGGCTACTCAACGCCTCATCAATAAGCCAGGACAAGGACAGAAGCGTTGAGTTATGATGTTGCACTCAACGCTTTCATACAGAGAAATTCAACTAAGTCAAGAAGCGTCGAGTGATGAAGGCTCACTCGACGCCTAAGATGTTAGACTATAAAAGTCTATATGTGCTGAGTGATGAAGACTGACTCAACGCACTCAACGCCTGAAGATGCAAAATTCAGCTAGGAACTTTTGTGTTAAGTGACAAGACTTCACTCAACGCCTGTGCAGATTGTTTGAAATTTACTAAGTACATATGAGCTGAGTCTGCTGACGTCAGTAGAAATTAAAATACAGCAGGTTTTGCATGCTAGAAGACAAAAGACGCTGTATGTCTTTAGTATTGCAGTTAATGTAAAAGGTGTGTTGCAGTTGCCCATTCTAGGGGTCCACATTACGCATAGAGCCGTTAGATTTATGGGAAATAAAAGAAGAGTTCCGAGAAATTAAAATGGTCTTTTTGCCTTTTTGGAGAAAAAGCTTTCTGGTTATCTTCTTCCTGAAAACAAAGAAGAGGTACTCTACAACTGGTGATCAATAGCAAGTCTGAAAGCTTCAGACAAAGTAGGATGTTGAAGAAGATAAAGAACAGAAATCTCATTTTGTCTTCAACAACATGTTCCAAAACTCTTGTTTCTGAGATTCTTCCCAGCATAAGCTGAACCAACCTGAAGATCTACTTCCTTGGTGTTGTGAAAAAGTTGGGCTGAGTTCACTCAGTCAAGAGAGAAGGCTCAGAGAACACTTTATCTGTAGCAAGTCATCAACAACAAACTCACTCTTTCCATAAGATCATTCTTGATCTGAGTTGTAAGCCTGAAATATAAAGGATGAGTTGTAGGATCCATCTGTAGATCTGAGGTAGGGCCTATGTAACACCCCCGAAACTCAAAAGAGGGACAGGTGACATTTTAAGCCAAGTCTGGGTTTTGGAGCAGGTGTCACGAGCGTGACACAAGCGTGGCACGGGCGTGACACGGGCGTGTCAGCGTCGTGACACGGGCATTTCACAGGCGTGACACGGGCGTGTTCGGCCACGGGTCATGTGGTCGACGTTTTTGACGATCGGCGATCGTCGAGTTGAGGTACACGGCCTGGGACACGGGCGTGTCCCAGGGCGTGTCACGCTAGGGAGTTTTATGAGTCATGCACATAGGCCATGACACGGTCACAGACACGGGCGTGTCACATGTGACACGGGCGTGTTGGGTGCCGTGTCGCAGGTCGTGTCCTCCTCGGGAAGCAAGTGTTAGCAGTTGCACACGGGGCGTGACACGGGTCGTGACACGGTCGTATCGCATGCGACACGGGTGTGTCGGAGGCCGTGTCGAATGTCGTGTGCTGGTGATTGCGTCGGTCGAGACGGCGAATGGGCGACACGGCCCTGGACACGGGCGTGTTGCAGGCCGTGTTCGGCCCAGATTTTATAATATTGGGCTGAATCACAGCCATTCAATTTCTTGATTTGGGATCCGACGGCTCAGGGTTTTTGCTGGTGTGTTATATCCGGGAATAGGGCTTGGAAACCCTTATTCCCTTTGAGTTTTATCTCTCTAAAAGTTAGAGAGAAGGGAGAGCAAGGAGGAGGAAGGAGGCCAAGATTCGGTCACCGGCGGAGCTTCGGAGCTCCAAATAATGATCCGAGTCCGGATCCGCGAAGGCGAGGCCGATACGGTGCTTTCCATCTAGCTAGATCGTCATGGCGCTGAGGAAAAGCGCAAGGGTAATGATTCTCTTCTTGAGCATGTGAAGCTCTTCTTCTTTTGCATGGGAAAACCCCTCTCCCGCGAGTGTGCGGCGAGATTGTGGTATTCCTTGGGGTATATATGTAAAGTCCCCCTTGATAGAGTCCGGAATCGTAGTACGGACATAGGCAAGATGTGTGAAGCCTACCCGGACGTGTTGGTCCGGATCAGTGATGATTTGCTATGCATTGTTGGCCGGAGAAGACTCCGAGCGTCGTGTTTGTTTTCGGGTTGCTATGCGGTAGTATGCATCAGGGAATCTGGGGGATTAACCCTGAGGTGCACCCGGAAATTTGGACGGAAACGCATTTCTGTCATATCGGTGGCCTGGGAGCCAACCAGGTACATAGCGGGGCTATGTACCATGTTTGATCATTATTTGGGACTTGGGAAGCTTAGTCCGCATCAAAGGCCTAATGGCAATGGCAGGGTGAGCAACGGGCTGGCGTACCCCTAACCGCTCCACCTTCTCGGTTAAAGCGACCTAAAGTTTTACGTGGGACTTACCGAGGTTTGGAGATCGAGTCTAGGCTGCGGCTGAGAAGACTAAATGCTCACAAGATTGCCACCCTGGGGGTGGTGGTGGAGTCGAGGACCAGACGGGGTTCGGACTGGCTTTGCCGAGTAAGTGCCCTGAGAGCACGGGGTGTACGGCCGTGTGAGCGTGCACCTGTGATGTGATGCTTATTTTGCTATGTTGCTTGTTTTGCTAACAAGTGCAGGGAAGAAGCTTTGCTGCCCCGGTTTGGGGGCGGAATCGTTATAATTTGGTCAGCATAGCTGACCGTTGCCTTTGTTTACCACCGTGCGGTGGATTGTTGCTTGCAGGTGCTGCGGAGCCGAGAGGTAAATAGCGGGCTAAAGCCCGAGTTGCTGTGCCGGTCCTCAAAGGCCAAGTTTTGAGTGTTTTCCTTTTTGTACTCATGTGTGACCGGCCTGCGTGCCGAGGTTTGGAAGACACTTTTTATTAAGCAAACTCTTGTAAGGCTTTAAGGCCAATATTCGTGTATTAAACATTCCTTGTTTTTAGTTGCGTGGACATTCATGTTAGCAGGGTTCTGATGACTACTTTTTGGTCATCGTTTTTGGTATAATTTAGTTTAAGAAATCCCGAAGTTTGTTTACATTTTTTGTTTATTTTATGCTATTTCTCACTTAACGTCTTTTATGGTTGTTATTATAAATAATTCTAATTATTATTATATGTCCTTTATGTTTTGTTCTTGTTATGTATTATGTTTTATGTTTGTCTAATTTTAATATCAAGTTATAAATGTTTTATGTGTTATGTTTGTTATATGGTATTAAGTTTGTTATGTTCTATTTAGTATAATAATTAATGTTATATTATTAAATTTATCTAACATGTTTGCTTTGTTTTGTAGGTACATTATATGAGCAGCCCATCTCATTTCCAAATGCAATCCAAGTGCAAGGCAGCCCTCTACCCGATTCCTACAAGTGCAGCCCAACTTGGAGCAGCCCGGCCACTCTTGGAGCAGCCACCTAGTCTACCCGAGCCTATGGTTCAGCCCACCAAGCAGCCCCTAGCCCTCTACCCGAGCCCAAGCAAGCAACCCAAGCAGCCCATGCAGCCCCCAAACCTCTACCCGACCACATACACCCTCCTCATTAATTCCATGCATGCATTTTCAACCCCTTGTACTTGGCCGGCCACCTTCCTCTCCCTCTCTCTCCATTATTTAAATGTATTACATGCATGTAGTCTCAAGCATGTGGTCGGTCACCCCCCTCTTTCCACCTATTTTTATTTCTTTTTATTCTCTCTCTCATGCTCATTTAAGACTCATCCATTCCCCCTCTTCATTTTATATTTTTATTTTCATATAGTACATGCATGTACCCTCCTCTCTCTCCTTCCATTTAATATAATACAATGAACCTTCCCTTTCTCTCTCCCCTTCATTGAATGAAATGCATGAACCTTCTTACCCTAGCATGGCCAGCCACCCTATTGTCTTCCTCCCTCTTCATTGTCATCTAGAACATTCCTCCCTCTCCTATATAAAGGACCCCTTGCCTCTTGTTTATGTTAAGTAGTTTTTAGTGAAGTTTTTATATGTAGTTTCTTTTTAGTGAAGCATATGAAGGAGTTCTTGTTAGAGAATTTTATTTCAAGTAGATTAGTGTTTCATGCTTTATGTTTTATTTTATTAAAGTAATGTTATAATGCCCATTTTATTTTTCCATGTACCTCTCTTTTATTATGCAATGAAATCTTTTTCTTTTTCTCTTTTTCTCATTTCCTTCTCAATCATGTCAAGCTAATTTTATTTTGTGCCCGATCGCGACGATCTTTGCGATGAAATAACACATTCTTAATTTTATGTTTGGATTTGTATTTTTCTATTTTTGATCCTTCTTTGATTTTTATCGTGTCGACTCCGTATTCCGGTATACGGTAGTAGACCTTGGATCTCATATTTGAGTATTCGAGAGGCTCGTGAATATGAAAGATCACTCAAGGAAAGAAGGAGTTGAACGCACCCCTAGAGATAGGATGACGTAAATCCTCTGGATTGGAGTCAAATCCAATAGTGCGGGTCACTTCGGTAATGCGACTTTAGGCCATTTTGACTTGAAAGAGATTTCGGTCAAAACGTATATAAGTCAGGGGATTTAATGCTCTAGCGAGATTACTTCCTAATATCGGATCCGTCATGGTCTTAATAGAAGTGCAAATGCTAAACTAATTTATTTCGTTATTTTGTTTCAAGGTGAATCGTCGATCGAGCACTTTTCTCGTAATAGTTTATTTTCTCTTTTAAACTTAGTTTATTTTCATTTTCAAAACTCATCAAACATTCGGTAGGATAATCGATTCGTTGTGAGTAATAGTACTTGCCTGCCCCGAGTTTTTATACGACCTTGATATATTTTTATCACTATACTATAAAACGATAGGTACACTTGCCTATTCAGATTGTAGTCCGTGAGACGATTTTTACGCATCAGGTTCTTAATTGTGCAACTTAATAATTGCTTCCGCTAGGTGCTGTGTAGGACGTTGTGATTGGTTGAATGGTTTCAATGCGTAACCAACCGGTCTGTCCGTAGTAAATGGCGTCGGGCCCCGGCCGGACCTACTGTTATATACTATGTGACGGATAGGGGTATTACAAATTGGTATCAGACTACTGGTTTTGGTCAAGCTTAAATGAATTCGTGGGCGAATTCACTTTAAGGGGTGGCGAGCACATGTGTGTGCGTCATCGTTATAACATGAAAAGAACCCATGAGTGTCCACTTAGGAATGAAAATACACATGTTTGAGGAACTTGTGTGTTCCTATAATTGCTTTTTGCAATTTTGTTCAGTCACTTATGGTGTTTTGAACTGCTATAGGTGTCCGGAAGTGCAGCGTGGCAGTCGGAACACACGTTTGCTGCGCAAAGTTCTGCACCAAGTAACGTTCCTGAGACCCCTACGTCTTTGGAAACCATAAGAAGGGTGGTTGAAGCGGTATTCACTGTGACCAATGCACAACATGGGAGTAATGTGCAACCCTTCGTCCCTGAGATGGCCCCAACATCGGGCGGTATGTTGGAGCAAAGGGCATTTGGAGGTCATTTAGAGCAGCAGATGAGCATGACTGTGGTGCAGGGAGCGCATTCAGTTGACGCATATTTGTAGACGTTCCTTATGTTAAGGCGCTACCAAGGCTTTGAATGGGAAAGCGAGCAATCTATAGTTGATAGATTTTATAACGGTCTGCGCAGCGAGTTGCGTATTCTACTGTTAGGACCAAAGTTATTGGGATTCCGAGCTTTGGTGGAGTCGGTTAGAGCTTTGGAGGTGGAGTTGGGGAAAACTCACCAAGTACCAGTGGATAGGGTACCAAACCCTACATATCCTATAAGGACTGTCTATCGAAAGATGCCGAGAAAAGAGGCTGGGTCATCTACTACCCGAACTACCCTCAATTGTTATTCTTGTGGCAAGAAAGGGCATCTCGCCAGAGAGTGTTGGGAGAGTGCTCAAAAGACAAGGAAAGTTTTGGCAGGAGCAGTCAAAGATGCTATGGCAAAGGATTCGATGGTCAAGTTAACAACCTCAAAATCTGGGTACCGCAGGTGGTACAAGAAGGCGAGGAGGTCGGGTCTAGTCCCTTCCTCTAGCACATCCGGAGTGACTACAGTCCAAACCCCGGATGCATGCTTTGTTTGTGGAAAGCCGGGGCACTATGCCCGGGATTGTTGGAGTGGAGGCCCAATGTCCAAAAAGAAGTCTGGGTCAATATCTGAAGAGAAAGGCAAAGCGGTGGCGTCCGCCGCATCGCTATTTACTCCGGCCCAACCGGGAGTGAACATCCTTGGCCAACAGGAGGTCATGTGGCCGACCGTCGGGTCGTCAGGTATGGTTTAATTGTTAGCAATCTTGCTTCTTTCCTTATGCGTGTTAACTTAGAACTTGAAGTTCTAGGCTTTATTTTGGAATCTTGGTAATCCAGAGAGAGCATAGTTTTGATACGGGAACTTCGCATTCCTGTTATCCGAAGAATCTGTATCGCGTATCGTAGTCTTCCCTTCGATGGTAAAGTGAGCAATCCGGATGGTTTATTACCCAGTAGTCGTCCAGTGTGCGCGGAGATACAGTCTGTGCGGTAAGAGTCTTTTTGAAAGTCAAGGATTCGACTTGCTAGTGTCGCTGTTGCCGTTAGTAGAGTTTGACGTCATCTTTGTTATGGACTAGCTTTCGGGGCAGAAGGCTTTTATCGTTTGCAACCTCAAAGAGACCTAGCTGGGTATTGGGCGGGAGACAACGTTTGTGGAACTGAAGGGATCGAGCAGGACACTGACGTCTGCCCTCCCGGTGGTTAAGACAGTTCGTGCTGGCGCAGAGCTGTTCTTCACGTTAGTGGAGGCTATAACGCCTAAGTCCACTCTGGTAATATCCCAGTGGTTTGTGAGTATCCCGATGTGTTCCCAAACAATCTCTCTGGAGCCCCACCGTAGCGAGAGATCGATTTCACGATTGAGTTGTGCCAGGTGTTAAACATGTGTCACGCTCTCCTTATAGGCTGATGCCTAAGGTGATAGCGGAGTTAAAGGTTCAACTAGAAAAGTTGATGGAGTAAGGGTAGGTGCGTCCAAGCTCGTTTCCTTGGAGCGCACCGGTCCTCTTTACTCAGAAGAAGGACGGGAGCTTGCAATTTTGTATCTGTTGCAGAGAGCTGTGTAAGTTTGCAGAAATAGGACAAGTAATCGATCCAAATGATCGATGATCTTTTGATCAGTTAGTCGGGTCTTCGGTGGACTCAGTACTGGATCGTAAGTTCGGTTACCCTCATCTTAGAATAAGGGTAAGTGTTATCGCAAATGTGGTATTAAGCACGAGTGATGAGCAATCCGAGCCTACGATCGTGCTGTCTTGGCAGTCAAGTGTGGCATTAGTGTTCATAGACCGGATGAGCGGAACGTTCATGGAGTACCTAGTCAAGTTTGTGGTCATCTTCATCGACGACACATTGGGGGAAATTTTAGTGCGAAGGGTATCGCTTCTGAATATCTACTCTTGGTTTTGTGGACGCTAAAAAGGAACCATGTATACACCAAGTTCTCCGAACTCGAGTCTTGGGTTATCCTCGTAGCACTTCTCGGTCCTTTAGTTGGTAGAGTGAGAGCGTGTGGGTCCAGCATTGTTAGTCGCAATACGAGGGTGGCATGTGTTGTCTCGGTAGTGGAAGTCCAGAGTTTCTGGTGTGGACGGCTACTACAGGCGCTTCGTAGAGGACTTCCCGCGGATAGTATTACCCCTCGCATCGTTGTCAAGGAAAATCTTAAAAGGATTGCTTAGATGCACAAGTACGCCCAAGCTGTGAAGGGCTAAAGAGTTGGTCAACCACGATGCCAGTGTTAAGTTCGCCGAGTGGAACCAAAAGTTGTGAGATCTACCGCACTGCCTTAGGCAGTGGATTGGACTGCGTGCTGCTGCAGCGTGGTAATGTTATGGCTTATGGCTCGCATTAGTTGAAAGAGCACGAGGGGAATTGCCCGGTCCGCCATCTGGAGTTCGTGGCCGTGTGTTTTGCACAAAAGTTAGGGAGGCTTTATGTGTATGGTGCAAAAGTCGGTGTCTGTACCGATCCTATGAGCCTGATACATCGATGGGATCGAAAGGATCTGAAATTGAGGCAGCAAAAATGGATGGAGTTCCTGGGGGACTATACGTTCGAAAGTTATTTTGTGCTCGTTGTAAGGCAATGTGTTGCGGATGCGTTGAGACGCAGGGCTTCCGCCCAAGCCAACTAGTTATAGGTTCATGTTGAGGGTTTGACCCGGGAGTTGGAGATGTTAGCTATCTCTTGCGTTGACAAGCAGACTAGCGTCGAAGCATAACTGAACTGGTCGGAAGTCCAGTATGACCTGGCTGATCGTAATTGGCAGACTATGGTTTGTGTAGCTGCATGAAGGAAATCATGGGTGCGGCTCTGTGGGTCAAAATCCCAAGTCGACGGTTGTGGGTAGGCTACCAAGGAAAGACAATCGTTTGTGCAGCCCAAGCATGGGTAATTTATGGGTGGAGTTGTGATACGTCTTACCAAGTACTCAACTCGCTTAGGAGGCACAAGTTGTGCTGATATCTACGAAATTACTTTGGTGGCCGGGGCTCAAGAGAGTCGTAGCGTTGTTTGTGGCTAAGTGCCAGCCTTGCGCCTTAGTGAAGGCAGAGTGCCAAGTGCCGGGGAATTCGTGAATCCTTGCCTAGTTCGGAATAGAAGTTCGACTGGACTGTGTGCATGGTTTGCCAAAGTCTCAGTGGGATAGCGACGCCGTGTAGGTGATCATAATTGTGTTAACTTTAGTGTCGCACTTCATTCCACATAGGAAGGATAATTTGGCGGAGTAACTGGAAAATGTTTTTGGATATCATAGTTAGACTGCATGGTGTGCCCCGCAACATCGTGAGCAATCGAGGTGGGCGTTCTACGTCCAATGATTGGAGGTGGTTACAGAAAGTGCTGGAGACTAAGTTGTAGTTTAGTCCAGTCTTACATCCGCGGACGGATGAGCAGACCGAGTGGGTCAATAGTACATTGGAGGACGTGCTTCGCATGCGCGTTCTAGACTTCGGAAAGTAGTGGGAAGGCCATCTGTTTTGGTAAATTTTGCGTATAACTTTAGCTACCAAGCGAGCCTACAAATGGCGCCCTTCGAGGCCCTGTGAGGTTGAAGTTATCGCATGCCATTGTCGAGGCTAGAAACGGATGACACGAAGTTGTATTTAAAGCAAGAGATGGTAAACACTACCCCTTTGGTGCGAACTATATAAGAACTGTTGCTAATCGCTCAGGGGAGGCAGGCTATGTACTTTAATGCAACGTATCGGAATGTGGAGTTATCGGATGGCGTATAGGAAGTTATAGTCGTTCAAGAGTGTTTCACGGGAGCGACGCTTGGGAAAGCTGAGACCGGTATACCTTGGACCACTTGAGATTTCTAGAGCGGTTTTGTGAGGCGGCGCAAGAGCCTTCGAATTTGATCGTGAATGATCAAGTTTTGGTGGACGAAAGGTTGATGTCTAGGGTCAAACCTGTTCGTTTTGGAGACCGTGAAGTCGAGCAACTTTGTCTCAAGGAAATCAAGATAGTCGTGGTCCGGTGGGGCAATTGCGAATAGCAAGGAGCTCTCTTAGGAATGAGAGCAATCTATGCTGGATGTGTACCCGGAGCTGTTCCGCCTGGGTACCGCTGAGAGTTTCTATTTTCTCTCCTTTATTAATTTCGTGGACGAAATTCTTTTAAGGGGGGAGAGTTGTAACACCCCCGAATCTCAAAAGAGGGACATGTGACGTTTTAAGCCAAGTCTGGGTTTTGGAGCAGGTGTCACGGGCGTGTCACGGGCATGTCACGGGCGTGTCACGGGCGTGTCACGGGCATGACACGGGCGTGTCACGGGCATGACACAGGCGTGTCACAGGCGTGTTCGGCCACGGGTCATGTGGTCGACGTTTTGACGATCGGCGATCGTCGAGTTGAGGCACACGGCCTGGGACACGGGCGTGTCCCAGGGCGTGTCACGCTAGGGAGTTTTCTGAGTCATGCACACGGGCCATGACACGATCACAGACACGGGCGTGTCACATGTGACACGGGCGTGTCGGGTGCTGTGTCGTAGGTCGTGTCCTCCTCGGGAAGCAAGTGTTAGCAGTTGCATACGGGGCGTGACACGGATCGTGACACGGCCGTGTCGCATGCGACACGGGCATGTCGGAGGCCGTGTCGAATGTCGTGTGCCGGTTATCGCGTCAGTCGAGATGGCGAATGGGCGACACGGCCCTGGACCCGGGAGTGTCGCAGGCCGTGTTCGGCCCAGATTTTGTAATATTGGGCTGAATCACAGCCGTTCGATTTCTTGATTTGGGATCCGACGGCTCAGGGCTGTTGATGGTGTGTTATATCCGGGAATAGGGCTTGGAAACCCATATTCCCTTTGAGTTTTATCTCTCTAAAAGTTAGAGAGAAGGGAGAGCAAGGAGGAGGAAGGAGGCCAAGATCCGGTCACCGGCGGAGCTTCGGAGCTCCAAATCACGATCCGAGTCCGGATCCGCGAAGGCGAGGCCGATACGGTGCTTTCCATCTGGCTAGATCATCATGGCGCCGAGGAAAAGCGCAAGGGTAACGATTCTCTTCTTGAGCATGTGAAGCTCTTCTTCTTTTGCATGGGAAAACCCCTCTCTCGCGAGTGTGCGGCAAGATTGTGGTATTTCTTGGGGTAGATATGTAAAGTCCCCTTGTTAGAGTCCGGAATCGTAGTACGGACATAGGCATGATGTGTGAAGCCTACCCGGACGTGTTGGTCCGGATCGGTGATGATTTGCTATACATTGTTGGCCGGAGAAGACTCCGAGCGTCGTGTTTGTTTTTGGGTTGCTATGAGGTAGTATGCATCAAGGAATCCTGGGGATTAACCCCGAGGAGCACCCGGAAATCTGGACGGAAACACATTTCTGTCATATCGGTGGCCTGGGAGCCAACCAGGTACATAGCGGGGCTATGTACCATGTTTGATCGTTATTTGGGACTGGGGAAGCTTAGTCCGCGTCAAAGGCCTAATGGCAATGGCGGGGTGAGCAACGGGCTGTTGTACCCCTAACCGCTCCACCTTCTCGGTTAAAGCGACCTAAAGTTTTACGTGGGACTTACCGAGGTTTGTAGATCGAGTCTAGGCTGCGACTGAGAAGACTAAATGCTCACAAGATTGCCACCCTGGGGGTGGTGGTGGAGTCGAGGACCGGACGGGGTTCGGACTGGCTTCGCCGAGTAAGTGCCCTGAGAGCACGGGGTGTATGGCCGTGTTAGCGTGCACCTGTGATGTGATGCTTATTTTGCTATGTTGCTTGTTTTGCTAACAAGTGTAGGGAAGAAGCTTTGTCGCCCCGGTTTGGGGGCGGAATCGTTATAATTTGGTCAGCATAGCTGACCGTTGCCTTTGTTTACCACCGTGCGGTGGATTGTTGCTTGCAGGTGCTGCGGAGCCGAGAGGTAAATAGCAAGCTAAAGCCCAAGTTGCTGTGCCGGCCCTCAAAGGCCAAGTTTTGAGTGTTTTCCTTTTTGTACTCATGTGTGACCGGCCTGCGTGCCGAGGTTTGGAAGACACTTTTTATTAAGCAAACTCTTGTAAGGCTTTAAGGCCAATATTCGTGTATTAAACATTCCTTGTTTTTAATTGCGTGGACATTCATGTTAGCAGGGTTCTTTATTGTGCAACTTAATAATTGCTTCCGCTAGGTGCTGTGTAGGACATTGTGATTGTTGAATGGTTTCAATGCGTAACCAACCGGTCTGTCCGTAGTATATGGCGTCGGGCCCCGACCGGACCTACTGTTATATACTATGTGACGGATAGGGGTGTTACAGCTTATGTGCCTGAGGTAGGACATTTATTCTCTGAGGTAGGTTCATGTGGTGGATCTGAGAGTATAGCTATTCTCCTAGCTAAAGTGTAGGACTTTGGTGTAACACCCCTGATTTCCGATGTTTATTTTAATTCCTTTAGTGGCGTATTCTTGACGTCAGGGTGTTACGTTGACACATAGTTGATGGGTACCGTTGCTGGAGCGTAACTTTTGCTCATTTGATATATGAGGTTTTGACTTACAATATTAGCTTGGCTAATTTATAGTGTGTTTTTGAGTTTTCTCTTGCGAGTCGAGTTTGTTTTGAAACTCAGTGGAGCCTTTTTGAGATGTTTTGGTGTTTTGGGGATCGGGGAGTCTTTTTTACCCGAGTTTGGTTTGTCGGATTTTGATTTCGACTTCGCTATTAGGTTCGCAGCACCGATATTTTGTTTCGGTTCGAATTTCGTAGAAATCCGAGTTGATTGGATTTATCGGTAATTTGGACATTATTCTAATAATAATATAATATATTATTTATATATGTATATATAGTCCTTCGATGTGACAGAAACCCTATTCATCGTCTTCCTCCCAAGCCGTCGCGCTGTTTTTCCAAAGAGAAGAACAACAAACATTTCTAGGCTTTCGACCGTCGATTGCAGGAGCTTTGGTGCTCGAAATCGTCATCAGAGAGTAGATTCGAACTACCTCGTCGAGATCTACATGTGTGCGATGAGTTTTTCTTGTTTCTTGATTTTTGGACGTTAGGTTATGCGGTTTTGAACCTCTTTTTCCTTGAAAAGTTTCAGGAAGTATAGCCAAGATGTTTTTGCGGCTAGATCCATGAGGAAGGGTTCTTGTGTGGCCTGATTTCTGGAGTTAAAGGCAAGTGGTGATTCCTTCCCCTTGCAAAGAGTTTTCTATGCATTGTCTTGTTGTTTTCTTCTTCCCTCCTTAGAATTAGGAGTAGTGTAAGGATCGGCCAAGTTCAATCAACTAAGTAGTGTAAAATTCCAAGTCAAGTAAAAAGTATAATTCGTCGTACATAACTGCTAGTCTAGGTCAACCCGTCGAGTATATGACAGTTAGTCTAAGTAGGATTCGTCGTGTATGAAAATTAGCCTAAGGTAATTTTGTCATATATGATAGTCTAAGTGTGACAAATTTGTTTAATATGACCTTTATCTTAGGTTTAAAAAATTTTCGAGTATGGTGAGGTTAGCCTGATTGAAATTCGTCAAGTATGGCCTTGGATTAAATCTAATTCATCGAATAGTTTAAGAGTTAAGTGAAGTCAAATTCGTCGAGTAATCTCGACAAATTCGCTGAGTATTATCCTTGGAGTAGAGTGTGTTGACTGAATCAGTCTTAGCGTTGAGTGATCATTGAGACTAAGGCAAATTCGTCGAGTATTCTCGATGAATTCGTCGAATGTCAACCTTGGCGTTGAGTGAATCTACCTTGGAGTTGAGAGCGTCGAGTAGTCTGCGAGACTAAGTCAAAAGCATCGTGTAATCTCGATGAATTCGCCAAGTATTTTCCTTGGCGTTGAGTGTATTGACTGAATCAGTCTTAGCGTTGAGTGATCCTTGAGACTAAGGCAAATTCGTCGAGTATTCTCGGCGAATTCATCGAATGTCGGCCTTGGCATTGAGTGAATATTCCTTGGCGTTGAGAGCGTCAAGTAGTCTACGAGACTAAGTCAAAAGCGTCATTTAATCTTGACGAATTCGTCGAGTATTGTCAGTTTGGTGTCGAAAGCATCGAGTGAACCAAATAGCGTTGAGTGCTTTGAGTGTTACTGACTTTGGCGTCGAGTGCGTCGAGTGGACTCAGCGAGGCGTCGAGTGAAAGCGTTGAGTGAAGTAAATTTCGCTGAGTTAAGTCCAGGCGTCGAGTGAGACTGCTTTGGCGTTGAGAGCGTTGAGTGAACTCTAGATTCGTCGAGTATACTCGATGAATTTTCAGTAGACTTGGGTAAATTTTGTCGATTCGTTGAGTATCAAGGTTATGTTAGCTGAATCATCGAGTATCATTTAGTTAGTTAATTTTTGCTAAGAATATTTGTCGGGTGTCTACTGTATTCGTGGAGTATACTTAACGAATCAGTATGGACTTAGTTTTCTTGTCGAATTGAGCCAATTCGTCGAGTTTGGGCCTTAGGGTGGATTTCAGGATTTTTCTTCCCTCTTGCCATTAGAGGAGCCTAGTGTTTTGGTTGGGGTTTTTTAGGTGTTTATGGATATTTATGTGTGGCCCACGGTTGGCAGTAGATAAAGGACCACCAACCTAATATTGGCTCGTGAATCATTGGACTTGGTGGGTTTTCTTATGGTGTTTTCTCTTGGACTGTTGGGTTGCGTTAGACACTGTGGCCTCCACCACAGTGCCTTTTGTGAGATGTTCTGACTGTCGAGTTATGTTGGACATTGTGGTCACCACTGCAATACCTTTTGAAGATGTTTGGGTCTGTTAGTTTGTGTTTGACATTGTGGCAACCGACTCAGATTTGTTTTCTTTATCAATGTTAATGATTCATGTGTTTAGAGTTGTTCAGTCTCTTTCTTCTCAATGTTTATACATATGTCTATATGCTTACTCTTGCAGATATTCTCAAAGCATGGCTTCATTTCGCACTTGGTGCAATTTCTCTTACTCTACTGTTGAGAATTCTTCTTTACTTGTTATAGTTTGCCCTATTAGTTGAGGTTTGTCAGTCACTCCTGTGGTTGGGGTCAGTAACCCCTTTTGCCTTCTTTTGATAATTATCTACTGATGATTTTAGTTGTCACTTGTATATTCTTGCTGAGGTATTCTTCTCTTTGGAATGCCTCATGTTTGGAGCAGTAGCTGGTTGAGCAGCTAGGGTTGATGTTGCGGTGTTCAGCTGTTGTTGCAGTCGTCTTCCCTCACCTTTGTGAGGTAGTGTTGTTGTTCTGTTAATATTTCAGACATAGCTGCTTTCCTTTTGTGGGTTCATGCTAGGTTGTTGACGCCCACAAGAGTTTTTTTTATATTGTTAAGTTACTTGCTAGCTGCTTAGTCTCTTCTTAATGACTAGTTGATTTTACTTGCTCTCTGGGAAGGTTTTACGCTAGGATTGCATGTTAGTTATTTTAAAAGTATCATTTTGACTATCTCATTCATAGCATGGTTTCAAACCAAAGTCACTATATTTTAACGTACGTAAAAGCTATTTTTATATTTATACTAAATCTAGAGGTATGCATATCATGAGTTGTCCTATTTGGATGTTTATGCTCATGTAGGATGTTAATCAATATAAATAAAGTATTTTCTGTAGTGTATATTTATATTTTCACTTATGGACTAGTTGATACACTGAGCCGAGGGATACGACCATTTAAACTGAACTTAAATTACATTTTTCCTCATAATAGACTTAAGGGTTTCTTATAAGGTGTTAGGTTTGGGTTCGTGCCTAATCACCTGCAGTTATCCCCTGCATGGCGTGGCATCATGACATGTGTTTTCTCTTACTCTGATATATTATTTAAATGTGGAGAAAATGCGGGTTGTGACATTTGGATTAAGTATAAGGTAGGTGATCATAAGGATCACTGAGCTGTAGGAGATTTTATCTCTAAGCTGTAGGGCCTTGGGCCTGAGGTAGGACTTGGAGCAGTCTGAGAGATCATGAGGGATCTGTGTTGTAAGCTCTTTGAGCTGAGATTAGAGAAGTTGGTCTAGTCTAATATACTGTTAGAAAGGTGAGAGGATCAGTGGATGTACCCATACCTTGGGTGTGATGTTGTATATTCTTGAAAGCAAGACAAATAATTTAAATCACAACACACTAAAATAAGAAAGTAGTCAAAAGACTAAGAAACCTATTCACCCGCCCTCTAGGTGTAAAGCTACTCTTGAAACAAAGACTTTCTATAAGCATGACTTCCTCTACAAGAAACATGATGTCGACAACAGGGGCATTGTGGGTCTGGTTGTCATGTTTCTTGCATGTTGTTTGGTCCGTGATGGGGTGCAAGAAGATGTTAGTGTCAGACAATTCGTCTTGCGATGGGATCCTTAGAGCGGGCGGGGTCTTCATGCATTATCTGACTCGGGATTTGCGGTGGTTGATCTCTTGGTGCAGTATCTGCATTAGGATTTCAATGAGCTCTTGAGTTTCCCAACAAGGTTAACACCCTTGTATGGGGCTCCCTTATCAGGCGTCTGCATTCTGCCTCCGATGCTGGGGATGTGGCGACGGTAGATCCTCCCTGAAGCGAGACATTGTCTGCGGACAAGTCGGCAGGGGCTGGATTGGTGTGCTCCTTTAGTGCTACATTACTAGCAGCTTGCACACTCTTCTTTATCATTAATGTTGGTCGAGCGTGCTTGTGCGAGGAAAGCGTTGATTTCTTGGTGTTATTGCAGAGTTTTGGAATAATTTCCCACAGACGGCTCCAAACTATTCCAGGTCGCTCGGTCTTTCCCCGGTCCAGAGAAATCGGACCACCTTAGCTCGAAATTGGACCGGGCGTGCAAATAGTCAAAGTAACTGCATCAAATGACAATAAATTTTTTTGACGTGGAAAACTCGAAAAGGGTGAAAAACCACATGGCTGGATCTATGCCGAGCCAAAATCCACTAGTATTTTTGGAGTTTACAAGAATTGAGATATTTGATCTCGGAGGGTGACATACCGCTTCTCTTTTACAATAGCAAAGTAAAAAATAGTAAAAGAGACTAAGTCCTCAGAGTCTCTATGAAAGAGCTCCGACCTCAAAATGGCGTCGGGTTCATAGAACCTGGATGGGAGCATTCCAGTTGGAAAATTGATGTTTTTAGTTATCTACCTAAATCACCTAGAGGGTTTGAATAGGTGAGGTCTGCGTCTTTTTGTGGAATAAAAATTGAACGAACGAAGCGCAGAAAATAAGTAAACAAATCACAGAGAACACCAGATCTATAGTGGTTCCCCAATCTTGGGTACGTCCACTCTCCACCTCATCGATCTAGTAATACGATAGACTCGACTACTTCACTATTACCTCGGATTGAAAACTAATCCTACAACTTGGAACAAAGTTCCTATAACTCGGAACAAAAAAACACTCCTACAATAACTCGCAGAATATCTCCTACAACTCGGAGTAAAACTCCTACAATAATATAATAAATTTACAATCAGAAAAACTATCTTATCTTCACAGATCTGGTTGAACTCGCCTTCTTCCTTCGTGAAAAATTAAACAGCCCTTATCAAAAAAGATGAGGAAGAAATCTGAGAAACCTTGGATCTGAGAACTTTAGAATCAACACGATCAAGGAATAGATCTGAAGATGTCGAAAATCTTGATCTGCTGAAACTTCTTGTTCTGAATCTCTGGATCGAGAGAGAAGACCGACGAAGAAGATAGAGCGGCGGCAGTGGCGCTTCTCGATTTGGAAATATAAGAATGATTCAGAAACTTTGATATTCTTCTTGTTAGGGTTAATCGATTTGATAAGATCTTTTATAGGACAAGCCTAACGGTCATAATCATAAAGACTGCACACGTGGACCAATAATAAATGAGATTAGTTTGAAATCATTTCCATCGAACTTAACGAAAAATTTCAAAAAATTATCTTCATTTTTCGAGTGGATAAAAGACTACTCGAGTAATAACTTTTACTTCTCAAGAAAAGAGTATAAGGTTCTCGAGAACAAGACTTAGAGAAAACACTGGAAACAATTCCTGGCTTCTCGAGAAGTAACTTCTGTTACTCGAGAAATAGAAAATGACTACTCGAGAACTAACTGGACTTCTCGAGAATAAGTTATTCTTCTTGAGTACTAGACTTCTGTTTCTTGAGATAAAGTCTTGGCCTTCTCGAGTAATGGCCTTAGCTTCTCGAGTACTAGACTTAGAAAAATTCTGAGCTAGATTTTTTTGTTCCAATAGATAGGTGAAAGTTCACCTAGTGTCAACTACCTTCACCTATGGGGGGGAATAGGTGTCTTGCAGCGTATTTGCGGAATTAAAATTGTACCTGCACCAGAAAACAAAACAACACAGCACAGAAAGGACACAAGCAATTTATAGTGGTTCCCCGATTTGGGTACGTCCACTTTCCCCCTTCGACCTATCTCCCAATCCAGGGACGACTCGGTCACTTCACCAACAGGATTGAAATCCAATCCTTGCACTATCGGAAGGAACCCTTCCACACGTAGGAGTCAACACTCCCACAACACGGGTTGCACCCAACCCTACAACTAGGAACCAAATGTTCCTTTACAATGAAAAAGAAATTGAAGTGTATAAGAAATACAAACACTTTGAAGATCTAGGTGTCCCTTTTCGTTAGACTACTTATTCTTGTAGGCAACGAAAAGTCCACAACCCTTGATCTTTCTTGGAGAGAATCTCCCCGAGACCGGCGGCAGCAAAGGGCGGCAGCAAGGCTCTCGGTGTTGGCGGCGGCAACTGAAAACAGCAGCTATGCAATGGAGATTCAATCTTCTTAGTGAAGTCGGCAAGGTCTTCCAACGGTCACACTAGGATCGATCGTCTCGATCGATTCGGACGGGGATGGATTTCCCTATCTCAAATCAAGAGACAAAAGATCTCTGGTTAGACGCGTGAGACGCTGTGCAAGACTTGGCTTCTGTCACCGTGGATCTGGAGGAGATCGAGATCAGCTACGGTGACCACTGCACGAGCGGCGGCGACGGAGGCGGAGCAGGTTCGCGAATTTAGGGTTAGTCGGCGGCTCGGCTTTCGTATTCTATATCTGTAACTCATTGTACACAAATACCTGTGTATTTATACAATAGGTCATGGAGATGACCGTTGTGGGCCCCACCAAAGCAAAGACCAAAGTCCGGTTCAAATAGCTGCAGGTAACATGGACCGGTCCAGGAATTCGGAAAAATCGCCCAAGGCAAAATCGGCGAGAATCGTAGGTGATTCTCGACGAATCGGCGAGAATCACTTACGATTCTCGCCGAATTCTACTTGGCGAATTCTGGCTGCACAGGTTATAGAGGCCGGGGAGAATCGACGGGAATCACATTTGATTCTCTCCGAATCGTCGAGAATGCAAAGTCATTCTCGACGAATCAGCGAGAATCACTTAGTGATTCTCGACGATTCTGCCTTAGAGAATTTTCTGACTGCGTCGAGACAGCCGGCCCAACCTGGCGAGAATCATCTAGTGATTCTCGACGACTCGTCGAGAATCACTAGTGATTCTCGACGAATCAGCGAGAATCACTTAGTGATTCTCGACGATTTACACTTAGACGATTCTCGTCTTTCAACCCGTGAGCTAGTCTTTGGCCCATCCTTGCTCCTTGTCTGCTCTTGCTTTATCATAGCCCTGTACTTGAAATTAAGTACACCCCAATAGAGAGAGTACACGTAGGCCAACACACTGATCTGCTCAACGAGGGATTACGTCGCGCAGACCCGTGTATATTGACCCACTGCACCCTGACATTGGTGTGTACTTAGCATGGAATAACTGCAAGCACAACTTAAAAGATTTCATCAAACACACTGTCTATTTACCTTAGCTTGTTCAGGGGCTTCTTCAAATCAGGTACATTGTGGATACAATACCCAACAATCTCCCCCTATTTGAAGAAGCCTAAACCCTACAAGCTAAGGTGAATAGAGCATATAGGAATGAAAATCATAAACTTTAAATTGAGTTGAGAGAGATATTCATTACCAATTACTTGAGAGCAAACTTGGAGCCACCTTAGCCTTAGCCGAGAGGGTAATCTCCCCCTTTTCGGCTTCTGCAAATCTGGGTCTGGTGCATTTGACACCATGCTCCCCCTCAGTTCTTGTACCTTTGCTTTCACTAAATTCCTAGCAGAGGCTCCCCCTAGACGCATGAGCCTTGAGCTTCTGTAGTCTTCATTCCTCGTAGTTTAGCATCCCAAATTCAGTTTTGAACATACTGAACTTGGCCTCGTCAAGGGGCTTTGTGAAAATGTCTGCAATCTGCTTGTCAGTGGGAACATAGCAGAGAGAGATGTCCTTGTTCTCCACGTGCTCCCGAATGAAGTGGTAGCGCACTTCAATATGCTTCGTTCTGCTGTGCGATACCGGATTGTTGGCAATAGCAATTGCACTTGAGGAGTCGCAGTACATTGGTACTTCCTTGAACTAGAGGTCATAGTCGGCTAACTGGTTTCTTATCCATAGGAGTTGTGCGCAACAGCTGCCAGCCGAGATGTACTCAGACTCTGTAGTGGAGGTTGCTACACAATTCTGCTTCTTGTTGTTCCATGAAATAAGCCTTCTTCCCAGGAATTGACATGTCCCGGAAGTGCTTTTCCTGTCATCCCTACTCCCTACAAAATCAGCATCTGAAAAACCTATTAGCTCGACATCATTGTTTCTCGGGTACCACAAGCCAAGATTGGGGGTACCTTTAAGGTATCTTAGAATTCGCTTTGCAGCGACATAGTGAGATTCCTTAGTGTTCACCTGATATCTGGCACAGACACATGTGGAGAACATGATATCCGATCTACTGGCAGTAAGGTAGAGCAGGATCCAATGATGCTTCTGTATTTGGTTTCATCGAAAGGTTTACCTTTCTCATCCTTATCCAGAGACATAGTGGATCCCATTGGAGTCCTCATAGAGGTTGCATTCTCCATTCCGAATTTCTTGAGGAGTTCATTTGTGAACTTCGTCTGAGAGATGAAGATTCCATCCTCAGACTGTTTCACTTGAAGTCCCAAGAAATACTTTAGCTCTCCCATACTGCTCATTTCAAACTTTCCTTGCATAAGTTTAGAGAACTTTTTGCAAAGATTGTTGTCCGTTGAGCCGAATATAATGTCATCGACATAGATTTGCACCAGCAAGATCTTGCCTTTGACTTCCCTAAGAAACAATGTCTTATCTATTTTTCCTCTAGAGAACTTATTCTCAAGAAGAAAACTAGACAAGGTCTCATACCAAGCTCGAGGAGCTTGCTTTAAACCATATAGAGCTTTATTGAGAAAATATACATGATTAGGATAAGTAGGATTGACAAAACCTGGGGGTTGAGCGACGTATACTTCCTCTTTCAGGTCTCCGTTCAAGAAGGCTGATTTCACGTCCATTTGATAGACAGTGAATCCTTTGTGCGAAGCATACGCCAGGAACAATATGATGGCCTCGAGGCTTGCCACTGGTGCAAAGGTCTGGTCGAAGTCAATCCCCTCCTCCTGTCGGTAACCTTGAGCCACTAGCCTGGCCTTGTTCTTTATGATGACACCATGTTCATCCAGTTTGTTTCTGAAGATCCACTTGGTGCCAATCACATTCTGCTTTTGTGGTCTGGGAACCAGCGTCCAAACGTTGCATCGTTCGAATTAATGCAATTCATCTTGCATGGCCAAAATCCATGCAGCATCTTTATTCGCCTCGTCGAACTTCTTTGGCTCAACCTGTGACAGGAAGCTAAGATGCAAAATCTCGTTAATGGTACCTCTTCGAGTTCTGACCCCGTCACGAGGATCTCCGATGATCTGATCTCTAGGATGATCCCTCACGTGTCTGAGCTCAAGAAGTCTGGCGTCAGGAGCTTCGACTACTTCTTGGGCATCTCCTTCTTCTAAAGGATTTGCACCATTTTGATCTTCAACTTCTCCGATCGGCGTTGATGTGGAGACCTTGATGTATTTTGGAGTTGCATCTTTCTCGGGATCATCCAGTTGTAACTTTTCGAGTCTGGCACTTGCATCTTCAGGAAGACAACTAGAAGTCTTGCAATTAAGCAAACTTCCTTCATCAAATACAACATTTATTGATTCCTCTACCACTAGGGTTTTCTTGTTAAAAACTCTATAAGCCCTTCTATGGCTACTATACCCCATGAATATGCCTTCGAAGCATTTTTCACCAAACTTAGTACGAGGGTACTTCCCATTATTCAGTACATAACATTTGCAGCCAAAGATCCTCAGATAGGACATGGTTGGTTTCTTGCCTTTCAGTAGCTCATAAGGAGTCATACGATGGCTCTTGTTGATCAACGCCCGGTTTTGTACATGACAAGCCGTATTGACAGCCTCGGCCCAGAAGTATTCTGGGAGAGAAGCGTCATTCAACATTGTCGTGCACGCCTCAATGAGTGTTCTATTCCTCCTCTCCGCCACTCCATTTTGTTGAGGAGTGCGAGGGGAGGAATACTCATGAAAGATACCAAGTTCTTCACAGAACTCTGTCATAGCCCCAGACTCAAACTCTGTTCCGTGGTCACTTCTGATTTTGACCACTGAGCAATTAAGTTCGTTCTGTATCTGCTTGACAAAACTGGTGAAGATGTCAAACGTATCAGACTTGCGCTTTTAAAAGAACACCCACGTAAACCGAGAGTGATCGTCTACAATCACTAGCGTATACGACTTCCCTCCTAAGATATGAACTTGCATTGGACCAAACAGGTCCATATGCAGAAGATAAAGACATCTGGAGGAGTCTTTGTCTGGGATGCCCTTAAAGGTAGCCTGAGTCTGCTTGCCCATCTGACATGCAGGACATGGACTATCTTTAATGCACTTAATAATGGGAGCATCCCTTACTAAGTCTTTGGAAAACAGCATATTAATTGTCTTGTAATTAATGTGTGCCAATCTCTTGTGTCATTTTTCACAAAGAGATGCACTGCCTTTTGCAACGAGGCATACTGGGGTAGACGAATCTAAACTAAGAAAATCTAAACAGAAAATATTTCTGCTCCTAATGCCAGTTAATACAGTCTCCGAAGAATCACATGATATTATCAGGCATTTATCCTTGTAGAACTTAACGTCATACCCTTTATCACATAACTGGCTTACGCTGATCAGGTTATGATTTAACCCTTCAACATAAGCTACGTTAGTGATAGAGAGTATACCGTTGGAAATCGTACCGTAACCTCTGGTGACTCCCCGATCAGATCCCCCAAATATGACTTTGGGTCTATTCTCGACTGGAGAGTACTCCCGCAGCATGCTTCTTGTCCCGGTCATGTGACGGGAGCATCCACTGTCCAAATACCAAATAGGAGTTTTGTTGGCCTTTGGACATTCCTGCAAAACAAAATTAATTTGCCTTAGGAACCCAATCGTACTTGGGTCCTAGATTTTTCGTTAGCATACTCCCCCTCGGTTGGTTAGCCCTACGAGAGGTCGGCCTCGCATTGCCAACATGAGGAGTCTCGATATTACTCGGATTAAACCAACAATCCATGGCAAAGTGACCAATTTTGCCACAGCACCAGCAGTCAAACCTGTTATACCTCTTCTTGGGCGCCTGCTTCACCCTTGAAACGTGGGGTTCAGCCGGGGCCGAAGACCTGGAGGTGGAGGCATCATGATGACCACAGTCACATGACTTCTTCACCTCTTGGCTTTTCAGTGTAACAGGCTTGGCCTTAGGTGCCTGCTTCCTATTATGGCCGCTAGAGAATTGACCATAATTTCCCAAGTGGATTTCCTCATAAGGTGCCTTGAAGACACTCTCACTGAAGTTACGGGGAAAGGTCCACCCATCATATCGGCTCTTCGGCTTTGCAACCGAGGGCCTGAAGTGATGGCCATATGTTGACTTAAAGTCATGTTGGTTACAGGGAAAGCTAGGCTTTCTGAACTCAACAGGGCTGAGTGGGGCCTTTCCTTTCTCAGCAGCAGAGGCTTTCTTGGCAGCCTTATTCTTCCTCTTGTTCCTGTTTCTCCTGTATGAGGAGCTAGATACCCCTACATGCCCCAAGCCAGCTCCTTTGGCCTGAGCAGAGAAGGTATCAACTAATGGAAGAACAGTTTTTGGCATGGAGAAGCTCTTGACGATCTTCCTTTCTGCCGCAAGTAGTTCTTCCAACTTGTCGACTTCCTCCTGCTTAAGATCAAGGAGCTTAAGAGACTCTGAATGCTTTGAAGTCAGGTCCAAGTGCTCCTGTCGGAGGGAGATCAAACTGGTGATCTCTTCCCTCAGGGATACACTCTCACCTTTAAGGAATTTAACTTCCTTTTTCTCAGCCTTCAGTCTCTTTCGACATTCCACGAAAGTATTGAGCAGAAGCTCATACTTATCGAGGAGCTCAGCTTCACGGGCAGAAGGGCTATCTTCAGGGTCATCATCCTGAGACTCAGGATCAGATTCAGAGTCGGAGAGAGGGGTGTGAGCTTTTACCTTCCCAGTAAATGGGGGGCAATCTCCTTCCGAGTCACAGCGACCCATTAGCCCAAAGTAGGCTTCCTCGTCATCGCTGGTGTCTGATGTGTCAGATTCACTCAGCGTCTTTGGCTTCTTCGCGATGTAACTCCTCTCCTTCTTCTTGTCTCTTGAGGACCTGTGCTCCTCTCCCTTTCCCTTTTCCCTCTTGCCTTGATGGCAGTCGGCCACGACGTGTCCTGGCTTGTTGCAACCAAAGCAAATAATGTCAGATGAGCGGTGTTTGTTCGGTTTGGAAACATACCTGTCAGAAGAATAGTTCTTCTTATGATCCCTTAAAGAGGAGCCGTTTCTCTTTCTCTGATTCCTCAGCTTGAGGAACTTCTTGAATTCCCTTGTGATAAGGGATAAGTCTTCCTCAGACAATTCTGAGCCGGAGGAGCTTGGCTCAGAGTCTTCCTCTTCATCCTTCTTCCACGCACGGGAAGAGGCAGCACCCTTGCCCTTTCTGGAATAAATGGCTTTCAGGGCCACCGTCTTTTCCTTGGCCGCGGCTTTCTCTGCTTCCTCTTCAGCCTTCCTTGTGTTCAACTGAAGCTCATAGGACATGAGCTTCCCGAACAGAATCTGAGGGTCGGTTTCCGCAAGTCTGCCAAACTCGCGGATGGCGCAGATCTTTGTGTCCCATTCCTTAGTGAGGGACCTAAGGAACTTATCATTGAGTTCACCGTCAGTGAACACTCTTCCATATCCTTTGAGTGCATTGACGATCTTGAGGAAGTTTTCGAAGGTAACTCCGATCTCCTCCTTTGGCCCTTGCCTGAAGGCCTCATATTTTTGATTGAGGAGGGATCTCCGATCGTCCCTCACTTCATCTGTGCCCTCAATTAGGACAATCAGACAGCTCTAGAGATCCTTGGCTGTCCTGCAGTTGCAGAAGTTCTGCATCATAGAGTCGTCAACTGCGCTTACCAGGATGTTCTGAGCTTTCTTGTCGAGTCCGAACAGCACCATTTCGTCCTTGTCCATTTCCGAAAGTTTCTTGGGCACTTTCTTGGTAGGATCAATGGTGGAGGCCTTAGTGGGAATGTAAGGTCCCTCCTCCACTATCATGAAGAGACGGGGGTCGACTGCTTCCATGTAGAATCTGATTCTTTCCTTCCAGATAGGAAAGTTCAGTCTGGTGCATACTGGGATTTTGCCGGAGTGCTTGAGTCCGTTCATGGAAGATATCGGTCTTCTTCTTGACACTGGTGGCAGGACTCTACTCAAGGTGTGAACCTTTTTGATGAGTAACCTCCCTCTGATACCACTTGAAAGTTCACCTAGTGTCAACTACCTTCACCTATGGGGGGAATAGGTGTCTTGCAGCGTATTTGCGGAATTAAAATTGTACCTGCACCAGAAAACAAAACAACACAGCACAGAAAGGACACAAGCAATTTATAGTGGTTCCCCGATTTGGGTACGTCCACTTTCCCCCTTCGACCTATCTCCCAATCCAGGGACGACTCGGTCACTTCACCAACAGGATTGAAATCCAATCCTTGCACTATCGGAAGGAACCCTTCCACACGTAGGAGTCAACACTCCCACAACACGGGTTGCACCCAACCCTACAACTAGGAACCAAATGTTACTTTACAATGAAAAAGAAATTGAAGTGTATAAGAAATACAAACACTTTGAAGATCTAGGTGTCCCTTTTCGTTAGACTACTTGTTCTTGTAGGCAACGAAAAGTCCACAACCCTTGATCTTTCTTGGAGAGAATCTCCCCGAGACCGGCAGCGGCAAAGGGCGGCGGCAAGGCTCTCGGTGTTGGCGGCGGCAACTGAAAACAGCAGCTATGCAATGGAGATTCAATCTTCTTAGAGAAGTCGGCAAGGTCTTCATACGGTCACACTAGGATCGATCGTCTCGATCGATTCGGACGGGGATGGATTTCCCTGTCTCAAATCAAGAGACAAAAGATCTCTGGTTAGACGCATGAGACGTTGTGCAAGACTTGGCTTCTGTCACCGTGGATCTGGATGAGATCGAGATCAGCTACGGTGACCACTGCACGAGCGGCGGCGACGGAGGCGGAGCAAGTTCGCGAATTTAGGGTTAGTCGGCGGCTCGGCTTTCGTATTCTATATCCGTAACTCACTGTACACAAATACCTGTGTATTTATACAATAGGTCATGGAGATGACCGTTGTGGGCCCCACCAAAGCAAAGACCAAAGTCCGGTTCAAATAGCTACAGGTAACATGGACTGGTCCAAGAATTCGGAAAAATCGCCCAAGGCAAAATCGGCGAGAATCGTAGGTGATTCTCGACGAATCAGCGAGAATCACTTACGATTCTCGCTGAATTCTACTTGGCGAATTCTAGCTGCACAGGTTATAGAGGCCGGGGAGAATCGGCGGGAATCACATTTGATTCTCGCCGAATCGTCGAGAATGCAAAGTCATTCTCGACGAATCGGCGAGAATCACTTAGTGATTCTCGACGATTCTGCCTTAGAGAATTTTCTGACTGCGTCGAGACAGCCGGCCCAACCTGGCGAGAATCATCTAGTGATTCTCGACGACTCATCGAGAATCACTAGTGATTCTCGACGAATCAGCGAGAATCACTTAGTGATTCTCGACGATTTACACTTAGACGATTCTCGTCTTTCAACCCGTGAGCTGGTCTTTGGCCCATCCTTGCTCCTTGTCTGCTCTTGCTTTATCATAGCCCTGTACTTGAAATTAAGTACACCCCAATAGAGAGAGTACACGTAGGCCAACACACTGATCTGCTCAACGAGGGATTACGTCGCGCAGACCGTGTATATTTACCCACTGCACCCTGACATTGGTGTGTACTTAGCGTGGAATAACTGCAAGCACAACTTAAAAGATTTCATCAAACACACTGTCTATTTACCTTAGCTTGTTCAGGGGCTTCTTCAAATCAGGTACATTGTGGATACAATACCCAACAATAGGCTACACATGAGTTAACACCATGAATCACACAATGAGGTATTATATTGTATGGTCCTGTGTTTGGTGACTCATTTTAGACTGACATTGGTCTACACTTGGCAATTATATTCTGCAAACACATAACTCAAACAGGGCATCAAATACAACTTAATTCATCTTAGTTTAATGGTGACTTCATACAAATCTAGGTATCTCCCCCTATTTGTAGAAGTCAAGACCCTCTACACTAAGGTGAATTACATCAAGATAAACAACTAAAGTAACTAGTAAACATAGTGATAATAATGATAAGGTGCTAAGCAAAGAAAAATCAAATCATCAAAATTAAAGATTTATATTTATAGATTTGTCTAAGAAATCCAATTCAACAAAATCTCATAAAAAAAACTTTTTGATCATCTATTGTTCCTTGCTTTGTTATTGTTGCTGTCTCTCCTTCTTTTCTTGTTGCCTCTTCTGATAACTGAAAGGTTTGGGATAATATTTGGGAGGTTTAGGAGGAGCTTTAGGATTGTTCTTTCCATACTCTCTGTCATATAACCTTCTCTTGGTCAAAGATTTCTCATACAGTTCCCATTCATGAGAGCTGTAATGATCATTTCTGCTTTCATTATAGTCCATGACAAGTTTGAGAGTATCAAGAATAAGAGATTTGGAGGTTGGGCTTCATATTTCAGCAAATTCTTGGGTTCTTCTTATTTCTGCTTCTAGATTAGGAATGGTCCTGCTGGCAGAGGCACCATCATCATATTTTCTTCTCTTAGAAATTTGTGTTTCAGGAGGTACTAGAGGAGGAATATCTGTCTGTTCAGATTCCCAAACTTGAGCATAAGTTTCTGGAGGTGGTGCATCTGAGCCTTGAAGTCTTGGAGAGAGAGTTGGCTGCTGGACTGGAGGATGTTGAGCAGTTGGATTCAGATGGTGTGGAATAACATTTGGATTGACTTGAAAATCAGGAAAGATCTGGTTGTGCATCCAAATAGTTGTATCATATGTGTGAAACTTGACACCATCTATCTGGTTCTAGAAATCAGCATGAATTTCAGTCAACTTTTCTTCCCAAAGAGTTTTCATGTTAGTATCAGATTTTTCTAAGTATTCTTTCACTAGATTCTCCCCCTTTCTGACTTCTATGGTTAGGGTGGCAATTGCTTCCTCTTTGAATGTTCCAACTTCTTCACATATCTTTAAAGTATGTTCTTGAGCTTTCTTTTCCAGTTGGATTTGATTGTTTGTTAAGGTTACTGACTGATCCATCACCTGACCAATACTGGTGATGGTGTGGTCTAGAGCTTTCCCACCTATTTGGAAGAGGTGTTTAACCTCATCAGTATTGTGCTGGATTTCTGCAAATCATCTGCTCATCTCTTTCTCTAAAGCAGTTACTTTCTCAGTTACAACTTTAAGAGATTCATCAAAATAAGCTCTTTGTTGTGCTAGCATTAGCTCTATCTTACCAAGAATGGAATCATCAACATGTGTTTCATCTTGAGAAGGTGGAGGATGAGGAGTTACTATAGGAGCTGACCAGGTAGGGATTTCTTCAATGAGAACTGAGCTCCAAGCTCTAGTGGTATGAATCAAAATATATCCTTCCTCACTAAGAATGGTAGGAAGGGAGAAGTCCAGGCTCTTGAGAGGAGCCTCAGCTAGTTCAAAAGTTCCTTCTCTTTCATCAAAAATCAACATTGTTTCTTCTTCTTGCACATCTGTAGTAGGAGACAAATGATCAGGAAATTCTTGTTCAAACTGGTGGTCAGATGGAGATGGTTATGGAAGAGGAGATTTCTCTGTATGGATAGGGAAAGGAGGCTCTTTAGAAGTGAGTTCTTCTATAATTTTACTGATATCTTCCTCTGTAGATAAGATTTGTTCTTGAACTTGAGCATCTGTTAGCAGATCTTCAACAGGAGTAGTAGCAGGTGGAGCAACATCTGGAGGAGGGGTAGAATGGCTTGCCTCTAGGGTTGAAGGAGCAGGCTCCCTCTCAAAAACTGCACCAGATGTGCCAGCTACATGATGTAGAGGGGAAAATGGGGTCCTGTCCTCATCCTTTGGGTGATCAAGTGCTTTTGCAACTTGAGCAGGGTTCTTG
Organism: Platanthera zijinensis; assembly: GCA_039513925.1. Classification (NCBI taxonomy): domain Eukaryota; kingdom Viridiplantae; phylum Streptophyta; class Magnoliopsida; order Asparagales; family Orchidaceae; genus Platanthera; species Platanthera zijinensis. Next base: position 80,920,836 of record CM077095.1, on the reverse strand, counting down.
AGCTTGATTTCCCATCTTTGAATTGAGGATATGGAAACTTTCTTCATATGGTGTAGGGTTGTACCTTTAGAGGGATCAAAGACTTTTGGGTTGAATTCATGAAGTAGAAGAGATATAGTCCTAGAATAATTTGGTATTTGTATGCTTTCCTTGATCTTGTTGAAAATCATCATCCCCACTGGAACTTCTTTCTGCAAATCACAGCTGTCATCATATCGAAGATATCGTTTGTAATGAAGCTAATATAACTAGTGCGATAGAGCAGGATCTTTCCAAGAATATCCACAAGAAGCTTACTCTCTGCATTTAGATCAGGATAGCGAATAGTGTTCACATCAGCAGAGACACCACAAAAAGCACAAGTTGATGAGTCTCATTTATATAGTGATTTTTGGACTCATCTGGGCTAGTTTTCTTTCGCATGCACTTCACTTTTAGTTCGTTATCGTATATATTTCATCTAATCTTTATCTCCATAGGAAGTGGACTCTTAGGCTCGTGGTTGTGTATTTTTGTTACTTTTATGAATTGTACTTCTTTTTGTAATTGCTTGAAATGTCTGCACATATCAGTGGTTTGTTTTTCCTGCTGGTAAAATGGTGGCGTGTGTTCTGGGATTGCTTGTGATTGGTTTCCTCCTAAGGGACACTGATCGTGCATTTTTACACGCGCACGGTCAGTGGACTCCTTAGCGCATAACCACTGGTCGTGCGCGGTCTGTCCATCAAATTCCCAAACAGTACATGCACACTGCGCACGATCATTGGATTTATTGTGCACGACAACTGGTCATGCCCCATTGATCGTGCGCGCTATTCTCCATTTTGCCAAGTTTTGTCTGGGGCAAACACACTATCACTGGCCCTAGTGCGCACGACCATTGGTCGTGCGCCACTGATCATGTGAATTGATTCCAATTTTTACCAGGTTCTACCTTGACAATACACACGATCACTGGACATTGTGTTCACGACCACTGGTCGTGCGCTAGTGATCATGCGCATTGTTATTTCTGCAATCTAAAAATTTGCAGGTTCCGCCCTAATTCGGGGAGAGTGGACTTTTTTCCGCCATTTTCGTCTCCGAAGAGGGTTTCCGCCGATCTCCTTCATCCTCCACCATAGGGAGGGACTCTTGGCAAGCTTTCAACACCAAATTCAAGCCATAGCTTCCTCTCGGCCTCCTCCTTCATCCTTGAGCTTCAAGACGGGTTTGACCTAGCTTTCTCCATCAAGATTTGAGGAGTTTGTGCCATCCTCCACCGGATCGTGACACGAAGAATACAGGTCCATTGGGAGTTAGTGACAGTCTCCTCTACCCCGGACGCAGTTGAGGACCGAGCTTGGATGCGGACTGACAACCCAGTGATTCCTTTCGTGAATCCTAAGCAAGACTTCGAATCCGGTCGATTTCACACTTTCTTCTTCTCTTGTTGTTGATAGTGTAGTTTGATCTCTTTGTATTTGATGAACTATGTTTAATTTGATATACGTTTGTGTACAATCATGTCTATGTGATTTTATATTCACGTTATTTGCTTGAGGTGCGCCATTATCCATCCTCCACCACATAGTGTCGTACTAGCAATTACTAGTGGCGTGCGTAGCGAATAGGTGTTCATGACCCTCATTCTGTCATTCTCACCACCTCATCTACAAGCCTACTCGTCCATCCGCCTAGCAATTCGATGCATAGCGACCCATGTAGTTTTCCATCCGCCTGGCGAAGCATTGCATAGCGGCATTGCATAGGAGTTGTTTATTAGTGTTTTACTTTCTTTTTCCGCAAACAATTAAAACCCCCTTTGTAACGCCCCCGATTTTTCTGCGATTATTTAATTCTCGTTTAGCGTTACGTCGACGTGTTTTTTTGGCCTGTGCCATCTGTGGAGTGTGATCTTAACTCCTTAGAACTAGGTGGCCTATTTTATAGCCTATTGGCAAGATCTCCCTAGCAAGCTGAGTCGTTTTGGATGACCCGGTGTGGCCTCTCGTGGGATGCTTGTATTTTGGCTTTGGGTGGGTATAACTCGAGTTATGTTCGTCGAAAGTTAATTTCGACTCTGTCGTTGTGTTCGTAGCATTAGTATTTAGCTACGGTGCGAATTTCGTCGAATTCCGAGATAGTTCGGTTTTCGAGTCGTTTTGGGTGTGCTATTAGTAAAAGCAAATTAGAAATTTCTTAGCTTAAGTGAACCGGCAGTTTAGGCAGCGGTTAGGGCCGAATAGGCGTGTCTTTTTATTTTAAAGCCTTAATCAGTAGATGGCGGGCCCACTCTTCTTCTTCTTCCCGAGACCGAACTCGCCTCTCCTGTACGCGGAAAAGCAGCAGAGAAACCGCCGACCTGCTACCCTTCAGACAACGATTTTGGGAGTGTTTGTGGACGGATTTCAATTTCGAAAGCGAATTTGGATTGCTCTCTCTTAGACCTACGATCCTACGGTAAGAGATTTGATTTTCGTGGAGTTTTTAGGAGGCCCGAAATTCTGGTTTTGGCCCTTTTCCGCCTTTAAAGTTCAGGATTTTTGTTGTTAGGGTGTTGCTGCTGCTGGTGCCGTGTGAAGATAAGGGAAAGCCGCCCAAGCTTCGTCGGAAATCGAGGCAAGTGGTCCTTGCACTTGTTGTTTTGATTTTCCCCCTCTTAACTATCCGGTTAGCCCTAGGATAGAAGCCAAGCTTTTCTCTCTTTGCTTGTTAAAACGTTGTGCTTCAGTTTCCCTTTATGAGCCCCCCTCCTTGTGCTGTTTTTGCTCAACCCACTAGTTGTTTTCACCATTTATACTCCAGATTTTATTTCTGGTTTGGTGCTTTCGCGGGTGGAGCCGAGATAGAGAGAGAGGTTTCAGTGGTAGTGCTCTGGTTAGAACCAGTCTTGGTAGGATCTCGAGATTTGGTGTTGAGTGTGGTGCACACACTCAAAACAAAAAGCCGCCCGGGATTTGGCGTTGAGTGTGGTGCACACACTCAAAGCCATAGTTTGGTCTGTTCTTTTGCGGCTAAGTAGTGTGGCAATTGAGTTAGAAATTTCGTCTAAGTCGAAATCGACGGGAATCACTAAGTGATTCTCGCCGACTTCGATGAGTATCGTTAGTGATTCCCGCCGATTCGGCTAGAATCAATCGGCATTCCTGCCGATTCGGCGAGAATCATTCGGAATTCCCGCCGATTCGACGAGAATAAGTCGGCATTCCCGCCGATTCGGCGAGAATCGGTCGGCATTCCCGCCGATTCGGCGAGAATCGGTCGGCATTCCCGCCGACCTCTTCCGGATGGCGTTGGTTTAGGGTTTTCCTGCGGTGAAGTGCTAAGGCGTTGAGTGAGTAGACCTCACTCAACGCCGTAGTTGTTTGGCGTTGAGTGAGGTTAGCTCACTCAACACCACTCCCTGTTTTGCTGAAGGCTTTGAGGGAGTGGACCTCACTCAACGCCATAGCTGTTTTGGCGTTGAGTGAGGTTAGCTCACTCAACGCCAGAGTTTTCTTGTGGGAGGCGTTGAGTGAGTGAACCTCACTCAACGCCATGGCTGTTTTGGCGTTGAGTGAGGTTAGCTCACTCAACGCCAGAGCTTTTCTTGCGGAGGGCGTTAAGTGAGTGAACCTAACTTAACGCCATGGTGGTTTCCGGCGTTGAGTGAGGCTAACTCACTCAACGCCAAGGTCTGGTTAGGCGTTGAGTGAGTGGGGCTCACTCAACGCCAGGCTGTGTTGAGTCATCTCAACGCTTTTCCCTTACCTTGATTTTCTTCCCCGATTGAATTTCTTGATTTTGAGGTTCCTTGTCGGCTATTTACTTATTTTTTTCCAAAAAGGCCGAATCGTGGGTCGTGGTTAGTAGTGGTGGTTTGAAGCTCTTAATTGGGGAGGTGTTGTGTAATTTAGCCAAGGCCACCCTTGTTCTTTTATCTTGCTCCAGGTACGGGCTGGGAAAGGGGGTGGGAGTTCCCTAACGCTGTCACATGTAGACCCCTGAGCTTGGTTTCTTGGAAATAGTGGTTGGGGGACTGAGTTTGCCTCCAATCCGGATCCGCGATGTTCTTGCTTCTTCCATCTCTCACAGCTTAGGGTGTGTCCTCGCACTTAGTGCACTTCCTTTTTGTCTTGCCTTGGGCAGATGTGACTGTTACTGCTTTGTTTTCCTCTTTTACTTATCTTCTGATTAACACTTTCGAGCAGTTTTCTAGTTTTGCTTGTTGAGGTATTCTTTCTTCTTTGAATGCCTCAGGTTCTTGATAGTAGTCGTTCTGTCGGCTAGTGGTGTTGTGAAGTTGCTGGTGGTCTCTGGTGCTATAGAGATCAGTTCCTTGTTTTTGCGAGGTAGTTTTGGTGTTATTTTTCTTACAGACATACATACTTGCTAGTGGGTTCGTGTCAGTTTGTTGGCGCCCACTTGTAGTTTTTACCTTGATACTAGATATGTTACTTTTTGCTGGTACCTTTATTGGAAGTAGTCTATTTTCTCTTGGGATTATTTATGCTAGGTTGCTAGTTACTTTTAAACCTAAAAACACTATTATAAGTATTACTCATAATCAGCATGTTTTATAAAACTCGTCACTATTTTTCAAACAACGTAAAAAAAAGATCATTTCCTTATATATAAAATAAATTAAATGTAGGGTCTTGCATAGTATAAGTTGTCCTCTGGGGAAACTTATGCACTCTCTTAGGGAGTCAAACCTGAATGAAGTATTTTTCCGCAGCGGATAAGTATAGTTTTTAAATTGTGGACTAGGTGATCCACCGAGCCGAGGGATACGGCCTTTAAAAAATATAATTGATTTTCGAATCATTTAACTCATAAATTTTCATAAAGTATGGTTGATATTGGTTTGCCTGAGTGTCGGCAGTTATCCCCTGCTCGACGTGGCATCATGACGTGTGTTTTCTCCTACTCTGATAATTCGTTTTTCTCAGAGAAAATGCGGGTTATGACAGTTGGTATCAGAGGGAGGTTGCTTGACAGGCTAGTCGGGCAACCTTCCCTTTTGATTGCATTAATAGTTCAACATCATGTCATTCACACACTGATATGTCATCAGCACGTCTTGGCAAAAGCACGAACACTACACTCATAGCATAACATGAGGATACGGGGCATATTATGTAGTATGGGAGTCATAATATGTGTTCTTATATGGATCCACCATAGGGGCAATATGTGAGGGTTATGTAGTATGGGATGCATAACCTCACCACATGGCTACGACTAGCTCGTTTTCTTTTTCATTGCATGAGGATGTTATGTAGTATGTAATGCATAACATCTTCATGTGTACGCCGCTCATAATATGCATTAGGGCCTTTTAGAATGCATAGCACAAACATGCATAGCATAACATTGCATAAGCACAACGTGCCAAGCTAAAGACTGGCAGGATGACATATGTACACACATAATTTTTGAGTCAAAAATAATATAAAGTCATGCATTCCCGATCTAGGCACAAGAGTTAGTATGGTGGTGGTTAACCATCCTAGGTTAAGTCATGACATCAATTCTTGTGAAAATAAACTCCCAAAGCAAGTTTAGCAGCTTTAAGTTCATATTTATGTCTGTATTGTCTGTACTTGTAGTTAGTTGCAGCTGACGTACTAGGATCTGACTAAGGTTGTTATGACTTTAGGATGGCGAGACGCCCTTCGACTAGATCGACCCCCCTATCTGAGGGTGAGTCATCTGGAGCGCAGAATGATGCTGTGATCGAGAGCTTGCGGCAGAGTAGCGATTCCTTGAGCAGGTAGTTGGTGGAGGTGCGAGCGTAGATCCAGTCTTTGGTGGCAGTTGTGGCAGGATAGACTCAGGGAGTGCAAGGCCCTGCAGGGGGGATTGTTGTTCCTCCTCCTCCTGCACCCCTGAGACCTCCAGTGGTGGTGCCAGCGGAGATGGCATTCATCTCACAGTTTCAGAGACTTAGCCCCCCTACGTATGATGGGAAGGCAGATTTCATGGTCATAGACGACTGGCTGATCTCCATGGAGGAGATGTTCTCGTATTCTGGTATTGCAGATGATCAGAGGGTGATGATCGCCTCCTATCAGCTTAAGGGTTTGGCTAAGAGTTGGTGGCTTAGAGAAAAGGAGAGCTTGGTAGTTGGATGCTCTTGGGAAGTATTCAAGGAAAGGTTGCTGAGGAAGTTCTTGCCCTCGGTTGAGCGTGACCGACTTATGAACGACTTCCTCCACCTGAAGCAAAGGCAACTCGCGGTTGGTGAGTATGAGATAGAGTTCAGCAAGTTGAGCCGGTTTGCCCCTGGGTTGGTGAGTGTTGAGGCTGATCGAGTCAAGCGATTTCTTGGTGGCTTAAGGAGCGAGGTGCAGCAGTTGACAAGTGCTTATGGATCAGAGACTTATGCAGGGGTAGTGGAGGGTGCTCTGAAGGTGGAGGCTATCGAGACCGCAAAGAGAAGAGGCCAGCAAATGAGGAAGGACAAGAGGAAGTCCTTCGAGGAGAAGAAACCCCAGGTACCCGATACTGCTTTGGGAAAGAAGAGCAAGGTGGTGTGTAGCTTCTGTGGCCGGTCGGGCCACCCTGTCGAGAGGTGTTTCAAGAAGGCAGAAGCTCAAAAAAAGGAGCAGGTTCATGCTATTCAGGGTGCTCCTAGGAGAGATGTCTCCTGTTCTGTCTGCAAGAGACCCGGGCATGATGTTGCCAAGTGCTGGTCCAAGGATAAAGTCTGCTATCACTGTGGGCAGAAGGGTCACATCAAGTCTAGGTGTCCTCAGGTCCAGCCTACTCTTCATGCAGTTCCACTTCAGACGCTACCTCTGCCTCAGCATGTGGACAAGGGTAAAGGAAAGCTGAACGTGATCTCTTCCGAGGAGGCCCAAGCTTCGGCTCAGGTCATCTCAGGTTAGTTGTTTCTTTTTCCAGCTTGAAAGTTTTATTTGCTAGAATGGTTACAATGTTGTTTTGGTAGACCCTTAGTTGTGTATACTCCTATAAGGAAATTTAAGGTGAAGAACCGTTGGGCGCGCGTTTTGTTCGACTCCGGCGCTACCCACTCATTTGTGGCTAGAGCCTTTGTGGAGCGACATCAGTTAACTCTAGATCGAGTTCGTGGTACCTTCCGCGTCAAGTTCCCTTCTAGTGAATCTGTGTTATCAGATTTGGGCATTCTAGATTGCCCTATTTTGTTAGGGGATTTTCTTGCGAGGGCAGACTTGATGATAATTGACCTGGAGGACTTCGATGTCATTCTGGGCATGGACTGGCTGTCTAAGTATGATGCGGTCGTTCAGTGCAAAGGGAAGCGCTTGGACTTCATCAAAGACAATGGTAAGTCGGGAAGCATGTATGTTGATCTGTGCCAAGATTCTCGTGTCATTTCTGCGGTATGTGCTCAAAAGTTGTTTCCTTCTGGTTGTTTTGCTTGTTTAGTCTCGGTGGTTGGGACCGATGTTAGTATACCGCGCTTAGAGGAGATTCTCGTTGTTCGCGGTTTCGTTGATGTGTTTCCTGATGACCTCCCTGGTCTTCCTCCCGATCGGGATGTCGAATTTGTGATTGATTTGAAACCGGGTACGCGTCCTATTGCTAAGGCGCCGTACCGGATGGCCCCTCGTGAGCTAGAGGAGTTGCGAGTCCAGTTAGATGAGTTGTTGGCAAAAGGGTTTATCAGGCAGAGTTCGTCGCCTTGGGGTGCTCCTGTTCTATTTGTGAAGAAGAAGGATGGGTCGATGCAGCTTTGCATCGACTACAGGGAGTTGAATAAAGTCACTATTAAGAACAGGTATCCTCTGCCGAGGATCGATAACTTGTTTGATCAGCTGCGTGGAAGCACAGTGTTCTCCAAGATCGATCTTCGTTCTGGCTATCATCAGCTTAGGATCCGTGAGGCAGATATTCCACGGGACTGTGTTTAGATCGAGGCATGGACATTTTGAGTTCTTGGTGATGTCGTTTGGTCTGACCAACGCACGATCAGCTTTCATGGATATGATGAACCGGGTGTTCAAGGATTTCCTGGACAAGTTCATTATGGTTTTCATCGATGACGTGCTGGTCTATTCTCGCAACGCTGAGGAGCATGAGCAGCATCTGCGCTTGGTTCTATCGGAGTTGAGGAATCACAAGTTATTCGCCAAGTTGAGCAAGTGCGAATTTTGGTTGCCTCAGGTCTCGTTTCTGGGCCACGTGGTGAACAAGGATGGGATCTCGGTTGACCCGGAAAAGATCGCAGCAGTGATGGATTGGAGTAGGCCGGGCACGCCCAAGGAGATCAGGAGATTTCTAGGGTTGGCCGGCTACAACAGGAGGTTCATGGAGGGTTTCTCCACCCTAGCTGCACCTCTGACCAGGTTGACTCAGAAGAATGCGGCCTTTGTTTGGAGCGAGAAGTGCGAAGAAGCCTTCCTGGAGTTAAATAACAGATTGTGCACTGCTCCCGTTCTGACCCTACCTACTGAGGGTGTGGAGTATGACGTTTACGTGGATGCTTCGCATGTTGGTTTAGGTTGCGTGTTGATGCAGGTTGGAAAAGTGATTGCGTATGGGTCAAGGAAATTAAAGACTCATGAGAGAAATTACCCTACGCATGACCTTGAGTTTGCAGCGGTGATTTATGCGTTGAAGTTGTGGAGGCATCTACTTTATGGGGCTCAGTGCAAGATCTTCACTGATCACAAGAGCCTGAAGTACATGTTCTCGCAGAAGGAGTTAAATCTACGCCAGCGTCGGTGGCTAGAGTATGTGGCTGATTATGATGTAGAGATCCAGTACCATCCAGGCAAGGCCAATGTGGTGGCCGACGCCCTGAGTCGGAAGACGGGGAAGATCTTTAATCTCTCCGCCAATCGTTTAGTGGAAGAGTTCCTCCTTATGGATATCTCAGTGGGATGCTGCGATATGCAGAGTAGTTTGGCAGTGGAAGAGCCGTCTTGGATTTCCCTTACTAGGTTGCACCAGAAGGACGATCCGGACCTGCTGCACTTATACTCCAGGACTGAGAGAGGGGAGTTGCCAGATTTCTTTATCGATGATGCGGGTACTTTGAAGTACCGCGGCAGATTTTGCATCCCTGCTGTCGGAGACATCAGGGGTATGGTATGCAGAGAGGCTCATAGATCCAGTGTTGCTTACCATCCAGGATCTACGAAGATGTATCGTGATTTGAAGCAAATTCCTGGTGGTATGGGATGAAAAGTGATATAGCCCGATTTGTTGCTGAGTGCCACACTTGCAAGCGTGTGAAGGCCAATCACGGAAGGCCTGGTGGCAAGTTAACCCCGTTAGAGATCCCGACTTGGAAGTGGGAAAGTATTTCTATGGACTTCATCACGGGCTTACAGAAATCTCCAAGGGGATTTGATTCTGTTTGGGTTATAGTAGATAGACTGACGAAGTGTGCTCACTTCGTGCCGTATAAGATTGACTACCCGTTGAAGAAGATAGCTGAGTTATACTTGAATGAGGTCATCAGATTGCACGGTGTGCCTGTTAGCATTATTTCCGATCGAGATTCTCGGTTTACTTCTCGCTTTTGGCAGAGTCTGCTGGATGGTTTGGGTACCGATCTGAGGTATTCAACTGCTTACCACCCACAGACCAATGGGCAGACGGAGCGAGTGAACCAGATAGTTGAGGATATGATCAGATGCTACATTCTAGATCACGGTGGAGCGTGGGATGAGCGATTGCGGTTTATGGAGTTTGTATACAATAACAGTTATCAAGAAAGTTTGCAAATGGCTCCGTTTGAAGCTTTGTATGGGAGGCGCTGCAGAACTCCCATGTTTTGGGCTGAGGCAGGTGAGAGACCCTTGTTGGGTCCAGATGCGCTCGAGGAGATGGAAGTCGCGGTGAAGCTTATTCGAGAAAAGCTTCGTTTAGCTCAGGAGAGATACGAGAAGAACGCCAATCGGCGTAGGTCTGACTTGGAGTTTTCTGTAGGGGACCTTGTGTTTCTTAAGGTTTCCCCGATGGTTGGAGTTAAGAGGTTCGGTAAGAATCGGAAATTTGACCCGAGGAATGTGGGCCCGTTTAAGATTGTTGAACGGATTTGCATGTCAGCTTATATGTTGGATTTGCCAGCAAACTTCCCAGGTGTTCATAATGTATTTTACGTAAGCCAATTGCGGAAGTGTGTGTGCAGTAGTGGGAAAGTCTTGGATGTTGTGCCCCAGTTGGAGCCTAATCTCTCTTTTATTGAAGTGTCGGTCCGCATATTGGATACTCAAGTTCGGGTGCTGCGAAGGAAGTCCATCCCGATGGTCAAAGTTCTATGGAAGAATCAGGGTTTGGAAAGCGCGACTTGGGAGTTAGAGTCGGCTATGAGGGAGGCTCACCCTCAACTGTTTACCTGATTAGTTTGGTTTGTTTTCTTCTTGTAATGTTTGGCTTGTTACTTTTCCTTCTATAGTAGAAGTGTTGTGCGTAAAGTTTCGGGATAAAACATTCTTTAAGGGGGAGTGATTGTAACACCCCCAATTTTTCTATGATTATTTAATTTTCGTTTGGCGTTACGTCGACGTGTTTTCTTGGCATGTGCCATCTGTGGAGTGTGGTCTTAACTCCTTAGAACTGGGTGGCCTATTTTATAGCCTATTGGCAAGATCTCCCTAGCAAGCCGATTCGTTTTGGGTGACCCGGTGTGGCCTCTCGGGGGATGCTTGTGTTTTAGCTTCGGGTGGGTATAACTCGAGTTCTGATCGTCGAAAGTTAATTTCGACTCCGTCGTTGTGTTCGTAGCGTGGGTATTTAGCTACGGTGCGAATTTAGTCGAATTCCGAGGTTGTTCGGTTTTCGAGTTGTTTTGGGTGTGCTATTAGTAAAAGCAAATTAGAAATTTCTTAGCTTAAGTGAACCGGCAGTTTAGGCAGCGGTTAGGGCCGAATAGGCTTGTCTTTTTATTTTAAAGCCTTAATCAGTAGATGGCAGGCCCACTCTTCTTCTTCTTCCCTAGACCGAACTCGCCTCTCCTGTACGCGGAAAAGCGGCGGAGAAACCGCCGACCTGCTACCCTTCAGACGTCGATTTTGGGAGTGTTTGTGGATGGATTTCGATTTCGAAAGCGGATTTGGATTGCTCTCTCTTAGACCTACGATCCTACGGTAAGAGATTTGATTTTCGTGGAGTTTTTAGGAGGCCCGAAATTCTGGTTTTGGTCCTTTTCCGCCATTAAAGTTCGGGATTTTTGTTGTTAGGGTGTTGCTGCTGCTGGTGCCGTGTGAAGATAAGGGAAAGCCGACCAAGCTTCGTCAGAAATCGAGGTAAGTGGTCCTTGCACTTGTTGTTTTGATTTTTCCCCCTCTTAACTACCCGGTTAGCCCTAGGATAGAAGCCAAGCTTTTCTCTTTTTGCTTGCTAAAATTTGTGCTTCATTTTCCCTTTATGAGCCCCACTCCTTGTGCTGTTTTTGCTCAACCCGCTGGTTGTTTTCACCATTTAGACTCCAGATTTTTATTTCTGGTTTGGTGCTTTCGCGGGTGGAGCCGAGATAGAGAGAGGGAGGTTTCAGTGATAGTGCTCTGGTTAGAACCAGTCTTGGTAGGCTCTCAGGATTTGGTGTTGAGTGTGGTGCACACACTCAAAACCAAAAGCCGCCCGGGATTTGGCGTTGAGTGTGGTGCACACACTCAAAGCTATAGTTTGGTCTGTTCTTTTGCGGCTAAGTAGTGAGGCGATTGAGTTAGAAATTTCGTCTAAGTCGAAATCGACGGGAATCACTAAGTGATTCTCGCCGACTTTGACGAGTATTGTTAGTGATTCCCACCGATTCGGCGAGAATCAATCGGCATTCCTGCCGATTCGGAGAGAATCAATCGGCATTCCCGCCGATTCGGCGAGAATCAGTCGGCATTCCCACCGATTCGGCGTGAATCGGTCGGCATTCCCGCCGATTCGGCGAGAATCGGTCGGCATTCCCGCCGATTCGGCGAGAATCGGTCGGCATTCCCGCCGATTCGGCGAGAATCGGTCGGCATTCCTGCCGATTCGGCGAGAATCGGTCGGCATTCCCGCCGATTTGGCGAGAATCGGTCGGCTTTCCCGCCGACCTCTTCAGGATGGCATTGGTTTAGGGTTTTCCTACGGTTAAGTGCTAAGGCGTTGAGTGAGTAGACCTCACTCAACGCCGTAGCTGTTTGGCATTGAGTGAGGTTAGCTCACTCAACGCCACTGCCTGTTTTGCTGAAGGCGTTGAGGGAGTGGACCTCACTCAACGCCATAGCTATTTTGGTGTTGAGTTAGGTTAGCTCACTCAACGCCAGAGTTTTCTTGCGGGAGGCGTTGAGTGAGTGAACCTCACTCAACGCCATGGCTGTTTTGGCGTTGAGTGAGGTTAGCTCACTCAACGCCAGAGTTGTTCTTGCGGAGGGCGTTGAGTGAGTGAACCTCACTCAATGCCATGGTGGTTTCCGGCACTGAGTGAGGCTAACTCACTCAACTCCAAGGTATGGTTAGGCGTTGAGTGAGTGGGGCTCACTCAACGCCAGACCGTGTTGAGTTATCTCAACGCTTTTCCCTTACCTTGATTTTCTTCCCCGAGTGAATTTCTTGATTTTGGGGTTCCTTGTCGGCTATTTACTTGTTTTTTCCAAAAAGGCTGAATCGTGGGTCGTGGTTAGTAGTGGTGGTTTGAAGCTCTTAATTGGAGAGGTGTTGTGTAATTTAGCCAAGGCCACCCTTGTTCTTTTATCTTGCTCCAAGTACGGGCTGGGCAAGGGGGTGGGAGGTCCCTAGCGCTTTCACATGTAGACCCCTAAGCTTGGTTTCTTGGAAATAGTGGTTGGGGGACTGAGTTTGCCTCCAATCTGGATCCGCGATGTTCTTGCTACTACCACCTCTCACAGCTTAGGGTGTTAGACGTTTCTTCCTTGGTAGATTGCAGCATTTGGGCTCATGGTAGCCTTGTTGACTTTGCAGCTTTTGGGAAGAGTTACTGTGGTGTCCTCGCACTTAGTGCACTTCCTTTTTGTCTTGCCTTGGGCAGATGTGACTGTTACTGCTTTGTTTTCCTCTTTTACTTATCTTCTGATTGACACTTTCGAGCAGTTTTCTAGTTTTGCTTGTTGTGGTATTCTTTCTTCTTTGAATGCCTCAGGTTCTGGATAGTAGCCGCTCTGTCGGCTAGTGGTGTTGTGCAGTTGCTGGTGGTCTCTGGTGCTATAGAGATCAGTTCCTTGTTTTTGCGAGGTAGTTTTGGTGTTGTTTTTCTTACAGACATACATACTTGCTAGTGGGTTCGTGTCAGTTTGTTGGCGCCCACTGGTAGTTTTTACCTTGATATAAGATATGTTACTTTTTGTTGTTACCTTTATTGGAGATAGTCTATTTGCTCTTGAGATGATTTATGCTAGGTTGCTAGTTACTTTTAAACCTAAAAACACTATTATAAATATTACTCATAATCAGCATGTTTTATAAAACTCGTCACTATTTTTCAAACAACGTAAAAAAAGATCATTTTCTTATATATAGAATAAGTTAAATGTAGGGTCTTGCATAGTATAAGTTGTCCTCTGGGGACACTTATGCACTCTCTTAGGGAGTCAAACCTGAATGAAGTATTTTTCTGCAGTGTATAAGTATAGTTTTTAAATTGTGGACTAGGTGATCCACCGAGCCGAGGGATACGGCCTTTAAAAAATATAACTGATTTTCTAATCATTTAACTCATAAATTTTCATAAAGTATGGTTGATAGCGGTTTGTCTGAGCGTCGGCAGTTATCCCCTGCTCGACGTGGCATCATGACACGTGTTTTCTCCTACTCTGATAATTCGTTTTTCTCGGAGAAAATGCGGGTTGTGACACCCTTCGTAAACACCGACCTAAGGACTTCAATCTCAAGTCCTCCTCAAAATTAACTCCACCTTACTGTGTTCCTTGAGAGATCGATATTTGGGAAAATTCGCCCATTTTATATTACTTGTGCACTTGTCGTAAACCGCATCAAGTTTTTCGCGCCGTTGTCGGGGAACACAGTCGTGTGAGTTTTTGGAGAGAGAGATAAGGGATAGAAGCCCGTTTCCATTTGTTCATTTCATTTTTCTTTGTTCCTTTTCTAGTTATTTCAGTTGTTTACCATTTCTTTTATTTATTTCTTTTTATCCCTTTTCTGATTTTTGGTTTAGAAAGCGGGTTCGTATTGTTTTTATTCTAGCAGTGTAGAACTTTTTCAGCAAATATTTTTGTTCACAATGTATTCTGTAGCTGAGTGTCGTTTCTATAACACTTTGCGCAGACACATTGATGCCTTGGCTTTTTTAAATGTCGAGCATTGTATTAGGTGTTTGTTATGTCAAGGTGTAGGCCACATGTTGAAGGATTGCCCTCGTTTGTGCGAGCCTTCTCCCTTTGTGGGCATGTGCGCAGAAACCCCCCGTTTACGGAGGACTACTATGGACAGGCCTACCAGGCTGTTGCCCGGCCCATACACTGACATCACACATCTTGCTCGTTCTTTGCCCGTTGAGATAACCGAAGAATCTCTCACCGCATACAAGTCTTTCATGGGTCCTTCTCTCCCTTTTTACGAGCTTACTTTGAATGATGACGATCACTCTGGTGTTAGCTAGCAAAAAGAGGATCAGGAACTCATGGTCACTCCTGTATGGGATAATGAGATTGTTCCCGTCAGCGGGGAGGTGTCAACGGATGATTTTGCGATGGGACCTGCTCATTCAATGCCTTGTTTCAAGAGCAGTTTTGCCCCTCTGTAATTTTTGTCTGATGGTGCTACTCCATTTTGTGTGAGTCGGCTGATGATGCCATATTTTTGGATGATTCGGTGCCTGAGGTTGCGCCAAAGTGGGATGAGGACTCTACTATCTCCGACGGAGAATGTGGATCTTCACAACGCTATGACGCTCCCCGGTGGGATGAGGAATATCCCCTTTCTGATGCGGAGATTTGCACCTCCTTATTGGATGAGGCGGTCCCTCTTACCACCGCGGACCTCAAGTTCTCGGCTTCCCCACGATACGACTCATATGATACCGACGATGATTTGTGCTCGGATCTTGCTGAGAGTGATACCAGGACCACTCTCCCTTATTTTGCGTGTTTTAGTTCTTCCTCTCATTTATTACTTGACCCCCCCTTCATTATCTGAGCCTGTGCAAGCTGAGTTTCCACGGGTGCATTGGGATGACGATGAGCCTTGTGCTCATGCCGACGACGAGTGCATCTGTCGGTGCGGGAAGGTTTCTACCTCCTTCGCAGTGGAAGTCCCTGTCGTCGTCATCGCCTCTTGCGGACCTGCGGTGGATGACGCCTTGCTGGGCAAGGATTTATTTTGTGGTAAGATGAGTGAGTACCAGTGCTCCTCCTCTTCTTACTTTTTATTTCCTCTACCTGTGTTGGGCAGGTATTATTATTTAGGTAAAGGGGTAGCTGTTTTATCGCCGTATCGGTACCCGTTACCGAAACGGATAATGGAATAGTTACCTGTGCACTTTTCTTTTCATATGCCCATTAGCTACAAATGTATAGAATTTAATAAGTCGTGCTGAGAGGACAATAACCCCAGTAGTTATCTTATATTTCCTGCATTTTTATTTTTCATGTCTATCTTAGTTTTATTATTTCTTTGTATTTTGTCTATTTTTCTTTTGTTTTTGCGGAGTTCACCCCTGCAGGTATTCATGGAAAATTCGTATTGGCGGGGTTGTGATTCTTCGTTTGGAGGACCTGCTTCTGTTTTTCACGCGTCTTCTGGTATGCTCACTAGCTGAGCATCGGGTAACCTCTTCCCTTGTCTCTATCTGATTTAAATTTTTATATCATATGCTGTGTAGCTTAGTTTAAGTTTGGGGGAGAACCAGTATTTGTTACCTTTTGCACGCGCACATTTCATTTGCATACTAGAAGCTTTTATTATTTTATTTTGATTACTTCATTGCATCGCACACCACTACACCCATATGAGCACGTTCTTAGTTGTTAGCGTATTGTGAGTTAAACTCGTTTCTTTTGTATGATTTGGGAAAATTATTGTGCTGTCATAGGATTGTGAGACGGAGTAAAATGTTGACTCCTATAGTGCTCCTAGTCAAGTGCTCTCATATCGTGTAGAAATTGGAGTAGATTTAATTTTTCTGTATGCTTATAGTTTTATATTTTTCTAATTGCGTAAAGACTTTTTATTCTACTCAAAAATTAGTGAATCTGGTATGAGTTGAACGGTAGTGTAGGGATGTGTGTAGCCATCACTAGACTCGTTTTGCTCGAGTCGGGAGGAAGGATCATCTTTCTCGGTGGCTAAGAACTTGCCCCAAGCTACTCTTGAAGCATTGGTGCATGGTTAGTCAAGCGTGAGCGTGATGTAGGCCATCATTTTGGCCCAGTTGAGCTTTGTACCGTTCCTAACGTCTTATCCTAGCTAGCCCCGTTGTGCCTACCCCTCTTTTGATTCAGCTCCACAATTATTTCACCAAAGCCTCATAGCCAATCCTAGTCGCACACCCAAGTCGAGCTTTAGTGTTTTACATTTTCATTTTGGGGGTGTTGATGTGGTGATATTCCTTGTGAATATGTGGATGTGCTCCAAAGTTTTTATTTGCTGAAATTATTAAAATAAAAAGATGATTTGAAAAAATATATAAAAATGAATTGTGAAAAAAAAAAGTGAAAAGAAAAAGTATAATTGAAAATTCTATTTGAGATGAGATTGTATTTGGAGTAGGCAGTGCACACACACACATATTTTAAAAATTAAGTCTTGGGGTGTAGTGTACCCGCATGTATTTTGGTTAGCGGATGGATTCTTTTTTATGATAGCTCATTTGGATTAGGTGTGTAGCCTTCTTATTTATCTTTGTTTACCTCAACGAAACCCAAGCCCCATGATTCTCCTAAAGTCCTACGGATTCACGCTTGAGTCGAACTAGTACCGTGGAGAGAGTGTGAACGGGCAAGCGTATGGTCCCCGATATTAATGGATTTCTCTGGAGGTGATCCTGAGCTCCGGTCTTTGGCAAAGCTCACCTTAGTGGCCTGCCTACTTTCTCCCTACGCGTGACCGAAAGATTCACCATGATTACATTTTTGAGTAGTAAAAAATATTGATACGCATTGTGAAAAGTTTAAACTATTTTGAATACTTAGAAATTTCCTATATTATATTTTTACGCGCGCGAGCATGCGACTTCGCATGGTACTCCATATCTCAATTTTTTGTTAGCTAGTTTAATTTCACTATCTGCATAGATTTTGTTTGCTCGGTACGCGCAAACAGGTAAGTCTGGGGGTGTGATGAGTCATATTTATATAGTGATTTTCGGACTCATCTGGGTAAGTTTTCTTTCGTATGCACTTCACTTTTAGTTCATTATCATATATATTTAATCTAATCTTTATCTCCATAGTAAGTGCACTCTTAGGCATGTGGTTGTGTATTTTTGTTACTTTTATGGATTGTACTTTTTGTAATTGCCTGGAATGTCTGCACATATCAGTGGTTTGTTTTTCCTGCTGGTAAAATGGTGGTGTGTGTTCCGGGATTGTTTGGGATTGGTTTCCTCCTAAGGTCCACTGATCTTGCGTTTTTACACGCGCACGGTCAGTGGACTCCTTAGTGCACGACCACTGGTCGTGCGCGGTCTGTCCATCGAATTCCCAAACAGTACAGGAACACTGTGCACGATCATTGGATCTATTGTGCACGACCACTGGTCGTGCGTCATTGATCGTGCGCGTTATTCTCCATTTTGCCAAGTTCTGTCTGAGAAAAACGCACTATCACTGTCCGTAGTGCGCACGACCACTGGACGTGCGCCATTGATTGTGTGCATCGATTCCAATTTTTATCAGGTTCTGCCTTGCCAATACGCACGATCACTGGACATTGTGCGCACGACCACTGGTCGTGCGCCAGTGATCAGGCGCATTGTTATTTCTACAATCTATAAATTCGCAGGTTCCACCCTAATTCGAGGAGACTAGACTTTTTTCCGCCATTTTTGTCTCCGAAGAGGGGTTCCGTCGATCTCATTCACCCTCCACCGTAGAGAGGGACTCCGGGCAAGATTTCAATGCCAAATTCAAGTCGTAGCTTCCTCTCGGCCTCCTCCTTCATCCTTGAGCTTCAAGACGGGTTTGACCTAGCTTTATCCATCAAGCTTTGAGGATTTTGTGCCATCCTCCACCGGATCGTGACACGAAGAATACGGGTCCATTGGGAGTTAGTGACAGCCTCCTCTACCCCGGACGCAGTTGAGGACCGAGCTTAGATGCGGACTGATAACCCGGTGATTCCTTCCGTGAATCCTCAACAAGACTTCAGATCCGGTCAATTTCGCACTCTCTTCTTCTCTTGTTGTTGATAGTGTAGTTTGATCTCTTTGTATTTGATGAAGTGTGTTTAATTTGATATACGTTTGTGTACAATCATGTCTATGTGATTTTATATTCACGTTATTTGCTTGAGGTGCGCCATTATCCATCCTCCACCACATAGTCCTGCACTAGCAATTGCTAGTGGCGTGCGTAGCAAAGAGGTGCTCACGACCCTCATTCCGCCATTCTCACAACCTCATCCACAAGCCTACATGTCAATCCGCCTAGCGATTTGGTGCATAGCGGACCGTGTAGTTTTCCATCTGCCTGGCGAAGCATTGCATAACGTCATAGCATAGGAGTAGTTTATTAGTGTTTTACTTTCTTTTTCCGCAAACAATTAAAACCCCCTTCGTAAACACTGACCTAAGGACTTCAATCTCAAGTCCTCCTCAAAATTAACTTCACCTTACTGTGTTCCTTGAGAAATCGATACTTGGGAAAATTCGCCCATTTTATATTACTTGTGCGACCGGTACACTTGCCATAAACCGCATCACAAGCCTGATAGTAGTCTTCAATGGTTAGGTCATCTTCTTCCTCAATAATGGGCAACCGAAGTAGTTTGGAAATGATCGGTGTAGTTAACTTGACTTTGATTTCACGTACCTTGGTCTTAAGAATCTTCTTGTTCCTCTTCAACTTGGCATTCTGGAAAAACTCTTCAACCTCTGGAAATAGAACCTTGCACGGGTGCTCCAAGATGAATGAGAGTCCGGCGGCTTGTAAGAGCAGTAAAAGATTGTGAAAATCGTCTAACAAATCGGCGATTCCTGTAGAAACTAGTTCACTCCCGATTCCAATCTTGGATGGAGGAGCCATCGATTGAGAGAGATGAGCGGAAATATTCTTTCTGAGAGAAAAAGCTAAAGCGGCGACAAGATGGCGACGACGACAGGAAGACGAAGAGTTTTCTTCTTTTCTCTCGAGAAAGGGTTTTAGAGATCGAGTGATTTGGAATTTCCGGGCTTATTCTATTTATGTAAGTCTTAATTTATGATGATTAAGGAAATAATAAAAGTGACATACCTGAAAATATGGCGGTATAAAGTGTGGGTGCGAATAATAGAAATTTGAACTTGATGACGAAGATCTGCATCCTACTTCTCGAGTGGAAAGGCATTACTAGAGTGAAGATAATGTTGTTCTCGAGTAGTAGAGTACTATCTCGAGAGGCAGACTTGAAGTTCTTGAGAAGCAGTTTGATAGTTCTCGAGAGGAAGACTGGAACTCTAGAAGTATTCCTCGGGAGAAATTCTTTTTTCTCGAGTAGTCTTATCCAGTACTCGAGTAGTAAGAGTAGTACTCGAGAAATGAAGTCCAAACTTAGACTTTTATGAATTTTTGAAGTATTGCCCGATCTTTGAACTTTTTTGTGAGACCTTCTTCTTCATTCTTCTTTATTGAGCATGCCAAGTTCTATTTTGAAGAACGAGAACTTGGCCTCGTCCAGCGGCTTTGTGAAAATGTCTGCAACCTGCTTGTCAGTTGGAACATACTGGAGGTTGATGTCTCCATGCTCAACATGCACCCTGATAAAGTGATACCTCAGCTCTATGTGCTTTGTCCTGCTGTGAGAGACTGAGTTGTTGGCGATTACAATTCCACTGGAGTAGTTGCAAAACATTGGAATGTTCTTGAACATCATGTTGTAGCCTTCAAACTGGTTCTTTATCCATAGCAGTTGTGCACAACAACTGCCTGCAGAGATATACTCTGACTCGGCTGTCGAAATTGTGACACAATTCTGCTTTTTGCTGCTCCAGGAGATGAGCCTTCTTCCTAGGAATTGATAACTCCCAGAAGTGCTCTTCATGTCATCTTTGCTACCTACAAAATCTGTATCTGAAAAACCAATTAGTGCGCTATCATTACTTCTTGGGTACCATAAGCCAATATTTGGTGTACCTTTAAGGTTTCTCAAAATCCGCTTTGCAGCAGCGTAGTGAGATTCCTTAGAGTTTACTTGAAATCTAGCACATCCACATGTTTAAAACATTATGTCCGCTCTACTAACAGTAAGATAGAGCATGGATCCAATTATACTTCTGTACTTAGTTTCATCAAAAAGTTTCCCTTTCTCATCCTTGTCCAGAGACATAGCTGGACCCATTGGAGTCCTCATAGAGGTTGTGTTCTCCATTCTGAATTTCTTAATTAACTCCTTGGTGAATTTCGTCTGAGAGATGAAAATTCCATCTTCAGATTGTTTCACCTGAAGTCCTAAGAAATACTTCAGCTCTCTCATACTGCTCATTTCAAACTTCACTTATATAAGTTTAGAAAACTTTTTTGCAAAGGTTGTCGTAACTAGAGCCAAATATGACGTCATCAATATAGATTTGCACTAGCAAAATCTTGCCTTTTATTTCCCTAAGAAATAATGTCTTATCTATCTTTCCCCTTATGAACTTTTTCTCAATAAGAAAGCTAGACAACATCTCATACCAAGCTCGAGGAGCTTGTTTCAAACCATACAAAGCTTTAAACAAAAGATACACATGATCAGGGTGGTTAGAATCAACGAAACCTGGAGGTTGTTCCATATACACTTCTTCCTTTATGTCACCATTAAGGAAGGCCGACTTCACGTCCATCTGATAGACAGTGAAGCCCTTAAGTGCAGCATATGCTAAGAACAACCTGATTGCCTCCAGCCTTGCCACTGGAGCATACGTTTGATCGAAGTCGATTCCTTCTTCTTGTCAGTATCCCTTGACGACGAGTCTGGCCTTGTTCTTTATGATTGTTCCATCTTCGTCCATCTTGTTCCTGTAGACCCACTTTGTTCCGATAACGTTCTTACCTTTGGGTCTTGGAACAAGCTTCCAGACTTGGCAACGCTGTAATTGATTCAGTTCTTCTTCTATTGTCATTATCCAAGATGCGTCTGAGTTTACTTCCTCAAACTTCTTTGGTTCAACCTACGAGAGAAAACTTAAATAGAGATTTTCATTAGTTGTACCTCTACGAGTTCTGACACCGTCCCGGGGATCTCCTATGATTTGATCAATTGGGTGATCCTTCAAGTGTCTGAGCTCTAGGGTTTTTTGCATATGGAGCTTCCTCTATCACTGGAGTGACTTCATCAACTTGAATGATATCTTAATCATGGTCATCAACCTCTCCAATTGGGGTTGGAGTGGTGATCTTGATGAACTTTTGATCTTTTTCTTTAGTCGGCTCATCCAAGTTTAATTCTTTTATTCTTGAACCTGCATCTTCAATAAACACACTAGAAGAACTGCCTTGCAGCAAGCTCGTCTCATCAAATACAACATTGATAGATTCTTGAATAACCAGGGTTTTCTTATTAAAAATCCTATATGCCTTACTATGACTACTATAACCTACGAAAATACCTTCAAAACTCTTTTCACTAAATTTAGTGGTGTGATACTTATCATTGTTAAGTGCGAAGCATTTACTACCAAGGATTTTAAAATATGAAATAGGCGGTTTCCTGCCATTTAGTAGTTTGTAAGGTGTCTTATTATGGTTCTTGTTTATAAGTGCTCGATTTTGCACGTAACATGCAGTGTTGACGGCTTCAGCCCAGAAATATTCTGGTAGTAAGGCATCACTCAACATGGTTCTGCAAGCCTCTATGAGTGTTCTATTCCTTCTCTTAGCAACTCCATTCTATTAAGGAGTACGAGGAGAGGAAAACTCATGAAATATACCAGGACTTTCACAGAATTCTGTCATGGCCCCAGACTTGAACTCTGTTCCATTGTCACTTCTGATTTTGACAACGAAGCAGATATATTCATTCTGAACTTGCCTGACAAAATTTATAAAGATATCAAAAGTATCTGACTTGTGTTTTAGAAAGAACACTCATGCAAAGAGAGAGTAATCATCAACAATAACCAATGTATAATCCTTACCTCCCAAACTTCTAATTTGTAGTGGACCGAACAAGACTATATGAAGTAGGTGTAAACACCTATTAGAATCTTTGCCAATAATGTTTTTAAAAGTAGCCCTTATTTGCTTGTCTTTTACACATGCGTGACAAGGTCTATCTTTAACGCACTTAACATTGGGGGCATCACGTACTAAATTAAGAGAAAATAATTTATTAATAGTTTTATAATTTATATGTGCTAATCTCTTGTGTCATTGGTCATCAAGAGATGCACTGTCTTTTGCCAAAAAGCACACTGGCGTAAAAGAGTCTATGCAAATAAAATTTAAACAAAATATATTCCTACTACGAGTGCCTCATAAAATCGTTTCTAAATTATCAAGCGATTTTATCAAATACTTGTCTACATGAAATTCTACGATGTATACTTTATCACAGAGCTGACTTATGCTTGTAAGATTGTGTTCCAATCCTTCAACATAAGCCACATCGAAAAATGATACACTACCATTAATGATCATATCGTAGCCTTTAATAATCCCTCTGTCAGAACCTCCAAAGATGACCTTTGGCCTGTTCATGACTGAAAAATAATTCTGGAGTAGGCTTCTAGTCCCGGTCACATGTCGAGAGCATCCACTGTCCAAATACCAGATGAGATTTTTGGTGGCCTTTGGACATTCCTGCAAAAGTAGAATCAAGTTGTCTTAGGAACCCAAACTTGTTTGGGCCCTTGGTCTCTAGTTAGCATACTCCCCCTACGTATGTTAACATTGTGAGTGGTCTTTCTCACATTATTAACTTGAGGAGTTTCATAATATCTGGGATTAAACCAGTAATCTATGGCAAAGTGACCGATTTTGCCACAACACCAACAGTCAAATCTATTGTATCTTTGCCTAAGGTTCTCCTGCTTGGCCTTTTGAGAGTGTGGTCTAGCAGGGGCAGTAGACTTGGAGGTAGAAGCTTCATGGTGATGTCACTCACATGACTTCTTCTCCATAATAGGCTTTTCCACAACGGGTTTGGCTTTTGGAGCATTCTTGATGTTGTGACCATGATTATAAGGGTCGTAGCTCTAAAGAGTGAATTTCCTCATAAGATGCCTTGAAGACACTCTCACCAAAGTTCTGGGGACGAGTCCATCCTTGGTACCGAGACTTGGACTCTACATGAGTAGGCCTAGCAAAGTGACCATAAGACGAGTCAAGATCAAACTCGTTCGTTGGAAAGATAACCTTTTTAAACGGAGTTTATTCTTGAGGAGCTTTCCCCTTCTCCTTAGCTAGAGCCTTCTTGGATGCCTTAATTCTCCTTTGGGCTTTATTTCTCCTAGAAGATTTATTAGGAGCAACCACATGGCCTAAGCCAGCACCTTTACTCTGAGCAGAGAATTAGGCCACTAGTGGAAGGACTGTCTTGGGCTTGAAGAAACTTTCAATGAGTTTCTTTTCAGCCGCAAGTTGTTCTTCTAACTTTTGGATGATCTCCTCCTTCAGGTTTAAGTGCTCAAGAGCTTTATTATATTCTTACATCGCATTATGGAAGTCCTTTCTGAGTGAGTCCATCATCATGACTTCCTCCCTCAGACTGCTCTCCTCGACCTTAAGAGATTTGATCTCCTTAGCTTGAGTTCTTGCGACTCTATGACATTTGTCGTAAGCTTTGATCAACTCTTTGTACTGAATCATGAGTTTAGATTCATCATTAGATGAACAGTCCTCATGATCATGGTCAGAAGCATCTGATTTAGAGAGAGGGGTATGAGAATTTATCTTCCTAGTGAACTGAGGTTCTTCGTCTTCATCTGTATGTATCATGACCCCAAAGTAGGCTTCCTCCTCATCACTAGACTCAAATGAGTTTGTGTCACTGAGGGTCTTGCCCTTTTTGGCTACCAGGCATCTTTCAGTCTTCTTCTTATTATAAAAAGTTTTCTTTTCCTCTCTTCTTCCACCCTCCTTCTTCTTGTGAGGGCAGTCAGCTATGACGTGTCCTGGCTTATTGCAACAATAACACACAATTTCAGAAGAAATGTGTTTGTTCTGTTTAGAGTGACACCTGTCTTGGCTACTTGAGCCCTTCTTGTGACGATCACCATTGTGACATGATCTTCTTGACGAGGCATCTTTGCCGCTCCATTGTTTCTTCTTGTTCAAGAATTTCTTGAACTGCCTTGAAAGAAGAGAAAACTCTCCTTCAGATAGTTCTGAGCCTGAGGTACTTGGCTCTTAAGTTTCTTCTTCACTCTCTTCCTATGCGGGGGAAGGAGATGCATCTTTTGACTTCCTTGAGATGTCTGTCTTTAGAGCGACAAACTTATCCTTGGATGAAGACCGATTTTTCTCTTCTTCAGCTTTTCTTGAGTTAATTTGCAATTCATATAACATAAGCTTTCCGAAGAGAATTTGCGGGTTAGTCTCTGCTAGCTTGCTAAACTCTCGGATAACACAGACTTTATTATTTCATTCCTTATTTAGGGATCTCAGGAACTTATCATTCAGTTCTCCATTGATGAAGACTTGGTCATAGACACTTAGTCCATTAACAATCTTGAAGAAAGTTTCAAATGTATCTACAATAGAGTCCTTGGGATCTTGTCGGAATGCTTCATATTTATGGTTTAGGAGGGATCTTCTGTCATCCCTAACCTCTTCAGTGCCTTCCATCAAGACGATAAGAGACTGCCACATTTCCTTGGCAAATTGGCAGTGAATCAGGTTCTGCAACATAGAATCATCGACTACACTTGCGATGATATTCTTGGCTTTCTTATCTAATGAGACAAGTGCATTCTCTTCTTTATCAAGATCCATAAGCTTCTTTGGAACTTGCTTAGTTGGGTCAATGGTGGAGGCTATCATTGGAACATGAGGACCTTCTTCCACTATCATAAAGATCCTTGGATCTACAGCTTTAATGAAGAACTTTATTCTCTCTTTCCACATAGCAAAATAATTCTTCGTACATAATGGAAGTTTAGCAAAATCCTTAGCTCTGTCCATGGTTATATTCTCTAAAGACAACTAGGAGGAGATTTGTTCAAGGTGTTAACCTTTTTGATGAACAACCCGCCTCTGATACCAATTGATGTTTTTAGTTGTCTACCTAAATCACCTAGAGGGGGGTGAAGAGGTAAGATCTGCGTCTTTTTGCGAAATAAAAATTGAATGAACGAAGTGCAAAAAATAGGCAAACAAATCACAGAGAACACCGGATCTATAGTGGTTCCCCAATCTTGGGTACGTCCACTCTCCACATCACCGATCTAGCAACACGCTAGACTCCACTACTTCACTATTACCTCAGATTGAAAACCAATCATACAACTTGGAACAAAGTTCCTACAACTCGGAGCAAAAAAACACTCATACAACAACTCAGAGAATATCTCCTACAACTCGGAGTAAAAATCCTACAATAATATAATGAATTTACAATCAGAAAAACTATCTTATCTTCACAGATCTGGTTGAACTCAGCTTCTTCCTTCTTGAAAAACTAAACATCCCTTATCAGAAAAGATGAGGAAGAAATATGAGAAACCTTGGATCTGAGAACTTTAGAATCAGCACGATCAAGGAGTAGATCTGGAGATGTCGAAAATCATGATCTGCTGAAACTTCTTGTTCTGAATCTCTGGATCGAGAGAGAAGATCGACGAAGAAGATAGAGCGGTGGCAGCGACGATTCTCGATTTGGAAATATAAGAACGATTCATAAACTTTGATATTCTTCTTGTTAGGGTTAATCGACTTGATAAGACCTTTTATAGGACAAGCCTAACGGTCATAATCATAAAGACTGCACACGTGGACCAATAATAAATGAGATTAGTTTGAAATCATTTCCGTCGGACTTAACGAAAAATTTCAAGAAATGATCTTCATTTGTCGAGTGGATTAAAGATTACTCGATTAATAGCTTTTGCTTCTTGAGAAAGAGTATAAGGTTCTCGAGAACAAGACTTGGATAAAACACTGGAAATAATTTCTGGCTTCTCGAGAAGTAACTTCTGTTACTCGAGAAATAGAAACTTACTACTCGAGAACTAACTGGACTTCTCAAGAACAAGTTATTCTTCTCGAGTACAAGATTTCTGTTTCTCGAGATAAAGTCTCGGCCTTCTTGAATAATGACCTTAGCTTCTCGAGTACTAGACTTAGAAAAATTTTAAGCTAGATTTTTCAGTTGACTCGAGAACGAAGCAAGTTTTACTCGAGTACTGCACAGCTTCTCGAGAACTAAATTAAGCCTTCTCGAAAACTACCTCTGTTACTCAAAAACTAGACTTAGCTCACTCGAGAACTGGCTATAATTTTACTTGAGTACTTATAGGTCCTTCTCGAGTATAACACTCAGAAATTTTTTGGCTTTCTGAAAATTTTCTTTCTTCAAGGAATTCAACAACTAGTCTTTCTCCTATAACTTTAGTGCTTGAAAAAGAAGTGTGCCCCAATAGAGAGGCTACACATGAGTCAACACCATGGATCACACAATGATGGATTACATTGTATGGTCCTGTGTTTGGTGACTCATTGTAGAGTGACATTGGTCTACACTTGACAATTATATCCTGCAAACACATAACTCAAACAGGGCATCAAATACAACTTAATTCATCTTAGTTTAAGGGTGACTTCATACAAATCTAGGTTATTGTGGATACAATACCCAACAAAAATTCTTTAAGTCCTCGGAGCTTTGGAGGGAGTGCTCTCATTGCAACGCAGCTTTGATGAGAGCTCTCGCGGAGGCGTATGTTGTGACTTGACACTTATTGGAGTCTTAGCACAAGAAGAGAAGTAGAGGAATTTCTAAGCGGAGGATCGACCTAAGTACACGATCTCGTCATAAAACCTCAAAGCTCTCTCTTGCCTCTAGAGTTGTTTGTCCTCATATGAAGGCTTGTGAGTCTATTTATAGTTTTCTAGAGGGATAACTCAGTAATTGCGCCGGGGCGTAATTTGTGTTGGCGAATGTCGTCGCGCAATTTGGATCACATGGATCACCAATTTTAACAAAATGACGGAAGTGCCCCCTGGTGGTTCGGGCGGCTCGGGCAGGGTGCTCGGAGGCGGCGACTGTGCTTGTGCACGTAACACCGGACGCGTGCCGTGCTCACGCTCGCGAGGCGCGTGCGGTGCTGATGAGCACGCCCTTGTACTGCGTATTTTGGCTTTGTCCTCTTTTCATGTGTTTCCGGGTCTTTGGGGTGAGCGCGGCTTGTTTGGTTGGATTGACTTTTGTGTTCTTGGTCGATATGCTTCTGATTTGACCCGAGGATTTCAGGGAGAACCCCATTATTTATTATATAATATAAATATATTTTTAATTCAACTGCATTATAGGTAGAACACCGGGTGTGCAAAAAAAAAAACCGAAGAACTGATAACTGGACCGGAACCGAACCGAACCGAGTTGTTCGGGTCGGTTCTTATGTGTCTCGGTTCGGTTCTGGGTTCAAAATCTTCAAAACCGACCACTTGATTCAGTTCTCAGTTCTTACACTCAGCTACCCAGAACCAATCCGAGAACCGAGTTATTGAATTTAGACATCAAAAATATATTTGTGATGAACAAAAGACTTTTGAAAGAGATTGATGAATAATTACTTGATAGAGGTATTTCTTCTGTAATTTTATAAACTATTTGCTTAGCTTTTGACAATATTGAACTTTTGTTTAATTATTAGAATCTTTGAACATAAAATGTTGTATGATAAAATTAATAAATGTATTTAGTAATCTAAAAAAGCTTGATGATTTTGAAATCAAATGTCTCGTAATTTCTTCGATTTATAAATATTGATTTTGCATTTATTTCTTCTAGTACAACATGCTTACACCAGAAATTTAAGAAATCGAAAACCGAACCGAAACCGATATTTCCGACTCGGTTCCGTTCTACAATTTGAAACCACAGATTGGTTCTGATTTCAAAGATTTAGAACCAAATCTATACCAATAAATTTTTAGTTCCGAGTGAAACCGAAACGGCCGGTTCAGGTTCGAATTGCAATTCTAATAAAAAGAACCAAAAAATAGAAGTTAGAAACATGAAGATCAGACGCGGGACCCAAATATCCTCGAATGAGGACATGACCTCCCCACGCAGGATGCTGGAGATATTGAAATAGGCAATTCCGTCCATTCCGAGCTCAATCGGCTTCTTAATTCTTCCTATTTTTATTTTGTTATTATTTTAATCCAAAGAATATCATCGATTGAACGGATCAGCTAGAGAACGAGATCGAGTATTAGAAGAGAGAGGATGAATTCCTTGTGCGTGCTTTCTCCTCATTCACCTGCGGTTCATTCGCCGCCGGCATATTCAGCATGGAAAAGGACCCCTCCCATGGAGAATCCCGTCTTCTACTCCGGCGGTCACACCCTCAGATTTCCAGAGGGCTGCCAAGGTTTCCCATTGTATCAGGCAATGGTGTCGTCCTTCGACTTCCGCCCGCCACTTTCTGGTATGCCGAACAGCCGAAGATGTTTTTCTTCTTCAAATCTTGGCAATTTTGTTTTTGTTGCTTTCAATCGATGTTCCAATTCCTTGTTCTGGCACAGCCCGTCACTGGATTCTTATTCCTGGCTTTACCTTTTTTATTAATTTTTTACTCAGACCAATCCATCATATGTTAATAATAGGTTAAGCCAACAGTGGCTGCAGGCAGTGGCGGACCAGGATTTTCATTCAATCCGGACACCAAATAAAGAATATAACTTTTTGATAATTTTTTTAATTCAAAATTATTTAAAATAATATTTGGAAGTGCCTAAAAAATGAAAGAAAACAACCAAAATCTAAAAATACAGATTAATACATGGATCAGACCTTTTAAACCCAATACAAATTTTCAATCTTTCATCAATTATAGAGGCCCTATGGCAAATCATCGGTCATAAATCTTAATGCTCACAACACAGTTTTTAAAAACAGCACGCATACACTATCTTGCTTAAAATAATTAAGTTCTACCCACCAAAAACAGAATTCAAAAGTGTTTATAAGGTGTTTAATTAATAATCAAATCAAGAACTAATTGTAGAAGCATAAGTGTAAGATAAACTTGAAACATGAGTTTTAAGAGAACATCAAGTAACACACTATGCCTCTATCCTTCCATTTGGTCGGAGGTATTTAGTGTAGCTTCTATTAACTAGTATTATGCAGTGGTAGTGCTTTGCAAGAACTAAATGCCTGTTAGAAAAAAATATGGAATGGCCGAGTTGGGATACAAATCGAAATATCCTTTAGCAACTTGTTTATGGGATGGTGTGGCTAATTATAAGATTATAAAAATTTTAAATTAGCAGCACAACCACTTAGGAAATTAGAAAACTCAACAGGCATATAGAAATATGTTCATCACATAACATGACATTCAAGAATTTAATAATTGGAAGCATATGATAAGAAATAAGGGCTTAGAAACTAGAGGAGAAGAGATCTGGAGAGAAGAAATTATTTACCTTAAGGCTTAGAAGCCGTCGATGGCTTGAAGACGGGAAGTAGGGTGAGAAATGGGAATCGCTGAACTAGAAGCAGAGAATCAGAAGGATCGCTCGCCGCCTCGCCCTCGCCAGTCGCCCCTGCTTTCGCCGTCAAGAAGGATTGCGAAGTTCGCCCGCCTCTTCTTCTTTCTCGCGTGGAGGCCAAGCTGGAGTTAGGGTAGAAAACAGAGCGGGCTGCAATTCGCAAAATGCAGTGGTATTACGCCCAAATTTCGACCCGGGCATGTGCCCGGGTGTGCCCTTTACTGGGTCCGCCCCTGGATGCAGGCAGACACTAATTATGATAACCTAATGAGATTAAGGGTTCGTTTGATTGAGCCGTGGCGGGAGGAGCCGGCGGGTCCAAACGGAGGGGTGGAACTGGAGGCACAGAGACGGGGTTGAAATGGAGCGGCGACGCCGCTTTTCCTCATTGCTGCGGGTCCAAACATGGCAAACAGAGATAGAGGTTCGTTTGTTTTGCCGCCGTGCGGCAGCGTTTCCTCCAAACGCTGCCCCTAAATGCGGAACCAAATGAAGCCTAAAACTTATATCATGAACCAAATGTTCAATAAGATTAGAATATAATTTATGGCCATCCACATCAAAAAAAGAATTATTTTAACATTCTCCTACTTGTGACATTAATTACCAACTAGTAGTGAACTGGATATTATTTCCGATATGTGGTCACAAGATGAAGGCAATTGGTTGATGTGTATTTAATATTTAGATATGATTCCATCCCTTAAATTATAAAACATTGAATCATGAAGAATTCATGCTCATTATTAATATTATTTCAGTTCTATAATGTGCCTGAACTGTAACAGTCTGCTAAGGAACCTCAATAAGAAGTATAACCCTCCAAGTGTTTGACAAAATGACCTTTATGTTGTCTAGATGCATCTCATATACCAAAATACTTGCTTCCCCTATCAGACCTTACATTCTTGATGACCTTCCCTAATTGTTTATTTACTTCAGTCTTGAAAATCTTAATTTTATCAATGTACTCAGATTTTTCTTAATTAAGAACAAATACCCATAATAGGAGAAGTAATTAATGAAAGTAAAGAATAAGTTTTTTTGCAGAACATAGATGGACTGGTCCACTAATATCCATATGAATAATCTCCAATAGTTTTATACTATGTGTATCACCTTTCTTCTTGTTCTTCGTCAATTTTCCCCTCCAATAGTCTACACCTATCTTTAGGTCACTAAAGTTAAGAGTAAGGAGAATTTTTTTCCTAATCAATCTCTCATTCTCTCTACTCTATCTCTAGAGATGCGTCCGAGTATTTTTATGCTAGAACATGAATTTTTTTCTTTAATTAGTGTTCTTTAAGAGACAATGATTTATATATTAAATGAAGAGGCATAAATGTGATTTGGAGGAAAACACATCTTATATAATCCATTAAACAAACCTAAACACCTATAACTTTTGTTTCATTAAATAATTGAATTAAATCACAAAAAATGTTGAAATCATAATTAAGTTTTCTAAAGCAGAATCATAAATTAAGTTTCTTTTAAATGCAAGAATATGAAGGGGATTTTGGGTGGGTGAAGGCTGTTGGTGGATGTGGAAAGGGGGAGAGAAGGCTGGTCGGTCTTGGAATTAGTTGTGGGTTGGGTATGGGCACGTGAATTGTTGGTTGGGGCTTTAGAAGTTGGCGGCGATGGCTGGAGGGTACTGGAGGAGGCATAAAGACAATAGCTGGGTAAGATGGGGTCACTGGAGGCTAGGAATGGTGGCGGCGGAGGAGGCAAGGGGAGGTGGCTATGGAGACGTTGGGAGCAAGGGGAGGCAACATTGAACTCGGGCTTGCAAGAGAACAACTGGGGAAGACTCGTCGGCGGCTGGAGAGGTGGAGGAAGGCGGCTGGAGAGGTGGAGGAAGGCGGCAGACTGGCAGAGTCTTTAACCTCGAAGGCAGAATCCGGTGACTTCGCACCGCGCGAGAGGCTCAACGTCGCACCGCGCGAGAGGCTCAACGT
Source organism: Platanthera zijinensis (assembly GCA_039513925.1). Classification (NCBI taxonomy): domain Eukaryota; kingdom Viridiplantae; phylum Streptophyta; class Magnoliopsida; order Asparagales; family Orchidaceae; genus Platanthera; species Platanthera zijinensis. The sequence goes on along the minus strand of CM077095.1, from coordinate 80,889,185 downwards.
CGCACCGAGCCCACGATCGAGGGTTTCACTCTTAATTTGTAAGTTCTTGATCCTTGCTTCTGTCGACTACAGGGAGAAAATATGGGGGCGGGGATTAGTTTACATGATCTGGTGGCTCAAAGCGACCGATCAGATTACTTGACCTAATTCCTAATATATTGATGTAAACCAGAATCTTGAATTTGTTTTTAAATATGATGTGCATGAGAGACTTTCACAAATATCGGTAAGTGACAATTGGCCTAAGGCTCAAACATGCGCATAAAGAGCCAACATTCAAACTTACGACTAAAATGAATAAAAGATCCCTAGACATACAAGTAGAGAAATTAAAAATGGGCGAATATGAAAATTTATAACAAATAAGCTCCAAGTTAATTAAGGAAAAACATGCTTTGAATTTTAAGACCAAATTAAATAAGAGCATTGTTAAGTGCACCACAGTTTTCGCTATGTGCATTTTTTTGTTAAGAGCACCGCACTACGATAGGTGCACATATAATTGTTATGTGCACCGCTTTTTTGTTAATAGCAAACTAACAAGATTAACTTAATTTATGAATGGACCACAACATTTTTTCATAAAAATAAAAGATAAATATGTCACACACCATAGATTACATTTAAATTTGGAAAATCAACGATCAAAAAATAACATGGATTAACAAAAATATGATTTCATCAAAATGGAAAAACCAAAAATTAAGTAAATAGATTTTCGCTTTCTTTGGCCAAATTTTTCTCTTATTGATCCTTTTTTTCTATATATTCCTACAGTTTAAAGCATAAAATTAAACATTTAATGAATGAAATTTAGTAATGAATTTTTTTACAATTAATGATTTCATACCTTTGTACGAGAGTGCTCCAAAATTAATATTATACTTCATATTCTCTTATATGATTTTTTTCGGTGTGCATATGCATACGAAAACTATGATAAGACATTATATTGGCATATATGTGAGACCCTTATTATGTTGATTGGCTCGATAATGACCTCTTCTATCACAATCAAGGATCACACAAGGTGTCAACCTTCCAGCAATCTTATCGGAACATCTGCTGGTGACAACGAAACTCAAATTACGACCAACATTTCGAACCCACTCAATTAAGGTTTCTTTGCTCTCAAAAACTTGATCCGTTTCAAAATGAGAACCAACTTCAATTTCAAATTTCTCATCATTGCAAGAATCTGACATGAATGGGAAAATATCTGAGTATAGAAGTACCAAAAGCTGAAAACAATATAAAGAGAAGACGACCGGTCCTTGGCATTATCAGTGAATATGCATGTGCACTGTGCAAATTGGAATTTCCATATGAAGGAACATTATTAGTGAGAGAAAACGGAAGGCGCGGCGACCAGCGGAGGGGCACGCCCAGGCGGAAGCAATGGCGACCAGCGGAGGGGCACGCCCAGGCTGTAACGACCCCATCCGTTAGATGACGTATAGTAGAAGGTCCGGCCGGGGCCCCACACTATATGCCACCAACAGACGGTGAGGTCACAGGATAATACCAAACCAAATACGAATCCTAACTCAGAGCATTCTAGCGGAAGCTTTAAGTTACAACTTTGAACTCTCAACCGGAATGTCCAATATATAAAACCACATTTATATATATACCACGGAATGTACACAACCACAAGAGTTTGGCCTTAAGGCCTTACAGTTCCTCTGTACATACAACATGTTTTACAAACTTCGGCGCGCAGGCCGGCCATACATGAGTACAAGAGAAAACAAAACAATGCCATTCGCTTAGCCTTCAAGGGCTAGCCGCAGCAGCAGCAGCAACAGCAGTAGGGCTTCAGCCCATCATTTCCCACTTGGCTCTCCAGCACCTGCACGGGAACAAACCACCCAACCGGTGGCAAACAATGCAACGGTCAGCATTCAGCTGACCCAATTATAACAATCCTACCCCTTTCTCGGGGCATGAGCATTCTTTCCCTGCAAGCATGGCATCATCAATAGCAACTATGTGCGCGCAGGCACATTCAAGCCATCACAACCATCGGCCACCCGGCCCGACAGTCCGTGCACTCAGGGCACATTTTCGGTGTACCGGAATACCAGCATTTCTAGTCTTTCCGGCGCGCGGGCCTAAGACTCTCATTAGGCGCTCCAACAAAACCTATACCAGGCTTCCAAGTCGGACGGACCTAACGCAGGTACGGATCAGCCACCCCCCGTTGCTCAAGTCGCCGAGCCACCTCGAATACGGAAGTATCCATGGCTTTTTATAGGCGCGGGTCGGTTTCACCTTTCCTGTTCGGCAATCTGCCTTTTCATCGAGTTGCAGTCCAACGGCTCAACCATTCACAAAGTGGCAACCCACGGCCACAAGAGTTGCATCCAACCCTCTTCATTTCCTGGACATCGTCCAGTACTTCCTGCCGCACCAAGCAACAGGTAGGAACAAGGCATCACAAGCCATAGGCATCACAAGCCATAATCACGGAGCCTTCTCCGATATGCAAACAAGCATCACCAATCCAGATTACATCCAGATGGGCTTCACACAGCATGCCTAGAGCCGTACTCCAATTCCGGCCTCTAACAAGGGGGACTTCACATATCTACCCCAAGGGACACCACAACCCACCGCACACTCGCGGGGAAGGGTTTTCCCTATGCAATGCAGAAAAGAAGGACTTCACATGTCCAAGGAGGGAGATCGTTACCCTTGTCGATCTCTTCGGTGCCATCGAAAACTAGCCGGTGAGAAAGAACCGCAGCAGCCTTGCCTTCACAACGCCGGCTTCGGATCACGAATCGGACCACGGGAGCTCCGCCGGTGGCTTGCTCTCCTCCTCCTTCTTCCTCTCTTCCTCTCTCTTTCTCTCTTTCTTAAGGACAAATGAAGAATGAATCTTCATCCTTCTCTCACGACTTAATCCAGCCCAAGAAACCACCTGAGCCCTTGGATCAAAAGAGAGAAAACTGAACGGCCAAGATTTTCCCAAAAACCCATTTTTTGGCCGATACGGCCTGTGACACGCCCGTGTTACAGGCCGTGTACCCTCTAAGCGGCACACAGTTTGAACCGACTGAACAACACGGGTCATCGACACGCCCGTGTCGAACCTGACACGCCCGTGTCAAACCTGAGACACGCCCGTGTCTCCTGCTCCATCGAGCTGCAACCAGTACACGGGTCGGAACACGGCAGCTGACACGCCCGTGTCCAGCCTGACACGCCCGTGTTCCCGGCCGTGTTCAAGGCCGTGTCCGGCTCTGACTTGAATAGGCCAAATTCGCAAAATAATCCGAACACGCCCTGGGACACGCCCGTGTCCCAGGTCGTGTACACCCGACACGCCCTGGGACACGCCCGTGTCCCAGGCCGTGTAACCTGACCTGCTACTCAAACTTCATGTTGAGTCTTTTGGGGTCTTTTTGGGGTGTTACAACCCTCCCCCCTTATCAAAATTTCGTCCCGAAATTTGCACGGTAAGGAAACAAAAACCAGCAATGCTATAACTCTGTTATAACAAAAAGTACACGGTCTACAGTTTATACAAATAACTCGGGAAACTCAGCTCGCATGGTCTGCTCTCGCTCCCATGTTAGCTCTTCACGGCCACAATTGTCCCATCGGACCTTGACCATCCCGATCACTTTGTTCCGCAACTGTTTCTCGGCTCGATCCTCGATCCGAATGGGTCTAACCCTCGTCGTTAGCCCATACTCGACCAGTACCTGATCATTCTCCACTACTTGAGCTGGATCCTTCACCGCCTTACGAAGGACTGAGATGTGAAACACATCATGTAATCCACCCAAGTCCGCTGAAAGTGCTAGTCGATAAGCAGCTTCCCCAACTCGCTCCACCACCTCAAACGGACCAAGATACCTCGGACTTAGCTTTTTCAAACGCCGAATCCTGGACACACCTTTGAAGGGTTTGATCTTCAAATATACCCAATCACCCACCGTGAACTCCACGTTCCGATGTTTGGCATTGTAGTACTTTGCTTGACGATCTTGGGCTATCACTAGCCTCTCCCGAATAGAGCGTATGAGCGTAGTAGCTTCTTCGACTTCCTTTTTCCCATTCAGCTTCGATTCGCCTGCTTCTGCCCAAGCTAACGGTGTACGGCATTTCCGACCATACAACGCCTCAAATGGTGCCATACCAATACTCGCTTGGTAGCTATTATTATAGGCAAATTCGACGAGAAATATATAATCTTCCCATCTCTTACCAAAGTCTAGGGCACACATGCGGAGCATGTCCTCCATCGTCCTGTTGGTTCGTTCAGTCTGGCCATCCGTTTGGGGATGAAAGGCCGTACTAAACGCCAATTTTGTACCCAACATTTGATGAACGAGCCGCCAATCATTCGATGTGAACCGCCCATCACGGTCACTAACGATGCTCCGAGGAACACCGTGCAGTCGAACAACCTGCTCCACATACAGCTTGGCCAAGGTTTCCACTGAATCGTCTCTTCTGTTTGGAAGGAAGTGCGCCACTTTCGTCAACCGGTCCACAATCACCCAGATTGAATCATGACCGCGTTGAGATCTCGGCAACCCGTGCACGAAATCCATCGAAATATCATCGAACTTCCACTCCGGAATAGGTAACGACTTCAGAAAACCGCCAGGCTTCTGGCATTCTGCTTTCACCAACGCACAGGTAGTGCATTCAGCCACATAACGAGCCACATCTTTCTTTAGTCCGGGCCACCAGAACAGCTTTTTCATGTCCCTGTACATCTTTGTGCTCCCTGGGTGAACTGAGTACTTTGCAAAGTGCGCTTCGTACATCAACTCTTCCCTCAATTTACCCACACTTGGGACGCACACTCGACCATTTCTCCGTAACAACCCGTTATCCCAAGAGAATTGGTCCTCCGGCCCATCTTTAGCATAGCGCTGGAGACTTTCATCAAGCTCCGTTGCTCGCCGGACTCTGTCCGTAAGGTCATACTGCACCTCCGTCCAGTTCAAACACGCATCGGTTGACACACCCTTGTCAACACACGATATCTCCATTGCTTCCAATTCTTGGATCAAACGCTGATCATGCCTCTGCAACCAGCTTGCCCGTACCGGAGTCTTTCGACTCAAAGCATCAGCGACCACATTTCCCTTCCCGGGAGTATAGTGAATCTCGAAGGTGTAGTCCCCGAGGAACTCCATCCATCTTCGTTGTCGCATATTCAGATCCTTCTGATCCAACAAATACTTTAGGCTCTTGTGATCCGTATAGATATCCACTTTAACGCCATATAGATAGTGCCGCCACAACTTGAGCGCAAAGATTACCGCCGCCAACTCCAAATCATGGACGGGGTAATTCCGCTCATGCACTTTCAACTGACGCGAGCCATAAGCAATCACTTTCCCAAACTGTAAAAGAACGCAGCCTAAGCCGCTCCCAGATGCATCACTATAGATCTCATACCCATCGGTACCACATGGCGATGTCAACACAGGCGTCGTGGTCAAACGACTCTTCAAGTCTTCAAAAGCTCGCGTGCACTCCGGCGTCCATATGAACGTTTGATCTTTTCTCGTCAGCGATCCGTGAGAAGTTTTCCACAAACCGTCCAACTTGGAATAGACCGTTGATCCCGCCAGCTGATCAAAGAGGTCATCTATCCTCGGAATCGGATATTTGTTTTTCTCTGTCAGCTTATTCAACTCGCGGTAGTCAATACACAATCGTAAGCTACCGTCTTTCTTTTTCACAAAGAGAACAGGCGCGCTCCAAGGTGACATACTTGGGCGTATATATCCCTGCTCCAACAACTCTTGCAATTGGACTTTCAACTCAGCCATCTCTTTTGGCGCGACGCGATATGGAGAGCGGGCCACAGGTTTCGCACCTGGCACCAACTCAATAGAGAAGTCAATCTCCCGCTGGGGTGGTAACCCAGGAAGATCTTTAGGAAACACGTCGGCAAACTCTGACACAACTGGCACTTTACCGACACTGGCCTTTGGCTCAACAGCCTGAATTAGCGTGAAGAATAACTCCGCGCCCTTCCGAACAGCATTGACGACTTGGAGTGCAGACAACAACGTTCCGCCAACTCCTCGCATACCAGCGAACTTCGTCACAAGCCCGGTATTCTGGCCCAGTGTAATCTCCTTGGAGTTGCAATCAATAAAGACACGCTGCTCCGAGAGCCAGTCCATACCAAAGATCACATCAAACTCCGATAACGGTAGCACAGCTGCACTCAAACCGAAATCCCGACTTCCTATGCGCACATCCACATCGCAAGCCCTATCCGCAAGCATCACACAGCCATTCGGCAATAACACCCTTGTACTATCCACCGTCACATGACTCGGTACCCCAATGCGAGATACGAAATCCTCAGACAGAAAAGAATGCGAAGCACCCGTATCAAACAGGGCTCTCGCTAAATTATTCCGAATCAGGACAAAGCCTGCAGCACACACACATCATGCACAAGCTAAACATAACCAAAACCAAAAGCACAGCAAGTAAACTAACTCAACTCGTACCTGTGACGACGTCACTTTGCTTAATCGCTTCCTGCTGGCCAAGTTGATAGATTCGGGGTTGCGCCTGGGAAGCAGAGGAATCCACCACCGCTTTGCCCTTCTCAGCATATGACGCACCTGTCTTCTTTTCCCCTTTGGGCTGCACAACCCGACAGTCACGAGCAATATGCCCCACCCGGCCACAGTTATAGCACGTACGAGCATCCGGCCTTGATGTCGCTCCCGACACCACGGTCGTAGTCACTTGCCCAGATGGCTTGGACCTCTTGCCCCCTTTCTTCTGGTAAAACGACTTGCCTGGGCGAGGTGCTTGAAACTCTGGCTTAGACACCACCAAGCCCTTATTCCCTTGCACTCGCCTCATGTCCTTCTCCAACGCGCACGCAGTATCAACCAACGCCTGAAACCCTTGGCTCACAGAACTCGAAAGCAGGAATCGCAACTCATCCCGCAATCCTTCATAGAACCGATTCGTTTTCCTTTGGTCATCCGCGAAGATTGTTCCCGCATATCGTCCCAACCTGGTAAACTCGTGCAAGTAGATATCCACACTATCTTCCCCTTGCTTTAACCGTTGGAACTCATTTTCCATAGCAATACGTTGCGCCGCTGGGACATGTTTCGCCAGAAATAGTCGAGAGAACTCCTCAATCGACACTTGTGTTAATTGCCTGCCCGCCAAATGGTGTAACTCAACCTCGTCCCACCACAACCGCGCCTCCCCTTCAAGCATGAAGGTGGCTAAGGTGACCTTGAGAGTTTCCTCCGCCCTGATCGCTGTCATTATCCTCTTGACACGCGATCACCAATCTTCCGCCTGCGTTGGGGATCCCATTCCCGCAAACGTAGGAGGACTGAAGCTCATGAATTGCTTCAACTGTCGGTCAGCTGCTCGTGGATCTACAGCCTCAACCGGCTCGGGTCTTACATCAACACGAACTGGCACTACCGCCGGCTGCGCTTTCCCGGTCGGCTGAATCATGGCAAATAGCGCCTCAGCCACTAAGCGAACAGTTTCCGCAGATGGAGGAGGTGTGGGCACCTCAGCTGGTGCCGCACTCTCATCAGAACGCTGGGGCTCAGACTGCCCAGCACCACTACGTGTCACCTATAGGTGGACAAGACACACATTAGCGAACGTATGCAAGCAAAACAACACAAAAAGGAACGCGCAGATTCCTCAAACAAGATTTTGTACATTCCTTAATGGACATTCCAGAGTTCATTAGCGTTACAGCAGGTCGCACAAATACGTGCTCGCCACCCCACAAAAGAATTCGACCACGAATTCGAAAGAGGAAGACCGACGAAAGCTGATACCAAAACCCACAGGTCGGAGGATCGAAACCTCCCTCTGATACCAAAATGTAACGACCCCATCCGTTAGATGACGTATAGTAGAAGGTCCGGCCGGGGCCCCACACTATATGCCACCAACAGACGGTGAGGTCACAGGATAATACCAAACCAAATACGAATCCTAACTCAGAGCATTCTAGCGGAAGCTTTAAGTTACAACTTTGAACTCTCAACCGGAATGTCCAATATATAAAACCACTTTTATATATATACCACGGAATGTACACAACCACAAGAGTTTGGCCTTAAGGCCTTACAGTTCCTCTGTACATACAACATGTTTTACAAACTTCGGCGCGCAGGCCGGCCATACATGAGTACAAGAGAAAACAAAACAACGCCATTCGCTTAGCCTTCAAGGGCTAGCCGCAGCAGTAGCAACAGCAGTAGGGCTTCAGCCCATCATTTCCCACTTGGCTCTCCAGCACCTGCACGGGAACAAACCACCCAACCGGTGGCAAACAATGCAACGGTCAGCATTCAGCTGACCCAATTATAACAATCCTACCCCTTTCCCGGGGCATGAGCATTCTTTCCCTGCAAGCATGGCATCATCAATAGCAACTATGTGCGCGCAGGCACATTCAAGCCATCACAACCATCGGCCACCCGGCCCGACAGTCCGTGCACTCAGGGCACATTTTCGGTGTACCGGAATACCAGGGTCAACACCACCGTCTACACGGTATTTGAGCATTTCTAGTCTTTCCGGCGCGCGGGCCTAAGACTCTCATTAGGCGCTCCAACAAAACCTATACCAGGCTTCCAAGTCGGACGGACCTAACGCAGGTACGGATCAGCCACCCCCCGTTGCTCAAGTCGCCGAGCCACCACGAATACGGAAGTATCCATGGCTTTTTATAGGCGCGGGTCGGTTTCACCTTTCCTGTTCGGCAATCTGCCTTTTCATCGAGTTGCAGCCCAACGGCTCAACCATTCACAAAGTGGCAACCCACAGCCACAAGAGTTGCATCCAACCCTCTTCATTTCCTGGACATCGTCCAGTACTTCCTGCCGCACCAAGCAACAGGTAGGAACAAGGCATCACAAGCCATAGGCATCACAAGCCATAATCACGGAGCCTTCTCCGATATGCAAACAAGCATCACCAATCCAGATTACATCCAGATGGACTTCACACAGCATGCCTAGAGCCGTACTCCAATTCCGGCCTCTAACAAGGGGGACTTCACATATCTACCCCAAGGGACACCACAACCCACCGCACACTCGCGGGGAAGGGTTTTCCCTATGCAATGCAGAAAAGAAGGACTTCACATGTCCAAGGAGGGAGATCGTTACCCTTGTCGATCTCTTCGGTGCCATCAAAAACTAGCCGGTGAGAAAGAACCGCAACAGCCTTGCCTTCACAACGCCGGCTTCGGATCACGAATCGGACCACGGGAGCTCCGCCGGTGGCTTGCTCTCCTCCTCCTTCTTCCTCTCTTCCTCTCTCTTTCTCTCTTTCTTAAGGACAAATGAAGAATGAATCTTCATCCTTCTCTCACGACTTAATCCAGCCCAAGAAACCACCTGAGCCCTTGGATCAAAAGAGAGAAAACTGAACGGCCAAGATTTTCCCAAAAACCCATTTTTTGGCCGACACGGCCTGTGACACGCCCGTGTCACAGGCCGTGTACCCTCTAAGCGGCACACAGTTTGAACCGACTGAACAACACGGGTCATCGACACGCCCGTGTCGAACCTGACACGCCCGTGTCAAACCTGAGACACGCCCGTGTCTCCTGCTCCATCGAGCTGCAACCAGTACACGGGTCGGAACACGGCAGCTGACACGCCCGTGTCCAGCCTGACACGCCCGTGTTCCCGGCCGTGTTCAAGGCCGTGTCCGGCTCTGACTTGAATAGGCCAAATTCGCAAAATAATTCGAACACGCCCTGGGACACGCCCGTGTCCCAGGCCGTGTACACCCGACACGCCCTGGGACACGCCCGTGTCCCAGGCCGTGTAACCTGACCTGCTACTCAAACTTCATGTTGAGTTTTTTGGGGTCTTTTTGGGGTGTTACACAGGCGGAAGCAACGACGGAGGGCGTCGAGAAAGCGAAAGGCGTCGATCGCGGAACACGCGGCAGGCGTCGGGGCTGGCGGCGAGGGTTGAAGCGGCGGAGGGACATGGCTAGGCGGAAGCGTCGATCACGGGGCTAGGGTTGAGAGAAGAAGTTGCGGTGCACAAAACCTGAGTGCCCTTAGTTATAAATTTAGGGAGAAGTTTGGATTAAAAATTAAGTGATTTTATAATGCACATAGCGAAAACTGTGGTGCACTTAACATTGCTCTTAAATAAAGCATTAACTCAATTTAACATATCACGAGCAAGAGCACGTCACATATATACCTCAGTGCATGGGTGAAACAACAGATCTGTCAAACTCAGATGGCAGGTGAATGTAAGAACGAAGCAAAGATTGAACCGGTGATAGGAAAAATCGGGTTCAGAATAGTAGCAATGACTGCCGACGATAACTAGACCGTGGAAGAAGGCTCGACAGTGTTTGGTCGGACGGAGGGGAAACTCGCCGGCTTAAAGAAACGTCGGAGGAGGAGGCGCCCGAAACAGGGAAAGCTTTTGGCAAATGAATCGAGGCTGAAGGTGGGCGTTCCGTGGAAAGGCTCGACGGGAACAATGGAGAACGATGAAGGCGCGTGCTGTCATCGGGGCCCCTATGGGCCGGTGGTGGCGACAGGAGGTGGTTGTGAGACCGACGAGCTCATCGAAAGAGGAAACTAGGGAGAAAGAGGTGGCTGTGGCTTCGCGTGCGTTCAGGCAGTCGGTCTGGACTTCTCGAAAATAGGGAGAATTTTTCTGTTTTTCAGAACTTTGCCCAAGCTGCCTTTTGGAATGAAGGAAGCCTGCTTTTATAGAATAGAAGGAATAAATTGCCTTTAAGAGAAGGATGCATGCTCTTTATTAGGCTATAAAATACAAGGAATACATTACTTTGAAAAGATGGCAGTCTGTCTTTATTTAGGCTTCTAAAGCAGGTTGTCTTTATTCGGCTAATTAAGAGGAGGAATTAATGTCTTTAATAGGGGTGCAACTCGGATCGGTTCGGTTCGGTTCAGTTCCACTCAGAACCAAGAACCAACCCGTATAGGTTTGGTTCCAAATTTTTGGAACCGGAACCGACCCACGGTTCTAAATTATAGAACCGGAACCGAACCGAAAATATCGGTTCGGTTCCGGTTCGGTTCTCGGTTCCTTAAATTTAGGGTGTAAATATGTTACACTATAAAAAATAAATGCAAAATTAATATTTATAAATCGAAGAAACTAGAAGACCTTAAGCTTGCATGACTCCAAAATCATCAAGGCTTCTTAGATTACTAAATACCAATGTTGTGAAGATCGAGATCTTAACTAAGATCGGGAGGCATCCCTAAGATCGTAAAACGTAGGATCGACACGGATCGCAAGATCGTATTTTAATAAAAATTAAATCAAAAACATGAGAAATATGTATTAATCTGGAAACCTGCTGCTAAATCTGGACACCTTCTGCTAAATCTGGACACAGAGGAATAATAAGAAATAAGAAGGGATGACCTAGAATGCTGCGGGAGCGACGGAATCGAGATGTTGCGGGAGCAACAGAATCGGGATGCTGCGGGAGCGACGGAATCGGGACTGCTGCGGGAGCGACGGAATCAGGATGACCTAGAATGCCGATCGGGAAGAAATAGGGATGCGCAGGATTTAAACGTTGGGATCGAAAATGATCGTAGGATCGCACGATCCTACAATCTTAAACGCTGATCCTGGCGATTTTGCAGGGAACCCGATCCAGCCTAACTCGTGACTCGTTTCCCCCGTAAAACTCGTAAGATCGTAAGATCGTCCGATCTAAATCGAGATCTTAACAACATTAGTAAATACATTTAATAATCTTATCATACAACATTTCGTATTCAAAGATTCTAACAATTAAAAAAAGTTCAACATTTTCAAAACATAAGCAAATAGTTTATAAAGTTACATACGAAATATCTTCATCAAGCTAATTATTCATCATTTTTTTCAAAAGTCTATTGCTCATCACAAATATATTATTGATACCTAAATTCAATAACTCGGTTCTCGGGTCGGTTCTGGGTACCCGAGTGTAAGAACCGAGAACCGAACCAAGTGGTCGGTTTTGAAAAATTTTGGACCTAGAACTGAACCGAGAAACATAAGAACCGACCCGAACCGCTCAATTCGGTTCGGTTCCGGTCCGGTTCTCGGTTCTTCGGTTATTTTTGAACACCCCTAGTCTTTAAGAGAGGAATTAATGTCTTTAAGAGAGGAATTAATCTCTTAATTTTAAGGCAACTTCTTTTGAATTTCATCGTTTAAAATAATTTTCAAACACATTGGGAAATTAAATATTTGTTTAATCTCATTTTAATTTTAATTAATATAACATATCCCTCTTATTGTATATCTTTTTGAGCATGGTAGCCTTAATTAACTTGTCACCTAATTTGACAAATATTTTTTATTTAGGAACTTATTTGATGATCACCCCAATAAGCCATAACAATGAGTGGAAACGATGTGCGCGATACAAAATAAATGAGTACATGCATGATAAAAATAGACGTGTTAAAATAAAGATATGCAAATAAAATAACGACACAACACGATGATGCAACTATGTTGTATCATATATACCAAATGTGGCAAAAGGACCGGGCCTAGAAAGCCCGACCTGAAAAAAGCCTGGTTAGGCCTGGGCCGGGCAGACCTCGTATAGGCCCATACCAAGCCTAGGGGTCCTAAGGAGGCACCCATTTAGCCAAAAAGCCTGGCCCAGGCCAGCCCCGGGCGCCAAACCCGGCCTGAGCCTGGACAAGGCCCAACCTGGACCTGGCGCCCAGGCTAGGCGCCAGCCCGCTAGCACCTTGTAAATCCCGCTCACTACGGGTGTGAGCGGGATTTACAAGCGTATCCCGACTGGGAGGGATTTACAAAACGTAAATCCCGGTCATGCTTATATTAAAAAAATTTAAAATTATTTATTATGTAATTTATTATTAAATTAAATGGAGTGGTTTTTGATCGGTCCTAGGCCTGGGCCCGGCCTGGTATGGGCCTAGCAAAAGCCGGATCATCAGGCCCTCCCAAACCTCTCTTTGGAAGGGAGACTTGGGCCCGACCTAGGTTTGGACAGATGAGAGCTCGGGCCTGGCTGGCCTGGTCTTGGCAGGCCTTTTGTGCACCTCTAAATTATATACATCCAAAAAATAAAAACAAGTACATGAAAAAGATACAGAAAAATGAGCCTGACGCGATCAAGGACTCTGATCGTCCATCTGACGATCCAAAAATGTCGACCTCATAAATCTCTCTTATGCAACGCGATCGATCTCTATCAATTTTCCTGGCTCGGAAACATTCATATTCGGTGAATGGAGATTACATCCTCCCAATGTAAACCAGAGAAACCTCTCCGTCGCTTTAAGCAGGAAGCATCTCCGTAAAAAGTCATCGTGCCCCTAAGTCCCTGTGGGTCCCATGTACTAAACAAGCCACCATAAGGATGAAGGGTAGGGATACAATGGTGACAGGTAAAGCTGTAGTGGAGGCTGAGGGTATATGAGAAACTATAATGATGTTGGGAACTGAAGCTAAAAGGGAAGGTTGAAAGTCCAAAACTAGGCGGCTCCACATCTAGAGTCAAAACTTCAACACTTAGTACAAGATAAACACTAATATTCCTACTAATATTAAGCTCGAAGAAATTTGACTTAGACTCTCTCATGATAGTGTATAGACCTATTCACCGAATACTAAGATTCATAGCTGCCCTCAATGAGAACCTCTCAAATAATGTGTAAATCATCACTCAATTACCTTCATTGAACATTTGCTCTTTCATGTGATTACCTGCACAAGTTTTAAAATATTTATTATTTAATATAATTTTACGCCGGAATATGACATGCAAATCATGCAACAGATGTAAATGATGAATGATGTGCCCAACAAACTCACTAAATGCCGACTCTACGTTGTGATAGAAGTCCCTAAAGATGTGGGTTTATATGGCAGTTCCTTGTGCATGCTGTAGAAATAATTGTTGCAAGCTGTAGAAATAATCGTTGAGTGTCTGTTGATTGATTGAGACTTCAACAATGCGATACAGTATTATGGAATGTCAAATGTCATTCAAGGGATGTGAATTATCAGGGGGCTCACCGGGAGGTTGATTGAGAAATTCATCGTGAATGCGATGATCACTCACCTCCAAGACATTCGCACTAGAGAAAATGTTTCCTAGAAAGAAGAACCGTCAACTGGCTTACTTTGGGGCTCAACCTGGGGCTCATCAAAGGTTTTAGTCTAGCAGATGATACTTAAGATAAGTGCCCTCAATAATAGTAATGTCCTTGAAAGCAGTAATGACAACCTCTACAAAGTTAATACAATGCTTTCGATCCTCACTCGGGAAATGACTTGCCGATACAATACAGGGCCACATTAATAACGAGAAATCGAGAACTCTTCACAATTTTTACTCAATTTCTAAGCCTATGACCAAGCTGAAATGATAATTCTGAATTCAAAGAATCTTGGAAATTAAACAACCACATATTACGACTACGGAAAACGCAGCAGCTGCGTGCCTGCGTGTCATGACCAGCGCAACGCAGGCTAGCTATATATCACAACCAACACACGTATAGTTGCAATCCTTGACCTCGCAAAGGGCTTCATGCGCCATTTGGTCGTCGGTAAAAAAGGGTAGCCTTTGAAGAATAAAAAATCACAAGCAGAGAAAAACACGCGGCTTGTGCGGTTAGGAGAAAGATTAAAGGGGCTCGACTCTATAAATACTGATAAAGCATTATTTATAGTTATTTTAATATAGTTTTTATTTATTAAATAATCAATTTTTATTTAGTTTATATTAATATTTGTATTAATTACTTTCTTTTCTAATTTCAGGTTAATCTGGTCTGGAATTAACATTTTGAAGCTGACAAGGCTGATCCGGTGAAGAATTTGAGAAAAACTGGAAAAATCACAAGTACACGCTCCCCAGTCACGGGCGTGACATGGGGGCGTGACTTATATCACGGGCCGTGCCTGCTTCCAATTTCAGAGTCATTCTACGTCATTTAAATTTACACGCCCCCAAGTCACGGGCGTGACATGTGGCATGTCTGGGCGTGACTACCTGCCAGAATTCTAGATATAACTGACACGTCGGATTAAAAGTACACGACATTAATCACGGGCATGACCTATAGGTCACGGGCGTGACCTATATGCGTGACAACCAGCTCAGGGGTAGTGACTCAGCCATCAAGAAGTCAGTTTTCGCCGCAAGCCGTTCCAGCTTACACGCCCTAGGTTACAGGCGTGACCTAGGGGCGTGACCTCTTTTGCAATTGCTAGATTAACTCCTGTCGTTTCATGTTCCCGCCGTTTTCTGAAACAGTCATGACACGCCATAGGTCACCGGCGTGACCTAGGGGCGTGATCCGCCTTTTACTCAATTTTGGCGGTTTTTCCCCAACGTTACCGGACTTTCAAGACGTCGATTCTGCACCTTACATGCCCTAGGTCACGGGCGTGACCTGCGGGCGTGACTCACCAACAACCTTCACTATAAATTCCAGACAATGTCAGGAGATGGTGGAGGTAGATCTAGTTAGATTTTAGAGAGTTTCTTTATTTTTTTCAGTATTTTGAATTTTTTTTTCTGCATTTTGCTTTTCATAGTGTAATCTTTATCTTTTGTATTTTTAATCAAGTACTATTTTTTTTAGAAATCATGTCCCTCTTTACCTTTTTATGTAATTCTTTTATCATGTTTAATAGTTAAATTTCATTTAGCACTTGATCATGATAAATTTTGAAATGAAATAAACATTATTTATTTTTCTCAAAATTGTCAAACTCTATACTATTATTCACTTCGATTTATCTTTGAATTTAGTTGCGTCGAATTTATATATCATGAATATGTTCTTCGATCATAGATCCGTATTCTAGATTTTACCGAGAGGTTGTGGATACGAGGAAATCACTTAAAGATAAAAGGATTTGCATACACTCCTCGAGAGAGGACAAAATAAATCTTCTGGATTGAAGTCAAATCTTATAGTGGGGTTCACCGCCTAAAGCAAGCTGAAGGGTTTTGACTGACCGAGTGCTCTTAATCGATCAACTTAAGTTTAGCCGAGAGCGTATTCTCGAGAGAGACGCTTTTGTATTTTGGGAACCTCCACGGTCGAAGTAAGTAATTTAGAAGCTTGCATTTTATTATTTCATGAAAATTTATTTTAATCCAAAGAGATTGTAGATCAAGTGTTAATCTTTATTTCATTAAATTTCTTTCAATAGTTTAATCCATCACTCTTTTTATATTCGATAAAATAATAGTAATTTGTGTGAGTAAAAGTAATCAACAGGCCCGAATAAATACGACACTTGATATTTTATTTTAAAATATCCTATACTATGAATGATAGGTGCTCTTGCCTATAGTTCTTAGAATTTGGATATATTATTAATCCTAAATTTTACCCATCAAGTTTTTGGCGCTGTTGTCGAAAAGTTATTATTGTTGATATTTTGAAAACACAAATTTTATTAATTTTATCATTCTCTTTTTCTACCTCAATTTCACTTTTTATTTTTCTTTATCGAAGTCTATTGTATTAAGTGAATGTTGTCTTATTTTCTTTTTCAAAAAATATGTTATCTCTTTTGGCCGCTAAAGTTGCCGAGCTTCAAAACAAAGTTAATATTTGGGAAACCACACAGAAACGTCAAAAAATTTGTAATTTTTGTGGTGCCCCTCATCGAAGTGAGGAATGCTATTCTAATTTTTATTATTAAAATTTTTCTTTTGAAATTAATTATTCCTACTCTACTGATAATTAATTTTTTTTCAAATTTTCATGAAAATAAATTTTCAGATTTAACTAATTTTTCCAATTTTTATGAAAATAATTTTCAAGCTTTAATGAAAATAATTTTTCTGATTTTAATGAATTGTCTTCGTCCGTCCACGTTGATTGTTTTTGGTGGCAAGACCACCCAGATAATTTCCGCCACGAAGAAGAAAATTCATTTGATCAGAATTATTATTCTTCCACTTACGCGCTCCAAGGCTCTTTCTCTAATTTTGGGGAGCTTTCTCAATCTCCATGTGATCTTATTCCCCCAAATTTGGAAGAAAGTAATTTTAAATCTACGAGTACTTTACCTTTGGAGGAATATGATTCTTAATGTTCACCCTTACTTTTGTATACCGAAGATGAAAAAAATTATTATTTCAAGAATTTATTAATTGTATGGACGCACCGGGTGAATTAGAAGAACATATTTCTTCTCCCACTTCTCCCGATTTTTCTTCTCTTCTTCATGAATTTTCAAGCACTACACGTAAATATTTAGAAATTCAAATTCATCAAAATGTTGTGTCCCATAATTTTATCTTAAATAAATTTTTAGATAATAATTTTATTTTAGAAAATAAACAATCGGAACGTGATCATATAGTTTCGCAAGAGTCTCATTCTTGCGAAAATTTTTCTGACACATTTATTTTTAGTTTTTCTTGTTCTAACAATTTTCATGTAGAAGATGAGGCGTTGCAATCAAATTTCATCAGCAATCCATTTGCCACTCATCTACAAAAATTCAAATCACCTCAGATATGTATAGGTGATTTAAATTTACATTTTCAAGCAGACCGCCACAAGGAGAATCATCAGATAAACGGAGTAGCCGGACGACAGACTTCTGTTTATTCACCTAAACGTGAATTAAGGGAGTTGCCCGTTCACCTTAATTTTTATTTTTCTAACAATAACCGTCTAGCTTAAAGACAGGAAAAAGAAAAGCGCTCTTGGAAGACAACACTTGTTTATCTTTTAATTTCTTACATTTTTTTTCTATGCATGTTTCTTTTAATTTGTTTTTCTATTCTCCCTTCTACTTGACTTATAAACATTGAGGACAATGTTTACTTTTAAGTATGGTGGTGAGATCTCGTATTATTGTTTTTATTTAAAAATTCAAAAAAATGATGAAAAATCTTTCAAAAGTACAAAAAAATTATAAAATAAAAATAAATTAATTTCTTGGAAAGTATCGTATTAGACTTTCATCCCACAAAACTGCCTAGTATCTCGCCAACCCGTCATTGAGTAGTCCTCGGGAAGTCCAAGTAATAAAAAAAATTAAGATTATAATTTAAAAAAAACATTAGGAAAAATTCAAAAATATAATAAACCCCAGCTTAGTTTCCTTATTATTTTCAGAAATTTAGTTTGAGTTTATTTATAAGAATTTTTATAATTTTTGATTTTCTAGTTTTTTATTTCATTATAGTTAGTTAGATTTAATTTTTAGGTGATTTAATTTTAAGAAATATTTTATGAATTCAATTTATTTAGAGTAATTTCTTTAGCATTTTTTCTCTTTTTATTCTAAATAGTTTCAATTTTGTGGTACCTTGCATAACATTTTTATATTTCAATTATATTCACTTTATGCTTTAAGATTCTTAGAAAAATTTAATCTACTATAGTTGTTCTCTAAGTTTTTAATTTAATCTAAATTTTGTATAACCTTTCCTTTTTTTTATTTTTTTGTTAGATCATATGTCATGAGAATAAAATGATAAAATTCATTATTCCTTTGTAAACATATGTATTTTTCTTTTTATGATTAGATCATATGTCATGAGAATCAAACATTTCTTGTTACACATATGCAACCCTCAAGAATAAAAAATGGAGTTAGAAGATAAAATTCATTACTCATAATCATTTTTTTTATGAAGAGAGAAAAAATATATTTGTTCATACGTCATGAAAAATGAGAGGATAAAATTTACCATTTTCTTGGTAAACATATGCAAATATCAGAAAGAAGATTGAAAATAATTTGTGGGATGAGATGATAAAATTCATCACCTCCAATAAAAAGTCTTTTCATTTTCTTTGTTTCCCATCCCCATTAGTCAATATAATTGTTTTAGAGTTAGATTAAAATACTAAGAGAACATAAGTAGTAGTTTGAATTTTTCTTTTAAGTTTCTTCTTGGTTAAGGGTGTAAATAATTCTAATATGATTTTATTTGCTAACTACTCAATTTTCAATGTTAATTAATTTGCTTGAGAAATCTTGACTAAATATCTCTCTTTTCATTTTAATTTCATATTTTAGGACTTAATTTTTGAATCCCTATTTTTTTTAACTTTTTTTTGATTTAATAAATTTTTAGTTTAAAAAAATTATATTAATTTCTTATAAATATTTCTCATAGTTTTGCTCTAAAATAACAAAAACCTAAGTATGGGGGGTATTTGATAAAACATTATTTATTGTTATTTTAATATAGTTTTTATTTATTAAATAATCAATTTTTATTTAGTTTATATTAATATTTGTATTAATTACATTCTTTTCTAATTTCAGGTTAATCCGGTAAACAATTAATATTTTGAAGCTGACATGACTGATCAGGAGAAGAATCTGAGAAAAATTAGAAAAATCACAAGTACACACCCCCCAGTCACGGGCGTGACATAGGGGTGTGCCTGCTTCCAATTCTAGAGTCATTGCACATCATTTAATTTTATACGCCCCAAGTCATGGACGTGATATGGGGCGCGACTCCAGACATGGGCGTGCCTGCCTGCCAGAATTCTAGATTTCGCTGACACGTCGGATTAAAAGTACACGACATCAGTCACGGGCGTGACCTATAGGTCACAGACATGACGTATAGGCGTGACGGCCAGCTCAGGGGGCGTGAATCAGCCATCAACAAGTCAGTTTCTGCCGCAAGCCGTTATAGCTTACACACCCTAGGTCACGAGCGTGACATAGGAGCATGACCTCTTCTGCAACTGCCAGATTAACTCCTGCCGTTTCATGTTCCCATTGTTTTCTGAAACAGTCATGACACGCCCTAGGTCACGGGCGTGACCTAGAGGCGTGACCCGCCTTTTACTCAATTTTGACGGTTTTTCCCCAACATTCCCGAGCTTTCAAGACGTCGGTTCTGTACCTTACACGCCCTAGGTCACGGGGGTGACCTAGGGGCGTGACTCAGCAGCAACCTTCATTATAAATTCCAGGCAATGCGAGGAGCTGGTGGAGGTAGATCTAGTTAGTTTTTAGAGAGTTTCTTTGATTATTTTAAGTATTTTTGTATTTTTTTCTGCATTTTATTTTTTATTGTGTAATCTTTATCTTTTGTATTTTTAATCCAAGTATAATTTTCTTTAGAAATCATGTCCCTCTTTACCTTTTTATGTAATTCCTTTATCATGTTTAGTAGCTAAACTTCATTTAGCACTTGATCATGGTGAACTTTCGAATGAAATAAATTTTATTTATTTTTCTCAAAATTGTCAAACTCTCTACTATTATTCACCTCGATTTATCTTTGAATTTAGTTGCGCCGAATTCATATGTCATGAATATGTTCTTCGATCGTAGATTCGTATCCTAGATTTTACCGAGAGGTTGTGGATACGAGGGGATCACTCAAAGATAAAAGGAGTTGCATGCACTCCTCGATAGAGAACGACATAAATCTTCCGGATTGGAGTCAAATCCAATAGTGGGGTTCATCGCCTAAAGCAAACTTAGGGGTTTCGACTGACTGAGGGGTCTTAATCGATCAACCCAAGTTTAGTCGAGAGCGTATTCTCGAGAGAGGCGCTTTCGTATTTTGGGAACCTCTACGGTCGAAGTAAGTAATTAAGAAGCTTGCATTTTATTATTTCATTAAAGTTTATTTTAATCCAAAAGGATTCTATGTTAAGCGCTAATCTTTATTTCATTAAATTTCTTTCAATAGTTTAATCAACCACTCTTTTTATATTCGATAAACTAATAGTAATTTGCTTGAGTAGAAGTAATCAACAGACCCAAAAAAATACGACACTTGATATTTTATTTTAAAATATCCTATAATATGAATGATAGGTGCCCTTGCCTATAGTTCGTAGAATTTGGAGATATTATTAATCCTAAATTTTATTCATCAAATTCCGAAGGAGAACAAGAGGCATGAGGATCTAGGACTTTGATAAATTCTAGGACGAGCAATTCAGAGCTCATAAGAAGTAAGGAGTGATGTAGGGTTGGCTATTGGGTGTATAAATCAAAGACTACTTGATTGGAAATGAGAACTAGACATACTAAACCTTATTCTATATGCAATGTAATGGAAAATGATGAAGACAAACCAATACGATAAAAACATCAGTTAGATTAAACGACTAATGGATTTCCTCCGCTCGGAGGGCCAAAGCAAAGAGTGCGGTAAATAAGTTGCACCTGTAAATCACAAGCAATCTATCCACATGCAATCTTATCCAAGAAAATATGTGATCTAGCGTTATTATAATGCTGAAAATATAATCCCATTCAACAAGTAGCTCATCAAGTAGGGGTGATGTCCAAGACGATGAAGATCCCGAGAAGTGATGCGCTTTGATGGCAATCCGTTGTGGAACCGGAGGTGGGACGATGAGGGGGATGGATGGATCTGAAGGGGCAGCAGGCGTGGGGATTCCGAGAAATGATGTGCTTATTTTAAAATGATTTTTCTTCCATTATAAATTAAGGTAAGTAAAAATGATATCAACTACATGATATATAAATAAATAAAATACATAAGTACTTAGATGATCTACATTTTCAGATCAACATTAATTCCCAAAAGTAATGTAAAGAAAATGCAAAAATATATAATATCGGCATTACTACCAATCGACCAAGCGACAAAAGTACCTATAAGAATATAAAAAGAAATATTAATTTTTTTTAAAAATTTATAACAGATCAATAAGATCAAGATAAAAAAAAAAGGAAATTGATACTTAATTATTCAACAATATCTATTTCATCTTCATCCACAATAGTTAGATAATATCCATTGGATCTTCATGCATAATCGGTACTTCCAAGTCTAAAGAGTGTTATTATTAAATACATGTCATTATGTTTAGCACAGACAAATCTATACACGTTATATGTTATACTTAAATAATATTTACCTTTGTCAAGCTTTTCGTATTTTTTAACATCAACAAGCATCTCTTCCAAGTCTATAAATTTTGTCTTGCAGCACAGTCAATCAAACCCCCACACGAGCATCTACTGTTTTCAGAGACAAAGAACTTCTAAATGGATCAGGAATACGTCCGCCTGTACTAAATACTGACTCTAAGGCTACAATTGATATTGGAATGGACAAAACATCCCTAGCAACTTGTGATAAAGTTGGAAATCGTGAAGAGTTTACTTTCCACTAACTTAAAATATCAAAGTCAACTTGCATCTTCAATGTATTTTCTTTAAGATATTGTGTCAATTCTGATTACAAGTTATCACATCTTCTGCTTCTTCAGATTCATTATTGAACATTTTCTTTTGTAGAGTGCAAATTAAATTGCACATCAGATTTCACTTTAAACTTACCATAATTTGAAGAAATTCCTTGACTATTAGTAGCTTGATTCTGACTTGGGTTTATAATAGATGCATAATGATCATATAATCTATGTAGTATACTCTCAACCGACTGAATCATCTCCTTTGTCTTGGTAAGTATTGTACAATGCTTTGATTCTATGTTAAGAGCTTCATAGATTTTGCACTGAGTGGATATTAGCTTGTTGAGGCCTTTTTGTGAAGGCCTCGACTGGAGCCCCAAAAGATTCTAAGTCAACACTAAAACTTGAATTTGTCTTCGGCGCCATCAATGGACCTGCAAAAATACTCAACACACAAGAGAGAGAACGAGAACCAGAAACTAGGGAGCGAGGAAGATGAACAGTTTGGAAAAATAATAAATATAACAGAAGTGCTGGTATAAGTAGACGATACGTCAAAGATTATGGTACTTGGTGACACATTTTTAGGAAAGTATCGACGCAGCGCACTAAAATTCCATCTAAGGACAGAATTTTGCACACGTTTATGAAGTTGACGTTGCGTCAACTTGTATTCGACGTAGCTTTGATTATACATTATCAACCCTTCTGTCAACGCATACGTCGATTTTTATCGACGTTGCATCGAATAGATTCAGACTCTTTATAATTTGTTACTCTTGATGTTGCATTGACTAGAAATCAATGTTACGTCGATTTCTATTCAACGTCACGTCGAATATAGACTTAATAATTTTAAGTCTTATGCTGTTTTTCCCAGCAATTAATTTTTATAGATAATATATTTGTATATGTTATACTGTGTTTTATTGTGCACCATTAAACATTTCCAATGCTTTGATGAAGTGCTTATGCTTAACTTCATCAAGGGGCTTTGTGAATATATTAATATTTTGATTTTCAGTGGACACATATTGAAGGGAATTTTTTCCCTTTTCTATATTATCTCTGAGAAGGTGATGCATAATTTTTATATGTTTTGTTTTGCTATGGAGCATTGGATTAAAGCCAATTGAAGTTGAACTTGAGCTGTCACAAAATATTATGAAGTTTTTGATAAAAAGATTGTAAACAATTAATTGATTATGCATTCACAATATCTGTGAGCAGCAACTTCCAGCTGCTATATACTCAGCTTTAGCTGTGGAAGTAGAGACTGAAATTTGTTTCTTGCTGAACTAAAAAATCAGTTTAACACTCAGGAATTAACAAGTTCCTGAAGTGCTCTTCCTATCCACCCTACAACTAGTATAATCTGCATCTGAATAGCCTACTAACTCAAATTCAGATTATGCTGGGTACCATAAGCCAAGTTCAGGTGCATCATTTAAATATCTTAGAATTCTTTATATAAAACTCAAGTTTGACTCTTTAGGATTTACCTGAAATCTAACACACACATGCGACAAACATTATGTCTAGCTTGCTTGCTGTTAGATAGAGGAGAGAGAGCCTATGATTGCTTTATAAGTCTTTTGGTCAATAGATTGACCTGACTCATCCTTATCAATTACAAAATTGATAGTCATGGGGGTTCTCATGGTTGAGGCATTTTCCATCCCAAATTTTTTCATAAGCACTTTACTATACTTGATTTGAGATATGAAGATGCCTTCATCATTTTATTTCATTTGGAGACCAAGGAAAAATTATAGCTCTCACATGCTACTCATCTCAAATCTAGACTGTATTTGATCATCAATTTTTTTGCAAAGTCTTGGATTTGTTGAGCCAAATATAATATCATCATCATAGATTTAAACTATTAGCAGTTGTTATTTTTATGTTCTTGTGAATTGTGTTTTATCTATATTTTTTCTTATGAATGAGTGTTCTAAAAGAAAAGTGGACAATATCTTATACCAAGCTCTTGGGGCTTGCTTTAGACAATACAATGCTTTATTTAGTTTAAAAATATGAGAGGGAAAAGATGGATTGACAAAACCTGAAGATTATTCTACATAAACTTCTTCTTGGAGAGTGTCATTGAGGAAAACACTCTTGACATCTATTTGGTAGACTTTGATTTTCTTGTAAGCAACATAAACAAAGAATTGCTTTATTGCTTCCAGTTTGACAATTGGTGCAAATGACTGGTTGTAGTATACTCCCTCTTCTTATCCATATCCCCGAGCAACTAGTCTTGCTTTGTTCTTGACTATTACTCCATTGGAATCCAACTTGTTTCTATATACTCATTTTGTTCCAATGACAGTAATTTCTAGGCCTGTTGATTAATGTCCATACCTTGTTCTTTTCAGACTGAGTTAGCTCTTCCTGTATGACAACAATCCAACAAGGATCATTTTTTGCTTCTTCAAACTTCTTGGGTTTATATTGAGAAAAGAAGCAATGCAACATAGCCTTAGTTGACAGTTGGTTCCTAGTTCTAACTCCAAGAGTCATATCTCCTATAACTTGAGAATGTGGGTGATCCTTGAGAATTGCTCTCTCAGGATCTACTCTAGCTACATTAAGTGTATGATCAATCTCTCCAGGAGCTTCTTCTTTAACAACAATTTCAGGTTCAACAACCTGTTCTTGATTCTGAAGATTCTCTTGTGTTGTTTCTGGTTCTTGAGATTCTTTTTCATAAGAGGAAATATCAGCACTGTCCAGCTGATGATATTGCTCTTTAGAAGAACCTTCACCACTCTCCTTGATGCACAGTTGCTCCAACTCAGGAACATAAGAGTCTTCTTCCCGAAGAATGTTCTTGGTGGAAGTTTCCTCCCTCTTGGAAAATTAATTTGCTTCATTAAAAACTATATGCACGAACTCTTCTATTTTGAGAGTCCTTTTATTATAGCACCTGCATGGCTTGCTTGATGATGAATATCCAAAAAATATATCATAATCAGTCCTCTTATCAAATTTGGCAAGATGATTTTTTTCATTATTTAATATAAAGCAAGTGCAACCAAATATCCTAAAGTATGAAACTATAAATGTCTTTCACTTCATAAACTTATAGGGAGTCTTTAGCTTAGTCTTATGGATGAGACTTCTATTCAAAATATAGTTGACAGTGTTGAACGCTTAAGTCCAGAAAGACTTAGCCGAGTTTGACTCAGCCAGTAATGTTCTTCATATTTCAATTAAGGTTCTATTTTTCATTTCAGCTACCTCATTTTGTTGAGTAGTTTTAGGAGTTGAAATTTTTTGCCTTATCCTTTCATTCTCACAGAATCTACAGAGTAACTGATTTTCAAACTCCGTGTCATCGTCACTTTTGATCACATCAACTTGAGTGTTGAATTCAGATTAAACCTGTCAATAAATCTTGAGAGGATCTTGAAAGTGTCAGACTTAGCTCTCAGAATGAACACCTAACTAAATTTAGAAAAATCATCCACTATGTCTAGGGTAAAAGATTTCTCTCGTAAGCTCTGAGTGAAGATTGGACCAAATAGGTCCATATGCAATAGGTAGAGTGCTCTGGGAGAATCATTCTTACCAATTGGTTTGAATGATGATTTAATTTGTTTTCCCATTTGACAAGGTTTACATGGGTTTATTTTTCTATACTTACCTTTTGGCAACCCCCCAACCAAATTGTTCTTAACTAGCTTGGTTATGGTCTTATGATTTAAATGACCAAAGCTCTTATGTCAAAGCTCATTTCCGCCTATATTTGAATTGAATAGACAGAGCTCTTTTGAGTTTGAGCTGAAATCAACTCCATATACATTGATTTTTCTATTGCCAGATGTCACTATTGTATCTGACTTAGAGTTGACAATTTGACATAAGTTGTGGGTGAAGACAACCTTGTATTCACCATCACAAAGCTGACTAATGCTAATTAGATTATGTTGAAGAACTTCAATACAAGCTACCTTAAAAAAGAGATGTCTCCAATTTTGATCATACCATAGCCTTTGGTTTGACCATAGTCACCAAATATTACCATAGGGCCATCCTTGACCTTATAATGTTTTAGCAAATTCTTTTTTCTGGTCATATGCCTGGAGAAGCTACTGCCCAAGTATCACAGCTGGTTTATGAATGAATAACTCCTGAAATGTACAAGCAACTAAAGATTAGTTGGGACCCAGGTTACCTCAGGCCCATTTTTTCTACCATTATATGGGGTTATAAAAGTATAAACAAGCCTTTCATGGTACCCATTGGGATGAAAAAGTGTTCTCTATTAAACCAACAACTTTTAAAATTATGTCCAAGTTTGTTGCAAAAATAATATTCAGATAGGTAAGTGAAATTATCATTAAACAATCTTGCATTTTCCCTATTATTTCTACTTACTGGGAAGTTGCTTCGACTAGAGGTCGACGCAACTGCCTGGTTGTGTCGATAAGAAGCCGACGCTGGCATGAGGTTGCATTGGGATGAAGTCAATGTAGATTCAGAGTTGTGCTGAGTAGAAATCGACACACCTACAAGATTGCGTCGAGATGAAGTCGACGTATGTTCCCAATATTTAGTATGTTTAACTTTTGAGCCCTTATTTTCTATGGTTTTTTTTCCAAGATACGTTGAGTGTTAGATAAGCTAACCCTATTAAAAATTGTGATTTTCTCAGGGTCTTCATCTATTATTATTGTTGGTTGTTTACCTTTAGCTTTTACAAAAGCCATAAGGTTCTTCCAAGCCGGTGTGCTGGAAGTTTTTTGTGAGCTTGTTGGCTCAGCACTCAATCCTAGATTTTTGAATCTCACCGAGAGATTCTCAGAAATATCCTTGAGTTTTTGACTTATGTCATTCAGTAAGTGATGTAGGCCTCTACCGTAGACACAATATGGGCTATGGGAATAATGCGGACGCCTCTCTAATTCCACTATTACACTCGCACAAGTTTTAACCGCAGCGCACTCGCAAGCGAATTATCACAGTTCACCAACCTACGGTAACTACACCGCTGAAAGGTCGAACGAACGGATATTGGCCGATGTTCTCCCAAGCAAAAAGGAACCACCCGGTCCGGACAAGCGAGGTTGTACCAAAAGAGGTCTACCCAAAATGCGATCGAAAAATGGTACTCTCCCAACAAAAATTACGGGGCTCGCCAAACCCTTTCGGAAATAACGCGTTTAAGATAGATGCAAATCAAAAGGAAAACCACGAAAAATCTAACGATTCAAATCCAATGCAAAAATCTTTCTGACCACTAGACTATCAAGAGAGAATCACACTTGAGTGGAGAGGATCGTTACCCAAGTCGGAATAGATGATTCCAACTACCTTCAAAGGATCACTCTTCCACGGTTCCGCCGGAGTTGCGCCGGATGGAGAGAAAGATCGTCCGCCTTGGCCGTTTCACACCAATGTCCAGATTTCTCATCGTAGAAGGAGACCCTTCCTCGGATAAAGCTCCAAATGAAGAGGGGTGGCCGGTTTTCTTCAAAGGGGGGGTTCGGGTGGTGGAGGTAGTTGGTCGGCCGGCTATGGGTAGTGGTTCTCGGGTAGGTGCAGGTGGAGAGGGGTTGGCGGCTATGGAAGAGGAAGGAGAGGGGCGGCCGGATTTGGGGAAGAAGGGGAAGGGGGGTGACGGTTTGGAAGAGGAAGATGAGGGAGAGGGCTGGCCGAATGCTTAGGGAGGGAGAGCGAGGGTGTGGCGGCTAGGAGAGGAAGAGAGAGAGAGGAAGATTAGCAAGCAAGTAAGGAAAGTTTAGGGTTTCTTTTCATTTCAACTTGACTTAAACAAAACACTACATGCCTATATATAGGCTTAACACCAAGTCTTGGCTATATGTAGCCAAAATAAAAATAACACACTCAATGACTACATGCAGCCTAAATAAAATAACATACTCCAAATGTTTAAATAAAGCATGCTAAAAATATAAATGCTCTCAAGCTAATAATAGAAGAAGTTCAACTAGTTATTTGTCTTGCGTCGAGGGCGGAGATTGTAGCGCCGCTCCATACGAACGCCATGGCGACGCGAGTCCTTTGTTGGAGACGAAGGAGGGTCGTCCGTTAGCGTGCCGTCATCAACAACTTGGGGGCCGTCGTCTCCACCAATCCTCCCCCGCTTGAAAGGACTCATCACCGATGAGTTGTCTTGAAGATACCGTCGTAGAAGAACACCATCCAATAGAGCGACCTCCGCTTCCGGGAGCCAAGAGTCATCAGAGGAGGGGCGATCACGCCATCGAATCAAGTAGCGGCGCACATCGCCATCTGCAGTGGGAAACACGTCATCCTGGAGAATCCTGTCTGGCAAAAATGCTGTCCTGACAAACTTGGGAAAAGCATTAGGCAGCAAAGGGGGAAAATCTAGATCATCAACATTTAGCGTACCTCCGTTGGAGACCGATGGAGAGAGCGATCCCTTACCCCACTCAACCCCATACCCATGAGAATCTGTAGTGGAACTAAACGGACAGGAAGATAATTCTAGTGGCGGAGCAATATATGACGTTAAATCCGAAACATTAAAAATAGGGGAAATACCCCAATCAGTGGGTAATTCCAAAAGAAATGCATTGTCTCCTAACCTCTTTAAAATCCGAAAAGGTCCCTCTCGCCGATCCGCTAACTTTTTTAAGGTGCCCGTAGGCAACCGCTCAGGGATGAGGTGCACCATGACTAAATCGCCCACTTTCAAATGAGACACTCTCTTATGTGCGTTTGCATTAACTTGATAAGATGCGTATTGAGTGGTAAGCGTTTCATTTATGTGCTTGTGCAGATCATGGATGTGAGAGGCAAAGTCCTGTGCAAATTGACTTAACTTAAAAGATGACGGTAACGGAATCATGTCAAGTGGCACGGGTGCTTTATAACCATGCACGATCTCATTTGGGGACAAACCCGTGGACCTATTTTTGGAATTATTATACGCTAACTGAGCATGAGGGAGGATAAGGTCCTATGTACCCTTGTGGTCTCCTACAAGGCATCAGAGCAAACTACCCAAATTTCTGTTTACAACTTCGGTTTGCCCATCCGTCTGCGGATGGTAAGCTGAAGAGAATAGAAGTTTGGTGCCCATAATCCTCCACAGGGTCTTCCAAAAATAACTAGTAAACTTCACATCCCTATCGGTAACTATAGATTTTGGAACGCCTCGATGGCCAACTACCGCTTTAAAATATAATTGTGTAACGTGTGACGCGTCGTTGGTTTTATTGCACGCGATAAAATAGGCCATTTTGGAGAAACGATCTACAACAACTAAGATAGAGTCGTGACGTCTAAATGTGATTGGGAGGCCGAGAATGAAGTCCATGCTAACGTCTTCCCAGGGGATAGAAGGAATCGGAAGAGGGGTATAAAGCCCCGCATTTGATTTGTTCTCCTTAGCCAATTGGCATGCTCGACAACTTCCCACGATTTTATTAACCATGGCCTTAAGACCGGGCCAATAGAACTTGTCTTCTACTAACGTGATCGTCTTGTCACGGCCAAAATGCCCACCTAGCCCTCCGCTATGCAATTCCCACACTATGAAGTGTCGTAGGGAGGAACGGGGGATGCATAGCTTTGAATGGTTAAATAAATAGCCGTCACGAATGTAAAAAGAAGTAATGGTTGTAGGCAAGTCGTCTTGAGTGGTGAAATAGATATCCTTAAAATCTGGGAAGTGGACGTATTCGTCCTTAATCCTATCAAAGACAATCACCTTAACTTCTAGCGTGGATAGTAATAACGAAACACGACTAAGAGCGCCGGCTACGCGGTTGAGAGTTCCCTTAAGGTGTTTGATAATGAAAGTGTACTCCTGGAGATAGGAGACCCACTTGGCATGCCTAGGACTAACCTTAGTTTGAGAGTTAATAAACCTTAGCGCTTCATGATCGGATAAGATGACAAACTCCTTAGGAAGTAAATAATGCCGCCAATGTTGGAGGCATCTAATGACCGCGTAGAACTCCCGATCATAATTGGAATAATTTAATTTCGGACCTGCTAGTTTCTCACTGAAATACCCCACAGGGTTGCCTTCCTGACTCAAAACTCCACCAATTCCCACTCCAGACGCATCACATGACAACTCGAAAACTTTGGTAAAATCTGGTAGTCGCAAGAGGGGGGCTTCCGACATGCGCGATTTAATTAATTGGAACGCCTTAGCGGCCGAGTTCGTCCATGTAAATTCACCATTTTTCATGCACTCGGTAATGGGGGCCATAATACTACTAAAATCCTTAATAAATCACCGATAGAATGTAGCGAGCCCGTGAAAACTCTTAACATCCAGAATGTTGGCGGGCTCGGGCCAATCTCTAATGGCTTGCACTTTCTTGGGGTCTACGTGGATCCCCTTCGAACTAACGATATAACCGAGGAACTCAACCGATGACACATGAAAAATACACTTCTTAATATTCACGAATAATTTTTCCGATCTCAGCGTGGTAACGATGATTTTTAAATGTGACTCGTGATCGATCATGGAGGTGCTAAAAACCAAAATGTCATCAAAATATACCACGATGAATTTTCCCATATAGGGTTGAAAGACGTGGGTCATCATCCTCGAAAACGTGCTCGGCGCATTGGAATGCCCAAACGGCATAACTAACCACTCGTAGAGCCCTTCCTTAGACTTAAATGCGGTTTTCCACTCGTCACCTTCCCTTATTCGGATCTGATGGTAGCCGCTCCTAAGGTCCAATTTCGAGAAAATCGTGGCACCGGCTAACATGTCCAATAAATCGTCTAGGCGAGGGATGGGAAATCGGTACTTAATAGAGATTTTATTAATGACTCTACTATCCACGCACATCCTCCAAGAGCCGTCCTTCTTGGGGGCAAGTAAGGCGGGTACGACACACGGGCTCATGCTGTGGCGGATAAAATCTTTTTGCAATAAATCCGAAATCTGGGTTTGTAACTCTAAGTGTGCGGAAGGGTTTAGCCGATAATGTGGGAGATTGGGCAATGAGGAGCCCGGAATGAAATCAATGGCATGCTGGATATCCCGCATGGGGGGTAACTCAGACGGTAGCTCGTCCGGGTACACGTCCACAAACTCTTCTAAGAGTTTTCTCAGCACCGGCGGCAAATTCTCAAAAGTTGTCGCATCTTCCTTAACTTGTAGACACACTAATGCATAGAGGACACCGTCTACAAAGGTAGTACGCTTCAATTCTTTCTTCCCTATCAGACTCAACGCTTTCTTCTCGACCGGGACGACCGTATCCTTGGAGGGGGCCGAAGGATCCTTTGGCGGAGCGAGTTTAAAGATAATGGTTCTGCCATTAAATTTAAACTCGTAAGTGTTGGCCCGACCAAAGTGGGTGACGTCATGATCATACAACCAAGGGCGACTGATAGTTTTACTTTCAAGACTACTAAAACACCTAGAGGGGGGGGGGGGTGAATAGGTTCTAATGCTTGTTTTTACTTTAGACAGAATATAACTACTGAATAAAATAAAATGCAGAATATACTTCAGCAAACACAGCACAGCAATCACAGATATTCACACATCACAGATTGCACACAGATTTATAGTGGTTCCCCAAGGTCTGGGTACATCCACTTTCCCCCTTCACCTATCTAGCAGTGTGCTAAATTCGGCCTAACTTCCTTCTTTAACTCTGATCCTCAGATCCTACAGCTCAGAACCTGGAAAGGTTTCTTCAACTCAGGCTAATCAGCCCTACCTCAGCCTTGACACAAGGCCTACAACTCAGAGAAATACCTTCTCCTACACTCAGGCATACACAACCCTACCACTCAGAGATCAAATCTCCTACACTCAGCCTTTATAACACAGGCTTACAACTCAGATCTATATTAATAGATCCTACGAAATTTGAAAAGAGTTTTATTATATCTTGCCTTTGATAAGAGAGAAGGGACAAGACAGCACTTGATCTGCTGATGGATGAAATCAACTGAACCTTAGCTTTCTTCAAAGCTTCTTGAATCTGAACTTTAGCTGAGTTGATTTCCTGACAGCTTCTTGAGAAACCTGTGACAGCTTCCTTCTTGATTTTCAAATGGCTGGATCTCTCTTTATCCAATACCTTTGATAATACTTCAGAATTCTTGGACGAATTCTACTTAGACAGATCCTGAGAGGTTGTACCCTTCAGAATGTCTTCTTAGATCTTCTGATGAAGATCTTCTTCCGTGCCTTGCACTTTCTTGATTTGATTACTCAATCAGTTTCTATGTGTGTTGCTTCTTAATCAAAAATCAATTGTCGTTTTTTTTTTCTACTTCTGAATCTGTCTATTTATAGACCTTCTGCATGGTAACCGGCTGATCCGGTTTCTAACTAACTTCTGACAAGTCTGACAGCTTCAGTTAACCTGTTGTAACTCACAGCTGTCAAGTCTTCAAACAGATCTTGTGCCTTTGTCTTGGTCAGCAAAGTGTCCAGACTGTCTGTCAGTAAGTGTCGAGACCAACTGTCAATATGTGTCGACACAAGTAACTTTGGTGTCGACACAGCCTTTGATGATGTCGACATGTCTGCCTTTAAGTCGACTCAGCTTCTTCATACTGCATCTTGAGAATGAGTCGACACTGAGTATTTGTATCGACTCAAACACTTCATCATTCTTAAGCAAATGACTTGGTCTACTTTGCAGTGTGTCGACACAAGTCCTGTGTGTCGACACAGTTGATGTAGATTCAGAACATAGTATGTGTCGACACTGCCTTTAGGTGTCGACACAGCTGTTGTCTACTCTGCCTATATGTGTCGACTCAGTCTTCTGGTGTCGACACAAATGTAGTCGACTCTGCCTCAATGTGTCGACACAGCCTTCTGGTGTTGACTCTGCCTCAGTGTGTCGACACAGCCTTCTGGTGTCGACTCTGGCTCAGTGTGTCGACACTGCTTCCCGGTGTCGACACAGATGTTGTCGACTCTTTTTCTCTGTGTCGGCATAGCCTTCTTCAAGTGTCGACACAATTATTCTGAAGTGTCGACACAATTATTCGGAAGTGTCGACACAGCTTCTTCTGGTGTCGACACATGGACTTAGAATAATTTTCCTGCTTTTTAGTACATTCTTAACCTGCACATGTCAACTCAAAATAACATCAAATACACCTTGATGTATATCATTGAGCTAAGTTAGGCTTCTTCAAATCAGGTACACATTTTCCAATGTACCCAACAATCTCCCCCTATTTGGAGAAGTCATAACCCTTTTAGCTAATGATATACACCATTTATAAAAATTTAACATGATGATGTATATAAGCATGACATAACAGGAAACATTTAAAAACAAAACATTAAGCAACAGATTCATCATAGAATAAAAATGAACATGAAGAAATGATTACAGAACAATGTTTTGTTTATACATTTTAGAAATGTTTGTTACAACTTGTTTACATTGATTGGTAAAACAAACAAATCACTACAAAATATTTGAAAAAACTGATAAGCTTAATCTAAGACTGATCAGGCTCCCTTATGACAATTCCTTTGCCTGGTTGAATTTGAGCCTTCACAGTAGGTTCAGCAACATCAGCAGGCATCTTGCCTTTCAGTTCAGCTTTCTTCTGAGCTTCCTCCTTGAGCCTTTGCCTTTCAAAGTAATGAAAGGGCTTGGGAAAATATTTGCTGGGCTCCTGAGCATCTGGTGGTAGCCTCCCCATCTTAGCTTTCCTTCTGAACTGAACTATGGCCTCCTGCCTAGCCTCATACTTTTGCCATTCAATATTATTATACCATTTTTCTCTTTCATGAACTTGATCCTTCACAGCCTTCCAGGCAGTTAGTATAATGTTTCTTGAAGTGGGGCTCCACTGCTCAAAATCAGGTCTAAGTTCAGCTTGCTCTCTAAATCTCTTCTTGGACAATTGAACATCTTGTTGTTCTTTCAAACTTGATTCAGGCTTATCAACCTTTTCAATAACAACATTTGTAACCTCCTTTGGAGGACTGTACATGGCCTGCACTTGCTGTTGAATCATATCAAAATCAGCAGGGGGTAAATGACTTGGGCAACCTCAGGTTGATTGCCTTCAAGTAGACCTTGGTGAATGCCTGACTCAACAATAATATCATCATCACATAATGGTGGATAGCCCAATGTGGCTCTTACACTGTTGGTTACCCACTTGGCATGTTCTGAGCCAGCATGAATAAGTACCCTCTCCCCCTTTAGGACTTCTCTGGCAACATGATCCCTAAGATCATCCTTTTGAAACCTTATTTGATTATCAAGAAAATTCACACCCTCTTTAAAGAATGATTTTAATTTAAGAAGCTTGTCAGATATTTCTTTCTGTGAGGTGGTGATAGCAGTGTGAACTGAATCTAGGGCAGGCTTGAGCTTCTGATCATAAACTTCCATATCTGTAGCCCTTGCAGCAGTCAGGCTGGTAGCAGTATCTTTTAACTCAGTGAGAATTTCATTGTGAGATTCAGTCAGATTGTCATTCATTCTCAGCTGATTTTTTAGAACATATCCTTGTTTCAATGTAATGTCATCCACTTTTATAAGGATAGTTTGCTGTTGTTGAGCTAGAAAAACCACAGCATTACCTCCCTTGTGGAAGCAATCTGTCATCTCCTTTTTATTCAGGTTTACTTCAAATCTGATGGAGTTAATGTCTTGAGCCAAATCAAATTGAAGTGATTTATTACTCTCATCAACATATCTCTCCAAGGCTAATCTCTGCTCATCCATCTTTACCTGCAAATTTACCATGAACTTATTGTAATCAAAAGCAGAAGAAGATTGATGAGTTGAAGTCTGTAGAGCCTGCTTATAGCTATGGCTTCTTCTCTTGAAGACAATGAGCTTCCTTTTCTTAGCCTCTCTGGCTTTGTCAGTCTCAGATTCTGAAGAGCTTTCAATCTGAACTCTTTCAGGAGGTGTTGGAGGAATTTCTGTCTCAGTGACATGTTGTTCCTTCTCAACATTCACTTGCTCCCCCTCAACATCTTGCTCCTTCTCAATATCTTGCTCCTTCTCAATATCTTGCTCCTTTCCAAGTTCTTGCTCCTCCTCAATTCTAGCAGTAGCAATTCCATCATCAGGAAACAACTCATCTAGAGTGAATTCCTTTTGTGCTGGTGCAGGAGATGATACATCAATATCTGCAGTGTTTAAATATTCTGATAAGTTTATTCCTTCTTCCACTTGTACTGTTTCCACAATGGTCTCTCCCGGCAATTGTTTAGGATTAGAAATGTGCTGGGCAGGAGAATGAACTAGCTCCCCCTGCACCTGTGCAGGTAATGTTTCTTCCTGGGCATGAGTAGACCCTGTCTGGTCCTCAGCTGGTTCTCGAACTTGTTCTTCTTGATGTTGTTCAGTGCCTTGTTCATGGCCAGGTGACATCTCAGTTATGTCCTGCCTGTCCACAGCAGGCATCTCTTTGGACAGAACTCTATCCCACCTTGAGAATAATCTCATATCCATTTTTCTCATGTGATTGATTTTGGACCCTGGTATCTGTTGCATGACTTCTGGAATGACTCCAGCCAGGTATAAACTCAAAATCTAGCCAAATTTGTCTTCTTAATACTTTCCTTGATTTTATCAAACACAACTCCTGACCAGTCTGTGTTAATCCTGAAGATTATCCTTGTCATGAGATTAAACATTAAGGCCGAAATCCTATCATGGCCTCCTGGTTTACACAAAATTACTTTTCCTACTACTTCAGATAGAAACTTGCCTTGTTGATTCATTCCTTTTCGGTTGATGGCTGCTCCAATCTTTATGGT
The DNA here is from genome assembly GCA_039513925.1 of Platanthera zijinensis. Lineage (NCBI taxonomy): Eukaryota > Viridiplantae > Streptophyta > Magnoliopsida > Asparagales > Orchidaceae > Platanthera > Platanthera zijinensis. Next base: position 80,853,264 of record CM077095.1, on the reverse strand, counting down.
TGGATCCAATCCACACCATTGGAGAGCCTCCCTTGTCTTAGAGGCTGGGACCTCTTCTTCATCTTGTACGCTAGGTAGTTGAAGAGTCTTTCTTAAACTTCTTGGAGTAAGTTTCACTGTTGTCCCATGAATAGTGGATTTGATCTTGAGGCCCGAAAAGTCCAATGTTGCAGAAGTATAAAATTCAATTACCTCTTTCTTCCAGATTTTTGTTGGTTCAGAAATAAGAAACTCTAATCCAGACTCAGAAATTAGAGTGATAACCCTTTGTATATCTGTCGGTGCATCATCAAAAGCATTGCGCACCAACTCGTACCCCTCGTTAACATTGTCTTCAACTTTGGGCGATATTGGAAAGATGAGAAATCTTGAGAGAAGAGAAGAGAGATTGTCGACACAGGGTTTTAGTCTCGAAAACCTTGTGAGCGTGTCGACAGAATACGTTCTTGACCTATTTATACCCTTTAAAGAAAGAAGGTCAAAAGTCGGGCAAAAACAGTCTAAATGTGTAGACACAGATGAAATGTGTCGACACAAACTTCTATTGTCTCGACATCAATGCTGACTACTTTGTGTCGACACCCATTGAGGATATGTCGACACGTGAGATACATAGTAGTGCATCAGAAATTCTGTGTCGACTCTTAGTACAAGTGTCGACACAAAATCTGTAAGTGTCGACACCATTATTCTGGTGAAGTCGACACTACATTTCTGGATGAGTCGACTATTTGACCCTTAAGTGTTGACACATATTCTCTGTGTCGACACAATTTCTCTGACTAGTCGACATGACTTTTCTGTGTCGACACTTTATTTCTGAATGTGTCGACACCATTAGACTTAGCCAAAATTTGGTTTTTTGGAAACCACTAGATAAACTAACCTATGGTCAGCATTCCTAATTCAATTTTAAATCTATTGAATTTAGTTTCATCCAGTGGCTTAGTAAATACATCTGCAATTTGAAAATCTGTTTTAACAAATTCCAATGAGATGTTCTCTTTTTCTACATGTTCTCTAAGAAAATGGTATTTAATTTCTATATGTTTGGTTCTTCTATGTGAAATAGGATTGTTTGCAATAGAAATAGCACTCTTAGAATCACACAACAAAGGTGTTCTACTTACTTGAATACCATAGTCCTTTAGCTGGTGCTGAATCCACAATAGCTGTGCACAGCAACTCCCAGCTGCAACATATTCAGACTCAGCTGTGGATATTGTCACACTGGTCTGCTTCTTACTGCTCCAGGATATCAGTCTTCCTCCCAAAAACTGACATGTCCCTGTTGTACTCTTTCTATCTTCTCTACAGTCTACAAAATCTGCATCTGAATAACCTGTTAGTAGAAAATCTCCATTCCTAGGGTACCAAAGGCCTAGATTAGGTGTGCCCTTAAGATATCTCAAGATTCTTTTGACTGCAGTATAATGAGATTCTTTAGGGTAAGCCTGGTATCTAGCACAGACACATATAACATACATAATATCTGGTCTACTAGCAGTGAGATATAATAGAGAGCAAACTATTCCTCTATACAAAGACTCATCAACAGGTTTACCTGCATCATCTTTGCATATAGGCATACTTGTTCCCATAGGAGTTCTCATGGTGGAGGATGGCTCCATATCATACTTCTTAATTAATTCGTTGATGAACTTAGACTGGGATATGGACAAGCCATTTTCAGTCTGTCTTACTTGGAGTCCCAAGAAGAACTTAAGTTCCCCCATACTGCTCATTTCAAACTTCCCTTGCATAAGTTTGTCAAACTTTTTGCAAAGGTTGTTCTCTGTAGACCCAAAGATTATGTCATCTACATAGATCTGAACTAAGATGATCTTACCTTTAGATTCCCTAAGGAATAGAGTTTTGTCTATTTTATCTCTTGAGAATTTGTTCTCAATAAGGAAAGTAGACAGAGTTTCATATCAAGCCCTTGGGGCTTGCTTTAATCCATACAATGCTTTCCTAAGTCTATAAACATAATCAGGTTTAAGAGAATCTACAAAACCTGATGGCTGCTCTACATAGACTTATTCTTTTAGATCACCATTCAGAAATGCTGATTTCACATCCATTTGGTATACTTTGAATCCTTGATAAGCTGCATAGGCAAGGAACATTCTGATTGCATCCAGTCTTGCTACTGGGACAAATATTTGATCAAAGTCAATCCCTTCTTCCTGCCTGTATCCTTTAGCAACCAATCTTGCTTTATTCTTCACAATTACACCACTCTCATCCAACTTGTTCCTATAGATCTACTTTGTGCTACTTATGTTGTGGTCTCTTGGTTTAGGAACTAACTCCCAGACCTTGCACCTTCTGAATTGATTAAGCTCCTCTTGCATAGCATTAATTCAGTGTTAGTCTTGGATGACTTCTTCAAATTTCTTAGGCTCCATTTGAGATAGGAAACTTGAGTGCAGGACTGTGCTCAGATTTCTGCTTCTAGTCTGCACTCCTTGACTTGGATCACCTATTATTTGATTAGCTGGATGATCTTTTAGATGTCTTATGGCTGGAGGTAGAGTTCCTTCAGGTTGAACATCTCCAGCTCCTTCATCATGCTGTACTTCTTGGTTGTCATCAGCTTCTATAGAGTCTTGTACTCCCCTTGGACAGTAGCCTTCATTTTCCAATGCTTCATCTGCATTTGATGCTTCTGCAATGGAAAGCTTGTCCATCCTTTTGCTTATACCTGTTGAATTATTTGATCTACAAGGCAACTCACTGTTGATTAATCTTGTTTCATCAAATACAACATGTACAGATTCTTCTACAACTTGAGTAGTCAAGTTGAAGACTCTATAGGCCTTACTATTTATGCTGTACCCAACAAATATCCCATCTTGGGATTTGACAGCAAACTTAGTTAGATATGACTTGCCATTGTTAAGTATATAGCACTTGCAAACAAAGATCCTAAAGTAGGATATATTTGGTTTTCTACCTTTCATAATTTCATAGGGAGTCTTTTTGTGGCACATGGTGATAGAAGCCCTATAGATCACATGACATGCAGTGTTTACTGCCTCAGCCCAGAAATATTCTGGAAGAGAGGTGTTACTCAATAGAGTTCTACCAGCTTCAATCAATGTCCTATTCTTTCTTTCAGCAATACCATTTTGCTGAGGTGTTCTAGATGAGGAGAACTCTTGGAAAATCCCAAAGTCTTCACATAATTTTGTCATACTTTCAGATTGAAATTCAGTGCCATGGTCACTTCTGATTTTGACCACTGTACTGTTTAGTTCATTCTGAATTTGTTTCACAAAACTAAGTAAGACACTTGGGGTTTCTGATTTTTGTCTCAGAAAGAACATCCATGTATATCTAGAATAGTCATCTACAACCACAAAAGTGTAGACCTTCCTACCTAGACTATGAACTGGCATAGGACCAAAAAGATCCATATGTAAGAGGTATAAGCACCTCACAGAATCCTTGTTTTCAAGACTATGAAATGAGGATTTTGTCTGCTTGCCCTTTTGACAAGCTGAATATATCCATTCCTTTATACACTTAACTTGAGGACCATTCCTCACTAACTCTTTGCTGAAGAGTTGGCCAATTGTCTTGTAGTTAAGATGAGCCAACCTCTTGTGCCACTTGACACAATGAGATGCATTATCATCAGCTACAAGACAGATGGGAGAAACCTTGTTCTCACATACAAAATTAAGACAATAAACATTTCTCTTTCTATACCCAGTCAATATGATCTTTTGATCACTTGACCTTTTGATATGACATCCATCCTTAACAAATGAAATGTCATATCCAAGATCACTCAGCTGACTTATGCTCATCAGATTATGTTTCAAACCTTTTACATAAGCCACTTGGGTGATGGTAATTTGGTTTGAAGAAATGTTACCAAACCCTTTGATGATTTCTCTTTCAGATCCACCAAAGATTACTTTAGGTCCATCTTTGACAGATGTGTACTCCTTTAGCAGCCCCTTTGTTCCAGTCATGTGCCTGGAACATCCACTGTCCAAGTACCATATAGGGGCATGACAACTTGGACTTTCCTACAATACAGAATTACTTTCCCTTAGAACCCAAGTAAGTCTTGGGTCCTTGGTTCAGGTTAGCACCATTCATATTAAGACTACCAGCAGCTCTTCTAACTAGTAGACTATTGTTCTTCCTTACATTTGCGTTATGCCAGCAGTCTAAGGCAAAATGGCCTCTCTTGCCACAACACTAACATTCAAACTTGTTGTATCTAGGTCTTGATACACCCTTGACAGAAGAATTTCTGTCCAGTGCTGGTGCTGCTGCAGCTTTACCCACATATTTCTTATAACCATGGGGTTTATGAACATGGGTAGACCTATTGGCATTTACACCCTTGTTTATCTTAACATTAGTCTTAATATGACCATGAATATTCTCAAGATCATATTTGTTAGAAGACACTTGCACCTTTCTAAACATAACTGAGACTGAAAGGTTTAGTGGCTGGACAGGAGCTTTGCCTTTTCTTTTGAATTGGGCAGCCCTGGGGTTACCTTTGAAGCCTAATCCTGCCTTACCCTTTTGAGCCACAAACTCATCTATTAAAGGTAAGGCAGATTTTGGCTTAGAGTAACTAGCCACTAAATCTTTCTCTATTCTTAGTCTGGCCTCCAGACTCTTAATTTGATCATTGTTATATTTGATTGTGCCCATCTGAATAAAGGTTATATTTTTCAGTTTGGCAAACTCATTTAACTTTTGATCCATTACTTTTTCAAACTCAGTTGCAGCCACCTTAAGATCAACAATTTCCTGAGCCTGAGTTTTGACTAGGTTCTTGCTTTTCTTAAGAGCCTGCAACAAGTCCCCATACTTATCTATCAACTGATAAACATCACCTTCAGATTCAGATCCATCTACATCACTTGATGCAGATGTAGCTGATTCTGCACTAGTACTACAAACTGATTTTATAGAAGGACAATGTACCTTACTGGGACCAGACTGATTCTGGCACATGTCTTCTTCTGATCCAGCCATCAGTCCCATGCACTGATGGTCTTCTTGATCATAGATGGAGTTCAGCAATTGCATAAACTCCTCTTCTTCATTGGCTGCATACAACCCAATGTATGCTTCAGCTTTAGATTCTGACTCTGAAGTACATTGATCTGTGAGGCTCTTCTCCTTCTTAGCATCAAAGGATTTCTCCTTCTTGCCCTTTTGATGAGTCTTCTTTCTGTCTGTTGACTCCTTCCTCTTATCAGGACATTCAGCCACTACATATCCTGGCCTGTTACAGCAATAGCAAACAATCTTTGAAGTTGTAGCATTGCTGGGCTTTGTTCTGCTCTTCTCCTGTCTTGATGATCTTCTCTTCTGATAGTAATCATCAGCTGGCTGTGATGTGGAGGGCCTTGACTTCCACTGCTTCTTCTTTAAGAACCTCTGAAACTGCCTTGTAAAAGCAGCAAAATTTGTATCTGAATCACTGCTTTCTGAAATCTGATTGTCTGAAATTTCTGATGTAACTTCAGCAACTTCCTTAGGAGGTGATGGAGATATCCTCTTATTCTTTCTAGTGGCTTCTGCCTTGAAGGACACTGACTTCTCTCTATGCTCTCCTTTTGAATTCTTTTCTTCCTCCTTCCTAGCCATTAGTTGCATTTCATATGATAGCAACTTTCCAAACAAGGTTGGAGGAGAAATCTCTGCCAGTTTAGCCACTTCTTTTATGACACAAATCTTGGTGTCCCAATCCTTTGTCAAGGACCTTAGGAATTTGTCATTCAGTTCATAGGTACTGAAGACCCTTCCATAGGACATCAATTCATTTACTATCCTGTAGAATTTCTTATAGCATTCAGTTATGCTATCAGACTTCCCTTGTCTGAAACTCTCATACTCTTGGTTGAACATAGACTTCCTATCCTGTCTAACTTCTTCAGACCCCTCCATGTAGACAATCAAAGTGTCCCACATTTCCTTGGAGGTTTTACAGTGAATCAGATTTTGGAATGTAGAATCATCTATGACACTCACTATGATATTCTGAGCTCTCTTATCCATAGTTTCCAATATGATTTCATCCTTGGTCATTTTAGAATAACTCTTTGGAGTTTGAATATTTGCATCAAGAACTGATACCTTCATTGGAATGAAGGGGCCTTCCTGTACTGTGATGTATATCCTTGGGTCGGAAGCCTCCATAAACAACCTAACCCTTTCTTTCTAGATTCCAAAGATTTCTTTTCTGCAGATGGGTAATTTCATTGACCCTAGTTCCTTGTGATTATCTCCAGAACCCATTTTCTTGATTCTTGATTCTGCCTTTAGGGATCTAACTCAGACTGTTAAGTCCTTATTTGAGTAACCTCCCTCTGATACCACCTGATAGTTTTACTTTCAAGACTACTAAAACACCTAGAGGGGGGGGTGAATAGGTTCTAATGCTTGTTTTTACTTTAGGCAGAATATAACTACTGAATAAAATAAAATGCAGAATATACTTCAGCAAACACAGCACAACAATCACAGATATTCACACATCACAGATTGCACACAGATTTATAGTGGTTTCCCAAGGTCTGGGTACATCCACTTTCCCCTTTCACCTATCTAGCAGTGTGCTAGATTCGGCCTAACTTCCTTCTTTAACTCTGATCCTTAGATCCTACAGCTCAGAACCTGGAAAGGTTCCTACAACTCAGGCTAATCAGCCCTACCTCAGCCTTGACACAAGGCCTACAACTCAGAGAAATACCTTCTCCTACACTCAGGCATACACAGCCCTACCACTCAGAGATCAAATCTACTACACTCAGTCTTTATAACACAGGCTTACAACTCAGATCTATATTAATAGATCCTACAAAATTTGAAAAGAGTTTTATTATATCTTGCCTTTGATAAGAGAGAAGGGACAAGACAACACTTGATCTGCTGATGGATGAAATCAACTGAACCTTAGCTTTCTTCAAAGCTTCTTGAATCTGAACTTTAGCTGAGTTGATTTCCTGACAGCTTCTTGAGAAACCTGTGACAGCTTCCTTCTTGATTTTCAAATGGCTGGATCTCTCTTTATCCAATACCTTTGATAATACTTCAGAATTCTTGGACGAATTCTACTTAGACAGATCCTGAGAGGTTGTACCCTTCAGAATGTCTTCTTAGATCTTCTGATGAAGATCTTCTTCCGTACCTTGCACTTTCTTGATTTGATTACTCAATCAGTTTCTATGTGTGTTGCTTTTTAATCAAAAATCAATTGTCGTTTTTTTTTCTACTTCTGAATCTGTCTATTTATAGACCTTCTTCATGGTAACCGGCTGATCCGGTTTCTAACTAACTTCTGACAAGTCTGACAGATTCAGTTAACCTGTTGTAACTCACAGCTGTCAAGTCTTCAAGCAGATCTTGTGCCTTTGTCTTGGTCAGCAAAGTGTCCAGACTGTCTGTCAGTAAGTGTCGAGACCAACTGTCAATATGTGTCGACACAAGTAACTTTGGTGTCGACACAGCCTTTGATGATGTCGACATGTCTGCCTTTAAGTCGACTCAGCTTCTTCATACTGCATCTTGAGAATGAGTCGACACTGAGTATTTGTGTCGACTCAAACACTTCATCATTCTTAAGCAAATGACTTGGTCTACTTTGCAGTGTGTCGACACAAGTCCTGTGTGTCGACACAGTTGATGTAGATTCAGAACATAGTATGTGTCGACACTGCCTTTAGGTGTCGACACAGCTGTTGTCTACTCTGCCTATATGTGTCGACTCAGTCTTCTGGTGTCGACACAAATGTAGTCGACTCTGCCTCAGTGTGTCGACACAGCCTTCTGGTGTTGACTCTGCCTCAGTGTGTCGACACAGCCTTCTGGTGTCGACTCTGGCTCAGTGTGTCGACACTGCTTCCCGGTGTCGACACAGATGTTGTCGACTCTTTTTCTCTGTATCGGCATAGCCTTCTTCAAGTGTCGACACAATTATTCTGAAGTGTCGACACAATTATTCGGAAGTGTCGACACAGCTTCTTCTGGTGTCGACACATGGACTTAGAATAATTTTCCTGCTTTTTAGTACATTCTTAACCTGCACATGTCAACTCAAAATAACATCAAATACACCTTGATGTATATCATTGAGCTAAGTTAAGCTTCTTCAAATCAGGTACACATTTTCCAATGTACCCAACAACGACCCAACAAGACGTGACAAGCATCCATAGGGATGACGTCACACCAAATCTGATCAGAATAAGCTTTGATGGTAAGGGGGTACCAAGCATCGCTTCGACACAGGGAGGGACGACTTGTTTACCCATGCCACCTTATAAGGGTGAGGGTGCGGCTCGGCAGCAAGAGACATATGTTTCACCTCGGCTTCAGAAATAACGTTCATGCAACTACCGCTATCGATGATCAACCTACACCATTTTTCACCACTCTTAAAATTCAACGTGAAAATGTTCGTCCTATTCCAATCGTCTAACGCTCGTGGGGTCGCCAGAATACACCTCATAACCATCATATGGGAGTCATCCTCCATATCACTAGGCACTCCGTCCGACTCGCTCTCTACCCCTGCCTCATAAGTAAGGTCGTCTGACCCACCAGTGGAATCTAACAGGGATAATGGTTTGGGTTTAGTAGGACAATCACTAGCATAGTGCCCTTGGATCCCGCAAGCGTAACATGTGACATTCGTTCTGTTGACCTTACCCACTGGGACTCTCTCACCAGAGGTGTTTCTATTATTCCTAGCCGTTACGACTATGGAGGTCGAGTCGGGGGACTGATATTTTTCTTTATCCTTATAGGTGGAGGTGGGAGGCGGTCCTAAAATGGACTTGCCCTTTTGGAACGAGCGAGATTTACCTTTAAGCATATTGTGCTTCTCAATATCTAAGGCAGCGTTGAATGTGACGTGCAAGTCGGTGTGACCATAACGCAGAAGCTTTCCTTGGATATCGGGGTTTAGTCCCTTACGGAACCTGGAGAGGGTGACCTCGGGCATCTCTTTCACGTCACACCTAACCATCATGTCCTTCAGCAGGCTCATATACTCAGACACCGACCTAGTCACTTGCTTAAGGGTAGCTAAATCATCGAACATCTGTGTTCGATGGTACGTTGGGACGTACTGCTCTGTCAGCCTAGCCTTCATGTCATCCCAGCCAATGGGCAACGCACCGTTCTCGACTCTCAGACGCCGCTCCTCATTTAACCAAAATATTTTAGCACGCCCTAGCAACTTCGTCCTTGCTACTCGCACCCTATCCGCATCGTTCAGAGTATGCCACTCGAAATAGCATTCGATCTCCATGATCCAGTCCTGGAAGATTTGGGGATCCCCCAATCCATCGTAGGATGGTGGCTTTACTCGGACGACCCGAGTAAGATCAAACTCGTAAGGTGCTCGTGGAGCGTGCTCATTAGGAGGGTGGGGGTAAGTATTGTGATTTTCTCCCACCCGTTGGTGAGCGGGTTGATTACGGGGTGCCCCTTGTGGTAATCCCATTTCGTGAAGTGCCTCCCTAATAGCCGTCAACTGCTTCGTGAAATCCTGACGGAGTTCCTCAATCTCTGTGAGGGCACGACCCTCACCCCAGTCATCATCCATATTAGAAGACGATGGAGGATACTCCGTACCTAGCCTAGTGCGCATGCAAAAAGATGACAACAGACGTAGACAGACCACAGAAGGAATTAATCCCGCTTAATGACTATAGGAAAATAATTTTTTTTTTATTTTCTTACAGGAAATAAAAAGAGGGTTATTAAAAATTTTTTATTTTGATTTTTTTTGCAGAAAAATAAGAAATCTAAGCCGCTATTGGCAGACCAAAAAAATAAATTTTTTGAGATTTTTGACAACTAACGTGCAAACAGAAGTGCGGGTTAACGTGCTAAATAAGAGGGGAGGGTGCCAATTAAAAAATTGACAAGAACCACCTCTGATACCAAATTGATGTAGGCCTCTACCATAGACACAATATGGGCTATGGGAATAATGCGGACGCCTCTCTAATTCCACTATTATACTCGCACAAGTTTTAACCGCAGCGCACTCGCAAGCGAATTATCACAGTTCACCAACGTACGGTAGCTACACCGCTGAAAGGTCGAACGAACGACTATTGGCCGATGTTCTCCCAAGCAAAAAGGAACCACCCGGTCCGGACATGCGAGATTGTACCAAAAGAGGTCTACCCAAAATGCGATCGAAAAATGGTAGATCTCTCCCAACAAAAATTACGGGGCTCGCCAAACCCTTTCAGAAATAACGCGTTTAAGATAGATGCAAATCAAAAGGAAAACCACGAAGAATCTAACGATTCAAATCCAACGCAAAAATCTTTCTGACCACTAGACTATCAAGAGAGAATCACACTTGAGTGGAGAGGATCGTTACCCAAGTCGGAATAGATGATTCCAACTACCTTCAAAGGATCACTCTTCCACGGTTTTGCCGGAGTTGCGCCGGATGGAGAGAAAGATCGTCCGCCTTGGCCGCTTCACACCAATGTCCAGATTTCTCGTCGTAGAAGGAGACCCTTCCTCGGATAAAGCTCCAAATGAAGAGGGGTGTCCGGTTTTCTTCAAAGGGGGGTTCGGGTGGTGGAGGTAGGTGGTCGGCCTGCTATGGGTAGTGGTGCTCGGGTAGGTGCAGGTGGAGAGGGGTTGGCGGCTATGGAAGAGGAAGGAGAGGGGCGGCCAGATTTGGGGAAGAAGGGGAAGGGGGGTGGCGGTTTGGAAGAGGAAGATGAGGGAGAGGGCTGGCCGAATGCTTAGGGAGGGAGAGAGAGGGTGTGGCGGCTAGGAGAGGAAGAGAGAGAGAGGAAGATTAATAAGCAAGTAAGGAAAGTTTAGGGTTTCTTTTCATTTCAACTTGACTTAAACAAAACACTACATGCCATACGAACGCCATGACGACGCGAGTCCTTTGTTTGAGACGAAGGAGGGTCGTCCGTTAGCGTGCCGTCATCAACAACTTGGGGGCCGTTGTCTCCACCAGTTAGTCTTCAAAGGCTTTTGCCTTTACAAACTCTTCTTCCAGTACTTTATTTTCTACGGTTTGTTCATCTATTTTTTTTTCTAACTTACCTACTTCAATTCTAAGTTGGTAGTTTTTATAGTAATAATTTTTGTTATCCTCCTGACTTTACAGTTCTTCTCTCTTTTCTAAGCAGTTTTATTTGTTTTTCTGTTTCCAGTTGATCTTGACAAAAATCTTTAAAATAGTTTTTGAAATCATTTGAGGAAAAAATCAATATCATCAAAACAAGATACCTGATCTTCATCATTATCAGAGGATGCTTCCAAATTCATCAGACAGATTTCTTCAGTAACAATTTCTTCTTCACTCTCAGAAGAGGAACTTGAATCTGAGTCCGAGCCACTTCAGGTTTCAGTTATGTAACCTTTTATTTTCTTCTAGTCCTTCCTTCTGAAAGACTGTTTTTATGCTCCTTACCGGCTGGATTCTTTGGTTCTTCAGGACAGTTTGGAGTAATATGTCCCGACTTCTTACAAGCAAATCATATGACTTCCTTGTTTGGAGTCTTATCAAATCTGGGCTTGTTTGCACTCATGTCCTTTCTTCTAGAGTCCTCAACCCTTATCCTCTTCCTGAACCTTCTTGCTAGGAGATTAAACATCTTCGCTTCAGTAGTTGAGGGGTCTCCACTAGCTGCCTTCTGGGCAATGGATTTCTCCTTAGAAGTTGAGACTTTCTTTTCTTCAGTCTCAGCCCTTCTCTTCAGGAGCAGCTCATTGTACTTTAATTTGCCAAATAGGGCATCAATGGTGATTTCCCTGTGGCATCTGATGACCTAGATCCTTGAGTTCCATGTACTTGGGAAGCACATGAGCAATTTGTCATTGATCTCAGCCAATGAGATCTCTTTATCTAGTCTTTTGAGTTCACTCAGAATTATGTTGAACCTCTCATATATTTCAGCAACACTTTCCTCTGACTTCTTTTAAAAGTTTTCATATTGGGAAATGAGAAAAGAAATCTTGTCGTTCCTTTCATTAGAACTACCATCAACAATTCTGAATAAAGATTCCTAGATTTCCTTTGTTGGTTGGTAGTCAACAATCTTTTGGAAAATTTAATTCAACATATTGGACACTAAGATATTCATTGTCTTGACATCCCAGTCTTTTATCTTTTTATCTCATTCTGTCCATTCATCTCTAGGAACTAGTTCTTGAGTTACACTCCCACTAGCATCCTTCTTTTAAGGCATTGAAGACCCCGTCAAAATGAAATTGAAAAATGCCCTCATCAATAAAATTCATATATAATTTTATTCTGGCCTTACAGAGTGTAAAATTTTTTTATATTAGACACTAGTGGTCTTGTGGATGCAAATCATTTGATATTATTATAACTCAATTTTGAAAAATAGATTTATATAATAGTATTTATTGCTTTGCAACTGTTCAGATTTTTATGATCAAGGTGTTAATCTTTATTTGATGATCTGACTCTGATTTTAATTAAAAAGATGAACAGTTGTGACTTAAACCTCTGAGAATTTTTTAGAGGGAAAGAGTGTGAATGGAGATTTAAAAATATTTGCTAACAAACTATTTATTAAGTTCAAACAATCTCAGATTAACATCCACAATCACCTCCACAATAAAATAAACAAGTGCAAATATAAAAGTGCAGAAAATAAAATTGGGACAGAACAAAAAATTTGCAAGCACAGAAGACACAAAGCTATAGTGATTCCCCAAAATCTGGGTATATGATGAGTCCGATATTTATAGTGTTTTTCAGACTCATTTGGGCTTGTTTTTACGCACATGCACTTCACGTTTAGTTCCTTAATGCTTATATTTCACTCGTTTACACTTTCACTCGAAGTGCACATTTTGACTCTTTGTGGCGTGCAATTGCGCACTATTCTACCGGGGTAAGCACTTTGGGCTCCCCATTTCTTTATATTGATATGTTCAGTTGTTCTGTGTGCTGGAGGTGTATTCCAAACTGTTGTTTGCTGTGCAGGTGGGCAGATATCCAATGTTGTCCAGGTTCTTCCCTGCAGGAATCGCACGGCCGTGCGTTCTTTGTCACGCACGATCGGCACAATCGTGCGATGCCTGCAGGTCTGGTTTCTGGAGATCTGCCCCGGGCCATGCGATTTGCTCTCGTACGGGCTAAACAGCCCGTGCGAGAGCAAATCGCACGACCTCTGTCTTTTTGTCTAAAATTTCTATGATTTATTGCCCGTGCATTTTCTTCATGCACGGTTGGAATTGGAATCAACCGTGCGCGAAGGAAAACACACGATCTTCCTGTTTGGCCTTACTTTCAGTGTTATGTTACTAACCGTGAGATTTGTTCTCGCACGAGCTGTTTTGCCCGTGCGTGATCAAAAACACACGGTCCGTTTCTTCTTCCAGGCCAGGCTATCTTGTGAGTTAAAATTCACACGATTCACGCACGGTCGTGCGTTTGACCGTGCGTGCCTTATTTTCTGACGTGTTTTATATAAATACCGCAAGTTTTGTCCTAGTTTGGGGCTGGATCTTCCGCGTCTTCATTTTGCCATTTCCAGTCGTAGGAGGAGCTCCGACTCTTTTTCTTACACATTTCGCTAGGGCTTTTGCCCTAGGCCGCCTCCATAATCCTTGAGCTTCCAAGGAGGGGATTTTAACCTTACATTCATCATCAAGCAAGGAGACCGTGCATCGGAGGTGATTGGGTCGTGAAACGAAGAGGATGAGTCCATTGGGAGAAAGTGACAACTCTCCTCTACCCCGGACGTAGTTGCGGACCGAGTTAGGATGCAGATTGATAACCCGACGATTCCTACTGTGTATCCCCGACTATGAAGCACGGACACTTCAAAATACCCATCGTGTCGGTGTCGGAGAGTCCGACACTCGTCCGACTCTTCGACACTCTCTGACACTCGAGTCGGAAATTCGACACTCGAGTCGGAAATCCGACACGCTGGCTCACGCGGGACTCGCGTGTCCCGCTCAATCGTAAACGCGTGTCCCGCTCAATCGGACACGCTTGTCCCTAAGTTAGCTACTCATGGTGAGGCGGGTGGCAATTTGTCTTGGAAGCGCCTTTATCCCTTTCTAGCATTTCAAGTAGTGAAAGTGGATCTACTAGTGGCGTAGATATTTTCTCTTAAAAAATGAAGATTGAAGGTGGGGAAAAAGTTTGCATGTGAATCCATTATTTTTACTGATGATATATAATGGTAATGTGCTAATGTTCTATCATTTTTTGATCATTTGTTAAGTTTTGCATTTGAATATTTGATGAGTAATATTTAAACATGACTTAATTTATTTAAATATTTGCTAATTGTTAGTTTTTTATTTTCTTTAAATGTTTTAGGATTTTCATAATTATAAAAAATGAACATTTAATATACGTGTCTCAGTGTGTCGGAATATGGTATTTTTTGAGAATTGACGAGTCGCGTGTCGTGTCGTGTGTCCCGTGTCGGTGTCGGTGTAACATAGATCCCCGACGAGGCTTCAGATTCGGTTGATTTCTGGCACTCTTTCCTCTTGTATTATTGATTGTAACTAGATCTCCATGTATTGATGATGTGCATACTTGAACTCTTGCTCTATGCTAAATTCATGTTTTTGAATTTATTTTTGTTCTTGTGTGTATGAGGTTGCGCCATCGCTTTTCCATCCCACCGATCCATTTCGCTAGCCTACTCGCCTACTCCGCCTGACTACTCGTCCATCCGCCTCACAAAGTAGTGCATAACGGTCTGCATAGTTTCCATCCCGTCGAGAGAAGTTGTGCATTGTGGCCTGCATAAGAGTAGTTGAATTAGTTATTTTATTTTATTTCCGCAAACCAAAAGTCCCATCAAACCATTATCCCCGACCTTGATGAATTCAATCTCAAGTACTCCTCGATAGTTACTCCACCTTACTGTATTTCTTGTAAGATCGATACTTGGGAAACACTTGCCCATTTTATATTACATGTGCGACCAGTACACTTGCCGTCAATGCATCGAGTTTTTGACGCCGTTGCCGGAGAATACAATCGTGTGAGTTTCTGGCGAGGGAGACGAGAGATAGAAGTCCTTTCCATTGTAATTAACATTCCTTTTATTTTATTTCTTCGTATTCTATTTTTCCTGTTTTGATTATAGGTAGTTGTAGTGAATTTTTGTTGGATATAGTGTTTTGCACAAAAGTTTCTATTTGTTGAATCTGGCTACAATTTCACACAACGTGAGCTGCATTTAATATCCAGTGTTGCCAATCGTTGGTGTGGAGTTACCTCCTACGCTAGTGATAGATTCCCTACGGGAGATAGTAGACATAATTCTTGTGGCTCGGTGGTGGAGACCAACCCCTTCGGGTCGACGCAAAAGTGCCCGACGCCGCACCCAATCGATCTCTTTCAGCCCGAATTCTATTTTGCAAAATTTTTGGATTGTCAATTTTAGTTCGGTGTACGTCTGCGTGCGTAGTCATGTTGTTGCACGCCTACGCGCGTCGTCATGTTTGGGAAAAATGTGTTGTTGAAAATGAGATTACTATATGCGTTTTAATTCCTGTAGGTGTGTGTGTGAGGTGTTCTGTATAATAGCTGTAGGTGAATGATGAAATGTATTGTGTGATTGCTACTTGATGTTCTTCCCGGTTGAGAAGATGATGAACAGTGAGATTCATCATAGCTAGCTGTAGATTTTCCTGCTTAGGTGTTGAAGATGAAAATGATGAACTTTTCTGATGTTGAAGCTTTTCTGTAAGTGTTTCCTGTGTGATGGCGACTGCTTGATCCCGGTTTAGGAGTTTAGGTGTGATTAGTGAGATTACTTTGAATCCTGTTAAGGAGATTAGTTTGAATCCTATTTAAGTCCTGTACCTGTGTGATTACTGTTGTGTGATTAGAAGATTGAATGAAAAATTGAAGATTGTTCCTATAGTGGTGCGTGTGAGAAGCTCTGGTTGAGAGCTGTAGGTTAGGAATTTGCTGCTGCATTTAATTTCCTGTAGAGAAGAGGCCTTTGCCGTTAATGACATGAGATTAGGGTGAACTGTTTAATTCCTGCTAGCTGTGTCCTTGTGTTCCCGTTGGAAGTTTAGAAAAAGACGAGCAGTAACATCAAAGTACTGTCACTTTAAATTGATTCTTGTGGCTGTTATGCTTGGAGTATGGTTAAGTGTTGCCGATAAACAGTCAATTGGGATATTGTGGTTAGATTTAGGCTTTGTAACAGTGTGAAATCCTGGTGAGTGATTGAGATCTCATTGGATCCACTATCGTGAGAGATAGTGAGTGAATTTAGGTTGTTAGGTTTGTGGCTTCTCTAGAGTGAGTGATTTTGTGGAACCACCTTCGTGTGAGAGTGAGCAAAGTTTCTCCTTGGTGCCCGCGTGCGATAGCGACCGACCTCGGAGCGGGAGATCGAAGGTGACGAGGATTTTCTCGCGTGATCGTCATCGTCTTCGAATACGGAAGACGCCTCTTCCGTGGGTAATTGTTTCTTTCTTTTCCTTTGTGTGCGCCTCTATATTTTCTCGTAGAAATATAGACTCTTTGCTGGGTTTTCGCCCGAGTTTTGTTAGCGAATGCTACGTCGAAAACTCCAAACGGTAACGTATTTGGAGTTCACGATTTCCGTTGCGCTACGACAAAGGGAACGAAACGAAAGTTGCGAGCTTCCTTCATGGATTTAAAATTGAACCATTTCATTAAGAAAATTCATTTTTCTAACAACGTAGTGAATTTCGTGCTTTACAAAATTACGTTGCTTAATTTGATAAACTCTGTGCAACGCCCGCTTAAATATTTTTTTTAAAGAAAAATATATTTCGTTGCATTCGGTTAGGGTTTCCTAGAAAAAGCCGACAGACGCGCAAACCCTACGCGCCGTCCTGCATCACTCGGTGCATGAAACATCGGTTTCCTCCGGTTCTCCACGCCCTATACCTAAGTTTTATGGTCACTCTTCTTCGCCGCATGTACCATTTTTGTATTCCTCTCCAGCCCTGCAAGGACTGGGGAAAAATAAAAAACAGTGTTTGTTTTGTTGTAGCATAGATCACGCCCTGAAGGATTATGACAAATATATTTGCCAATTAAACGAGGATGATGAGCCGGATATCTGAATCATCCTGACTCCTACCTCTTGCACGTCTTCAACATCTGGGTATGTGTCCGTGTCATCTTCAAATTTTGAAGGGAATGATGTGGACACAACCTTCAGATGTGTGGTTGATCCGGGCTCTGACATGGTTGAGCCTCTCTCCCCTGTGCATATACCCCCTTGCGTGGATTCGATTCTTTGCGAGGAGCCAGTGCTTGACTTTTATCCGAGCCCTCCTCCTCTCCCTTTTATGCATTCTACTACACTCGTTTCTGACGACATCGTTGACGATGCACCGCGAGTTGAGGCGTCTGATCTAGGTGTTGTGCTTGTCCCTATGGAGGAGGAAAACCTTCACGGTGAAGAGGATTCTTCCTCAACACTGATGGAGGAAGTCCAAATCTTAGGCGAGGCCACTGTTGATCCTACTGAGCCTTGCAATATTTTCGATGATACTGACAATATTTCTCTACCTCAACCTATTGGGAGTGAGACCGAGACCACTCCCCCTATTGATGCTTATTTTAGTTTTTCTTCTCCTTTATTACTTGATCACCCTTGTCCATCCGAGCTTGTGCAGGTTGAGCTTTTACAGGTACCCCAGGAAGACTTGGACCTTCTCCCTATTGCCGGCACCTTGCTAGACAAGGATGCTTTTGGTGAGATGAGTGAGGATTCTTACTGCTCTTCTTACTTCGTCTTCGATCTACCTGCGGGCTGCATGTATTATTATTCAGGTAGATGGGTAACTATTCTGTCTCCGTATCGGTACCAGTTATCAAAACGAATAATGGAACAGTTACCTGTTCATTTCTCTTTTCATAGGCCCATTAGCTAGAACTCCCAAAATAATCAATGAGTCGTGTTGGGAGGACAATAATCCTAGTAGTTATCTTACATTTCCTTACAAATCATTTTTTTTGTTTTTCTATTGCTTTTGTTGAGCTCACCCCTGCAGGTATTTTCTATTTGTGAAGACAGTAGTTGTGATTCTTCGTATGACGGGTTTGCCTTTGATTTTCATGCGTCTTCCGGTATGCTCACTTACTGAGCATTGGGTACTCTCTTCCCTAGTTTTTTTATTTGACTTCAATTGCTATATCTCTTGCAATGTTGCTTAGTCGGAGTCTGGGGGAGAGCCGTTGTATTCATGCACGTGCACATTTCATTTGCATACTAGAAGCACTTTTAATTTTTGGTTTTATATAATTTTGTCGCATTATCCCCGCACACCACTATACCCACTTGAGCGCGTGCTTAACCGTTGACACATCACAAGTTAAATTCATTTCTCTTGTGTGATTTGGAAGATGTCTGTGCTGACTTAGGATTGTGAGATGGAGTAAAATGTTGACTCCTGTAGTGCTCCTAGTCGAGTGCTCACGTCTCGCATAGAAATGCGAGTAGAATTAATTTTTCCCTATGTTTATAGTTCTTATACCTTTTCTATTTACGTAAATATTATTTGTTCTACTCAAAAGTAGAGAATCCGGTTTGAATCCGACAGTAGCGTATGGATGTGTGTAGACGGTCGTTAGTCTCGTATTCCTCAAGTCGAGAGGAAGGATGATTTCATTCGGTGGCTAAGAACTTGCCCCAGGCTATTCTCGAAACATGGGTACACTGTTAGTTCAAGCGCACGAGTGTGATGTATGCCATCATTTTGACCCGGTTGAGCTTTTGTACTTGTTGCTATCGTCTATCCTCGCTAGCCCCATTGTGCCTGCCCATCTTTTGATTCAGCTTCACTATTATCTCACCAAAGTCTAAAAGCCAATCCTAGTCGCACACAGATTTGAGCTCTAGTGTGTATTTTATTATCATGTTGGGGGTGTTGATGTGGTGTTTATATTTGAGAATATGTGGATGTGCTCTATTGAATATTTGTGCTGTAAAAGTTGCGAAAAAGAAAAATGAAAAAAATGTGATTGATGAAAATGTTTGAAAAAAAGTGTGAAAAAAGGGAAAAGAGAAAAAGTTTAATTGAAAATCTATGTATGATGTTTTTTTTGTTGGGAGTAGGCGGCGCACACACCCACGTGGTCATGTCTAAGTCTGGGGGTGTGGGGCACCTGCATTTATTTATTGGTGCTCGAGGATAGTGATTTGTGCTAACTCATTTGGGTTTAGTGCGCGAGCCATCGTTTTCACCATTTGTCTACCTCACCTAAACCCAAGCCCCATCTTAACCCTAAAGTCTAATTGATTCGCGTGTTGAACCAAACTACTGCCGTGGAGAGAGTACGAACGAACGAGCTTATGGTCACTGACATTGATGGATTTCTTTGGAGGTTGTCCCGAGCCTCGATCTTTGGCAATGCTCACTCCAACGATCAATCTGCTTTCTCCTTACGCTTGACCGGATGATTTACCGTGATTCTATTTTTGAGTAGTAATCAATCTATGATTTACCGTGAAAATTATAAACTATTTTGTATAATTAGAAATTTCTTCTACTGCATTTTTATGCACGTGAGTAGTTTGCTCGGGACAAGCAAATGGTTAAATCTGGGGGTGTGATGAGTCCGATATTGATAGTGTTTTTCGGACTCATCTGTGCTTGTTTTCACGCACATGCACTTCACTTTTAGTTCCTTAATGCTTATATTTCACTCGTTTACACTTTCACTCGAAGTGCACATTTTGGCCCTTTGTGGTGTGCAATTGCGCACTATTCTGCTGGGGGTAAGTACTTTGTGCTCCCCATTTCTTTATTTTGATATGTTCAGTTGTTCTGTGTGCTGGAGGTGTATTCCCAGTTGTTGATTGCTGTGCAGGTGGACAAATCTCTAATGTTGTCCAGGTTCTTCCCTGTAGGAATCGCACGGTCTTGTGTTCTTCGTCACACACAATCGGTGCGACCGTGCGATGCTTGCAACTCTGGTTTCTGGCGATCTGCCCTGGGCTGTGCGATTTGCTCTCACACGGGCTGTTTTGCCCGTGCGTGACCAAATAACACGACCTCATTTTTTTGTCTAAAATTTTTATGATTTATTGCCCGTGCGTTTTCTTCACGCACTGTTGGAATCAACCGCGCGCGAAGGAAAACACACGATCTTCCTGTTTGGCCTGACTTTTAGCATTCTGTTACTGACCGTGCGATTTGTTCTCGCACGAGCTATTTTGCCCGTGCGTGATCAAAACGCACGGTCTGTTTCTTCTTCCAGGCCGAGCTATCCTGTGAGGTAAATTTCGCACGATTCACGCACGGTTGTGCGTTCGACCGTGCGTGCCTTATTTTCTGATGCGTTCTCTATAAATACCGCAGGTTTTGCCCTAGTTCGGGACTGGATCTTCCACGCCTTCATTTCACCATTTCTAGCCGTAGGAGGAGCTCCGACTCTTTTTCTTCCACCTTTCGTTAGGGCTTTTGCCCTAGGCCGTCTCCATCATCCTTGAGCTTCCAAAGAGGAGATTCTAACCTTACATTCATCATCAAGCAAGGAGACCGTGCATCAGAGGAGATCAGGTCGTGAGACGAAGAAGACAGGTCCATTGGGAGAAAGTGACAGCTCTGCTCTACCCCAGACGTAGTTGCGGACCGATTTAGGACGCAGATTGATAACCCGACGATTCCTACTGTGTATCCCCGACGAGGCTTCAGATTCGGTTGATTTCTTGCACTCTTTCCTCTTGTGTTGTTGATTGTAATTAGATCTCATGTATTGATGATGGGCACACTTGAAATCTTGCTCTTCATTCTAAATTCATGTCTTTGTATTTATTTTTGTTCTTGTGTGTATGAGGTTGCGCCACCGCTTTTCCATCCCATCGCTCCATTCCGTTAGCCTACTCACCCACTCCGTCTGGCTACTCGTCCATCTGCCTCGCGAAGCAGTGCATAGCGGCCTGCATAGTTTCTATCCCGCCGAGCAAAGCATTGCATTGCGGCCTGCATAGGAGTAGTTGAATTAGTTATTTTATTTTATTTCCGCAAACCAAAAGTTCCATCAAACCATTAACCGCGACCTTGAGGACTTCAATCTCAAGTCCTCCTCGATAGTTACTCGACCTTATTGTGTTCCTTGTGAGATTGATACTTGGGAAACACTCGCCTATTTTATATTACTTGTGCGGCCGGTAAACTTGCCGTCAACGCATCATTTCCACTCTTCTCTCACCTTGGTAGGAATACACTACCCCAGTGCTTGAGTCTTTTGATAAGCAGACTCTCAGAACCAACAACTGAGTTTTTGTTAAGGTGACTCTCAGAACCAAGTTTAGTTCTTTTGATAAGAAGATCTTGAACTAAGGGCCGAGTCTTTTGATAAGGAGACTCTCATAACCAAGGCTGAATCTTTTGAAGAGGGATTTTTAAACTCTTTACTCAATTACAGAGTGAGCGAGAAAGAGAAAAAGAAGAAGAAAAGTCTTCTATGATGGATCCTACTTCAACAAAGATCTAAGGACTGATGCCACTAAGTGTACTGGGTCCTTTTGATGAATGAATTCTTGCTAGAAGGAGCTGCATGGATTTGTTTGGCTTTAGATCCACTTGTATTTCAGATTATTCTCTTAGATCATGTGTTGTTGCAGCAGAGACAAAAAGGAGAAGAAGTCTCTGCAGTTTTCCAATCTAAATTCTCTATCTTCTGTGTTCTGTATATTGTGTGTTGAATGTTCTTCTTGTTGAACTCCGAGTATATTAGTCCTTGGACAATTTCGAATTCTCCTCAACAAGAAATTATCTTAAAAAGGAATAGAATAATATCCTTCTATCTTTGTCTTCATGAATCACGTCGACCTCTTCAAAAATCTTCCATATATATTCAGAATTTCTATAGAGAATTCTTTCCTTAATCATTCTTCTAACAACTCTGAGGATTCAAAAGATTTCCATAATCATCATCATCAAATACCTCTGGACAGATCTTCTGAATTTTTCATTCTGGACTGAATTTCGATGTTGCGTCGACTTCTAGTAGAAAATGTGTCGAGACATGCCTTTAAAATAGTGCTCTGTCGATTCCCAAATATTCGGCGTTGCATTGATATCTTATCGACGTATGCGCCGTCTTTAGCTTTGTAGGAGCATAGACTTGACTTTTGAAGTAGAGCTCACATCCAATCGAATTTACATAGATTTTTAATCGTCGTTGCGTCAACTTCTAGTCGACGCATAATTACTTTGACTGTTTTTCTTCATAGATTTAGTTTGTCTTTCTCAAGCCCTTGACTTAACTGACTTCCTATTACATTTATAACCAAATTACCCTCACTATGCATCATGAGTAATTAACCTAGGGAGTAAAATCACCTTTAATTAATTTGTTTAGTTAAATCTACAGGGTTTTTCCCAACATTATTGTAGGGGTGCAACTGAGTCGAGCTTGGCAAAATTTCCAAGCTCGAGCTCGATGAGCTCATTTTTCCTGGCTCGAGCTCGAGCTCAAGGCCTACTTGTTGTAACACCCTTTTCCAGTTTTTCAATAATCAGCCATCCGGCCGGGTCAGCGATATAAAGAGAACTAGAAAACGGTATTAAAACTAGTATGCAGCAGGTAAAAAGAAGCAACTACTAAGAATTTACAACTTACAACGGAAGTTAAGAAAATAAACTAAAGCTAACCACATACCTCATATCTGGATTCATAGAGCCACTAAACATGAATAGAAGAGAAATGACTGAAAATCTGAAAGAACATTATAAGTCTGATACAAGACATATAAAACATTAACTAGGTGCATTGTCCACAACTACAAGTGTATGCTGAATAGAGTAAACTGAAAGTGGAAGCAACTACAAACTTACTCCACTTAACGCTCATCCTAGGCGTAATTTCCAACCTGGGTCACCTGTTAAAACATTGCCCACGAGGGGTCAGAGTAAGGAAAATTAATTCCTCCTAGTGACACTAAAAACATTTTCTCATATGATGAATGCATGTCTTTAGAAAATAGTTTCGTATATTAAAAACATTTATGCTATATGTTATGCATGCCTTCACAACACTTCCTGGTCAATACATCTACTTGTTCTATGTTCGTGACTTTCAGTCCAATAACCCAAGTCCCGGCATTCACTAACTAGTGTACTATCTCACGTCAGGTCTATACTTGAGTTTTAGGTGGCTTCTAGCCTGCACATCTACTTGGAAGGCTCTAGGCAGAGTAGCTCCTAACGTGCATCTGAAACTGACGACCCGAGACCATCTGACGAACTCAATTGTTCTAGTGTCGCGTAGACACGGTTTCGAATCTACTAACTGTCTCAAAGGGGAGTAAACTCCCAAGACTATACTGCTCATAGAGTACCATATGTCTTATGAGAAAGGTAGTGCGCCTCTACCTAGCACGAAAGACTTATGTGTGCTTACTGACCTTTTTGGTCTGATGCTACTCTGCTTGGGACATCTCTTTTGATGTACTACTGAGCGACCCTTGACTTTCTCGTGGTCGACTAGAAGGGACATTCACGCCCTTGATTGGACAAATTCCAAGCTTACGTACACGGGTAAAGGTTTCGTACATAACGTTACTGTTTATGATCTGACTACTTTGGTCTTGGAGAAGGGTGTCATCCTACACATTTTCTGCGATCGTTTTCCTACCATCATACTTTTCTATGCATGGTCATGATATTTGTACAAAACCTACACATGCGTATACAAAATATATTTCTTGCTATGTCTAACTAACAGGAATTATGTTTCCTTACAGTGGTGCTGCGACGCTCGTACACTCGGCGCGGTGACATTTGCTTTTCCCGAAGGAAATTCGACTGCTGGGGACTTTCAGAACCTTGTCCCGAGGCCACCAAAATCCTGCAAACCAAGAAAACCCTAACTTACACATTTCCCCTTAGGATTTTTGTTGGAAAAATTCCAAAAAATGCTAGGGTAACCCAAAATCAAAGGATAACATAGAGTATTACCTTTACGTGGGAGTGATTGAGGCTCTGAATGCGCCCAACTCAAATTTTGTGGTGGACTCTGTACTCCAAAACCTATTAAGGGCAATCATATGAAAACCTAGGTTAGATTTACTTCCAAATTGAAGGATTTCCACGAAGGAATAGAGACAAGGGAGAAATAAAACTCACCGGAAACAAACGTTTACAACTTCCACCGGTTAGGGTTGAATCCGGCTCTTCCACGGCCAAGGAAGGAAAAAGAACACCCACCGGCGCTCGTAGAGGAAGGAGGAGAAACCTGCGTTGCTATCTGGAGGGGGATCGGGCGGCAGAAAGCACCAGGAGGCGGCGACTCGTGCGTCGGCTTGCGGAACAGGAGAAATCGTCGAGCTCTGTCGGCATGCGGTTTTCCTCCCGTAATGAAGGTTACGGGTTTTAGAAATGTCTGGTATGCAGTTTGTGGCTTTTTTCCGTGAAATAGAGGGTGTGCGGGTTTAAGAGAAGTTGTGGTTTTCTTATTAGGAGGGGAGAAAAACTACTATTGGCACCCTAAACTATAAATTTTTGCTATACGCAACTCCCCCCAAAAACGTACTACGTGTCGCAAAATTTAAAATCATACAGTCAACGTAGCTCAATGACACTCTACCTCGATCAAAATACGTCGCGACTCGACCCTATAATTTAAATAAATTTCGCGTCAAATCTATGGATGTTACAAATCTCCCCTCCTAACAAAAACATTCGTTCTCGAAAATTGTAACCATACCTGAATCGAAGAGGAAAGAATAGTCTGCATTGCTCTTAAGCTTATCCTCTCGCTCCCAAGTATACTCTGGACGGCCACAGTTCATCCAAAGTACTTTGACCATGCGAATCTCTCTATTCATGAGCTTCTGTATCCTTGAATCCACGATTCTTATTGGTCTAACCCCAATACTAAGATCTGTCTTAATTGGTGCTTCCTCGGTACTGATGATCTGACTAGAATCTCTGACTGCTCTCCTCAGATAGGAGACGTGAAATACTTCATGTATACCACTCATTTCCTCAGGTAAGGCCAACCTATATGCAACCTCACCAACTCTTTCCAATACCTCAAAAGGACCAACGAATCTGTGGCTCAGTTTCTTCATCTGCTTTATTCTAGAGACTCCTCTGACTGGTCTGACCTTCAGATAAACGTAGTGTCCAACACTGAACTCTACTGACCTGTGCTTTTGATCATGATACTTGGCCTGACGATCCTGAGCTGTCTTCATACGCTCCTGAATAAGCTTGATCCTATCAGTGGTCTTATCAATCCATGACTCCCTGATGGTAGATCTTTCTTCACTTTCAACCCAACACAACGGTGTCCGACAACGTCTACCATAGAGGGCCTCGAACGGTGTCATCCCAATACTCGTCTGAAAACTGTTGTTGTAGGAGAACTCCACAAGAGTAACATACTTCTCCCACTTTCCTCCAAAGTCCAAAATGCACATTCGTAGCAGATCCTCCAAAGTCCTATTTGTGCGCTCAGTCTGTCCATTTGTCTGGGGATGGAATGCGGTGCTGAAATGTAATCTGGTACCCAACCGCTCCTAAACGTATCTCCACTCCTTGGAGGTAAACCTGTCATCTCGGTCTGAAACTATAGTCTTGGGACCACCGTGAAGTCGAACTATCTCTGAAAGTGAAGGGATAGATACTACTCTAGAGGGGGGGTGAATAGAGTAATCAAATTTTGCACAATACAAAACTTAACTGTCTACCCAACTCCCTTGGAGTGAAGTGCGGAATGAAGAGATTATAGATATTGGTTTAACCTTAAAGCCTAACACAAGTGTTGTGTACAAACACAAGCTAACTGTAATTACAGTTAAGCTTGGAAAAACCTAAACAGCAACTAGCAGCCTAGTTATATCTATTCACAGCCACAGTACAAGAAAAATAATAAACAAGCCAGACGACACAAGGAATTTTATAGTGGTTCCCCAAACAACTTGGGTACGTCCACTCTTCTACCCAAACGGTAGGAATCCACTACAGGTTTTTGATCAGGTGCCCTGCCACCAACAGGATCTTCTTCAGGTAGATCCAGAGACCCTTTAGACTTTTGATCAGGTGTCTAAAAACCAAGCACAGGTTTTTGATCAGGTGCCCTGCCACCAAGGGATACTTTTGAAGGGAGTAATAACCCTGTACAGGAGGGGGAAGAAGGTTAAGATGTCTTCTCTATTTTACAATAGATTAGAGAAGCACAAAAGGCTTGCACTGAGCTAGAATGCTCTAAAGAATCAAGGCTCCCCCTGGCTCAAAGATGTCCAGGTGAAGTCTTGCTTCAGTGCAGAAACTCTTCAGAAAATTCTGAAGGAAAGAGCTACAGGAAGAAAATAAATAACAAAAAAAAATCTCTTCAAGCAGCTATTCTTCTTCTTCTTCTTCTTCAAAGAAACTCTGAGTTGAACTTCCTGAAAGCAGGAGAACTCAGGTGAAGAAGAGATGAAGATCTTAACACTTCTCAGTTAGATGGAGTTTGCTGAGAGCAGGAAGCTTGAGCTTGATGAAGGCTTGAGTGCTTTTGAATATGTGTGTAACACTAGCTTCAATCCTTCTGCAAAGGGTTCTTTTTATATCATCATCAAGCAACGGCTCTCTTCCATTTTGAATTGTTTGTCTTCTTCTAAGCCTTGAGACCTGGGCTGTAAATATCAAGAAGACAGAAATATTTCTGCAGCAAAACATTCCATAAAAAGGAATAAACCTCTTTCTAAGAAGCTGCAGGCATAAATCAAATAAACAGATAGACTAAATAAAGTCACATCAGAAACTATCTCTTTATAGCAAAAGAAGACTTTTCAGTCTAACGGCTATAAAGGGGCTGACAGCAGATAAAGTAATTTAAATAGACAGCTAATAAGACAAACAACTTTATCTTAAAAGATTTTAACTCAGGCAATAAGAATAAAGCAAATAATGCCTGGAAACTTTATCATACAGCTTAAAATACTGTGCCAGAAAATGTATTAAATAATTAAATATAATAAATAAATACAAAATCCAAAGGCAGACAGAAAACGTCGAACGACCTTCGAAGATCGTCGAACGACGCCAGGAGATCGTCGAACTATCGGGCAGATAGTCGAACGATCCAGATAGTCGAGCTATCAAATGGATAGTCGAGCTACCTCAGCAGATAGTCGAACTATCAGGGCAGATAGTCGAACTATCAGATAGTCGATCTATCTATGACAGATAGTCGAGCTATCAAGCGCACAGAGATAGTCGAACTATCAAGCACACAGAGACAGTCGAACTATCAAGCAGATAGTCGACCTACCTCAGAAAACAGATAGTCGATCTATCAAAAGATAGTCGAACTATCAAAACAAACTAGATAGTCGAACTATCAACAGATAGTCGAACTACCAGCGCAGAACAGATAGTCGAACTATCAACAGATAGTCGAACTATCAGCGCAGAACAGATAGTCGAACTATCAACAGATAGTCGAACTATCAGCGCAGAACAGATAGTCGAACTATCAACAGATAGTCGAACTATCAGCGCAGAACAGATAGTCGAACTATCAACAGATAGTCGAACTATCAGCGCAGACCAAGGCGTCGACCAACTGATAGACGATCGTCGATCAGTCGATAGACGATAGTCGAACGGCGTTCGACTATAGTCGAGCGAAAAACTACTTAACCAAATTCTCAATTTGGAAAAGCGAGGACTCTACAGCTAGACTCCTAACCATTGACCATAGATATTTCTTGGGTCAAAGGGGCACAAAGGAGAGGACTGAACTCAAATCAAACTGGGGTACCAACAATCTCCCCCTATTTGAGTTAAGTCTCTCAGAATCTAAAACAGCTAGCAATAGAATATTAAAAATAAATTTCAGCAGATAGTTAATTAATGAACTGGCAGATTATCAATCAGATAAACAAATAATCAAATATCACAGCAGTTAATCAAACTATTAAGAATCTTTGGGATCAGGTAATGGATCAGAAGAACTAGAGACAAAGGAAATTTTTCGAAGAGGATCATCTGATTCCTTCTTTGACATCTTCAGATCCTGCATTCCAAGAATCTTCAGCTCTGTAGCTCTGGGGACAACAGCTTCTGGATGTTTTTCCATATACTTTGCTGGATCAAATATCTCAGGATTGACTTGGAATTTTTCAAATTCTTTCTTTCTGTACTCTGACATAGTAGTAAAGCCAGTTGTATCTTTGCCTTCAGCTCTTGCTTTTCTTATTTGGGCTGCTCCTACAAGCTCTTGAAAGCGAGCCATCCTAAAATTAGGATCGAGCTCAGGATTTTCATATACGGGCTCTGGAGAAGCAGCATCAGCTATTTTATCTAGATAAGACATTAGATTAATCTTAGCAAAAGCGACTTGCTAGAAGGTTTTAAAACACTGTAAACTATTTACCTTTCGAAACACTTTTCTCAGATTGAACTGGAGAAGAAGGTGGGGAAAAGTTGGTCTTTGGGCCACAACCTCCTTCATTGGTCTTTGAGATCCATAAGATGATCTGCTTTGAGAACTTTGATGACCTTGTCTAGGTTGGTGTTGAGCAGACGCAGATTTTCCATAAGCTGCAGATTGATTAGCAGGTAGATTCCCAGAGGCTCCTGCACCAGGAGGTGGAGGAGGACCTTTGGGAGTCCATCTGGAGACTGGACTGTCATACCTCTTTGTTCTCTTCCTTTCTTTTTGCTGGTTTTTCGAAAACCTCATCCAATGCTGAAAATCTTTAGATTTGGGGTCAATGCCCTTCAAAATATAATAGAGAATGTCATTGTCCTTATTTGGAGGAGGAGGAGGAGCAGCTTTTCTTTTCTTAGCAGCAGTTTTCTTTTTCTTTGAATTTTCAGAAACATCTGAATCATCATCATCATCAGAATGGGATGATGGAGGGTTCTCATAGGGATCATAGGCTTCTGAGACAGCCTTTTCTTTAAGCTTTGAACTAGATTTCTCCCTTTCTTCTTCCAGGGCATCCATAGCCAGAAGGGAGTCTAAATCTAAACCAGGAGAATCATCCCAGATGGATGACTTCTCAAATTGCAACTCTTTCTCTTTTTCTTGTAAAGATTTTACTCTTAAGTCCCAAGCAGCCCTTGCTTGAATTTCTTCCAAATTTAAAACAGGAGAATCAACTTTGATTTCCTCTTGATTTTCATTCTCTTTATCATTTAAAAACACATCCAATTCTGGATCTAATTTAGTATCAGAATCACTTGGAGCAGCCTTAGAAACAACTGCTATTTTCTTGGCAGTTAAATCTTCTTTAATAAAATCTGTAGAATCAAGAACACAGATCTGCTAAATAAGCTTGAATCATCCCTTCAAGGTATACACCAGCAAGCAAATAAATTGACTCATCAATAAACCGGATTAGGGAATTACCTTCATATTTAACCATCTCCCAGCAGTCATCCAGATATTTAGTTATGATTCCTTCCAGGAATCTGGCAATCGTAGGAGAGGTTATATCTTCTAAGCATACTTTCACTGCAATTTCCGATAGCAGGATTCCATCTGATATTTCCTTCTCAGTCAAGACTGGAGCTAAAACTTTCTTAGCAGGAGCACTCTCTTCCTCAGCTGGAACAATTTCTTCCTCAGCTGGAGTTGCCACTTTCTCAGCTGGAACAATTTCTTCCTCAGCTTGAGTTGCCACTTTCTCAGCTGGAACAGTCTCTTCCTCAGCAGGAGCTGTTTCTTCCTGATCAGTCATAGCAACATCTTGAACTTCTGGAACAGTCTCTTCCTCAGCAGGAGCTGTTTCTTCCTGATCAGTCATAGCAACATCTTGAACTTCTTCTGGCTCAACTGGAGCAGATTCTGGCTGGACAGATACGACAACATCTGGAGCTATCTCTATTTCAGCTGGAGTAGAGGCAGGAAGGTCTGAGACATCTTCATTGGACATCTCCCCCTGCCTGATTTCAGTAACAACTGAAACCAGGCCCCTAGAGGTAGATGGCTCAGCAGATTTAGAAATGGATTGGATGGAGGCAGTGAGACGGTCAATGGAGGCAGCAAGGGGAGCGATTGCCTCGTCAATCATGGTTTTGATTGACGGGGTAATCAGCTCCACGATGCGGATGATAATCTCGGGAGAGATATCAAAAGAAGATGGATGAGAGGAGGATGGATCAGCAGCAGAGATGGTAGATGTGCTGGGATGGAGGATGGTGTGAGCAGGGGATCGAACTGGAGATGCAGCAGGAGAGGGAGCAGGGGATGGGGAATGAACTGGGGAATTAACGGGAGATGCATGAGGAGTAAGAATTCTCTCTGAACCTAACAAATCGAAGCTAGGAGCAGATATCCTAGCCAGATATGCCGGTAGAGGAGAGGCTGGAGGAGACAGAGGAACAACCACGGTTGTTTCAGGTGCAGCAGAAGAGGAGGGTCGTACCTCAGCAGAAGTTGATGGTACTTCAACTGAGGTAGACGGCAAAACAGAGGAGGAGGAAGGGATGGCTGAGCCAGCTTCACTAGGTTGAGGAGCGACTGAAGCAGTCCTTGTGTCCTCAGATTGCGCTGGAGCAGACTTCACGAACGTCCTCTTCCATTTTGAAAACAGATGGGGATCCATCTTCTTGCTGGCATTGATGGTAGTTGCGGCAGAACTCAGCAACTGGGGGAATTTCTCCTTCAGGAAAATACCTATAACCCTTCCCAGGGTAACTTCCTTCTTTCCTGTCTTCTTTCTGATCAAATCAAACAGAACAGCAGCCCAATCGATCCTTTTCTTATTAACAATTGCACACATCAGTGCGAATTGCTGCCTTGTTATGTTATCATGGGCAGAGTGCTTGCCCAGAAGCACTTTTCCGACGACCTCAGCGAGGAACTTTATCTTGAAAGGGAAATTTACCTTAAGCAACTTGGAGGGAATGCCTTCAGCATGTCCCAGCTCGACGAGCATCCTTCCAAACTCCTGAGCGTCTTGCTCATAATCTTCGTCACCGATAACTAGACCAAAAACATCAGAAAGGACGGCCGGAGTTAGGATAGCTTCTACTCCGCCGATGGTACCGATCATCGACTCGTCTGTGGAAGACGACGTGAACGCCCATTCTTTTATCTCTGGAATATTAATCTTGATCCTTTCAGACATCAGCTTCTCTAGGCCTTGATCTCTGCAGAGCTGGAGAACTTCCACTATGCCGGCATCGCAACTGCTGAAAGCTTCAAAATCTACACTGAATCCTGCATCGAACTTGACGACGGCTAGAACAGCTGGAGAAATCGCCATTGAATCGCTGGAGAAACACGAGAAGGAGGAGGAAGACGAAGGGGACGGAGCGGCAGAAAATCGCAAGCGGGAAAGCAGAATGCGAAAGGGCACGTTCCGTCGACGATAAAGCAACAGATCTTTTAACCTAGGTCGACTATCGGCTTTATATTGAACCGGATATAGTCGGTCTATTTAAAAAAAAATCTTGAACCGATAGTCGAACGGCCGTTCGACGATCGGCTCAGAAGCAGAATAGTTGAACAATCGTTCGACTATTTCTGGCTTCTCAAACAAAAGGCTGTCGTCGTCCGGAGATCGACGATGAGCTCAGTCTGTTCGACGATGGTCGAACGTCGATCGACGATCTTCAAACAGAAGCTATCATTAACCAGAGGTCGACGATAGGCTCAATCCGTTCGACGATCTTCGATCATCGTTCGACGATCTTCAAGCAGACCTCAACATAGGCAGATATCGCCATACTTAGTCTCGTCCATTGATCATGCCTAGTTGGACTAAAAAGAACAGATGCTTCTGTTCATCTAAAGGCTTGGTGAATATATCACCTCTCTGAAACTCAGTGGATATGAACTCAAGACAGATCTTGTTCTTTTCCACACAATCTCTCAGGAAATGGTGCCTAATCTCAATGTGCTTGGTTCTAGAGTGGTGCACTGGATTTTGTGCAATAGAAATAGCACTGGTACTATCACACATGATCTTGGTGTTCTTGTGTGAGTAACCATAATCCACAAGCTGGTTTTGAATCCACAGGATCTGTGAACAACAACTGGCAGCTGCTATATATTCAGCCTCTGCAGTTGAAGTTGAGACAGAAGCCTGCTTCTTACAGAACCAAGAGACCAATCTCTCTCCCAGGAACTGGCAAGTTCCTGAGGTGCTCTTCCTGTCAACTCTGCAACCAGCATAGTCAGAATCAGAATATCCAATTAATTCAAACTCTGACTCAGCTGGGTACCAAAGTCCTAGATTTGGACATCCTTTCAGGTATCTCAGGATTCTTTTTAGAAGAATTAGATGAGATTCCTTGGGGTTGACCTGGAATCTAGCACAAAGGCATGTAGCAAACATTATATCTGGCCTACTTGCAGTTAGATATAATAGGGAACCAACAATGGCCCTATAATTCTTTTGATCAACTGGCTTGCCGTGATCATCAGAATCAATAACTACATTAGTAGCCATGGGTGTAGGCATTGCTGAAGCATCAGCCATCCCAAATTTCTTTACCAATTCCTTGGCATATTTGGATTGGGAGATGAAGATACCATCAGCATCTTGCTTAACTTGGAGACCAAGAAAGTAAGACAGCACACCCATGCTACTCATCTCAAACTTAGAGTGCATCAAGTTGGAAAACTTTTTGCAAAGTTTGGGATCAGTGGAGCCAAAGATAATATCATCTACATACACCTGGACTAACAGGATTGTGTCCTTGTGATGCTTAACGAAAAGGGTTCTATCAACTACTCCCCTAGTGAAGTTGTGCTCTAACAGGAAACTAGCTAGAGTCTCATACCAGGCCCTAGGAGCTTGCTTTAGTCCATAAAGAGCTTTCTGCAACTTAAAAACATGAGAAGGCTGAGTTGAAGAAACAAACCCTGGTGGTTGTTCAACAAACACCTCTTCCTTAAGCTCACCGTTCAGGAATGCACTTTTGACATCCATTTGGAACACCTTAAACTTCATGTAGGCTGCATAGGCCAAGAAGATCCTTATTGCTTCTAGCCTTGCAACAGGAGCAAAGGTTTGGTCATAGTCTATACCTTCCTCCTGTCTGTAGCCCTGAGCTACAAGCCTAGCTTTATTCCTTACTATTATTCCATTAGCATCTAACTTGTTTCTATACACCCACTTGGTGCCTATGATCAGTTGGCCTTTAGGTCTTGGAACCAAAGTCCAAACTTTACATCTCTCAAACTGATTGAGCTCCTCTTGCATTGCAATGATCCAGTGGGGATCTAGCTCTGCATCTTTAAAGGTGAGGGGCTCAACCTGTGAGAGGAAACAAGCATGCATCACATCCTGTCTTAATTGATGTCTTGTTTGCACACCAGCTGATATGTCTCCAATCACTTGAGATGTGGGATGATCTCTAAGTGTGACAATATCAGCAGGTGGGATGTGATCTTCAGCAACAGTTGGGATTAATTCCTCAGGAGGAATTTGATCTACTGTTGGTGGAACAACAACAGCTTCAACAGCTTCAGCAATGTCTTCATCACTGTCTGATTCAGTGATCTGAAGAGTTGAAAGTTGAAGGATTTCTTGAGGGGCATCATGTACCTGCAAAGAACTGGAGGAAGGAGAATTTTCTTTCTCCTTGTAAAACATCTGAGACTCATCAAAAGTCACATGCACAGATTCCTCTATCTTACAGGTTGATTTGTTATAAACCCTATAAGCTTTGCTTACTTGGGAATATCCAAGCATGATTCCCATTGAAGCTTTTGCTTCAAATTTTCTAATATATTCTTTATTATTGTTATGAATATAAACAGTACAGCCAAAAATTCTAAAGTAATTAATTTTTGGTTTCTTTCCTTTAAGCAACTCATAAGGAGTTTTACACTTAAGTTTGTGTATCAAACTTCTATTCAAGACATAGTTAGCTGTACTAACAGCTTCTGCCCAATAGGATAGAGGCATGTTAGCATCTGCCAACAATGTGCTAGCAGCTTCAATTAGTGTTCTATTCTTCCTCTCAACTACCCCATTTTGTTGGGGAGTTCTAGGAGCTGAGAAGCTATGTTTGATACCTTCTCTCTCACAGAATTCTTGCATGAGAAGAGAGTCAAACTCAGTACCATGATCACTTCTGATCAAGGCCACATGAGTAGAGTACTCAGTCTGCACACAAAGTAGAAAGTCTGTAAGGGCTTTGAAGTTATCAGACTTAGTTCTCAAAAAGAAAACCCAACTGAACCTAGAGAAGTCATCTACAATTACTAATGTGTAATACTTCCCTCCTAGACTCTGTACATTTATTGGGCCAAAAAGGTCCAAGTGTAATAAATACAGGATTCTAGGTGAATCACTTTTATTAACAGATTTAAATGAATTTTTGGTTTGCTTGCCTAGCTGACAAGCCTTGCATAGGCTCTCCTTCTTGTAGGGGCAAGAAGGTAAACCTCTAACAAGGTTGTGCTTAGATAACCTAGATATGTTCTTGAGGTTTACATGACTAAGCCTTTTATGCCATAAAGAATTATTATTAAGGGTTAATTCATTAAACAGGCAGATTTCAGAGCGAGATGAATTAAAATCTACTAAATATATATTGCCTATTCTATTACCTATCAAGACAACATTATTATTTAAAGTAATATTGCAAGAGGAGTTAGAAAAAGAAACCTGGTAGCCAGCATCACATAGCTGGCTAACTGAAATCAGGTTGTGCTTCAGTCCACTGACATAAGCAACTCTCTTGAATGTAACAGCTCCAATTGTGATCTTGCCATATCCTTCTGTCTGACCACAGCTGGAGTCTCCAAAGATAACCTTTGGGCCGAGCTTAGCTTTGTACTTTGACAGTAGCTCTTTGTTTCCTGTCATATGCTTAGAGCATCCACTATCCAAATACCACTTATTTTGAGTGATTGGATAGGCCTTCACCTGCAAAACAACTATTTAGACAGAGTGGACCCAGGTAACCTTGGGTCCCTTGTTTTTCACATAAGAAAAACTGGAGATATAAGAAAATGCAGGCTGAGGGTGATAACCTAGAGGGTGAGATCTCCTAGGTGGGATTCTCCATGCAGATGATGGGTC
Source organism: Platanthera zijinensis (assembly GCA_039513925.1). Classification (NCBI taxonomy): domain Eukaryota; kingdom Viridiplantae; phylum Streptophyta; class Magnoliopsida; order Asparagales; family Orchidaceae; genus Platanthera; species Platanthera zijinensis. The sequence continues at coordinate 80,818,288 of CM077095.1, read as the reverse complement.
AACAAACCTAGGGTTTCTATTTTCATTTAGGTTTCTATGGAATGAATTATGATTTTGAAAATCATGTTGAAATCGTCGATCGACGTTCGACGATGGGCGCTCAGATCGTCGAGCTTCGTTCGACCATGTAGCATCCGATCGTCGAGCTGCGTTCGACGCTTTTTGCATTTCTTTGAAAAACTTCTTTCTCTTTTCTCTCTTAGCCTTATTCAATGTTTTATTTACAAGTTTTACTTGCTCAGTGTTCTTCTTTCCACTAGCTGAAATGAAGTTCACTGGAGTTGAAAGATTATTTTTAAGCAAGACTGGGGGTTCACTGGGAGAAGCTCCTAAGCCTAATTTATCATTTCCTGTCCTAGTGTTAGCCATGCTGGTAATTTCTAACAGCTTAAGGCTTCTACCATTAAGTGACTCTTCTAGTCTCTTAGACTTAGCTAATTCCATTTTAAGAAATTTGATTTCTTCACTACAAGTAGTGAGTTCTTCCTTTAACCTAACATTTTCAGAGGCTATTGATTCAGAGTCAGCTAGCCTATTTCTAAGTTCTTTTATCTCCTTTTCTGAACTAATTAAATCTAAACATAGAGATTTAAAATCTAACTTAAACTCTTCTGAAGTAAAATCATAAGATGAAAGTACCTCATCTTCAGTAGGCATTTCTTCATCTGAGTCAGAACTCTCTGCAGCAGAGTGGTTGCTGCAGGCATCTATTGCCATGAGGCAAACTTCTTTTGCCTTCTTTTCTTCTTCATCCTCACTAGAGCTTGAGGATGAGGATTCTTCATCAGAATCACTCCAGGTTTCAGCAATGAAACCTCTCTCCTTTTTCTTGTTCTTGTAGGAGGATGGCTTGGAGTGCTTCCTGTGTTGTTCTTTATCTTTTCTCTTTTCCTTGTTCTTCTCCTCTGGACACTCTGGCAAAATGTGTCCAGGCTTCCTGCACCCATAACAAATAATTTCTTTAGATGGAGTACGATCATACCTTGGCTTTTCTTCATACTTTGAAGATTTTCTTCTGAACTCTTTTCTCCCCATTTTGAGAAATCTCTTGGCAAACAATGCCATGAGCTCCTCATTTGATTGGCTGCCTTCTGAGGCTTCAGCAGCTTTAAGAGCTAGAGATTGCTCTTTTCTTGTTGGAGTGGGGGTCTTGGCTTCTGCTTCAGCTTCCCTTGTCTTCAGCACTTGCTCAAAAGATTTGAGCTTGCCGAGAAGGGCTTCAGTTGATATCTCGTTGGTGCTTCTGGCTTCCTTGATTGGCCAGATCCTCAAATCCCATGTGCTAGGAAAGCACATAAGGATCTTATCATTGACCTCTGTCAATGAGATATCCTTGTCAAGGATCCTCAGCTCATTGATGATTGAGCTGAGCCTGGTGTACATCGCTTCAACTGATTCAGCATCAGTCTTCTTGAAGTTCTCATACTGTGAGATAAGGTTGGACCTCCTGTCCTTCCTTTCATCAGCTGAACCAGCTACAATCTGGTTCAGTGTGTCCCACATGGCCTTAGCTGAAGAGCAGTCGGCCACCTTCTGGAACACCTCATCAGACATAGTCTGAGCCAGTATATTCATTGCTTTGGCATCAGCAATTTTGGCCTTCTTGTACTCATCATTATAGTCTGGAGGAGGCACTGCACTCAAATCAGATGATGAGGCAGTGGCAGCAGCAGGTGCTCTTGGGGGACCTGACAAAATAGAAGCAAAAATACTCTCATCAATAGAGTTCATATAAAGTTTGATCCTTGCCTTCCAGATGCCAAACTTTGCTAAGTTGCATGCTGGAGGTCTGGTGCTAGAATAATCCTTAGACTGGGCCATGATAGTGAATTTCTATAAACTCTTGGTATCTATCAGGAACTTGTGACTTAGGTGTTAGCCTATACAGTCAGTTAACCTCCCTCTGATACCAATTGAAAGTGAAGGGATAGATACTACTCTAGAGGGGGGGTGAATAGAGTAATCAAATTTTGCACAATACAAAACTTAACTGTCTACCCAACTCCCTTGGAGTGAAGTGCGGAATGAAGAGATTATAGATATTGGTTTAACCTTAAAGCCTAACACAAGTGTTGTGTACAAACACAAGCTAACTGTAATTACAGTTAAGCTTGGAAAAACCTAAACAGCAACTAGCAGCCTAGTTATATCTATTCACAGCCACAGTACAAGAAAAATAATAAACAAGCCAGACGACACAAGGAATTTTATAGTGGTTCCCCAAACAACTTGGGTACGTCCACTCTTCTACCCAAACGGTAGGAATCCACTACAGGTTTTTGATCAGGTGCCCTGCCACCAACAGGATCTTCTTCAGGTAGATCCAGAGACCCTTTAGACTTTTGATCAGGTGTCTAAAAACCAAGCACAGGTTTTTGATCAGGTGCCCTGCCACCAAGGGATACTTTTGAAGGGAGTAATAACCCTGTACAGGAGGGGGAAGAAGGTTAAGATGTCTTCTCTATTTTACAATAGATTAGAGAAGCACAAAAGGCTTGCACTGAGCTAGAATGCTCTAAAGAATCAAGGCTCCCCCTGGCTCAAAGATGTCCAGGTGAAGTCTTGCTTCAGTGCAGAAACTCTTCAGAAAATTCTGAAGGAAAGAGCTACAGGAAGAAAATAAATAACAAAAAAAAATCTCTTCAAGCAGCTATTCTTCTTCTTCTTCTTCTTCAAAGAAACTCTGAGTTGAACTTCCTGAAAGCAGGAGAACTCAGGTGAAGAAGAGATGAAGATCTTAACACTTCTCAGTTAGATGGAGTTTGCTGAGAGCAGGAAGCTTGAGCTTGATGAAGGCTTGAGTGCTTTTGAATATGTGTGTAACACTAGCTTCAATCCTTCTGCAAAGGGTTCTTTTTATATCATCATCAAGCAACGGCTCTCTTCCATTTTGAATTGTTTGTCTTCTTCTAAGCCTTGAGACCTGGGCTGTAAATATCAAGAAGACAGAAATATTTCTGCAGCAAAACATTCCATAAAAAGGAATAAACCTCTTTCTAAGAAGCTGCAGGCATAAATCAAATAAACAGATAGACTAAATAAAGTCACATCAGAAACTATCTCTTTATAGCAAAAGAAGACTTTTCAGTCTAACGGCTATAAAGGGGCTGACAGCAGATAAAGTAATTTAAATAGACAGCTAATAAGACAAACAACTTTATCTTAAAAGATTTTAACTCAGGCAATAAGAATAGAGCAAATAATGCCTGGAAACTTTATCATACAGCTTAAAATACTGTGCCAGAAAATGTATTAAATAATTAAATATAATAAATAAATACAAAATCCAAAGGCAGACAGAAAACGTCGAACGACCTTCGAAGATCGTCGAACGACGCCAGGAGATCGTCGAACTATCGGGCAGATAGTCGAACGATCCAGATAGTCGAGCTATCAAATGGATAGTCGAGCTACCTCAGCAGATAGTCGAACTATCAGGGCAGATAGTCGAACTATCAGATAGTCGATCTATCTATGACAGATAGTCGAGCTATCAAGCGCACAGAGATAGTCGAACTATCAAGCACACAGAGACAGTCGAACTATCAAGCAGATAGTCGACCTACCTCAGAAAACAGATAGTCGATCTATCAAAAGATAGTCGAACTATCAAAACAAACTAGATAGTCGAACTATCAACAGATAGTCGAACTACCAGCGCAGAACAGATAGTCGAACTATCAACAGATAGTCGAACTATCAGCGCAGAACAGATAGTCGAACTATCAACAGATAGTCGAACTATCAGCGCAGAACAGATAGTCGAACTATCAACAGATAGTCGAACTATCAGCGCAGGACAGATAGTCGAACTATCAACAGATAGTCGAACTATCAGCGCAGACCAAGGCGTCGACCAACTGATAGACGATCGTCGATCAGTCGATAGACGATAGTCGAACGGCGTTCGACTATAGTCGAGCGAAAAACTACTTAACCAAATTCTCAATTTGGAAAAGCGAGGACTCTACAGCTAGACTCCTAACCATTGACCATAGATATTTCTTGGGTCAAAGGGGCACAAAGGAGAGGACTGAACTCAAATCAAACTGGGGTACCAACAATCTCGTCTATAAATAACTCTGCCAGCTTCGGACCTTGATCCGTCTTCTTAAGATGAATGAAATGGGCGACCTTAGAAAGTTGATCAACTATAACTCATAAGGAATTATTCCCACTCTGCGATCTCGGCAGACCATGGATGAAATCCATGGATATATTCTCAAATGTCCACTCGGGAATGGGAAGTGCTTGCAACTTGCCTTCAGGCCTTTGACACTCGACCTTAACTAACTTGCATGTCTCGCACTTCCCTGCATAATCTGTAACATCACTTTTCAAGCCTGGCTACCAGACTACCTTCTTGAGATCTGCATACATCTTCGTGCTACCCGGATGTATAGAATATCTGGAATTGTGTGCCTAAAAAAGAATGTCCTCGCAAAGGTGACTTACATCGGGGATACACACCCTACCATCATGCAATAATAAATCATCCTGAATAGAGAATCTCTCTTTCTAACCTGACTGCACTGAGATCCAAATCTCTGTCATCTTTGGATCCAAAGGTAGAGCTGTCCTGATTCTATCCTTAATATCGCAAGTAATCTCCATCGAACTCAAACTTGCAGAACTAAAACTACAACGGGGCACAATAGTGATGTCCAGTCTCTCCAGTTTCCGCACTAACTCCTTGTGCTGAGTGAGAAGGGAAGAACACAAACCTCTACGGCTAAGAGCGTCAGCTACTACGTTTGCCTTTCCTAGGTGGTACTGAATGTCTACGTCGTAGTTCGATAGAAACTATAACCATCTGCGCTGCCTCAAATTGAGCTCCCGCTGATTAAAGATATACTTGGGGCTCTTATGATTAGTGAAGATCTCGCAACGCACTCCATAGAGATAGTGCCTCTATATCTTCAGAGAATGTATGAATGCTGCAAGCTCCAAGTCATGCACATGATAGTTCCTCTCATGAACCTTTAACTGTCTTGAGGCATAGGCTACGAACTTTCCATGCTGCATGAGAACACAACCCAAACCCTGACCTGACGCATCGCTATAAATCTGAAACCCGTCAGGCCCTGAAGGTAAACTCAAGATCGGTGCGGTCATCAACCTGTCCTTCAGGTCCTCAAAAGTCAACTCGCACTCAACTGTCCAAACCAAGCCCTTACCCTTCCTGGCGAGGGAAGTCAGTGGTAAGGCTATCTTTGAGAAATCCTTGATGAATTTCCTGTAGTAACCAGCTAAATCCAAAAAGCTGCGAACCTCTAAAACTGTCGTCGGCCTTGGCCAATTCTTAATGACCTCTATCTTTTTCGGATCAACACTAACCCCTTTCTGACTGATGACGTGACCTAATAATGCAATCTCTGAAAGACAGAACTCACATTTTGAGAACTTGACATATAACTGGTTCTTCTTGAGGGTGCTCAAAACAATCTTGAGGTGTGCGACATGATCTTCTGCACTCTTTGAGAACACCTGAATATCATCTATAAAGACAATAACAAAACGATCCAAGTACTCCCGAAATACCCTGTTCATCAGGTCCATAAATACTGAAGGGGCATTGGTCAGCCCGAACGACATGACCACGAACTCGAAGTGTCCATATCTGTACTGAAGGCCGTCTTCTGTATATCCACGTCCCGAATCATTAACTGATGGTAGCCCGACCTCAAATATAACTTGGAAAAGGTGTTCGATCCCACCAACTGGTCGAACAAATCATCAATCCTGGGAATTGAGTATTTGTTCTTTACTGTCAGCTTGTTTAATTCACGGTAGTCTATGCACAGTCTCAGACTACCATCCTTCTTCTTCATAAATAGTACTGGAGAATTCCAAGGTGAAGTATTGGGGCGTATAAATCCCAAGTCAAGCAACTCTTGTAACTCGCTCTTCAACTCCGCTAGTTCCCTTGGAGCCATCCGGTATGGGGATTTAGCTACCGGTGTAGCCCCAGGCTGCAAGTCTATCGGGAACTCAATCTCTCTATCTGGAGTGGCACCAGGGAGCTCTTCCGGGAAAATATCGGGGAACTCCTGCACCACTGGTACCTCCGACAAGTCAGTCTTAGACTCCGCGTTCATCAGTACTACAAAGGTTTCACAACCCTTACTGATGCACCTTCTAGCTTGTACTGCGGAGATGATCATCTTCACTACTCCCTTCAAGCCCTGAAAAGAAAACGCAGTCTGGTTGGGTCCCTCAAATTGTAACTGCTTCGCCCTACAGTCAATCCTGACGTTGACTGCCGAAAGACAGTCCATTCCAAAGATCAGGTCGAATCCTGCAATAGGTAGCTGTAAAGCTTCCACGATAATTTCGGTATCACCAAACTACACCGGTACCCTACACTTATCTCTGGTCTGCAGAAGGGATCCATTCGACATCATGACTTCCAACGGTACTGTCTCTGGAAAGACTTCTAAATTCAGCTTACGCACTAGAGAGCGATAAACGAGTGTGAGGCGCCCGTATCAAACAGAATCTTGGAGGGTAAATTACGAATCATAAGCATGCCTACATGAATGATTTTCAAAAGATGAAGAAAGTGTCACTACGGAGGATTAAATAAACTTGTTAAGTAAAATAAACACTTACCAGTCACTACATCCTCCTGATCCTTTGCCTCCTGCTGACAAAGCCCATATGCTCTGGGCTGCACTAAATCTCGACCCTACTGTGGTCTCCCATCAGTGATCATCAACGCTTTGCCCTTGTCTACTCTGCTAGAACCACCAACCTCGTACTTCGACTGCAGGGACAAATTATATTTGTTATCTACAGTAATTACATAAATGTAATGAATACAACGAGGCTTTGATTACCTGATTTGCACCAACTTCCTAACAGCTGCGAGCTATGTGTCCAGGTTGACGACACTTGTAACACACGCCAGCACTGGCCAAACACTCTCCTGGATGACGACGCTGATATGTGGGACAAGTGGGGTAGTCCTTGCTCCTGTCTCCAGACTGACCACTCTTCTTAGCATCAGGCTTCTGCTTCTTGTTCCAGTTCTTCTCTTGGTCATTCCTGCTCTGCTGCGGCTGATGCGAATCTTGAGATCGCTTCGTACGGAAACTACTTCGCTTCTGAACCTTCTGCTGATCAGCCTCCAGCCTGCGAGCCGTATCCACTAAGCTCCTGTAGTCAGCATTGACCATGGTCATCAGCGGCTGCCTCAACGAGTCACGCAAGCCATCAACGAAGCGGCTGCACTTCTCATCCTGATCTCCTTGCATCACGCCCGCATATCGAGCCAGATGGGTGAGCTCTCGCTCGTACTCAGTAACGGTCTTGTCCCCCTGGAAAAGCCTAAGATATTTCTTCTGGAGAGCTCGTCGTACGGAAGGAGGCACGAACCAACTCGCAAGGGCTCTAGAAAATTCGCCCCACGTAAACATGTCTGGCATACGACCTGGCCAAAAATATGGTCATACTAATAAATAGAACGCATCACTTCCAAAAATACGAGGAAATTTCATAACAATTTACCTGCAGGATTATCTGTCCGATACTTGTCCCACCAGGCCTTTGCCTCACCTCGGAGGAGGAAAACTGCCAGAGGAACCTTCTTGTTCTCCGGGCACTCTAAAACGTTCAACAGGTCTCTGGTGTTTGCTATCCAATCGTCTGTGTCCATCGGGGTCTCATCCTCACTGTAGTTCGAAGGTTGAAGCTCTTTAAAGTTCCTCAAATAGCGTTCCAGGGTCATCTCCACAGGTGCTGGGGCAGGAGCTAAAGCAGGGGCTGGTACTTGCACTGGAGCTGGAAACCCTGCAGCCAGTCCTCTCTAAAACTCCATCAAGGCAACAGTGACCGCCTTGGCAATCTGAGACGCTATGTCAGTGCCCTCTGGAGCTGCTGGAACTGGTGGTACCTGTGGCACGGCAGCGTCTCCCATAGTCGCGTTAGAAACAGGGTCCTAACGTGAAGATTCACCCGGTTCACTGACTCTTGGGGCTTGATATAACATATTAAGGAAATCTGATTATTTATCAAGCATCGGTGAAATCTGGCTTAGCACTTTTATTTCGTACTCTTGCGAACATTAAGGCTTAAACGCAACTTAAAATACACTACTAACAAGAGTTTATTTTTACACATTCCTATGGCTCTGTGAAAACTTTCTTGGGTCCAAGGATCCTAAGCCTGGCTCTGATACCAATTTGTAACACCAATTCCCAGTTTTTCAATAATCAGCCATCCGACCGAGTCAACAATATAAAGAGAACTAGGAAACAGTATTAAAACTATTATGCAGCAGGTAAAAAGAAGCAACTACTAAGAATTTACAACTTACAATGGAAGCTAAGAAAATAAACTAAGGGTAACCACATACCTCATATCTGGATTCACAGAGCCACTAAACATGAATAGAAGAGAAATGACTGAAAATCTGAAATAACATTATAAGTCTGATACAAGACATATAAAACATTAACAAGGTGCAATGTCCACAACTACAAGTGTATACTGAATAGAGTAAACTGAAAGTGGAAGCAACTACAAATTGACTCCACTTAACGCTCATCCTAGGCGTAGTTTCCCACCTGGGTCACCTGTAAAAACATTGCTCACGAGGGGTCAGAGTAAGGAAAATTAACTTCTCCTAGTGACACAAAATATTTTCTCATATGATGAATGCATGTCTTTAGAAAATAGTTTCGTGTATTAAAAACATTTATACTATATGTTATGCATGCCTTCATAACACTTCCCGGTCAATACATCTACTTGTTCTATGTTCGTGACTTTCAGTCCAATAACCCAAGTCGCGACGTTCACTAACTAGTGTACTGTCTCACGTCAGGTCTATACTTGAGTTCTAGATGGCTTTTAGCCTGCACATCTATTTGGAAGACTCTAGGCAGAGTAGCTCATAACGCCATCTGAAACTGACGACCCGAGACCATCTGACGAACTCAATTGTTCTAGTGTTGCGCGGGCACGGTCTTGAATCTACTAACTATCTCAAAGGGGAGTAAACTCCCAAGATTATACTGTTCATAGAGTACCATATGCCTTATGAGAAAGGTAGTGCGCCTCTACCTAGTACGAAAGACTTATGTGTGCTTACTGACCTTTTTGGTCTGATGCTACTCTGCTTGGGACATCTCTTTTGGTGTACTACTGAGCGACCCTTGACTTTCTCGTGGTCAACTAGAAGGGACATTCAAGCCCTTGGTTGGACAAATTCCAAGCTTACGTACACGGGTAAAGGTTTCGTACCTAACGCTACTGTTCATGATCTGACTACTTTGGTCTTGGAGAAGGGTGTCATCCTACACATTTTCTGCGACCGTTTTCCTACCATCACACCTTTCTATGTATGGTCATGATATTTGTACAAAACCTATACATGCGGATACAAAATATATTTCTTGCTATGTCTAACTAACAGTAATTAGGTTTCCTTACAGTGGTGCTGCGACGCTCGTACACTCGGCGCAGTGACATTTGCTTTTCCCGAAGGAAATTCGACTGATGGGGACTTTCAGAACCTTGTCCCGAGGCCACCAAAATCCTGCAAACCAAGAAAACCCTAACTTACACATTTCCCCTTAGGATTTTTGTTGGAAAAATTCCAAAAAATGCTAGGGTAATACAAAATCAAAGGATAACATAGAGTATTACCTTTACGTGGGAGTGATTGAGGCTCTGAATGCGCCCAACTCAAATTTTGTGGTGGACGCCGTACTCCAAAACCTATTTAGGGCAATCAGATGAAAACCTAGGTTAGATTTACTTCCAAATTGAAGGATTTCCACGAAGGAATAGAGACAAGGGAGAAATAAAACTCACCGGAAACAAACGTTTACAACTTCCACCGGTTAGGGTTGAATCCGGCTCTTCCACGACCAAGGAAGGAAAAGGAACACCCACCGGCGCTTGTAGAGGAAGGAGGAGAAACCTGCGTTGCTATCTGGAGGGGGATCGGGCGGCGGAAAGCACCGGGAGGCGGCGGCTCGTGCGTCGGCTTGCGGAACAGAAAAAATCGCCGAGCTCGGTCGGCGTGCGGTTTTCCTCCCGAAATGAAGGTTGCGGGTTTTAGAAATGTCGAGTATGCGGTTTGCGGCTTTTTCTCCGTGAAATAGAGGGTGTGCGGGTTTAAGAGAAGTTGCGGTTTTCTTATTAACCGTATTAGGAGAGGGGGAAAAACTACTATTGGCACCCCAAACTATAAATTTTTGCTATACGCAACTCCCCCCAAAAACGTGCTCCGTGTCGCAAAATTTAAAATCATACAGTCAACGTACTTCAATGACGTGCTACCTCGATCAAAATACATCGCGACTCGACCCTACAATTTAAATAAATTTCGCGTCAAATCTATGAATGTTACACTTATCAAGCTCGAGCTCGAGTTCCGAGCTCGAGAGCTCTAGTTGCGAGCTCGCAAGCCCGAGTTTCGAGCTTGCGAGCTCGAGTCGAGGTGGAGCTACTTACGAGTTTTTTAAGCTCATCAACCTTATTTTCTTTATATTTTAAATTTTTTAAAATGTAGAAATAAAAAGCTCGCGAGCTCATAAACAACAATATGTGAGCTCGAGTTCGGCTTGTAATCAAGCTCGAGCTCCACGGGCTAGCGCCCGAGTCGAGTTTTTTTCGAGCCGACTCATTGAACTTTTGAACTGGCTCAACTCAACACACCCCAACTTTAATGTATGATAGCTCATCCTCCAACCCATCAAAGGTTTTCTCAAATTTGATTGCAGTGTCTAACATCAAATAGGGGGAGTTCCACCTTGTTTCGACATCTAGTCATACGATAGATTTGTTGTTAATTTTCATTTACAACACATTTCTTGAACTTCTCCGATCATTGTGAAAATCCTTTAACATATTTGATAGCAAGTCTAATATTCTCAATGGACTTGTTAAATTCAAATAATCCATCTTTAACAAATAAATTCAATACGTAATCTGCACATCTAACTTGTTGGAACTCATGTCTTAAGATCATGCTTTTCCATTTTTTGTTTTCCTCTTTAAGTATCTTCCAACCACACCATTAACAGATGTATTATTTATAGTAATTGTAAATATTTTTTTCATTCCCCTAGCAGATAAACAATTGAATATTTATGTAGAAGTGAAAGCCAAACCTTGTATATCCTTCTTGTGTATGAAATTACAAGTGAGAGAGAGAGAAATCTCTATTACAAGATGTGAGACTAAACATCCTAGTTAAGAGGTTAAATAAGCCTTTACTAATGGGCCTTTACATATATCATTCAACACTCCCCCGCAAGCTGGAGCGTACAAATCGTAAGCACCGAGCTTGGACAAGAACTGATAGTACAGAGGTCATGGTGAGGCCTTGGTGAGGATGTTAACAACTTGCTCAGTAGATAGAACATGCATTAACTCTATCTTTTTTAATTTAACTTTTTCTCGAATGAAATGACAATCGACCTCATTGTGCTTTGTTCGTTCATGAAAAACAGGATTCTTGGCAATGTGTATGACAACCTGATTGTCGCAAAATAGAGTGGCCGGTGCGTAAAGCTTGATTCCTAAATCATCAAGGAGACCCTCAAGCCATGTGAGCTCAGACACAGCAGCTGCCATTGAACGATACTCGGGCTCAGCGGATGAACGGGCAACTACAGACTATTTCTTACTACGACATGTAATGAGATATCCTCCAAAATAAGTTCAGTATCCACTTGTGGAACGTCGATCATCCAATGAACCCGCATAATCAGCGTCACAATAAACACTCAGATATAAGGGAGACGAATAGGGCTTATATACAAGTCCCTGTCCAGGAGCAGTCTTCAAGTATCGAAGAACGCGCTCAACTGCCTGGAGATGAGAGATGCGTGGCTTATGCATGAATCGACTGACAACCCAAATAATAAATGATATATCAGGTCTTGTAACAGTGAGATATATCAGTTTTCCCATAAGACGACGATAATACTCAGGGTTTGGAAGGAGTAGATCAGAGTCTGAGGCATGAGCGCAGAGCTTGTGATTATTATCCATGGGAGTGTCGGCAGGTTTACATCTAGAGTAGCCCGCATCATGCAGCAAGTCAAGACAGTACTTCTTTTGAGATAATACCAGTCCATCAGGTCGTCGAGCCACCTCGAGACCAAGAAAATAACGAAAGCTTCCCAGGTCCTTTGTTTGAAACATTGTTGTCAGATGTTGTTTGATCATATGTATTCCTGCAAGATCATATCCCGTAATCAGAATATCATCAACATATATCAAGAGAATCACTATGCCTGTTGGACGATGTCGAGTGAATAATGAGAAATTGGCTGAACTCCGAGTGAATCCAACCGCACTAACAGTTTGACTGAATTTGTCAAACCATGCCCGAGGTGATTGTTTGAGACCATAAAGTGACTTCTTCAGACAACAGACAAGAGACTCGCTCGTGGTCTCAGACCCGTGAGGTTGTTGCATATAGACGATTTCCTGCAAATCACCATCAAGAAATGTATTTTTGACATCCAATTGGTGCAACTGCCAGCGCCGATGAACAGCGAGGGAGATCAACACACGAACAGTATTCAGTTTGGCAACATGAGAAAAGGTCTCATCATAATCTAGACCTTGTTATTGAGTAAAACCACGAGCAACCAGACGAGCTTTCAAACGTTGAGGCGTCCCATCCGGGCCTTATTTGAGGGCAAACACCCACTTACAACCCACACAAATTTGTCCAGAAGGAAGAGGGACAAGATCAGAAGTGTGGTTTGCCCAAAGAACAGACATTTCCTCGTCCATAGCCGATCACCATACCGGATGTTAGAGAGCCTCCTACACAGAAGTAGGGATTGTAATAGAGGATAAAGAAAGAGCAAACTGGCGAAGTTCCAGAGAGAGGCGGTGGAAGGAGACATAATTCGCCATTGGGTGTGCATTAGAAGTAGTTGCCGGATCCGCAGGCTGTAAATTATCATCGACATCTCCTGTATGATAGTGGATGAAGAAGGGCGACGAGTATACACACGAGTGATAGGTGGTTGTGTGGAAGTGGCGTAGTAAGAGGAGGTGGGTTTGGTGGGAGTGGTGTAGGAAGGAGAGGCGGAAGGTTGGAAGTAACAGGGACATCAGGCCGCGGAAGGAGTGGTGGAAGGAGAGAACCAGTTTGTTGAGAATGATATGACTGGTCTTCAAGAAAGGTGGTATCAGCAGAAGTAACAACCTTGTGATCTTTAGGAGAGAAGTAGACATATCCTTTCTGAGTACGGGAGTAACAAACAAACATATATTTCGTGGCACGAGCAACGAGCTTGTTTGTGGACGGGCCAAGATTATGAACATAACACACACAACCAAACACGCGAGGGGTGGCTGAAAATGGAGGCGTGGTGGGAAAGAGGAGGTTAAAGGGAACCGTAAAGTTGAGAACAGAGGAAGACATACGGTTAATAAGAGAACATACAGTAGAGACCGCGAAATTTCAATATTACTTGGGAACATTCATTTGAAACAAAAGAGAGCGGGTAACCTCAAGGAGGTGACAATTCTTGCATTCAGCACCGCCATTTTGTTGGGGGGGTATAAGCACAAGAGTTTTGGTGGATAATTCTAAACTCAGCACACAGGTTGGTAAACACATGACTAGTATATTCACGGGCATTGTCAGAACGAAGAGTTTTCAGTGTAGTGGAGAACTGGTTGCGAGTTTCAGTGATAAAGGCACGAAAAACACCCGGCAGTTCAGAGAGATCATGAACGAGATACAACCATGTCACCAGAGAGTAATCATCTATAAATGTAGCAAAGTAACGATAGCCAAAAACACTGGTGATTTTGTATGGTCCCCAGATATTAAGAGTGAACAAGATCAAAAGGAGTAGTACTCCGAGTTGGATGCGGCGAGAACGTAGACCGATGATGTTTTCCATAGATACATGACACACAAGTGAATTCTCGGATGGAAACATCGGGAAGAGCCTTGCGGAGTATGTTCAGAGGAGGGTGTCCAAGACGCCTATGCCACTCAGAAGAGCTAATAGAGGAGAAAACCGTTGGAGGAGAGAGGTCAAGGATATAGAGACCATTCGACAGATGCCCTTTTCCAATGATAGACTGCGTCTTGCGATCCTGCACAACACAAGAGATGAAGGAGAATGTTACGTAGCAATCAAGATCTTGAGTGAGACGACTAATAGAGAGAAGCCTTAAAAGAGAGCCCGGAACATAAAAAGTAGAGCGAAGAGTGATGGAGAGAGTAATGTTAATATCGGCAGAGCTAGAGACAGGAATGGTGTCCCCACTCGCAACAGTAATAGACTTGGGATGCTCCGAGTCCAAGTAACGAGATGGATGCCATGAGGTAATGTGGTGGGAGGGCCCTGAATCCAAGATCCAGGACGAACTATGGGTAAGACAGGAAAACACACTTCCAGAAATAGACACAACAGAGATCGGAGAATTTCCGATCATCCCTTGAAGTTGCTGGATCTGGAGTCGCAAGTCAGCAATTTCAGTCTGAAGGCTTTGTGAAGTAGAATGTGCAGCCATGGGCAAAGGTGCAGCGGCAAAAAGCAATCTGTGTGGCAGGGCAAAGTCGCAGCGGCTAGTGACGGCAAAGATACTCTGGGAAGACCTAGCGGCCAAGCAGATAACATCCAACGACAAGGGCAAACCGTGGAGAACAGCTGCAAGAGAAGTAGCCAATCCGAAGCAACCCACAGGCGGCAAGTATGGTCAGGACGTTGCGAGTAGAAAAGCAGCGAAGCAACAGACTAGCGGGTAGAAAAGCAGACCCAAGGAGGCCAGAGACAAGGCGGCCTGAAGAAGAACATCTGTTAGAGGAAGAGCCGCGACGGCTAGGAGAGACACCGCCAGCGAACATGAGAAAAGATCACAGTGAGCAAAAAATATGACGCGCGGTTTGAAACAGGCAAATCGGGAAGGTCGCAACGGTCTGAGAAGTCGTGTCCGGAGAAGAGACCGTGGAGAGCTGAGAGAAACCAATACCGTGGCGATCTGAGAGAAACCAATCCCTTGGCAGACACAAACCAGTGGCAAGAACAGACCGCAGCGAGTAGAAGGTAGACCGCAAGAGTTGCGGTTAGACAGATCGCGCGATAAGAACAAACCGTGTGAACAAGAAGAGAGGAAGCAGTCACACTGCAGGATTAAGTTGGTACGAGCAAACCGCACGACAAGCAACCCGTACAAATAAGAAAAAGGCCGGTGTGGCGTAAAGTTGCACGATATGCAGGTCGAGGGAAGACCGGAGGATCCAGAAGAGAGGTCCACAACGACTAGAAAAGGCCGCGCGGTAAGAGAGGAGGTGGGAAGGAGGGTGGTTCCACGAGAAGTAGTAGAGAAACTGGCGGTTAGAAGAAGTAAACCGCGAGAGTTGCGAACACTAAACCGCAAGGAGGATTGCGGTTAGAAACAGAGATACCGCAGGGAGAAGAGCCGCGGTCAAAGGAGAAGAAGGTGCTGCGATTAGAGGAGAGAAGGTCGTGCGAGAAGACACGTCCCGCGGGTAACCGCAGAGACACTTGGTCAGAGCACCGCGACAAAGAAAACAAGAAGTCACGCGGATAGGATGAGAAGACCGCGTGAGAAGGAGGGGCCCACCTCGCTGTAGCAGAAGATGGATATAAAAGCCAGACGAGAGACGAAAGAGGAGTGGTTCCACGGAAGGAGAAGAGAGAGAGCGGGTAGCAGGGCTGGCGGGTAGAAGGAAGAAGCCGCTAGGAGTTGGCAGGTAGAAGGAGAGGCGCAGATAGCCAGCGGGTAAACCGCAGGCACGAGCGGTTAAAAAACAACCGTAGCCCCCCGAAGCAAGAGGTAGGACCGTATGGATCTGATACCAGTTAAATATATTTATAATGTTTTTATTTTTTAGCCTATAAATATGTAAGCCCGGTTTAGGGCAAACATCTATCGATCCATTCTATTCTACTTGGTATCAGAGGCACAAGACTTTCCGCCGCTCGCTCGCGTCGCATCTTCCGCTCGCCGATCTCTGCGTCGCCACTCCCGCTCGCTCCTTCCGCCGCTCGCTCCGCACTTGGCGCCGATCTCTGCGTCTTCCCCGATCGGGAAATCTGACGTGATCGGGGGACGCATCTCCTCCCGTCGCCAGATTACTGTTCACTAGTCGGGCCTCTTCCGCCTAGCTCCTCTTCGTCACCAGTTCTCCTCTTCCGCCTTCTCCTATTCCGGCTTGCCGTTTTGTCCTCAATGGGGGCTGCCGGCGACGCCTCCCTTACATCCTCGGGTGCTCTCTTCGGCTTTCAGATCTAGCTCACACCTGTAGGATGTTCTCTTTTTTCACTTGAGATCCTTGTACTCTACTATGGATGATCAATCCACTTTTTCTCCTGCTTCTCAATCCGGTGCTCTTCCCGGTTCCCCGGCCCCCCGATCCGATACTTTGCACAGTCCCTCGGGTGATCCTCCTCGGAGTCATGGCCAGTCATTGAAGATTACTACTGTTGTCTTGGATGACACAAATTACCTGGAATGGTTTAGGGCGGCTCAACATGTGATTCGCAACCACCAGTTATATGGCATTATTGATGGTACTATCGTTGAGCCATCACGTTCTGATCCCTCGTGGCGCAAATGGGATGCAGACAATTCGTTGGTCGTCTCGTGGCTTCTTCATTCGATGTCTCCTCAGGTGTATCGGAGTTATATGTTATTGGACTCCGCATACGATATTTGGACGAGAGCCTGTGATACTTACTCCCAGGCAGGCAGTTCGATGCAGGTATATGAGCTCACTCGCTGTGTTCTGGAACTGAGAAAGGGAACTATGCCCGTTGCTGCCTACTACTCTGAGTTTGAGCGTCTTTATCAGGAGTTGGATTTCTTTAATACCTTTACTGCAGCTTGTACGACTGATGCAGTGGCTCTTCAGAAGGATAAAGACCGTTTCCGTGTTCACGTCTTCCTTATGGGACTTAACATGGAGTTTGATGCTGTTCGACTGCATGTTCTCCATCTTGAGCCTCTTCCCTCCCTTCGGGAGGCATTCAGCATGCTCCTCAGTGACGAGAATCGCCGTCGCACAATTGGCTTTGCTACTGATCATTCTGCGCTCGCTTGCATGACTCGTGGCCCTCCTCTTTTTTGTAGTCATTGTGAGAAGACAGGCCATGTCAAAAGCTCTTGTTTTCGTCTGCACCTGCACCTTGCTCCAGGTGGCCGGGGCTCTAGTACCCGCGGTAGAGGAGGGTACCGTTGTGGTGGTGGTCATCACTCTGGTAGTCTCTCTCCGTCTTCTGCTCACTCTACTAAGGTTCTGTAAGATACCTCTGGAGGCCTGTCTGCTGCTGAGTTAGAGGCCTTCCGACGCATGTTGCGCTCCCACACTGACTCTACTCCTGCTTCCTCTCACGCTGCTGTTGCCACTTCAGGTCTGTCCAGTGCTCATGCTGTGTCTTCCACACCTTCCGAATGGATTATCGACTCAGGTGCGACCGACCACATTACTGGCTCTGCCTCAGGTTTTACCTCCTACACTCCTCTTTCTGGTCGTGATAAGGTTATTGCTGCCAATGGCTCTCTCTCTGCCATTGCTGGTAAAGGGACGGTCCCATGTTCTCCTGACCTATCACTTTCCTCTGTTTTGCATGTCCCTTCTTTTCCAAGAAATTTACTCTCTATTAGTCATTTGACTAACTCATTACACTGTTCTGTGACATTCTTTCCTGATGTTTGTATTTTTCAGGATCTGGCTACGAGGCGGACACTTGACAGTGGTAGGAATGTTGGCGGCCTGTACTTGCTGAACCAGTCTTCTCCCAGGGCCCTATCTTCCACCAGATCTCCGACTCTTGATGATCTTCGACGATGACATCAGCGCCTTGGCCACCCTTCTCCTTTATATCTTACTAAATTGTTTCCTGTGTTTCATCATTTACTTCAGTCATTTTCTTGTGATGCGTGTGAACAATCTAAACATGTTCGTCGTCGTTCTACTCATTTGTCTGTTCCTAGTTTGTATCCATTTGATGTTATTCACTCTGATGTTTGGGGTCCATCCCGTGTTCTCTCTTTATCTGGCTATAAATTGTTTGTAACGTTTATTGATTACTACTCCCGCACTACTTGACTTTATATGCTTAAAAAGAAAAGTGACGTACTTTTTTGCTTTCAAAAATTTCATAAGATGGTGGTCCAACAATTCGGAGGCAAAATACGTGTGTTACGTAGTGATAATGGTGGAGAATATGATGATCGTGGTGTCTTTGGGGCCTATCTTGCGGACCATGGCATCATCCATCAAACTACGTGTGTCCACACCTCCACTAAAAATGGGGTAGCCGAACGAAAGAATAGGCAGTTGCTGGAGGTGGCCCGGTGCTTACTTCTTTCTATGCACCTCCCTAAATCCTACTGGGGGGATGCTGTTCTTACAGCCACACATCTCATTAACCGTCTTCCGTCCCGTGCTCTCTCGTTTGATACGCCCCTATCTCGTCTAGAAAAAACACACATTGTCCACACCTCTCATCTTCCCCCTCGTATCTTCGGCTCCGTGTGTTTTGTTCATGTCCATAGCCCGCATCGTGATAAACTCGATGCGCGGTCTCTTCGGTGTGTTTTCGTTAGTTATTCTTCTACCACAAAAGGGTATAGGTGTTATCATCCTCCGACACGTCGGTACTATTGTACTGTTGATGTCACCTTTCGTGAGGGGGAGTCGTACTTTGGTCCTCGTCAGGGGGAGATGACTAGCACTGGTGCCGAGATGATCGACTCCCCGCTTCCTATTGTTGTTACTCATCCTATTCCTCCACCTGCTCCTATTCCTCCACCTGCTCCCGTTCCTCCACCTGCTCCTTTTCCTTCCACCTCCGCTCCTCCGATAATATACACATACTCCCGTCGTCCTACGACTGTTGAGCAAGTGCAGACTGAGGATGTTCCGCCAGTACCGGTGACTGTCTCCAGCCCAGATTCTAATGATGACCTCCATATTCCTCTTGCCCGTCTTATAGGTAAGAAGGGTAGCACTAAACACCCAATTGCCAACTACATTCGTTACGATCACCTTTCTCAGGCACATCAAGCCTTTATTTCTTCCCTTTCATCTATTGTTATCCCTAAGACATGACAGGAGGCTGTTCAGATACCTGAATGGAAAACGGCAATGGAGGAGGAACTGCGTGCTTTGGACAAGAATAAAACATGGTGGCTGGTTAGCCTTCCTCCAGGGAAGCGAACGGTCGGATCCCGTTGGGTTTTCACAGTTAAACAAAACCAAGATGGTGTAGTGGAGCGGTACAAAGCTCGTTTGGTGGCTCAGGGATATACCCAGGCTCAGGGTATTGACTACCAGGAGACCTTTGCTCCTATTGCAAAGATGAACTCTATGCGCGTGCTTTTCTCGGTTGCTGCAAGTCGTAGATGGGAACTACTTCAGCTCAATATCAATAATGCCTTTTTGAATGGTGATCTGGAGGAGGAAGTATCATGGATATTCCACCGGGCTCTGTTATCAAAGGGTCCAAGGGGAAGATGTTCCGAGTTCTAAAATCCCTGTACGGCTTGAAACAGTCTCCGAGAGCGTGGTTTGGACATTTTTACAAGTTCATGCTTCAACTTGGATACACTCAAAGTCATGCTGACCACACACTCTTTATTAAGAGAAAGGGTGCCCAGGTCTCTATTCTTATTGTGTATGTGGACGACATCATCATTACCGGGGACCACTTGGAGGAGGTCATTTACTTGAAGGAGCAACTGAGCAAAGAATTTGAAGTTAAAGACCTGGGAAAGCTGAAATATTTCTTGGGAATTGAAATGGCGAGGTCTCAACAAGGGATTTTCATCTCCCAAAGAAAGTATACTCTGGATCTTCTTGAAGAGACTGGGATGCTTGGGTGTGCACCCGTGGACACACCTATTGAGGCTAATCACAAAATTGATGCAGATACTAGTGGAGAAAAGGTGGATGTCTCAAAATACCAACGTTTGGTTGGACGACTCATATACTTATCCCATACTCGCCCTGACATTATGTATGCTGTGGGAGTCCTAAGTAGGTATATGCACTCTCCTTCCATTCGTCATCAGTAGGCGGCCTTTAGAGTGCTGCGGTAACTCAAAAAGGCACCAGGTCGTAGGATCCTTTTCAAAAACGGTCAATCATTAGAAGTTGAAGTGTTTACAGATGCTGATTGGGCTGGTAGCCAAGATGATAGAAAATCAACCACGGGGTACTGCACCTTTGTGGGAGGAAACCTCGTTTCATGGAGGAGCAAGAAGCAGAATGTGGTAGCTCGATCAAGTGCAGAGACAGAGTATAGGGCAATGGCACAAGGTGTTTGTGAAGTATTATGGTTGAGGACTCTTCTTCGGGATATTGGTCTTCAGGGGAACAATCCTATCATGATCTACTGTGACAACAAAGCTGCCATCAGTATTGCGCACAATCCAGTGCAACATAATAGAACCAAACATGTGGAGGTTGACAGACATTTCATCAAGGATCACCTAGACAAAGGGAATATTTGCACCCCTTTTGTGAACTCATTCGATCAGCTTGCGGACGTCTTCACCAAGGGTTTATGCAACGACAACTTCAAGGACAACACAAACAAGTTGGGAATGATCAATATATATTCCCAACTTGAGGGGGAGAGTTAAATATATTTATAATGTTTTTATTTTTTAGCCTATAAATATGTAAGCCCGGTTTAGGGCAAACATCTATCAATCCATTCTATTCTACCATACCATGTAGAAGTGAAAGCCAAACCTTGTGTATCCTTCTTTTGTATGAAATTACAAGTGTGAGTACAACTATATAGGGAGGGAGAAAGAGAAATCTCTATTACAAGATGTGAGACTAAACATCCTAATTAAGAGGCTAAATGTGCCTTTACTAATGAGCCTTTACATATATCATTCAACAATTTCATTATCACTTATAACTGTATGTGCGCTCTCCACAAAAGATGGAATTTGATCACGTGGCTTTGGTATATTATCAACACTAATTACTACAGCTTTTCTCTTATTAGGCATCTACATATAAATTGGAAATACGTCAAATGTACTAAACTTGCGCATATGAACAAAAAGTTGGATTATAGCAAAAAGCATAATTGAGGAAACAAGAATAGGAAAGAGATCGCAAACAGTGATAAATGTAATATTGTCCAAGGGTTTCTTTGAGTTAGGCTTTATAATCTCTTTCAAGTTCCAGCTACCTTCACTCTATCAAAAAAGAATAACATAAATGAAAAGAAAATGTAGATGAAGTAAAGTAGTTAAAAATCTGGAATCAATTCAGCAAATCTCATCTACCTACACATGATCATCTACAAAAATCTTATCTATATAAATGAAGAGAATATGCATGATCCAAGCTTCTGTTATGATCCAAGCTTCTGTTATCAATTTATAATCCCTCTTAATATAATAATCCAAGCTTCTGTTATGAAGTAAAGAAGCTTCTGTTATCAAATTTGAATTTAAATCTCATCTATATCAATTTATAATCCAAGCTTATGTTGTCCATAGCTCTTAATATAATAATTAAATGATTATAGGAATCAAAGTTGAGTCACAGTTATCAAATAAGCAGAGTTGAGTCACAGTCAGCAAATCAAAATGGAGGGGGAGAAAGGATTACCAATTTAATAAGCAGAGAGTTGACTTCGTGGGGTATGGTTTTCCATTCCGGTGCAGGCTTCATGGGGGAGAGAGACTGTGGACAGCAGATAGCAGTTGGACTTCGTCGACGACCACCGCCTTCTCGCTTCCCGGTGTAGGCTTCGTGGGCATGGGCAGACCTACATAGGGGCCAGTGTGGGCGGGCCCACACTGATTTTTAAAAATATCATTTATCAATAGTAGATTGTGTAATTTATTTATTTGGTAGATGTAAAATATACATATATATATATATATTCATGAATAAATTAAAACAAGAAAGTCTTTTAGTCAAGTTGGTAGAGTATTAAACATCTAACTATATAGTTATGGGTTCAAGTCTTATACATGTCAAATTTTTTCTATATATTTATTTATCTTTTTATTTTGTAACACATTTATTTATCATTTTATTTTCTAATATATTTATTTATTATTTTTTTTACACATTTATTTATCATTTTATTTTCTATATATGTCTTATTTTTTTAAAAAATATGGGAATAGACAACGGTTTTTACATAAACCGCTGTCTATACTCGAATAAACAGCGATTTTTA
Organism: Platanthera zijinensis; assembly: GCA_039513925.1. NCBI lineage: Eukaryota > Viridiplantae > Streptophyta > Magnoliopsida > Asparagales > Orchidaceae > Platanthera > Platanthera zijinensis. The sequence continues at coordinate 80,796,107 of CM077095.1, read as the reverse complement.
TATAAACCGCTGTCTATTCTACCCTGAACCCTAAAATAGACAGCGGTTTATATAAAAACCGTTGCCTTGTCGAGTATAGACAACGGTTTTTATATAAACCGCTGTCTATTCTATCAATATTTTTCGTCATTATTTTATTGCACGCCCCTACTGAAAAATCCTGCTGGGTCCGCCTATGTTCGTGGGAGAGGCGGACACTAGACAGAGAGGCAGAGAGTAGTTTCTGATGTAGGCTTCGTGGGGGGAGAGCCAGAGAGAGGAACACTGGAAATTAGAGAGGCTTCCTGAGTTCCTTGTGCAGGCTTCCTGAGATTAGAGAGGCTTTGTAGATGGAGAGGCGGAGAGCCTTCCTGACTCCTGAGTTCCCGGTGCATGCATTAGACAGTGAAATAGATTGAGTGATAGACATTAGATAGTGAAATAGACATTTGACCGGCGGAAGTAAGGGAACAGGTTATATGTGTTAGATGTTGTAGGGATAAATTAATTTTTTAAAAGGTAATTTTATTAATTTATTTTTAATGTATGGATCTGGTTGCCTGGTTATGTGCATGTTTTGCATGGTTAGTGTTTGCATGACCTTAATTTCCGTAAACATGACCGTAATAACAAAACTTCTTGGTTCGATTTTCTCGGTTTATTAAAATCGAGAACCGTACGAAACTGAAAGAAGGGTGTTTGTCCAAAATGAAAAACCACCCCTACATTGAACCGAACGGTTTGGTTTGAATATTGGTTTGGTTCAGTTCGGTTGGTTTGGTTCGGTTCGGTTGGTTTGGGCGATTCGGTTTGTTCGGGCGATTCGGTCGGTTCGGTCAATTTGTTCGGTTCAATCAGCTTTCAGTTTTTCGTGCACACCCCTAATCGCGCTGTATACGACACCCTTCCACTCGATGTATGGGAGGGATCCTCCCCATCTACTACATTACAGTGGGGGCATCACCATGCTATACCGTCGACCGGGTGCTCCTCGACCTTGATCAAATTTTGTCCACCGCAAGGGAGCCTCTCCTCCAGGAGCAGCATCACGTGGATGTTGTTTACAACAGGGGCCATTGAGAGCTTTATTTTGCCATTGGGGGTTGGATTTCGCTGAAATGCCGACCTTATTGCCAGACTTCGGCCTCCGCCCCTTCAACAAATTGGGCCCCAATTTGTACAGGCCCTTTTCGATCCTCAAATGCATCGGCGAGGTGTCATACCATCTTCAACTTCCATCGGAGGTCCGCATACACGACATCTTCCATGTCTCCCACATGAAGCCATTTGTGGGCACCCTTCCGACAAAACCATTGGTTTGTTTTCCGCCACAGATTGAGGACAAGCCGCATCTTGATGGGGAAGATGTTATGGACCCATGTTGGGGGCGCACGTATCAACGACTTATACAATCCACCATGGATTGATATTTATCTTGTCGCATCTTTTATATTTTATTATGTCGCACATAAGTTAACCTGACTCACTTGTCTTATGGCCCAAGTGAGGGGCTTGAACCTATTTGGATGACTTGGGTTGATGAAATTAGAATCAAGAAGTTATTATCTCAATTCCTCTCTCTTATTTTTCCCTTCCCTGTCTCTCTCTCTAATTCTCGTAACCCCATCTTCACACCCGCAAGTTGCTCCACACAAATATCTCCCACAACAGCGTAGGTCGTGCTTTCCCGTCCGTAAGCAGCAGGCGACACGTATTCCGCTGGGTCTCTCCTCGCCGGAATAGTTGTGCCCTTTCCCCTCTTCTCCTCTGGCCATCTCCGTTGCAACCATAGCTCCACCGGGATCTAGGTAAGGGGACTCGATTCCCTTGAGGGACTTCTCCCTCACTTGCCATAGCACTCGATCTCAAACCGGAGCACACAACACCTTGCCGTGGCTACCGCAGACGAGGGCTCGAGGGAGAACTTCAAACTCTTAACCTAAACTCTTAGAATATAGAGAGAATAACTAAAACGAATGTTCTTCCCTTCCTCACCTCATGACCCAAGGGTTCTTAAATAGAATTATAAAATGACATTACTGTAAATAAGTCCGAACATAGAAGAAATACCTGAAGACACCATCGACTCAAAACGACACATAAATTGTGACATAAAAAGACATGACAACAAGACTCGACCAACTCATAATTAAGACACGTAATAATTTGACTTTTAATTTAGACACAACATATTTTTTGCACATACCATGATTTTTTCTAGAATGATTGTTATAAAGCCCAAAGTTTTTTTTCACTTATTATAAACACCAAATTATTTTTAAAATAAATTTTCACAACAATTTTAAATTCCTCACCACAAATTTACAAATTGAGGCTGGTTGACTACTTTTAATCACAGATATACCGTAGTTTAAGGATACAATTCAAATTATTCTAGATTGTTTTGATAACATTTTGGAGGGGGTGACACAAATTTGAAGTGCCAAAATTTGCATCCACTTTGGTGTTGTCTCTGACTCCAACTTTCCCAACCGGTGGCTTTTGGAAGAAAGTACCTGTTTTATTTCCTAAGATCAGAAAGGTTTCCGAACTTTTTTTTGCTACTAAACCTGCTATTATTTTCTATTGGGTGAAGGAGCTGCCCCTGCAGGAATTTTCTCTCCCTTAAAGGCACTAACAGCTACCAGCAAAGAAGGACAAACTGAAGACAAAAATACTGTGTTTGTTGCAGGTGCAACTGGTAGAGTAGGCTCGCGTGCTGTAAGGTTGTATCTTCGAATAAACTTAAGAAATTCTTGGTACTTTCGGGCTCTGTTTAGAAGAGCAGTGTTGGTGGTTCCGGTGGAAAATGGAGTTCCGGTGAGAACTGGACCTTCCACCTTTTGGTGGGAAATGAAGCTCAAAATTGAATTTTTGGACTTTCCCACCGCGCCGGAGCTCCAAAATGGAGGTTAGCCAAACACTTCCATTTCTCCGGCGAGTTGAATAAAAAAACCACATGAGAGAAAACGGAATACCAAATAGGGCCTCAATTTCATCTTCTGACATTTTGAAGTTTTTTCAGGGAGCTTCTAAAGCTTGGTTTTCGAGTCCGAGCGGCTGTCAGGAGTACTCAGAGTGCTGAAGCACTTGTGGATGTTTGCACTTTTAACTTCTCATATCATTTGGTTTTATTTATCTTTTGTATATTGAATACTTCCTTGAATTTTGATGTCTATCAAAATATTCTTCGCAGAGTGTTAAACGGATGAGACTTGACGGCGTGGCTGAAAATCCTGAAATACAACGTAAGAGAAGTAACATGCTAGAATACTCTCTTAGTTAGCAAATTTTGAGTTGAGTTCAAATGTACGAATTCTCATAGCATTCTTTTGTCATATTCCGCAAATAATACTAACTGTAGTTGCATTTGGTTTGTACTCTGTAGACCAGCTATACAAAATCTTGAAATTGTAACATGTGATTTGGAGAATCAAGGGAGCATAGGACCAGCAATTGGAGTTTCCTCGGTTGTTCTCTGTAGCATTGGAGCCAGTGAAAAAGAGTTTCTTGATGTTACTGGGCCATATCGCATTGACTATAGAGCAACCAAAAACCTCATTGATGCGGGTAACCTAAACACAGCTTCTTATCTCTCATATTATGTCAGCATGTACTCGGTATACAAACATAGTTTTTGTTCGAGTTATTGAGGGTCAGTTACTTTTACTCACTACTAATCATCATTGTAGAAGAATTGAGTAAACTTTGTATATACTTCTTGAATGTCAAATTATAAGTGTGAGTACAAATATATAGGGAGAGAGAGAGAGAGAAATCCCTATTACAAGTTGTGAGACTAAACATACTAGTTAAGAGGCTAAATGAGCCTTTACTAATGAGCCTTTACATATATCATTCAACACTCCCCCGCAAGTTGGAGCGTACAAATTGACAGCACTATATACGCCATGCTCCTCTCAAAACCTATTTTTCGGGGCAAGGCCAGAGATGATAATGAAAAATACGCCAATAACTCGAAACTCATAAACGAGAGGCTCAACTGAATCGCATCCTCACCAGGCTGTGGGCGCACATCAGGCGGCTCAATAGGGGGGTCGTCATAGTACTCTTCACCAGGGTCATGATTCTCCATATGTGTACCATCGTAAGGGGCCGTGTCCCCGTGAATGGGTGACATAGTCACTACAAGGTCAACATCAGGCTCTGGGCTCTCAGTCATGATGTGACTCCGTGTAATGAAAATGGGAGAGCGACACAGACCTACACCCAAGAATGGATCCGTGGGTGCGGTGTCAGGAAATGGGTATGTAGTTGGGGTGCTAACTAACCCGGTGTATGACATAAGAGGAGGTGTGGGTGAGGAACACAATACTACAGACACAGTAGGTCGCTCAGGCTCGCTCTCAGTCGGGATCACTAGAGGCAGGTCAGAAACAAGAGATAAGTCACTCAGTGGGCTAAGCACCCCACTGGGGTGAGAGTAATCCGCATCAGGTATCACTTCTGTCGTGCCTGACATGAAAGTGGTAGGCGTCGTGGTGACTTCAGTATGGGAGGGACTCGTACTGCAGAGGTCAAGGTGAGAATCCCATCTATCAGCTCCTGCGGATCTCAATGACTATTCATAACGAAGGGCAAACTGATAAGTCTGCTTGAGGGACTCCGAGGTATGATAAACTACCTTAGTACAAATGTCAGATTGAAGCCCAGACCGAAATTTTATTGTGGCCATGGCTGGGTCCTCTCAGATTTCACTCCTCACAACTAACTCATCAAAGCGATCCATGCACTCAGTGACAGACATGGATCCTTGCTGAAGGGAAATAATTGGTTGAGCAAGCGACTCCGATATGACGAAGGCAGATACCTGACATAATGCTCGCTTCATGTCCACCCAACTAGTGATGCGACGAAGATGGTCTCGCCCGCGGGTCCTCTCAACGCTAGCCCAATATGCCCTCACTTGATCTAGAAGTCTAAGTTTTGCAAACTTGATGCGACGCTCACCGAATAACTTAAAATGATCGAGATAATATTCCATATCCACGATCCAATAACTGAATGACTCGGGACTCGATGAGCCGTCAAAGGAAGGGACAGCGGTATGAAACTGACTCTCAAGATCTCTCTCAGAACGACTATCCTCATAATTATCATCTCTAATGTAACCGAGTCGTGTCGAAGGTTCAACACGATCCACTCGCGTGTACGGATAAGAACGACGACAATCATCATACTGATCATCTCTAGCATAGTGGGGTCATGTCGATGGTCAACACGATCTCTATAAGTGGTGTATTGTGATCGAGGATAATTGTCGTATTAATGTGAGGGTCTCCCTGATAGGGCTCTGTGAGAGCTGGTGCAAGTGGACTCGGGACCTTCAAAGTGAGGAGAAGAATAATTGTGACACCTAAACATAACAAAAACCCTATAGACTCTACGACTGCGTATCGAAAAATGTGCGCAACCTTCCTCTGATATCAATTGACGCAGGACGAATCTATAGGCGGTGGGAAAATCAGCGACCTAATCCTACATACTATGCAAAAGTCTGACCGTTAGATCACAATTTGATAATTAACAATATCATCCCACGCAGAATATGCAAAGAAAGACAAGATAATTTAATTAAGCGAAGCAAGCTTAGGCTTTCCTCCGCGTGGAGGGCCAAAACAAGAGCGCGCGACGAATAAACCCTGCAAACACAGTATTTATCCTACAAACCACCACAATACAAGATATCCAAACTAATATAATAACCAATTCAATAAAAATATGCTGAAAATAATAAACCGACACAATGAAATCTCACCAAATAGTGGGCTGACCAAGGCAATGAAGAGATCGGAGCCGGATGCGTTTTGATGGTGATCCAATGTGGAACCGGAGGCGTGGAAATATCGTAGGTGGCTGTCCCCGGTGGTGGAAGGTGAAATCGGGCCGGAAATGGGTAGATCCGGCCACGTATGGGTAGATCCGGGTGGGGAAGGGTATATCCGATAATTTGAGATCGGATCCGGGCTGAAATTTCAAGATCTGGAATGATTTTGGAAGGGAGTGGCTGTGGGGGTTTGAAACTTGTGGCTGGAGTCTTTGGAGGGGATTCAGGCAGCATCAGTGGGAGGGGGAATGATCCCAGGCGGTGGCCTGCTAGGAGGAGAAGATGGGCAGTGGTGAGGCTGTGTTGGGAGGAGAAGGACGGCTGAAAGGGGGAGAAAACCAGGCCGACAGTGGGTTTTGATGGAGGGGAAGGCTACTGCTAGGACCGGCGGTGCAGGGAGGGGAAATTGTAGGCCAAGGGGGAAAACGGAGGCTAATGAAACTTTAGAAAATGAACAGTGAATTTCATTATTGAACAGTACAATTGTATAGAAACCGGATTTTCCTGGACAGGAAATAGTGATTGATTTTGGGGGCTGTAGGAGGGCTGTGGGAGGGAGTTTGAGAGGGGAAAAGAAGCCTAAGGTTAGGGCAAACCTTGGGGAGGGAGATACACGCCTAGGAGTCGTCACCTAGGGTTTCACGGAGTCGGCACCGTGGCTTAATCGCTGGAATCCGGGATTTCTTTTCACCAAATTCTGCAATATATTCAACCAGCCCACAAACCATCTATTTATAATAAAAGGAGGATTAGGGCATCCCACCATCGATGACTATGATTGGCCGAAGGTGGGGCCACCTAAATACATCAAAATAAAATGCAAAATAGTGAAATAATATATCTAATCGATTCACAACGCGAATCTGAACACATCTACGGAGTCCGATCGTCGATCCGGGCACGCCATATATGGAAAGTTGCCAGATCAGACCCGAATGGGCCCAAAACTCGTCATCCACTGCAAGTGCTCGTCCATGCTCCGCATCACCTTGTTGTTGAGTAAAACCACGAGCCACCAGACGAGTCTTCAAACGTTGAACCGTCCCATCTGGATCTTGTTTGAGAGAAAACACCCACTTACAACCCACACAAGTCTGTCCAGAAGGAAGAGAGACAAGATCCCAATTGTGGTTTGCCCAAAGAGCAGACATTTCCTCGTCCATAGCCGTTCGCCATCCCGGATGTTGAAGAACCTCCTGCACATAAGTAGGGATGGTAATAGAGGATAAAGAAAGAGCAAACTGGCAAAGTTCCGAAAAGAGGTGGTGGAAGGAGACATAATTCGCCATTGGGTGTGCAGTAGAAGTAGTTGTCGGATCCGCATGCTGCAAAATATGATCAGAGGAGGGCATCTCCCGTAGGGTAGTGGATGAAGGAGGATGACGAGTATACACACGAGTGATAGGTGGTTTGTGTGGAAGTGGCGTGGTAAGAGGAGGTAGATTTGGTGAGAGTGGTTGGAAGTAATAGGGACATCAGGCCGCGGAAGGAGTGGTGGAAGTAGAGAATCAGTTGGTTGAGAATGATATGGCTTGTCTTTTAGAAAGGTGACATCAACAGAAGTAATAACCTTGTGATCTTTAGGAGAGAAGTATACGTAACCCTTCTGAGTACGGGAGTAACCAACAAACATATATTTCGTGGCACAAGGAACGAGCTTGTCTATGGACGGGCCAAGATTATGAACATAGCACACGCAGCCAAACACGCGAGGGGTGAATGAAAAGGGAGGTGTGGAGGGAAAAAGGAGGTTGAAGGGAACCACAAAGTTAAGAAAAAGGAAGGCATGCGGTTAATAAGAGAACATGCAGTAGAGACCGCAAAATTGAAATATTGTTTGGGAACATTCATTTGAAACATAAGAGAGCGGGTAACCTCAAGGAGGTGGCGATTCTTGCGTTCAACAATGCCATATTGTTGGGGGTATAGGCACAGGAGGTTTGGTGGATGATTCCAAACTCAGCACACAGGTCGGAAAACGCATGACTAGTGTATTCACGGGCTTTGTCAAAACGGAGAGTTTTTATTTTAGTGGAGAACTGGTTGTGAGTTTTAGTGATAAAGGCACGAAAAACACCCGGCAGTTGATGTCTACTAATCGTGAAGAAAATAAAAGCAACCGAACTAGCAATCCATCTAGGCAAGTATACCTATCGAATTGTAGCTAGGGGACACAAGTGTCGTATTGAAATCCGGGGACTGCTGAGTACACTTACTCACATGAAGACTATTATTTTATCGAATGAAAAACTTGAGCATTAAAAAGTAAATTGCAATTACGAAAAGAAATACAGTTAAAGCTGGAAAGAGAACTACTGCAGTAAGTTAAAGAGCTATTAGAAGCGATTACGATAAAGGGTTGAAACAATGAGATGGAAATGCACTCGATCAAGAATCACCTCGGCTAGAGTTAATAAAGAAATGCGATAAAAACCTAAACTTAATAGGGAAAAGTTTCTTGACCGCGGAGGTTCCTAAAGCTTAAGCACGCTTCTCTCGAAGTCGTGCCCAACTGAGTTTAGGAAGGTCCGATCGACTTTCGTCTAAATCGAAGGCCTAAAGCTTGCTTTACGCGGTGAACCCCTCTATTAGATTTTACTCCAATCCGGGAGATTTGGACGACTGCCTCTCTCGAGGGGTGCATAAAAATCCCTTTCCTCTTGAGTGCTCACTTCAAACTATCGGCCTCTCGGCTAGCCAAGCATGAAAGCTAAGGCGGAGAGTATATATCGATGATATATCTCTAACCCAAAATAAATCAAGAGTAATTCAAGGCTAAACCCTAAAAAGAAAAGGTAAAATTAAAGCATCATAAATTAATCTCTCAAACCTCGGATCATCAAGATCGAGTACAAGGAGGATTTAGTTACTCATGGTATAGAAAATGAAAATCATATTAATAATATGGAAACTAACACCGAGCAGAAGGGAAAGAGAATAACGAACTATTTTATTTCTTAATGAAGAGGAATCACAAGTAGGGCACACAGATACTATAAGAACACCTTCTACGATGCTTACAAATACTGTAAAAAGGAAGTACAAAAATGCTAAAAGGGCTTGAAAAAAAAAAAACGTAATTACTTGAAATGAGAAAGGGGAAGAGAAAAACTTAAGACATGAAAAACTAAAGTGACAGCACTACTCCTCCTAAATCTGGATGCTGGGCTCAAGGAGAGGGGTTTCTATTTATAGAATTTTTTCGGCCGAGTCACGCCCTCCGTCACGCCCGTGTCTGGGGCGTGTCGGGTTAGGTACGAAAGCGACGCAATAACTCTGGCAGGAAACAGCTGCTGGCAGCTTATTTTTCTCGGAACTTGGGGTGACACGCCCTTCGTCACGCCCGTGTCTGGGGCGTGTCGCCTGTGTCTTCTGGTAGAAAAGTCAAAGTTGCTGCTGGCGCCAAAACTGTGAACTTTGTAGGTCACGCCCTCGGTACACGCCCTCGGTACACGCCCTCGGTACACGCCCGTGACTAGGAAGACACGCCCGTGACTTGTTGGTGAAGGATGGAAATGCGCTTGCGGCGGAGAATTTTGCGGAAATGCGGGTCACGCCCTATGTACACGCCGTGTTGAATGTGACACGCCCGTGACGGGGGCGTGTCGGATGGAAATCTTTGTCTTCTGTCTTCGGACCGTTTTCTTCATTCCACTGGGTTACACGCCCTAGGTACACGCCCTAGGAGGGCGTGACCATGGGGCGTGTAACAACAAAACTTTGTAAAAACCTGCAAAAAGAAGGAAAAATGTTAGTGACAATAATATATACAAAAAGGGATCAAAGTATAAGCATACAAGACATGATTTGTAAATTGAAAGCTAGAAAATACCATAATAGTTTAGGCTACAAAACGAACTATCAAATTCCCCCAAGCTTAAGCTTTGCTTGTCCCCAAGCAAAGATATAAAAACTAGCTAAAATAACAGGTGACTAATCAGGAGAATTCTAATTATGTCAACACAAGTATCATGCGAAATTCCAAGTAGGGAGAACGTGAAACGTAAACCTAAAACAATTACTTAAACATGGTTTACAATTTATAAGCTTTACTAACGAAAATGAATCATCCAAAATTTCAACAAAAATCCTTTAAGCAAATCAACCAGATAAAAAAAACGCATTGAGTTGTTACTAGATCCAAGAGGCAAATTATAACCATATCAATCAAATAACAAAAATCTAAATTTAAATCCAAAACTTTACTAGTCTACTTTTCCTCTTTACTTAGCTAATAAAAATAAAAAGCATGAATCAAAAGGACTTAATAGGATTGAAATGTTTGGTTTAGGATTATGATTAGGAGTGGAATTCAAAGATAAACAAGGAGGCTTAAAATCACACTAAACTAAAACAATGAGTTTCAAAAATTTTATAATGAACAAAATAACAAAAAAAAAATTTTCTTTTTTATTTTTTTTCAAAAACAAAGGCCATAATATTTTTATTTTCTTTTTGGAATTGGCCAAAAATCAAACACTTCTTTTGAGCATACTTTTTTTTTCAAAATTTTCTTCATGAATATCACAAAACAACCTATCATGATTATAAAATTTTTATTGAAACTCAAAAAAAAGTGTAGTGCGATTAGATAGGTTGGGAAAGTTGGCTTTGGTAAAAATGAAATGGTAAGTGGAGCTATCAATTGAAAGTAGAAAAAGGCTCAAAAGTGGCTTACTAAAAGTAAAAGAATTTTAGGTTGGCATGAAGGCTCAAACGAAAACAAAAACGGCCTAAATCATTTTCATGCTTTTTAAATTCATTTAAAGCATAGATTTGAAAATTTTTAAAAAGCAAGTCTTAGATAATAAAGAAAGATTTATGAAATTATCTTGAAAATAGAAATAAAAGGCGACTTGGATCGTTCACATCTACTACTCTAATCAGAGGTTGATATTACAAAAATTATGAAAAGGAAAATAGTGGATGACGAATTTTCGAGAAAGTAAAGTAAATAAAGGATGAAAACCATAAAAAAAATAAATTTTTAGAAAAAAAACGTTTCAATATTAACATGCTACCGTGAATTAGAAACACAACATGACCAACATTTTACTTGTGAAACATAATTAAAAAAAAACGATTTAGAAATATTATAATTAGCTAAGTTGTTTATAAGGGATTTTGGGAAAAACAAAGCAAAAAGCGAGGGGAACTCTTGCTTAAACTATTAAAGTAAAAACAAACATATACACGAATAGCAAAATGAAGGAGGAAATCCTCCCCCAAGCTTAAAATGAACATTGTCCTCAATGGAGAAAGGAGGTTAGAGAGAGAAAGAGAGAAAATGAAACAGGAATGAAAGTACAGAATTGAAAACAAGTACTTCCCCGGATTTATGCGTCGCGAATGTTGATTGATGCTTCTCCCACATGCTTGCGCTTTGGCACTTCTAGCAAAATCTTCTTCAGACTTTAAGATAGATTCAACAGCGTTGGAGCGGGTGATTGCAAGAGCTTTGGCTTGTTATAGTCGTCCGGGGAAACAAAAAAAAAGTGTAAAATAAAGAAAACAAAAAAAAAATCACTTGGGTTGCCTCCCAAGAGCGCCCTTTGTTTAAAACGTCGTTTGAGCTCGACGCATCAAAAGAATATTGCTGTCCCAATATATTTTGTCCAAAATAATAATGTTCAAAGTTCTAATTATAAAACAGAGTTTTAAAATGTTTGAGAATCTAATCATGGAGGATAGAGTTAACACAGTTAGGACTGACATCACCACAGAAATATAGTTTAAGATGCTGACCATTTACTTTGAAATTACCCTTATCAGGGTGTGAAATCAAAACAGTTCCATACGGAAATACTTTCGAAACAGTAAAGGGACCAGACCATCGTGAATTTAACTTACCCGGAAATAAACGTAAACGAGAGTTGTACAAAAGAACTTGGTCACCCGGCTTAAAGGTTTTTGGGTGCCTTAAGTGTTTATCATGAAAATGCTTTGTCCGCTCTTTATAAAATTTGTTATTTTCATAGTCGTAAGAGCGCCACTCGTCGAGTTCATTAAGTTGAAATTTTCGAAAGTCACCGACAGAGTGGGGATCAAGGTTTAAAGATTTTAAGGCCCAAAAAGCGCGGTGTTCTAATTCTACGGGTAGATGACATGATTTTCCATAAACCAATCGATACGGCGTACATCCGAGGGCAGTTTTGTATGCTGTTCGGTAGGCCCATAGAGCATCGTCTAGTTTGGTTGACCAGTCTTTCCTAGAAGTCGAAACAGTTTTTTCTAAAATTCTTTTAATTTCTCTATTTACTACTTCGACTTGTCCGTTGGTATGGGGGTGGTAGGTAGTAGAAATCTTATGTGTAACGCCGTATTTAGTAAGGATTTTAGAAAACTGCGCGTTACAAAAATGGGAACCCCTATCACTAACGATGGCTCGCGGTGCACCGAATCGAGAAAATAATTTTTTAAAAAACATAACTACAACTCGGGAGTCGTTCGTAGGAAGAGCTTGGGCTTCTACCCATCGTGAAACATAATCAACGGCAACTAAAATATATTTATTTCCGAAGCTAGAAGGAAGTGGGCCAACAAAATCGATCCCCCAGAGGTCAAAAACTTCGCACTCAAGGAAATAATTTTGCGGCATTTCATTTTTATTGGAAATGTTGCCCGACCGTTGGCAACTATCACACCTACTCACAAAGACTTGTGCGTCCTTAAATAGGCTAGGCCAGTAAAAACCCGCGCTGAGCACTTTGTGAGCGGTGCGAGCAGCTTGATAGTGCCCACCTGTCGGTCCTTCATGTAAATGTTTTAATATATCAATTCCTTCTTCACAAGAAACACATCTCCTTATCATTTGATCCGCACAGACTCTAAAGAGATGCTGAGAGGAGAAATCTTTTGGGAGCACCCGAGCCACTAAATAGTTGGCGATGTGTGCGAACCAAGGAGAAGTAGATGCGTTAATTGAAAGCAGTTTCTCATCAGGAAAATAATCATTAAAAGATTTTTCATTTAATTTTTCTATAAAGGGATTGTCTAATCTGGATAGATGGTCGGCGGCCAAGTTCTCGGCTCCTCGCTTATCACGGATCTCTAAGTCAAACTCCTGGAGGAGCAAGACCCAGCGAATCAAGCGTGGCTTGGCATCTGTTTTGGCAAGAAGATATTTGAGGGCCGAGTGGTCCGTAAAAACGATGATTTTTGAAAGTGTAATGTAGGGACGGAATTTATCAAAAGCAAAAACTACAGCTAGGAGCTCTTTCTCGGTCGTGGTGTAATTTTCCTGTGCAGATGTGAGCGTTTTACTAGCGTAATAGATGGGGTGGAAGTTTTTAGATATGCGTTGACCTAATACGGCTCCCACCGCGAAACTACTTGCATCGCACATTATCTCAAATGGAAGGTCCCACACCGGAGCTATCATAATTGGTGCGTTAATTAATTTTTCTTTTATTAAATTGAAAGCAGCAAAGCAAAGGTCATCAAAAATAAATGGGGCGTCTTTTTCTAATAGATGGGTAAGGGGCTTGGTGATCTTTGAGAAGTCCTTTATGAAGCGGCGATAAAATCCTGCGTGGCCTAGGAAACTTCTAATAGCTTTTACATTTGTAGGCGGCGGCAGCTTCTCGATAACTTCTATCTTAGCAATGTCTACTTCAATACCTCTCGCAGAAATTTTATGACACAAAACTAACCCTTCCCTCACCATAAAATGATATTTTTCCCAATTGAGGGCGAGGTTAGTTTCTTCGCATCGTTCTAAGACTTTTTCTAGATTTTCTAAACAACTATCAAACGCATCACCGAACACGGAAAAGTCATCCATGAATACCTCCATAATGCTTTCTACGTACTTGTCAAATATAGCGAGCATACATCGTTGGAATGTAGCTGGCGCATTGCACAATCCAAACGGCATTCTTCGGTATGCGAAGGTGCCAAAGGGACAAGTAAACGTTGTTTTTTCCTGGTCCTCGGGAGAAATGAGGATTTGAAAATACCCTGAGAGACCATCGAGAAAACAATAAAAGCTATGGCCGGATAATCGTTCTAAAATCTGATCAATGAACGGCAAGGGAAAGTGATTCTTGCGGGTGGCATCATTCAATTTCCTATAATCTATACACATACGCCAACCCGTCACCGTCCGTGTCGGAATTAATTCGTTATTTTCATTACTAACTACCGTTATCCCTCCCTTTTTAGGTACTACCTGAACGGGGCTAACCCACTTACTGTCTGAAATAGGGTAGATAATTCCTGCGTCTAATAACTTCATAACCTCGCCCTTAACTACTTCTTTCATATTCGGGTTTATACGGCGCTGAGGTTGAATAGAGTTACGTGAATTATCTTCCATTAGAATTTTATGGGTACAGAAGGATGGGCTTATGCCCTTGATATCAGAAATTTGCCAAGCAATAGCTTGGCGATGCTTACGTAGAACTAGAAGAAGTTTCTCGTTTTGCGTATCCGTGAGGTAGGCTGAAATGATAACGGGTAACTTGGAATCTTTTTCTAAGAAAGCATATTTAAGGTGTTCAGGAAGTTCTTTAAGTTCCAGGGTAGGGGGTTCTTTATAAGAGGATTTAGAAATTCTTTCTTTTTCAAAAATAATATCTTCATAAATTTTTTTATAAGGAACATAATAAGGGGTGGGGCTAGCAGCTAAGACAGCTTCTTGTAGCAATTCAGTTGGAAGATAAGAGGAAGAACAAAAATATGAAAATTCTTTTTCAAATTCAAAAAGGCAATCAGAAGATTCATCGCTTCCTTGCAGCGATTCAGCGGGAAGAGGAGAGTAGGAAAAAAAATCAGAAAACTCTTTTTCGAAGTTGGAGAGGCAGTAGGAGGATTCATCACTTACGGTGTCTACGAAAAAACATGAGTCATCATGTGCTAGCGTGTTCTTCATCGAAGGTGTGATAGAAAAAGTGACTTCGTCGTCGCCTACTCGAAGGAAGAGCTTACCATTGCTCACATCAATGATGGCTCTGGAGGTGGCAAGGAAGGGTCGGCCAAGGATCAGGGGAACCTCGACGTCTTCTTCGATGTCCAAAATGACAAAATCCACCGGGAAGATGAACTTGTCGACTTTAACCAAAACGTCCTCCACAATTCCTAACGGGTACTTGACCGATCGGTCAGCTAGCTGGATACTCATCCGCGTGGGATTTAGGCCACCGATTCCTAGCTTTTTAAACAACGAGAGGGGCATCAGATTTATGCTCGCACCTAAGTCGGCTAATGCATGCTTGACAAAAAGGTCACCGAAGACACACGGAATAGAAAAACTACCCGGATCACTGATCTTTTTCGGCAAACCGTTTGTCAAAACAGCAGAGCACTCAGCGTTTAGTGTGACGTGCGAAAGGTTCTTTAACTTCTTCTTGTTGGTGAGGAGATCCTTCAGATACTTGGCATATTTCGGCATCTGGGAAATAGCTTCGTGAAAAGGCAGATTTATGTGGATCTGTTTGAACATCTCCAGGAAGCGGGAATACTGATCATCCTGTCGTTGTTTATTAAGTTCAGAAGGGTATGGCGGGGTTGGATTATTTTTAAAGATGGATGGTGGAGTGAGATCTTTTTCTAAAGCTGGGGTGATAATTTCTTCAGCAGAGGGTGGTTTTTTTGAAATGGGAGTTGAGCTTGCCTCGAGCTCTGTGCAAACCATGCCAGAACTTTGCTTCCCACTCCGAAGAGTCATAGCTTTCGCTTGCTCTCTTGGGTTGGGCTCGGTATTGGCAGGAAGAGACCCGGCGGGTCGCTCAGAGATAATTTTTGCGAGTTGTCCTACTTGATTTTCTAAACTTTTAACAGTCCCGGTAAGGGTTCTTACTGTGGCGTCATTTATATTCATGTATTTAGCAAACATTTCCTCCAAACTTGGAGGTTTTGGAAAATTTTGGGTAGGTGGTGGTGGAGGTGTAGAAAAATCAGTTTGTGGTGGCGGACGTATTGCGTTGGAGGGATTACTCCACGAAAAGTTTGGGTGATTACGTAAACCAGGATTATAGCTATTCGGAAAAGAAAAACCAGGAGCAGGATAAGTAGGAGCAGAAAAATTATGTAGAGTGTTTCTAGACATGTTGTTAACATAGTCCAATTGTTCGGGGGGAGGGGGAGTTGCAGATTCCCATACCTGAGGGGCGGAGGCAGCAGTCATCTCCGTTATCTTTTTGTTTAATATTTCAACTTGTAGGGCGAGCTGGGAGACGTTGTCAACTTCAAAGATACCTGCAGGCTTGTTCGGGCGGGACCTAGGCACATTCCACTGATAAGTGTTCATGGCCATGTCCTCAAAAAGATCAAGAGCTGCTTCCGGGGTCTTATGGTTTAAAGTACCGCCAGAAGCTGCGTCTATCATTTGCTTTGTATTTTGATTTAGCCCATTGTAGAACGTCTGCACTTGTAACCATACAGGTAGCGCGTGATGTGGACATCGTCTTAATAATTCTTTGAATCTTTCCCAAGTCTCGTATAAGGTTTCAGAGTCGATTTGTCCAAAAGCGGAAATGTCGATCCTAAGTTTTGCAGTTTTAGCCAGCGGAAAATACTTCGCCAAAATTTTTTCGGTTAATTCATTCCAGGTTGTGATGCTATTTTTAGGTAGTGTGTTCAGCCACTGCTTAGCCTTAGTTCTAAGAGAAAAAAGAAATAATCTTAGCCTAATAGCATCATTTGAGACACCATTAATTTTGAAAGTGTCACAGATCTCAAGAAAGCTAGCTATATGTGCGTTCGGATCTTCGTCCTGAAGCCCGTCATACTGCACATACTGCTGCACCATTTGAATTATGCTAGGCTTTAGTTCGAAGTTATTGTTAGCAATAGTGGGGCGAACTATGCTAGATTCTGTACCCTCCAGGTTTGGTCTTGCATAATGGGACATAGTCCTTTGCACGACTTCCTCTTGGTTGGGTATTTCCATTCTTAAGGTAGAATATGAATCGGAATGTTCAACCGGTATGTGGAGAGTAGGGCCTTGAAATCGCAATCTTCTCCGAAGAGTACGCTCAATTTCGTGGTCCAAGTCCAAAATAACCGACGGACTTCCCCGGGTCATGCACTGGAAGAAGAAAGAGAGAAGTATTGTTTTTTCTTTTCTTTTCTTTTCTTTTATTTTTATTAAAATATTTTTTTTTTTAGATGTTTTATCTCCCAAACTTCCCAAGGACTACCCGATGAAGGGTTCGCAAGGTACTAGACAAGATAGCGGCACTTAAAGCCACTTTGCCCTTTTTGAGAGAATTTGTTGGTGTAGGAAACTTGTGATGTGAGTTTCTATTAAGAACGGTAATAAATATATATATATATATATATATATATATATTTTGAATTTTTTAATTTGTAAGAACGAGGATAAAAGTAATAGGTTCGTGTTTTCAATATATCAACAAAAGTTGCTTCCCCGGCAACGGCGCCAAAAACTTGATGTCTACTAATCGTGAAGAAAATAAAAGCAACCGAACTAGCAATCCATCTAGGCAAGTATACCTATCGAATTGTAGCTAGGGGACACAAGTGTCGTATTGAAATCCGGGGACTGCTGAGTACACTTACTCACATGAAGACTATTATTTTATCGAATGAAAAACTTGAGGATTAAAAAGTAAATTGCAATTACGAAAGGAAATACAGTTAAAGCTGGAAAGAGAACTACTGCAGTAAGTTAAAGAGCTATTAGAAGCGATTACGATAAAGGGTTGAAACAATGTGATGGAAATGCACTCGATCAAGAATCACCTCGGCTAGAGTTAATAAAGAAATGCGATAAAAACCTAAACTTAATAGGGAAAAGTTTCTTGACCGCGAAGGTTCCTAAAGCTTAAGCACGCTTCTCTCGAAGTCGTGCCCAACTGAGTTTAGGAAGGTCCGACCGACTTTCGTCTAAATCGGAGGCCTAAAGCTCGCTTTACGCGGTGAACCCCTCTATTAGATTTTACTCCAATCCGGGAGATTTGGACGACTGCCTCTCTCGAGGGGTGCATAAAAATCCCTTTCCTCTTGAGTGCTCACTTCAAACTATCGGCCTCTCGGCTAGCCAAGCATGAAAGCTAAGGCGGAGAGTATATATCGATGATATATCTCCAACCCAAAATAAATCAAGAGTAATTCAAGGCTAAACCCTAAAAAGAAAAGGTAAAATTAAAGCATCATAACTTAATCTCTCAAACATCGGATCATCAAGATCGAGTACAAGGAGGATTTAGTTACTCATGGTATAAAAAATGCAAATCATATTAATAATATGGAAACTAACACCGAGCAGAAGGGAAAGAGAATAGCGAACTATTTTATTTCTTAATGAAGAGGAATCACAAGTAGGGCACACAGATACTATAAGAACACCTTCTACGATGCTTACAAATACTGTAAAAAGGAAGTACAAAAATGCTAAAAGGGCTTGCATAAAAAAAACGTAATTACTTGAAATGAGAAAGGGGAAGAGAAAAGCTTAAGACATGAAAAACTAAAGTGACAGCACTACTCCTAAATCTGGATGCTGGGCTCAAGGAGAGGGGTTTCTATTTATAGAATTTTTTTCGGCCGAGTCACGCCCTCCGTCATGCCCGTGTCTGGGGCGTGTCGGGTTAGGTACGAAAGCGACGCAATAACTCTGGCAGGAAACAGCTGCTGGCAGCTTATTTTTCTCGGAACTTGGGGTGACACGCCCTTCGTCACGCCCGTGTCTGGGGCGTGTCGCCTGTGTCTTCTGGTAGAAAAGTCAAAGTTGCTGCTGGCGCCAAAACTGTGAACTTTGTAGGTCACGCCCTCGGTACACGCCCGTGACTAGGAAGACACGCCCGTGACTAGGAAGACACGCCCGTGACTTGTTGGTGAAGGATGGAAATGCGCTTGCGGCGGAGAATTTTGCGGAAATGCGGGTCACGCCCTATGTACACGCCCGTGTTGAATGTGACACGCCCGTGACGGGGGCGTGTCGGATGGAAATCTTTGTCTTCTGTCTTCGGACCGTTTTCTTCATTCCACTGGGTTACACGCCCTAGGTACACGCCCTAGGAGGGCGTGACCATGGGGCGTGTAACAACAAAACTTTGTAAAAACCTGCAAAAAGAAGGAAAAATGTTAGTGACAATAATATATACAAAAAGGGATCAAAATATAAGCATACAAGACATGATTTGTAAATTGAAAGCTAGAAAATACCATAATAGTTTAGGCTACAAAACGAACTATCAGCAGTTCATAATGATCATGAAGGAGATACAACCATGTCACCCGAGAGTAATCATCTACAAATGTAGCAAAGTAATGATAGTCATAAACACTGGTGATTTTGTATGGTCCCCAGATATCAGGCTGAACAAGATCAAATGGAGCAGTACTCCGAGTGAGATGAGGCGAGAACGTAGACCGATGATGTTTTCCATAGATACAAGACTCACAAGTGAATTCTCAGATGGAAACATCGGGATGAGCTTTGCGAAGTATGTTTAGAGGATGGTGTCCAAGACGACGATGCCACTCAGAAGAGCTAATAAAGAACAAAACCGTCGGAGGAGAGGGCTCAAAGATGTAGAGACCATTCGACAGATGCCCTTTTCCAATGATAGACCGCGTCTTGCAATCCTACACAACATAAGAGGTGGAGGAGAATGTTACGTAGCAATCAAGATCTTGAGTGAGACGACTAATAGAGAGAAGGTTGAAAGAAGAGCCCAGAACATGAAGAGCAGAGCGAAGAGTGATGAAGGGAGTAATGTTAATGTCGGCGGAGCCAGAGACAGGAATGGTGTCCCCACTTACAATAATAATAGACTTGGGATGCACAAGTCCAAGTAGTGAGATGGCTGCCGTGAGGTAATGTGGTGAGAGACAATCCAAGATCAAGGACGAACTATGGGCAAGACAGGAAAACACACCACTAGAAATGGACACAATAGAGCTCAGAGATTTTTTGATCATCCCTTGAAGTTGCTGGATTTGGAGTCGCAAGTCAGCAATGTCATTTTGAAGGCTTTGCAAAGTAGAATGTGCAACCATGGGCAAAGGGGCAGCGACAAGAAGCAATATGTGCGGCAGGGTGAAGTCGGAGCGGCTAGTGACGACAAAGCTACTCCGGGAAGACCCAGCGGCTAAGCAGATGACATCCAACGACAAGGGCAAACCGCGGAGAACAACTGCAGGAGAAGTGGCCAATCCACAGCAAACCACATGCGGCAAAGCAGAGGCCGCAAGCAGGGCCAGGCTGCAACGGGAATTAGAGCCCGCAAGTATGCAAGAGCAGCGAACTAGCGGGCAGACAAGCAGACACAAGGCGGCCAGAGACAAGGCGGCATGAAGAAGAACAACTGCTAGAGGAAGAGCCGCGGCGGCCAGAGATCAGCTTCTAGAGAAGTTACAACGACTAACCCTGACGGTTAGCAGGAGAGGCCTCCAATGGCAAGAGACAAGGCGGGCAATGGCTTAGAGCAGAAAGTCTGGAGGAAAACAAAGCTAGGTTGGCAATGGCTTGAAGAGAAGCACAACGGATAGAGAAGCAAGCTCGCAACAGCGGGTAGCGAGCCTGTTGAGAATTGTGCCCTACAATGTTCCTCAGGATTATGAGGCATCACCAATCATGCTAGGGGCATAGATGTATTTGATGTGTGCTTAATTTCATGCATGCAGGTTGTTCTTGATTGGACAGATGAACAAAAAGGGTAAGCTGGAAGTCAGGTAATTTGATTAAGACAAAAAACGTTGAGTGATGAAGACATACTCAACGCCAGAAACAGCTGAGACAGCTGAGAAGAATGTCTAAAGCAAAAGCGTCGAGACAGCTTAGATAACTGAGAAGAATGTTTTAGCATAACCGCTGAGACAGCTTAGAAGCTCAACACAAAACGTTGAGAGAAATGTTGGTCCCAGCAAAACCGCTGAGACAGGAGATAGTCTCAGCTGTGAAGAAGAAACCGCTGAGACAGTTGAGAAGAGACCGCTGAGACAGAAGATAGTCACAACTGAGAAGAAGAAATCGCTGAGACAGTTGAGAAGGAACCGCTGAGACAGAGCCAGCAGAATTTCTCTAAGTCCAGAAGCGTTGAGTGAGGCAGACTCACTCAACACTTCTAAAGAAGAGCTCAGTTTAGAATTCGTCGAACTGAATTCTGTTTGTCGAGCTGAGCTCACCTTTCGTCGAGCTCAAGTTAAAGTTTGAAGAATCAGAGTTCGTCGAGCTCAGTTCAGAATTCGTCGAACTGATTTCAGAATTCGTCGAACCCAGCTCACCTTTTGTCGAACTCAAGTTAAAGTTGAAGATTATGAGTTCGTCGAGCTCAGTTTAGAATTCGTTGAACCCAGCTCACTTTTCGTCGAGCTCAAGTTAAAGTCTGAAGATTCTGATTTAGTCGAGCTCAGTTCAGAATTTGTCGAGCTGATTTCAAAATTTGTCGAACCCAGCTCTCCATTCGTCTAGCGCAGACCAAGTATTTCATGCCGTTGCGGGAAAGCTACAGTCGCACCAGAAGCTACTGTTTGTCCTCTTTTGAGGGAGGTGACGCTGACCATCCTTGGCGGGGCCCACATTCAATTGTGCCGTTGATTCAAATCAACTGATATAAAAAGAAAAGAAGAAAAGGGGATTAAGGTTAACGAATACAGAAACAAAAAAAACAAAAGTGAGGCTGCTGTACTTTATCTTCTCCGACGAGCTTGAAAGCCAAGTCCAGCAGAGCTAGCCAGAAAGGCAGAGAAAGATAGCTGAAACTTCTTGAAGTTTGTTTTGTGTAGAACAAGCTAGCTGATTCATCCAATCAGCAAGAAGTGATAACTGTGTGAAGGGCCGTCAGCCTTCAATAGCAGATAACTGTTCTTCAGTGCAGCAGATAAGGAGCTAGCTGTAGAAGAAGACTTATTCCTTCTACAGCAAGAGAGTTGGACTGATATCTGCTCAGTCCAATAAGATAGACTCTGAGATTTTTCTCAGAGTCAAGGTTTTATTTTATTTCAATATCTTGATTAATTTCTTGTAGGATTCAGCTTGTCTGAATCTGAGCTGTAGGACACTTTGTGTCTGAGTTGTAGGTGACTAATTTGTCACTGAGGTAGGTGCTCTGCTGGGATACTGAGGTAGGATCCAAGTGTGGATCTGAGGTAGGGATGTCCTCCCAGCCTGAGTGTTGGGCCTAGTGCCTGGGGTAGGTGACTGTTGAGTCACTGAGCTGTATGTGACAAGTGTGTCACTGAGTTGTAGGCCTTGGAGGAGGCTGAGCTGTAGGTGCCTTGAAGGGCACTGAGGTAGGTACCTGGAAGGGTACTGAGCTGTAGGAGTGCTACAGCACTCTGAGAGTAGGGCCTTGTGCCTGAAGTTGTAGGGCTAAGAACCCTGAGCAGTAGGCCTTAGAGATAAGGCTGAGGTAGGTGGTTTGAGGATCATTAAGCTGTAGGAGCATTGCAGGGCTCTGAGGTAGGAACCTTTGTGGTTCTGAGGTAGGGTTCTGAAGAGAACCTGAGTGTAAGGCTGAGGGCCTGAGGTGTAAGCTCTGAGGAGCATTTTGGAGGAGTTTGTGCCTTGTCTAACATAAGTTAGAAAGGTGAGAGGGAAAGTGGATATACCCAATTGGGGAACCACTATAAATCACTGTGTGCTTACTGTGTGTTTGTTTTTCTGTTTTATTGCAGGTGGTAAGGACAAGTTCTAGATCACCTTAGGAAGAAAGCAAAAGAAAATATAAAGTTAAAAAGAAAACAACAAAAGGACTCAAGAATTTTAATAGACCTATTCACCCCCCTCTAGATGACTAGCTAACCTTGAAGTAATAACTTTCAAGTGGTATCAGAGGGAGGTTACTCAAAAAGGATCTAGCAATCTGAGTATACCTCCAAGGTTAGCTATAAGATATAATTATGGGGTCATGAATGAACTGTAAGGAGCTAGGGTCCATGAAGCTGCCAATCTACAGGAAGGAAGGATTTGGCCTCTGGAAGCAAAGGGTCAGACTGTTCATGGAAGCATCTGACCCTAAGATCTATGTAACAGTAGTGGAAGGTCATTTTATCCCCACAAAGGCTTCCACCATAGACCAAACTCTTAGAGTGCCCAAGGCATATACAGAGATGGACAGAGATGAAGTAATTCTGTCCACCATGGACAAAAGGGCACAAAACATTATAGCCAGTGTCATTGATGACTCAACCTTCCAAAATCTTATACACTGCAAGACCTCCAAAGAAATGTGAGACACTCTTGCGGTCTACTTGGAAGGCTCTTAGGAAGTTAGAGATGATAGGAAGTCCATGCTCAACCAAGAGTATGAGGCTTTTAGACAAAGCAAATCTGAAAAAGTAGCTGACTGCTTTGAGTGGTTCTTTAGGACAGTCAATGAACTAAGAACCTATGGTAGGGTCTTCAACAATTATAAGTTGAATGACAAGTTCCTTAGATCTCTCACTAGAGATTGGGGCACCAAGATTTGTGTTATTAGGGAAATGACTAAGCTGGCAGACACTCCTGCACCAACTCTCTTTGGAAAAGCTTTTATCCTATGAAATGCAGCTGGCTGCTATACTAGAAGAGGAGAAGAGCAGCCAATCTAAGTCCAATGATAAGTATGTAGCATTCAAGACAGAAGACCTAAGAAGGAGCAGAAGAAAGACTCCCTCACCACCAAGGAGGGAAGCTAAATCAAGCTCAGAAATATCCGAGTCAAGCTCATCAGACAACCACATGTCTGATAAAGATCTAGCTGTCTTCTCCAGGCAATTTCAGAAGTTCATGAAGAAGAAGGACTGGAGGAGCAGGCCATCTTCATCTTCTTATCACAGGAAGTCATCCAAGGATGACAGGTATGTCCCTAAAACCAGTAAACAGATTTCTTCTAATGTCATATGTTATTGTTGCAGTAAGGCTGGGCATGTCATTGCTGACTGCCCAGTCAAAAGAAAGGAAGAAGATGAGGAGAAGAAGAAAAAGCATCACCATCACCACAAGGACAAGAAGAAGGAGAGGTCCTTTGTGGCTAAGAAGGAGAGAAGCTGGACAGATTCTTCCTCAGAATCTAAAGATGAAGAGGAAGAAACCTATATAGGGCTGATATCTGTTGCTGCAGGTCCAGAAGAAGAAGAGGAATATCCTGCTGCCAGGATAGGAATCAGAGCCCCTCTGTCACACTCAGACAATGACAATGAGGAGGATGAAGAAGACAGTGGATGCCGTGGCTTAATGACAATGACTGAAGATGAAAGAAGTCAAGAAGATTCAGAACAAAGCAAGATACAAATTCTCTCCATTTCTACATCTTCCTCTGACTATGAAACCAGTCCAGATACTGGTGCATCTTCATCCCGTGATAAAGATTGCTCAGAATCTGAGACTGATGTCAATTAATTTATTGACAAGTATGAACTGCTCCTAGATGCTCTAAAGAAGAGCAGAATTCTTACCAAAAGGCAAGCCAAGGAGATTGAAGTCTTGAAGTCTTATAAAACTCTTTATAACAATAAATCTATTGAGTTTTATAAGAAAAGTTATGAGGTGTCTGAACTCAAGAAACGTCTTGAGTGTCAGACCAAGCTTCTAGAAGAGAAGAATAAACATATTAGATATCTGGAACAAAAGTTCACAGAGAAATTGGGGATTGTGATTAACCCTTCTCAGTCACAGGGTCAGTTGCGAAAAGCTGCATCCTGCCAAGTCCCTGAGAAGCTGGGTATGAAGCACATTAATCATCAATTCAAATCTGAATTCCCTAATAAGAAGACAGTGCTTCAAAAGGCAAATTTACCTTCTAAAACGGTCAAGTTCGCACCTCCCCATGAGGATCAATCAAATGCGTGCTCTACCAGTGGGGTAAAGACACATGATCTCAGAAGGAGTGATTCTGGCCACTCTAGCCATAAAGCTTAGGATAAGCTCTTTAGATTTGGATCCAAATATCCTGTATATAAAGAGATGAGAGAGATCACTAGATGACAGACTCAAAAAATACAATTGGCCCAGCCTGGACCAGCTGTATTTAGTTCTTCAACACCTTCACTCAGGAATAAGGAAGCAACAACATTCAATGCTCATCCAGCAAAATCTGGTGCTGCTCATTTCTCTCATTGACAACAATTCCGTGCTGTCCAGAAGAGAAGATACAGCATTCATAAATGTTGGTGCTGTGGAAAAGTGAGTCATTTTACCATTGATTGTTGACATAACCTGAATGTGGCTAGTGGACAGAAAGGTACTCCACCCAGGCAGAGAGTTGAGCAAAAGTTCTATAAAGCTAACATGAATCTAGGACCCAATAAGTATTGTGTTCCTAAGGGAATATAAATTCTGTTTTGCAGGATAGTTCAAATACCTGTTTAGATAAGACTTGGTATTTGGTCAAAGGATGTTCCATGCAAATGTCTGGGACAAGTTGATTGCTTAAGGACTATGGTCCAAATGGAGCAAGGAACAAAGGTTGAGGTTGATAAGAGTGAAATCCTCAAGGGCTAAAGGCTAACAACCTCAAGGTAAGTCTCTCTCTTTTATACAGAGACTAAGTTTGCAGATTTATAAACTAAGACATATATGCTTAGGATAAAATAAATCAAGCACTCAGTTGTAAAACAATAATTTTCTTATCTATCAAAATGATCTGCATTGTTAAAACTTGTAGCTTTTACCCTCTAGATCAACTATCCTGTAAATCAGTGCACAATAATGGTGCTAATAAAATTGGCTTATTAGCCTGATAGGTCTCCATTATACTTAGAATTGATAAAATATTTGTATAATGGTGGGAAAAATAGAATGTACATCCAGACAGTGAGGGAAGCTACAAATTAATCAGACATTAAGTGAATAAAAGAAAAGCTGAAAGGTATAATAGAAGCACTAAGTGCCCTGTATCATAACAGGAAGCGTAGAGAAAGCCGTAAAGCCTAAAGTACTAACTTAAGTCAAAATGTTTAATTGGTTAATCTAATGATAAGGTAATTAAACTTTTTCACTATATATATATAAAGAAGACAAGAAATGAAAAGCCACACCACTCTTAAAAGCTTTAACCCTAGCCGTCGAGACCGAAACCTTCTTAGCGTCTTGCCGCACTGACCCAATGGCGCCGAAGATCTCAAAGGAGCTCCAGGAGGGCTATGAAATTGTGAGGAATGGATTCAGTCATGCCTCGCCAGAGATTAAGGAAGTGTTAAGGATGATTGAGACCACAGGTTTGGAGTACACCCTTTCTGAACCCTCTACCATTCTTAGAGAAGAGGTAGTAGAATTCTTCTCCAACATCAAGGTGCCGTCCTCTCAAAACTCACTTAAGTCTAAGATTGAGGACATCAAGATTAAGGTAAACCCTAAGAGACTAGGCAAAGCCCTTCATCTACCCTCCGTCAATCCTAGCGAGGAAGAAGAACCCACCATCATGGATAGAGACAGTGCTCTCAGGTGGTGTGGATACAGTGATGCAAAACCTAGGTCTCTTAAGAGAAAATTTTTCAATCAGAGAGGTAAACTGCTAGCAGATATTGTAGGGAAAGCCCTTATCTGCAAACCTGGATCACATGACGCAATCTCCAAGTCAATGTTTGATGTCATGACTAGGATAATCTTCAATAGAAAGACCTCTTGGTCTTCTCTCATCTACCAGAGAATAGTTGACTGTCTACACACTCCAAACATGGGCAAAATTCTTTCCTTATACCTAGTGAACACCTACCCTGATACATTCAACCAGGAGCAAGGAGTGAAGATTCACTACCTAAAAAGAATGGACATAAAAACTTTTGACAGATTCACTAGGGTCCTACCAATGAGCCAACCTTCAGCAATAAAGGACTCCTCTAGGTACACAAGGAAGAAACCTGCTGAGGAAGAAAGAACTGCCAGCTCTGAACCAGAGCTTGGAACCTCCTCTCCAGCCGATGTTGGTCTGCAGGTTGACTTATCACTCAGTCAATCCTCTGCAAACTTCCAACTTCAAGTCAGTGATGTGCATGTTGATAAAATCCATGCCAGTACAAGGTCAGGACAAGTTTCAAAGAATGCTACTGAAGAAGAGGTTGCTGTAGAAAATGAGGCAGATATGACTGTTACTGATGATGTAGCTGCAGTTGAAGATATCCCTGCTACAAAAGATAAACAAGATCCTCCTGAGACATTAGATACCTATCTAAATGGTTCAAGCCCAGAAAAGGATGCTCAGTCTGAGGGGGAGCATGATCAGATGTATTCGACAATTGTGGATCATGTTGTCAACAAAATTGTTGAGTCTGCACCTACTACAGGTAATACTCATACCCTCTTAATTGGTAGTGTTAATACAACTTTTAGCTAAGGAAATTTTTCCTTCTAAAGGTGCTTTAGTTGAGGGGGAGCCCTTACAGGTCCCTGCTCAGGAAGATGTTCCTCCTCCTATGAACCATCCTTCAACTACCCCAATCTCCAATGAGGAATTACTAAATCAAATCAAAGCACTCATAGATGCTCAGACCACAACCCTCAAGGAGTATGTTGACCAATCAGTTGCCAAGCTAAGGGATAAACTATTGACTGAAGTCAAGGAAAGTAAAGAAGAATTTTCTCACTTAAACAAACAGGTCACCACCTGGTTTGACATGGATGAAACTGCTGGCACAAAGATGACCACCCTCATGAAATCCTTGGAAACAAGCCAACAATTCTCTGCAGTTGACATAGGATATGTCAAGAATTATGTGAGTTCAACTGATGAGGTGATCAGGGGTGCAGCAGATCATATAAATCAGCATGTCACCAATGATGCTTTTCATTCTATGAAGGAGGCCATACTTCTGAAATATGAGCTGTTTGCTGACAATGAGAGAATATTCCAATCTATATCAAGCAAAAGTGAAGCCAACACCACCTTACCGAAAAAGACCATCTCCGAAGAAGGCAGAAAGGGGGAGAGTAGCCATGCTAAGACAACAACACTCATTGAAGATCAAGCCTTCAATATCATTCAAGGCACCAGGGTGGCACTGCACCTGCCCCTCCTGGATAAAAAGAGGCCAGAGGACCTAGACTTCCCAGCACAAGCTAGAGCTGCACAGGATGCACAACTTGCTGCCAGAAGAAAGAGGGAAGGAACTCAGATGGCTGAAGAGTTCATGGCTAAGAGGAGAGCTGAGAACAGAAATGATCAAGATCATGAACAGTTAAGTGATGCCTCTGAATCCATCATTATCAATGCTTGGGTAAGCCATGGACAAATCTTAAAGAATATTGATAGTGTTTATCCTTTTGAGGTATGGATAAAGCATTTGAAAAGAAATTCCCAAAGTGAAAGAGTATTCAAAGAAAATTTGGTAAGGAAGAGCAACCCTAAGAAAATGCCCCCAGATATATTCCAAAGCCATTCATTTACTTCAAATGGTAGGAGAACAAAGCTGAAAACTTGAAGAAGACTACTGCTACCAAGGTTGCTGATTCATGTTCATCAAAAAAGAGCTGATATGAGGCTGCAAGACTTAGGGCTCTTTAAATATTTAATCAATGTCTTGTAATGAATGTCAACAGTGTAGCAATATCAAATCTCTATCAATGAAATTAATATGAGTTCTATTGTTGTGATAAATGTATTTGCAATTCTCATTTATTTATCTGTGATTAATGAAATGCTGTTCTTTCATAGATATCTTATAATCACAAGTTTGCTATTGTTGTTTGGCTAAGTTAATGATTAGGTAGATCTTAATCATAATGTTTACCTTATAAATGATTAATAAAGCTTTTGCTGTTAATCATACTATTACATTGTTAATGATTGATAATTCACCAGTACTATTGATTATTCAATCATAGTGTTAAGCCATCTCATCTAGGGGGAGTTATCCTATATTGGGATGACTAGTTGTCATGATAATGTCTCATCAAGTCTATCATGATACTTTTTGTGTTGATGCACCTTAACATGGATGAGTGTTCTGCCTTCTCAAATATGGGGTGATTGTTGGGAATTGTGCCCTACAATGTTCCTCAGGATTTGAGGAGGCATCACCAATCATGTTAAGGAGCATAGATGTATTTGATGTGTGCTTAAGTTCATGCATGCAGGTTGTCCTTGATTGTACAGGTGAACAAAAAGGGTAAGCTGGAAGTCAGGTAATTTGATTAAGGTAAAAAGCGTTGAGTGATGAAGGCACACTCAACGCTCTCAACGCCAGAAACAGCTGAGACAGCTGAGAAGAATGTCTAAGACAAAAGCGTCGAGACAACTGAGACAACTGAGAAGAATGTCTCAGCATAACCGCTGAGACAGCTGAGAAGCTCAACACAAAACGTTGAGAGAAATGTTGGTCCCAGCAAAATCATTGAAACAGGAGATAGTCTCAGCTTTGAAGAAGAAACCGCTGAGACAGTTGAGAAGAAACCGCTGAGACAGAAGATAGTCACAACTGAGAAGAAGAAACCGCTGAGACAGTTGAGAAGGAACCGCTGAGACAGAGCCAACAGAATTTCTCTAAGTCCAGAAGCGTTGAGTGAGGCAGACTCACTCAACGCTTCTAAAGAAGAGCTCAGTTCAGAATTCGTCGAACTGAATTCTAAGTTCGTCGAGCTGAGCTCACCTTTCGTCGAGCTCAAGTTAAAGTTTGAAGAATCAGAGTTCGTCGAGCTCAGTTCAGAATTCGTCGAACTGATTTCAGAATTCGTCGAACTGATTTCAGAATTCGTCGAACCCAGCTCATCTTTCGTCGAACTCAAGTTAAAGTTTGAAGATTATGAGTTCGTCGAGCTCAGTTCAGAATTCGTTGAACAGATTTCAGAATTTGTCGAACCCAGCTCACCTTTCGTCGAGCTCAAGTTAAAGTCTGAAGATTCTGATTTAGTCGAGCTCAGTTCAGATGTTGTCGAACTGATTTCAAAATTCGTCGAACCCAGCTCTCCATTCGTCAAGCGCAGACCAAGTATTTCATGCCGTTGCGGGAAAGCTACAATAGCGCCTGTTAACTCAGAAATCAGTGATCCCTCCCAAGGTAGCCAGCTTGCAAGTTGCGGCTTGCTCCAGAAGGTCGCGGCCTGTCGGCCTTTTCTTCTAAGGATGGGCGGACTGACCTCTCAATCCGCACAGTCCGCGCGGCTAGGAAGGTCTCTCTAGCAAGACCGCCCAGGTCGCGCAGCTCCCGCTCAGTCCGCGCGACTAGGACAGTCCCCCTGGTCTGACCGCTCAGGTCTCGCAGCAGCCACTCGTTCTGCAGGTGCTGCGGACTGCTTCCTCAGTCCGCTCTTGCAGGCCGCGCGGTTAGATCGGTTAACCGTGTGGTGGTTCATTCTTCCTCAGGTGCAAACTGCCCAACAATGTGGCGGACTCGCATTCCTATCCGCCTAGACCGCTCGATAATGACGTGCTCAGCAAGTGGCGGATTCAGTCTTAAGTGCGCTTAAGGGAGGCGGACCCGCTCCTCCCTCCAGCTCTCCAACCCGCACTACATTCGGCGGACTCATCTTCAGTCCTCCATGTCGCCAGCCCGTCGCCAAGTGCGATAATCCTCCAGCAGGAGGCGGCCTGCTCAACCTGTCCGCCGCAAGTTGGGAGGACTCGTTCCGCAGTCCGCCAGGGTTGATTCAGCTCGGCAATCGATCGGGTACATCCCGGTCTCCGCGGGCAGGGCAGACTCGTTATCAAGTCTGCCTTCATTGATAAAGCCCAGCTCGACAGCCACTCACCCTCATCCGCAGCGGGCTAGGCAAACTTGCTCAGCAGCAGAGGGGGACTCGTCCCAGTCCGCCAGCAGCAAGACTATCCCATACCGCGCGGACTCAGTATTCGTACTCGCACAACCCAGCGCGAGCTCACTCAGCAGCAGAGGTGGACTCGCCCCAGTCCGCTAGCAGCAAGCCATCCCAGACCGCACGGACTCATATTTGTACTCGCACGACCCAGCGCGAGCCCACCCAGCAGCAAGACCGTCCCAGACCGCGCGGCCTTGCGCGGACTCTGCGGACTCATATTTGTACTCGCACGACCCAGCGCGAGCCCACCCAGCAGCAGTCATCTCCAGCTCCAAGTACCTAACCGTGCGGCCTGGCGCGGACTCCGCGGACTCAGCATTGTACTCGCACGACTCACCGGCTCACCAGGGGTGACGTTACCAAGACCGTTACCTCCTCGGGCCTATAAATAGGCCCCCATACCTCTCATTCAGGGGACACGACAGAGAGACGTCAAGGTCCCAGCATTAGCTCCTGCGGACTCGAATCCTCAGTCCGCGCGACCTGCCCCCCTTCCCTCTGCTTGATCAAGCAGTCCGCCCGGCTTAGTCCAGCGAGCTGCTCGATCATTAACCGCGCGGTCTGCCGACCTCCCTTGGTCAAACCGCGCGGCCTCCGGCATTCTTCTTCCTTAGTTGTCGGTTTCCCCCTTTGTACCATTTACTGCTTTCTCCTGTAAAGGATCAATAACAAGCTGTAATCTTGTTTCTTGGTAAAAGGAAAAGCCCGCCGCAAGAGTGACATTCAAGCCGCGGCGGGCGAAGTCTGTTGTTGCCGCTGCTAGCGGCCCCCTCTCTTCTTTTCTCCTCTCTCTCCATCAACCTGCAAAGTTAACCGTCTGCTCGACAGTGCCCGATCAACCTTCCCAGTGGCTCCCGCCAAACCTCTTCTCTATCCCCGCAACCCTCTTCTTCACCTAGCTTGTGAGACCGAACAACCCGTTAACTAGAAGACGCATTTCTTGCATCGACAGTTAATATGCGACCTTCAGATCTCGATCAGACAGTGAAATCAGCGGTTACTCATGGCAGACCATCAACCAGCCAAGAGCCTTGCTCCAAGTTCCAGTGAGGATTCTCTTTGGGAGGCCTTGGAGCAATCTCGCAGAGAAACTACACAACAGTTTCAAGCGATCAACCGTACTCTAGCTGCTATCGCTCAACGATTGAAAGCACAATCTTCAGCAGCACCAGCTCCTCCAATCAATCCAGCACCACCATCCGAGACTCCTCAAGTTTATCCATCGGCCTATCCGCCGGTCTATCCTCCTCTTTACACTTCAACCTTTCCGCAAGGGCCTGCAGCCCCTTTGCGGTCTCAGAATTATGAATTCGCCGCTCGTCAGAACTTCTTCCGAGAAGCTGTCCGAGGAAGTCCTGCAAGATTCTTAAATTTTTAGGGAAGTCATCCCTACTCTTCAGCTCCTGCCTTCGCTCCTTCCGCAACAGCTTTTCCCTTCTATCCTCCAGCTCCTTGTGCAGCTGCAACTTATGCTCCATTTTTTCCTTATGTTGTAGGAGAGCAAGAAGAGCAATCACCATTTACAGAGAATGTTCAGCATGAACCAACTCCAGTTAACTTCAGAGAGCCACGGTTGCCCATTTACACTGGGGAGACTGATCCAGTCAAACATCTTCAAGCTTTTGAATCAGCCGTAGCTCTCAAGACCCTCTCAGATGCTACCAAATGCAAACTCCTTGTAACGACCTTGACGGTCAAGTGAGAGATTGGTTCTATGGACTTCGTGCTCAGTCCATCTCTTCCTTCGCTGATTTGCAAAGAGAGTTTTTTCTCAGATTTTCTATCTCTACAAAGAGAAAGGGCGGTCCAGAGGCCCTATTTGGGATCAAATAGCGTGAAGATGAGACTTTGTCTCATTTTGTAGATCGTTTTCAGAAAGAAATCTTAGACATTGAGATTGTCGATCAAGAATTGTATCGAGTGGCTCTTATTCACGGCCTACGTGAAGGACCACTCAAGTTCGAGGCTAACGTCCGAGTGTCGAGGACATATCAAGAATTGATTGGTTTAGCCAACTCATACATCCGCGGTGAGAAGAGCAACCCTAGCTTCATCTCCCGGCTTGTAGATGAGAAAAATCCTCCTTACAAGCAGCCTCCGAGGTCTCCCCGGAAAGATTTTTCATCCCACTCTCAGGAAAACAAAATAATTCCATCATCATCATCGTCAACCTCCCTTCCCAGTCCAAGATCGTGCCTGCGAACGATTGCAACCGCTACCAGCCCCACCTCTGCAAACAGCTTCGGTGCATCAACCGCAAGATGATGACTTATCATACTCTGGACTTGATGAGGCGATGCTGGAAGTATGCCAAATCATGAAGGATAAGACAAATTCCAAAAGGCCTACCAACTGACAAATCAAAAATCAAAAGATTCAGATCCATTCTGTGAATTTCACAAAGAAAGCGGACATTTAACTGAAAGCTATCGAACGCTTCGTTAACTTGTGCAGAGATTGCTGAAGCAAGGTAATATGCGCGATATGTGCCCGAAGGATGGCTACTCTGATCCGTCAACCTCAAAAGGCAAAGGAATAGCAGAGTTTCCTTGCAGCTCGAGTGGAGTGAATCAAATCAATACGTATCGTGACCTTGTCATAGGCGAGACCTTCGATGCCGATGACGTGGGCGCCCTTGGAAACCTATTCTAAAGCAAAATGAGACAAATGACTTTCTTGCCTCAAAGTCCACAAAGCTATTCGCAATCCGGGCCGGTTATATTTTTCTTTACGCTCTTCAAACATTCTTTCTCTAAAACACTTTCAAGTATTCTTTCATTTTCATTCAATAAAGCTTACGTCAGATATCCCATACTGACACAGTTCTCTTTTTGTAATGCTTCTCCTCTATATTTTTTCTCTTTGCCAAAGAGATCGCTGAACCACTGAGATATCGCCAAGTCTTGTTGTTCCCTCCGTGGATTGTCCTCCGACATAAGACCACAATGACCACATATGGTGAGGAGTTTTTCACATATGTGCAGTGGGGTCCGTTCAATCTATGATGGTGAACTTCAGACTTCGGATCCCTGCCGATGTCTAGCGCAGTGTGTGTGTGCTTAGGGGAGGCAGCCTGTGATAGTTCTATCGTGCCTCGTTGAGGGATACATTACAGTTACGATGATCTTTGCGTGACAAGCAATGACGATCAAGTGTAGCCTTGTCTCTTCGATCATCTCACAAATGTGACGGCCGAACACTCGTTGGTACTCTCAATCCGTGCCTTCGCGGGCCCCACAACTCCGCTGATCAATTCGCAGACAAGTAATATGCCACTTGGCGCATCTAGTCTGATTGATCAGCGATACTTGTAACCCGAGGCATGAGAGCAGTGTATTTGTCGATCCTTCTTAGGATTTCTTGTGCTTGTTTCTCTTGCGCCCTTTTCTAAAGGATGCGCGGCAAGCCCGTTTTGGGTAGACTACACCCTGGATGACTTTTGCAAGTGATGCATAAGTCCCACGGGTGCTCTCCTGTGGCAGCATTCAACCTTTTTAGATCATCCTCAAGGTGTAGTCCTCCTTTGTCTTTTTGCATTCTTACAGGTTAACAGGTTAAATCGAACATGTTCTAAGGATCTGCAATATCTATTTGGTTTATGATCATCTTATATGCGCTGCCTCCATAAAGCTCTATCAGATGGTTATCCATAAGCTCTCTTATCAGATGCTAGCGACACGAGTCATTTAATCAAAGTATCTGATTCTCCTTGATTGATAAGTCATGTTGTTATAAGTCTAAATTAAGATTGTTTCATCTGGCTGATATGGATTTCATGTATAAAATATCATACTGGATCACGCGAGACAATCATTATCGCGGTTTGATCTTTATTCAGTTAATAACAGAGTTTGCCA
The DNA here is from genome assembly GCA_039513925.1 of Platanthera zijinensis. NCBI lineage: Eukaryota > Viridiplantae > Streptophyta > Magnoliopsida > Asparagales > Orchidaceae > Platanthera > Platanthera zijinensis. The sequence goes on along the minus strand of CM077095.1, from coordinate 80,761,783 downwards.
GGTATCTTTTCTGCTATCCAATTATATCTTATCATGTCAACAATCAATATTCGTAGGTTCCATCCAGGTACTTGCGACTTAGTTTTCTTTCTTTCATATCTGCTTCTAACTCTTCTTTTGCAGAGATTAGCAGGTATTGACAAGTTCCCTTCAGGTACTTGCAGCTTACTTTTCTATCATACCTGTTGCTTACTCTTCTCTTGTAGAGATTAACGGATATTAGCAAGTTCTCTTCAGGTACTTGCAGCTTACTTTTCTATCATACCTGTTGCTTACTCTTCTCTTGCAGAGATTAGCAGATATTAGCAAGTTCCCTTCAGGTACTTGCAGCTTTACTTTTCTATCATATTTGTTGCTTACTCTTCTCTTGCAGAGATTAGTAGATATTAGCAAGTTCCCTTCAGGTACTTGCAGCTTACTTTTCTATCATATCTGTTGCTTACTCTTCTCTTGCAGAGATTAGCAAATATTAGCAAGTTCCCTTCAAGTACTTGCAACTTACTTTTCTATCATATCTGTTGCTTGCTCTTCTCTTGCAGAGATTAACAGATATTAGCAAGTTCCCTTCAAGTACTTGCAGCTTACTTTTCTATCATATCTGTTGCTTACTCTTCTCTTGCAGAGATTAGCAGATATTAGCAAGTTCCCTTCAGGTACTTGCAGCTTACTTTTCTATCATATCTGTTGCTTACTCTTCTCTTGCAGATTTTAGCAGATATTAGCAAGTTCCCTTCAGGTACTTGCAACTTACTTTTCTATCATATCTATTGCTTACTCTTCTCTTGCAGAGATTAGCAGATATTAGTAAGTTCCTTTCAGGTACTTGCAACTCGGTCTTATTTCATATCTGTCACTCACTCTTCTTTTTGTAGAAGTTAACAGGTGCTTGCAAGTCTCTTTCATGTACTTGCAAGTTATCATTCTTCTATGCTTTCCTCTCATCACTGTTTTGCAGAGCCCATTAGAAGACATTCATGTCTTCTTTGTTTTGCAAAAGCAACCCAGGTACGCATAAGATGTACCTATTTCCGCCTATGGTAATTCTTTCCTTCGCAGGAAAAAGGCAGACATTAGCAAATTTTCTCTGAGGAGAGCCATCAGGTTCCGTCTCTCCTTACCCCTTCCTTTTCTCTAGGGAAGGATCACGATTTTCATGGGTCTCCTACTTTTTCGAAGTTCTTTTCAGAACTTGAAAAAGTGCGGGGATCATGTTAACCCAGAAATCGGTGATCCCTCCCAAGGTAGCCAGCTCGCAAGTTGCGGCCTGCTCCAGAAGGTCGCGGCCTGTCAGCCTTTTCTTCTAAGGATGGGCGGACTGACCTCTCAATCCGCACAGTCCGCGCGGCTAGGAAGGTCTCTCTAGCAAGACCGCCCAGGTCGCGCAGCTCCCGTTCAGTCCGCGCGACTAGGACGGTCCCCCTGGTCTGATCGCCCAGGTCGCGCAGCAGCCGCTCGTTCTGCAGGGGCTGCGGACTGCTTCCTTAGTCCGCTCCTGTAGGCCGCGCGGTTAGATCGGTTAACCGTGTGGTGGTTCATTCTTCCTCAGGTGCAAACTGCCCAACAATGTGGCGGAATCGCATTCCTATCCGCCTAGTCCGCTCGATAGTGACGTGCTCAGCAAATGGCGGATTCAGTCTTCAGTGCGCCTAAGGGAAGCGGACCCGCTCCTCCCTCCAGCTCTCCAACCCGCACTACATCCGGCGGACTCATCTTCAGTCCGCCAGGTCGCCAGCCCGTTGCCAAGTGCGATAATCCTCCAGCAGGAGGCGGCCTGCTCAACCTGTCCGCCGCAAGTTGGGCGGACTCGTTCCGCATTCCGCCAGGGTTGATTCAGCTTGGCAATCGATCGGGTACATCCCGGTCTCCGCGGGCAGGGCGGACTCATTATCAAGTCTGCCTTCATTGATAAAGCCCAGCTCGGCAGCCACTCACCCTCATCCGCAGCGGGCTAGGCAAACTCGCTCAGCAACAGAGGCGGACTCGTCCCAGTCCGCCAGCAGCAAGACCGTCCCAGACCGCGCGGCCTTGCGCGGACTCAGTATTCGTACTCGCACAACCCAGCGCGAGCTCACTCAGCAGCAGAGGCGGACTCGTCCCAGTCCGTCAGCAGCAAGACCGTCCCAGACCGCGCGGCCTTGCGCGGACTCTGCGGTCTCATATTTGTACTCACACGACCCAGCGCGAGCCCACCCAGCAGCAAGACCGTCCCAGAACGCACGGACTTGCGCGGACTCTGCGGACTCATATTTGTACTCGCACGACCCAGCGCGAGTCCACCCAGCAGCAGCCATCTCCAGCTCCAAGTCCCTAACCGCGCGGCCTGGCGCGGACTCTGCGGACTCAGCATTGTACTCGCACGACTCACCGGCTCACCAGGGGTGACGTTACCAAGACCGTTACCTCCTCGGGCCTATAAATAGGCCCCCATAACTCTCATTCATGGGACACGACAGAGAGGCGTCAAGGTCCCAGTATTAGCTCCTGCAGACTCGAATCCTCAGTCCGCGTGACCTGCCCCCCTTCGCTCTGCTTGATCAGCAGTCCGCCCGGCTTAGTCCAGCGAGCTGCCCGATCATTAACCGCAAGGTCTGCCGACCTCCCTTGGTCAAACCGCGCGGCCTCCGTCATTCTTCTTCCTTAGCCGCCGGTTTCCCCCTTTGTACCCTTTACTGCTTTCTCCTGTAAAGGATCAATAGCAAGCTGTAATCTTGTTTCTTGGTAAAAGGAAAAGCCCGCCGCAAGAGTGACATTCAAGCCGCGGAGGGCGAAGTCTGTTGTTGCCGCTGCTAGCGGCCCCCTCTCTTCTTTTCTCCTCTCTCGCCATCAACCTGCAAAGTTAACCGTCAAAGTAACCGTCTGCTCGACAATGCCCGATTAACCTTCCCAGTGGCTCCCGCCAAACCTCTTCTCTATCCCCGCAACCCTCTTCTTCACCTAGCTTGTGAGACCGAACAACCCGTTAACTAGAAGGCGCATTTCTTGCATCGACAGTGCCAGAAGCTACTGTTTGTCCTCTTCTGAGGGAGGTGGCGCTGACCATCCTTGGCGGGGCCCACATTCAATTGTGTTGTTGATTCAAATCAACAGATATAAAAGGAAAAAAAGAAAAAGGGATTAGGGTTAACAAATACAGAAACGAAAAAAAACAAAAAGTGAGGTGGCTGGACTTCATCTTCTCCGACGAGCTTGAAAGCTAAGTCCAGCAGAGCTAGCCAGAAAGGCAGAGAAAGATAGCTGAAGCTTCTTCAAGTTCAGCAAGTTTGTTCTGTGTAGAACAAGGTAGCTGATTCATCCAATCAGCAAGAAGAGATAGCTGTGTGAAAGGCCGTCAGCCTTCAACAGCAGATGGTTGTTCTTCAGTGCAACAAAGAAGGAGCTAGTTGTAGAAGAAGACTAATTCGTTCTACAACAAGAGAGCTGGACTGATATCTGCTAAGTCCAGCAAGGTAGACTCTGAGATTTTTCTCAGAGTCAAGGTTTTATTTTATTTCAATATCTTGATTAATTTCCTGTAGGATTCAGCTTGTCTGAATCTGAGCTGTAGGGCACTTTGTGCCTGAGTTGTAGGTGACTAATTTGTCACTGAGGTAGGTGCCCTGTTGGGGTACTGAGGTAGAATCCAAGTGTGGATCTGATGTAGGGCTGTCCTCCCAGCCTGAGTGTAGGGCCTAGTGCCTGAGGTAGGTGACTGTTGAGTCACTGAGCTATAGGTGACAAGTGTGTCACTGAGTTGTAGGCCTTGGAGGAGGCTGAGCTGTAGGTGTCTGGAAGGGCACTGAGGTAGGTACCTGGAAGGGTACTGAGCTGTAGGAGTGTTGCAACACTCTGAGAGTTGGGTCTTGTTCCTGAACTTGTAGCGCTGAGAAGCCTGAGTTGTAGGCCTTAGAGATAAGACTGAGGTAGGTGGTTTGAGGACCACTGAGTTTTAGGAGCACTGCATGGCTCTGAGGTTGGAACCTTTGTGGTTTTGAAGTAGGGTTCTGAAGAGAACCTGAGTGTAAAGCTGAGGGCCTGAGGTATAAGCTCTGAAGAGCATTTTGGAGGAGTTTGTGCCTTGTCTAACATAAGTTAGAAAGGTGGGAGGGAAAGTGGATGTACCCAATTGGGGAACCAATAGAAATCATTGTGTGCTTGCTGTGTGTTTGCTTTTCTGTTTTATTGTTAGTGCTAAAGACAAGCTCTAGATCACCTTAGGAAGAAAGCAAAAGAAAATATAAAAGTTAATAAGAAAACAACAAAAGGACTCAAGAATTTTAATAGACCTATTCACCCCCCCCCCTCTAGGTGACTAGCTAACCTTGAAGTTATAACTTTCAAAGTCAAGTCCGCGGAGGGTAGAGAACAGGGCCAAGTTTGCAACAACTAGAACAGGGTCAAGCCCGCAGTGGGTAGGTAACCAAGTCCGCAGCGGGTAGAACAACAACTAGACCGCATCAGACAGAGGGAAGTCATAGCAGGTAGGGAGCAGAAGGCCAGTCTGCGCGACAAGCAAAGAAAGGTCGTCGGCGGAAAAGAAAGCTGAAGAAGACCGCAGGAGGCAGCTGCGAGTAGATGAGAAATTGTCAGGCTGTAGCGAAACAACAACGAGAAAGAAAACAATGAATAGATCGCGCGATAAGTCTACTCAGAGCAGTCTGCGAGAAGAGAAACGAAACCACAACGGTCAGGGTTATAGTGGGGCCAAGAAAAATCCCTATAAAAAGAGAGAGAAGAAGAGGAGACGGGAGGGAGTAGAAAAACGAGCCCGCACAAGGGGATGCGGTTAAGAGGAATATACCGCAGAAGGGAATGCGATTATGTAGAAAGCGAGCTCGCACAAGGGAATGCGGTTAAGAAAAAAAAAGGAGTCCGCCCAAAGGATGGCGGTTAGGAAATCGGAAAGCGGATAGGAGACCAGGCCGGCGGTCAGGAAAGAGGTTAAGCACCGAGAGGATCAATGGAACTATGATACCATGTAGAAGAATTGAGTAAACCTTGTATATACTTCTTGAATATCAAATTACAAGTGTGAGTACTGTTGAAGCCAAAATTGACCTCAACGAATGTTCACGAACCAAAGTGTAGCCAACGCCTACTTCTCCCAAATCTCGACCCCTGACTGGTTGCAAAGGTCCTAAGACTGACCCAAAGCCTCAGCTGGGAGGTCCCACCTCACACCCGGAAGATCTCTGAGAGCTTCCCCTCCAAAGCCAAATGCCGGGCTGGGAGCTCTTCAGAAAGCACTAGGGTTGGAGAAAAATCAAAAGCCTGCTTTCCAAAGAGCCCCTACGGGTCTTTTTATAGTCTTCCTTTGACCTGAAAGTACTGAAATACCCCTGATGGGTCTGCAAATAGCCAAATCCCGCTGTCATCGCCAGGGACACCATGGTACTTTTACCTGCGAATAATAAAATAATAAAAATAATCCTCTTTTCGAGCGCCGGGCCCTACCACGTGGGCCCACTTGGCGAGAACCCTGGCCGAGAAGGCTCTCGCTGGGTCCCCAACTGGGCTAACCTTGGCGAGACCCCCTGCCAGGGAGGTTCTCGCCCTTCACGGTCTTGATACTATTGCGACTGAAGGCTTACTTAACGCCTCCTCGCTTGCCCTGGGCGGGAGTTCCCTCAAGGCGGGAGCTTCCATAGCTCGACAATCTGCTTTGGCCTCCCCCGCTTTCGCCTGCCCTTGGCGGGAGCTCCTTCAGGGCGGAAGCTCATTTGATTTTGAACCCGAAGCCTGTCGTGGCTCGAACGATATCGCCCACCGCCAGGCGGGAGCCCGTAAGGACGAGAACTCCACAAGTTTGCCTTAGGGTTTACCCAAGGCTAGCCTGAGGCTAGCCCAATCCTGACCACTGAAGTCTCTGGGTCCTGCCCAGCGAATATGGGGTTGTACACAATCCCCGCTCTTTTCGAGCTAGCTCCGCGCTCGACAAGACAAGTCCAACCCCCAAAATATTCGCTGGACACGTGCCTGATAGCCAAGAGAATCTTTTGGCGGGCCCTACTGCGGCTATAAATACACGCCGTCGGGTGACCATAAGTCTTGCCTCCGATCTACTGCTTCTTTACTGAGCTCTCGCCCGGGGCTTTCTGTGCGATACCAAGATGTATGCTAAGCGCGCCGGCAAGCCACTTCCGCAGGACCTTCAGGATCGGTTGGCCGCGGCTCAAGCGCGAGCCTTGGCTAACTGCGCTGCGGTGGCGCCCTGGCTATCGAGGAAATCTCCAAACGCCGGTCCTTCGGAGTCCGAAAAAGAAAAAGGGAAAACGAAAGGCGAAGGTGGTACGGCGAGACCTTGCTTGCGAGAACAGGGACCCACCTTCTCCTACTCCCAATCCCGCGGAGGCCCCCTCCCCGCAGAAGGTATGCCTTCCGGCCATGCTTACCAAGATGCTTATGCTACAGGCCCGACAGCTAACGTGGCCTCTCGCAGGAATCCCTCCCTAATGACGACGTCGGGTCTTCCCCGATTCCCCCCGATTTGTCAGCTCCCCCTCCCGAGGATCGAACGAGGGTCTCGGTGGAAATTCCTCCGGCCGGGGCCCAGGTGATAGGTACGCTTTCCGCTACTTCTCGCTAGTTCAATCATGCCTTTTCCTTTCTGAACTGCCTTCTCGCAGAGCCAGCTTCCGCTCTCCCGGGTTTCGCCACCCGGGAAGATGAAGCGAGAACCGGTGCGGCGATTCCTTCTGCGGCAAATCCCGCCCTGCCGGCGGGAGGGGTGGCCCTCGAGCCCTTCACTACCCCTAAGGATGCCGATCATCCCTCGGGAGAGGACAACCCTCTCCATGCTTCCGGCCCAGCCGGGACCCCTATGCGTAAACCCTTTCGCCCAGGGCGGGGTAAGCCTCTCCACCTTCTTTATGGCACTGACGGAGGGGTCGGGCCTTCTCATCCGTTGCCAGTCAATGGCTCTCGCCAGACTACAGGTATGCGAGACATTTTTGTCGGCTGATCATTAAGCCTTAATCATGACCTTGAGCGCACTTTTCGCAGGGGACCCCAGCTCTCGGCCGGGAGCTATCGAGGAGGGAGAAGAAGAAGGAGAAGAAGAAGAAGAAGAAGAAGACGAAGAAGAGGAGGAAGACGATTCCTTTCCTCCTTCGTCTGGCGAGATAGAGGAAACCTTGAACGGCGCCGGGAATGCGAAGGAGCGGAGGAAGAAGATCTCGGCCATTTTGGCCAAGCTCATCCGGCGAGACCGCGCCCATGCTGCCGCGGCAAAAGCGTTCCGCGAGTCCGTGGAACAAAGGCTGGAGGCCCTGGAACGGGATTTCTTCTTGGGCGAGGCTGATCGGCCGGGAGGACCTACCGCCCAGTCTTCGCCAGGGAGATGCATCGCGCAGATCCGGGATCACGCTAGGCGGATCAACCTGGGGTGCACCACGCTGTCCTCTTACTTCAACCCGCTGGCCCCTCCGCGAACCAGGCGGCGAGAACGAGGGCGATGGCGCTGGGAGCCGTATTAGTTCTTCTAGGTCTCGCCCCTTCTTCCTCTTTAGCCTTCCCTTCCGCCATGTACCCTCAAGCCTCTGTAATAACTGCTATTGTTAACTTTATCCAGCTCTCGTCCGCGAGAGCACGCTATTACTTATCTCTCCCTTCATTGCGCTGTGAATTTTAAGAATATGCTAGAATTAGGTCGCTTGCGCCAAAGCTAAGAAGCTTGCGCCAAAACCAAGAGGCTCGCGCCTATGAAAGGCGATCGTCGACTGCTGTCATTCTGAGGGGGAAAACCGAGGCGTCGCCGGTTCAGATCGTGACAGCTGCGCTCCGCCGTCATTTTTCTCTCTCTATCGGACGGAGCCGCCACGATCATGGTTCCCTATAAATAGGGATGCCTACCAACCGCATTTATTTCTCTGATCCGGAATCTCAACCCCCTTTTCTTGCTCTCGCGTTCTTGCTTCCGCTTTCACCTCTCTTCGGCTCTCGCTCTCACTCGCAAACCCACTATGCCTGGCGAGAACGAGGGTCGCGCCCACTGCGCGGAAGCCTTCCGAAAACACCTCTTCCCTTCCTGCACGCTCACCTTAGATGAATATAACCTGATCGTCAACCGCTACATTCCCGCTGGCTTCTCGGCGCGGAACCCGGGTAATCACGATAAGGTGAATACTCCGGAGGCGGGAGAGCTCGCCATCCCCCTCGAGCATTTCGAGGTGGGCTTCCGCCTTCCCCTTTGGCCGGAGGTTCGGCTTGCTCTCCGCTACTATGGGGTGGTTCCCGCCCAACTGAACCCGAACTCAGTCGCGATCCTTATAGCATTCATATGCTACATGCGATCCGAGAGGATCGAGTTCAGTTTGTCCATCTTCCGGAAGCTGTTCAACTTCCGTGCCAAGGGAGGGGTGGTCTTCTTCTCCGGGCAGCTGCTCAAGACCACCGGTCTCGCCAACAAACATCATCACTGGGGCGAGAAGTTCGTCTATGTCAACGGGGACTTCGGCAACGTCCCGCTTCAGCCTGTACAATACGAGAACGCCGCCTACAAACCGCCTACCCTGGGATCGCGCGAGAGCGCAATCCTAGAATTCTTTGGAACCAAGGAGTTTGACGTTCTCTTCCTCAGGCGAGACGTCGACTCCCTTCCACCCGTCCACCCGGGCGAAGGTACGGTCTCGCCCCAGATTCAATCCCTTGTCAAGGATCTTCTTGTGCTGAAGTATTTTAACTTTGCAGGAGAGCGGGAGGTCCCCCTGCGCCAACCCTTTGCTGAAGCCCGAGGTGCCGAGGGTCTGGCCGCGAGAGGCTCTCTCGCTCTCGCGGAGGCTAGCGCTACCGCCTGCCGAGATGAGCCTGCTCTAACCTTGTCGACCGGAGCAAAGAAGCGGAAAGGCCCCGCTCCCGCCCCGCGACCGCTGAAGAGGCCGAAGCCATCCGCTGCGGATAAGGGTAAGGGCTTGGCCGTCTCGCCTGCCCGGCCTCCCGCCCCGGGCGAGTCCTTCGAAGGACTGCTCCGGATGGCCAGCGAGATGGGCGCTGCCGCCAGGAGGCGTACCGAGGCCGCTGCCGAGAACCCACCGGCCGTTGACGCGGCGGAAGGAGAGGGAGCGGTCGTCGAGACCTCCGCCCGGACCCCGCCCAAGGAAGTGCCGAAAGGGCACAGAAATTACGGCTTCGGCGTGAAGCACATCGACGCCGAGGGGAAGCCCCTGCTCCAATGGGATCCCGAAGCCAACCTGGTCAAGGTTTCAACGCTCCTTCCCAGTTGGGTGGAGCGGGAGGAGGTTACTGGCGAAGCCTTCGCGCTTGGCTATGGCCTCTACAGCCGAGAGGACGCCAGTATCTTCGACCAGATGCACACCCGGCTCCTGGCTTTCGATTCTATCCGGGCCCTACTACGCGGGTTCGAGCTTGCGCATATGTGCGCGCGTCGAAGCATCAGCATCGACAAGAACTTCGCCGACATGTACAAGGCGAGGAAAGAGGCAGTGGCCCGAGCACGCGCTTCGGAGGCAGAGCTTGCGAGTGCTCACCAGGAGTTGGCGAAAGCCCTAGAGGCGTTGTCTCTGCGTCCCGCCATCGAGGTAAGCGAGATCTCCTCGGCCCCCGCTCTCGCTTCTCGAAGTCTCGTTTGCGCGATATTTACTGAGCTGATTTCTTCTTCACAGGATTCCGCCCAAGCCGCGGCGCTTCGCGCGGAGTTGGCTGATGTTCGATGCGCGAACGTCCTGCTGAGGGACCAACTCCAGCGTGCAGAAGCGGCGAAAGGCCCACCTCCGACGCTTGACGAAAGACTGAAGAGCCGCCAGTTTTCGGTGTACGACATCGACAAGCTGCTGCAGGCGAATTCTCAGGCCACCGTCAAGCTGACCGTCGAGACGTTGCGAGACGCGAAGCTGCTTCGGGAGGATGGCGCAACCATCAACGCTCGCCAACTCCTCCCCTGGCTGTTCGACCCAGTGCCGAAGCCCCCGGGCGCGCCGGACTCTCCTCCCTCAGATGTCCCGAAGTCTTCCACCGAGGCCGGCGAGACGTCTGAAGCGAGCTCTGGCGAGGACTCTGGCGAGAGCACCAGCGGGGATTACAGCGCATCCCCGTGAAGCGCCTTTTTTTATTTTTGTTCTTTTGTAACGAGCGAGAAGCTCTAAACCCCTGTAATCGTTGAGTATAATGCAATGTTATTTTTATTGCCGGTGTGTGTTCGAACGAGTAGATTAGTCTGCCGAGTGGCTTCCGCGCGGGCTTCCGCCGAGACCCTTAGTCTCTTTAAGTTAACCTTCCTTGGGGATCGACCGGGCGGGAGCCTTGCGCTATTGATTGAGCTATCTTGCCTAGGTCTGCCAGGAAGCCTTCTTTTGCGAGAACCCCCTAGCCGAGACCTTCGAATCGAGGCTTCTTTCAACCGAGACCCTTTTGGGCCGAGACCCTTTTGGGCCGAGACCTTTGGGGCCTTGCCTCCGGTCCGGGCCAGAGTCTTGCCCGTATATCTTTCAACCAACTAGATGAAGCTAACCAGACCTCTCCCCCATAGGCGAGCCTTCGGACCTGCCAGCTAGACGAGAGCCTGCGCAGCGAGTCTACCCTGGGCCGAGCCGAGCTCGGGGTGTTGATGAATCTTTCTAAACCTCTCCCCCACAGGCGGGCCTTCGGACCTGCCAGCTAGATGGGAGCCTGCGCAGCGGGTCTAACTGGGGCCGAGCCGAGCTCGGGGTGTTGATGAAGATCAAACCAAACCTCTCCCCCACAGGCGAGCCTTCGGGCCTGCCAGCTAGATGGGAGCCTGCGCAGCGGGTCTACCTGGGGCCGAGCCGAGCTCGGGGTGTTGATGAAGATCAAATCAAACCTCTCCCCCACAGGCGAGCCTTCGGGCCTGCCAGCTAGATGGGAGCCTGCGCAGCGGGTCTACCTGGGGCCGAGCCGAGCTCGGGGTGTTGATGAAGATCAAACCAAACCTCTCCCCCACAGGCGAGCCTTCGGGCCTGCCAGCTAGATGGGAGCCTGCGCAGCGGGTCTACCTGGGGCCGAGCCGAGCTCGGGGTGTTGATGAATCTTTCCGAACCTCTCCCCCACAGGCGAGCCTTCGGACCTGCCAGCTAGATGGGAGCCTGCGCAGCGGGTCTACCTGGGGCCGAGCCGAGCTCGGGGTGTTGATGAATCTTTCCGAACCTCTCCCCCACAGGCGAGCCTTCGGACCTGCCAGCTAGATGGGAGCCTGCGCAGCGGGTCTACCTGGGGCCGAGCCGAGCTCGGGGTGTTGATGAAGATCAAACCAAACCTCTCCCCCACAGGCGAGCCTTCGGGCCTGCCAGCTAGATGGGAGCCTGCGCAGCGGGTCTACCTGGGGCCGAGCCGAGCTCGGGGTGTTGATGAAGATCAAACCAAACCTCTCCCCCACAGGCGAGCCTTCGGGCCTGCCAGCTAGATGGGAGCCTGCGCAGCGGGTCTACCTGGGGCCGAGCCGAGCTCGGGGTGTTGATGAATCTTTCCGAACCTCTCCCCCACAGGCGAGCCTTCGGACCTGCCAGCTAGATGGGAGCCTGCGCAGCGGGTCTACCTGGGGCCGAGCCGAGCTCGGGGTGTTGATGAATCTTTCCGAACCTCTCCCCCACAGGCGAGCCTTCGGACCTGCCAGCTAGATGGGAGCCTGCGCAGCGGGTCTACCTGGGGCCGAGCCGAGCTCGGGGTGTTGATGAAGATCAAACCAAACCTCTCCCCCACAGGCGAGCCTTCGGGCCTGCCAGCTAGATGGGAGCCTGCGCAGCGGGTCTACCTGGGGCCGAGCCGAGCTCGGGGTGTTGATGAAGATCAAACCAAACCTCTCCCCCACAGGCGAGCCTTCGGGCCTGCCAGCTAGATGGGAGCCTGCGCAGCGGGTCTACTTGGGGCCGAGCCGAGCTCGGGGTGTTGATGAATCTTTCCGAACCTCTCCCCCACAGGCGAGCCTTCGGACCTGCCAGCTAGATGGGAGCCTGCGCAGCGGGTCTACCTAGGGCCGAGCCGAGCTCGGGGTGTTGATGAATCTTTCCGAACCTCTCCCCCACAGGCGAGCCTTCGGACCTGCCAGCTAGATGGGAGCCTGTACAGCGGGTCTACCTGGGGCCGAGCCGAGCTCGAGGTGTTGATGAAGATCAAACCAAACCTCTCCCCCACAGGCGAGCCTTCGGGCCTGCCAGCTAGATTGGAGCCTGCGCAGCGGGTCTACCTGGGGCCGAGCCGAGCTCGGGGTGTTGATGAATCTTTCCGAACCTCTCCCCCACAGGCGAGCCTTCGGACCTGCCAGCTAGATGGGAGCCTGCGCAGCGGGTCTACCTGGGGCCGAGCCGAGCTCGGGGTGTTGATGAAGATCAAACCAAACCTCTCCCCCACAGGCGAGCCTTTGGGCCTGCCAGCTAGATGGGAGCCTGCGCAGCGGGTCTACCTGGGGCCGAGCCGAGCTCGGGGTGTTGATGAATCTTTTCGAACCTCTCCCCCACAGGCGAGCCTTCGGACCTGCCAGCTAGATGGGAGCCTGCGCAGCGGGTCTACCTGGGGCCGAGCCGAGCTCGGGGTATTGATGAAGCTTCTTTCCACCGGGCCTATTTTATTGTTAAGACGAGAAGATATAGCCGGTTAAAACGAAAGGCATTGTGGTTATATTCTCGGAGATAGTCAATATTTCGAAATGAACTTATTGAAACGACGATAGTTATTTACAACATTACAATCCTTCCTTCCCCTCACGGGTAGAAGCGCTTTAGATCATCACCGCTCCAAGTATGGTTCAAGGTCTTTCCCTCCACATCCTGGAGGTAGTAACCTCCATTAACCAGAGCCTTCTCTATTATATACGGCCCTTCCCAGCTAGGGTTGAGCTTGCCAACAGGGGCCGCTCTCCCTGCTGCGTCGACCTTCTTCAGTACAAGGTCCCCTTCGGCGAATTGCTTGACCCGAATGTGCTTGTCGAAGTACTTGGCCATCCGCCGCTTTATCTCTTCTTGGCTGATGGCAGCGACGTCCCGTAGCTCTTCCGCCATGTCCAGCGAGAGGCGCAACCCTTCCTCGTTCTCCTGCCTCCAAGCTTCGCTTCCTTCACCTGCGGTCGCGACCCGCGGAGACCGAACCTCGAACTCCACCGGGAGGACTGCCTCGCACCCATGAGAGAGCTTGAAGGGGGTCTCCCCTGTGGCCGTGTTCGGAGTTGTTCGCAGGGCCCACAGGACGGAAGGGAGTTGCTCCACCCAGTTACCCTTCAGGTTCTCCACCTTCTTTTTGAGCAAGTTGACAATAATCTTGTTTGCCGCTTCTACCTGGCCATTGCTCCGAGGATGATGGACAGAGGCAAACCTGAGGTCAATCCCTGATTGGGCGCAGAAACTGATGAATTCTTCGCTGGCAAACTGAGGACCGTTGTCCGTCACTATTGCTTGGGGTAACCCATGCCTGCAGATGATTTCCCCCCAAATGAAGTTCCTGATGACCTGAGAGGTAACCTTGGCTAGAGCTTTGACCTCCAGCCACTTCGAGAAGTAATCGATCATGACGAGGAGGAACCTCCTTTGCCCGCTGGCTGGAGGAAAGGGCCCGACTAGGTCCATCCCCCAAATAGCGAAGGGCCACGGCGCTATGACGCTTCGGAGCCTTTGGGCGGATAGGAGCTGGAGGGGAGCGTGTACTTGACATTTTTGACATCTCTTTGCAAACTCAACCGTATCTTTTCTCAAGGTCTGCCAGAAATACCCTTGTCTTATCACCCTTGCCTCCAATGTTCTGCCCCCTGAGTGGCTGCCGCATTCTCCCGAATGCACCTCTTCTAGGATCCTTGGGACCTCCTCCTCGGTCACACATCTCGCGAGGAGCCCTGACAACATCTTTCGGTGTAAGCCCCCATCCATCATCATGTAGTGGGCTGCCTTTCGCCTAAAGCTCTTCGCGTCCCTGATCCCCTCAGGTAGCTCGCCTGAGGTGAGGAATGCCGCCAATGGGTTCACCCATGAGGATCGTCGACCCACCTCCATTAGCTACCCTTCCTCAATCGCCGGTCGGAAAAGTTCAGTTAGGGTTCCTCCTCCCCGAGGCCCGAGCTTCGCCAACCGGTCAGCTGCCATGCTTTCCTCCTGAGAACATGTTGAATAGAAAAAGAACGGAAACCTCCGATGATAGTCCTTACCTTGGATAGATATCTCGCGAGGGTGGGCTCCCGAGCCTCAAACTCCCCACGGATTTGTGACGCAACTACCATCGAGTCGGTGAAGGCCTCCACATCCCGAATTTCCAGCTCCTTGGCTAACCGAAGGCCGGATATCACGGCCTCATATTCCGCTTGATTATTGGTCACAGGGAAGTGGAAGGCCACCGCCTGTTCTATGGTAACCCCTTGGGGGCTTACCAACACCACACCTCCTCCCAGGGAGTGCCTTCCTGAAGCCCCGTCGACGATCATTCTCCATGCTTCCTGCGACCTCGGCTCTTCTTCCTCGGCCTCGGTGACATAATCCGCCAGAAAGTCTGCCACGGCCTGGGCTTTGATGGAGAGCCTTGGAACAAAAGAAATGTCGAACTCGCTAAGCTCGATGGACCACTTTGCCAACCTTCCCGAATGCTCCACCCCCTCGAAGACCTTGCGAAGAGGATGATCGGTCACAACCTTAATCGAATGCGCTTGGAAATACGGACGGAGCTTTCTTGCCGAAACGACTAAGGCATAAGCCAGCTTCTCCAGGATGGGGTAGCGGAGCTCCGCCTTTTTTAAGATTCGGCTTACATAATAAACTGGCAGCTGCTTCTTCCCTTCTTCTCTAACCAAGACGGAGCTCACAGCTTCTACCCCCACACCGAGATACAAGGTCAGGTCTTCTCCCTCCTTGGGGCTTTGGAGTAGCGGAGCCCGGGAGAGTTGCCTCTTCAGTCCTTGGAAAGCCTCTTCGCATTCGATCGTCCATTCAAACACTTGATTACCACGGAGCACCTTAAAAAAGGAGGAACACCTATCTCCGGACCGAGAGAGGAACCGGCTTAGCCCGGCCAGCTTTCCGGTTAAGCGCTGGACCTCCTTGGCATTGCGAGGTGATTCCAAGTCCAAGACGGCCTTTACCTTGTCTGGGTTAGGTTCTACCCCTGCCGGGGTCAGGAGGTGTCCAAGGAATTTCCCGCGACTGGCCCCGAAGACACACTTCAAGGGATTCAACCTCATCTTGAATCTCCGTAGGGTGGCAAACGTCTCTTCCAAGTCCCGTAGGTGGGACTCCAGGCATTTGCTTTTTACCATCAGATCGTCGACGTAGACCTCTAGATTCTTCCTTGATCCCGAAAGACTCGATCCATCATGCGTTGGTACGTTGCCCCTGCGTTTTTCAACCCGAAGGGCATCATCTTGTAGCTGAAGCATCACTCTCTTGTGATGAAGGAAACATCCTTGACATCGGGAGGGTGCATCCGAATCTGATGGTAACCTGAAAAAGCATCTAAAAAACTCATAAGAGAAAAACCGACGGCTGAGTCAACCAGCGCGTCGATCCGAGGCAGGGGGTAGCAATTCTTAGGACATGATTTATTTAACAAGGAAAAGTCAATACACATGCGCCATTTTCCTCCCCCTTTTTCACCATTACCACATTGGAGATCCAGCCTGGATACTGGATCTCCGAGATGAAGCCCGCCTCCAAGAGCTTCTTGACCTCTTCCCGGATCGGCTCCTCCAGCTTGGTGGCGATGGCCCTCATCTTCTGGCGTATGGGGCGAGTCCTGGGGTCCAGGTTCAGGCGATGACAAGCCACGTCTGCGTCGATGCCCGGCATGTCTGCCGCGCTCCAAGCGAAGATGTCGACGTTGCTTTGGATGCAGGCTCGCATCCGCTCCTGATCCTCGAGGCTTAAGCCTCCGCTGACCCGCACCCTTTGTACTTGCCCCGCCTTGGTGTGCACCTCCATCTCTATCACCTCTTCGGCTGGCTCCAATCCCGTCCGTTCCCAACCTGCCCTTGCCTCCTCTGGCTCAAGCTCTTCTCCTCCAAGCTCACCTACCTCCATCGCCTCCTCCAAGCTCTCACCTTGCCTCTGCTCTCCTTCTCCCGCCGCCCCTCTTGCCTCTTCCAGGCCAATCTCCTCTACCTCCATCTACTCTACCACCAACTCCTCCGCTTCCTGCGGGCTCGCCTCCTGCACCTCTTCCGCCTGCTCTTTGACAACCTCCATCGCCTCCTCCAGGCTTGTCTCCCCTTCTCCAACACCTCCTTCCTGCTCAGCCATCTCCTTCTCCAGCTCTTCCGCTTCCACCATCCACGACACGGTGTTGACCGCCGTCACATAGCACTGCCTCGCCACCTTTGGATCCCCCCTGATCCTAACCTGCACCCCTCCATTGTTGAACTTGAGGCATTGATGGAACGAGGAGGGTACGCAGCGAAAGGCGCTGATGAGGGGACGTCCAAAGATGGCATTGTAACTACTTGGGGCGTCCACGATCACGAACCTGCAGTTCCGTGAGACGCCCCCAAGCCTTACATGCAGGCCTACTCCCCCTTCTACTTCTTTTCTCTCCCCAGAGAAGCCGAAAAGCGGTCCATCGGAAGCCAGGACCCTTTTCCCTTCCACCCCCATCTCGTCAAAGGCCTTCTTGAAAATCACGTTCACCGAGCTCCCGTTGTCCACCAGTATCCGGGAGACGGTGAAGTTCTCCACCGCTGTCTGGATCACTAACGCGTCGCAGAACGGATCCTCATAGTCTGGCATATCTGCGGATGAGAAGATGATCTTTTCTTCTGGGGGGGGGGGGGAGCTAAGGAGGTCGAGGCGACCCCTCTGCGGAACATGGTTTGCAGGCTCCCCTTGCGGGTTGCCTCGATCCCTACTCCCCCATGGATCACTCCGATCCCCCCTCGGGTCCCCACGTCGACCCTGTCTTCACATCTGTCCTCAACCTCTTCTCGCTGCACCTCCACGATCCTTGCGGGCAGATCTTGCCTCCCAACACCTCTGGCCTCCCTCATCTCCAGAAACTCCGGACAGGTGGCCGTTGCGTGACCCTCCTCCTGATGGAAGTCGCAATAGGGCAACGCCACCCTGCCCCCTCTTCCTACTCCTCCTCCCCTTCTCCCGGCTCCCCGAATTCCTCTTCCTCTTCCTCTTCCCACCTCCATGGCTTCCTGCGGTGGTGGGAAGTGACCCCTCGGCCCCTGCCTCCATCCTCCTTGCTCCAACCTTCTTGGTTCCCGGTAAATGTCTCTTCCTAGAGGACCCCCTTGGCCCTGGGGGCGACCCTCCTGTGGCCTCCAACCCAATCGGTTGTTTGGCTCCTTGGCCCCCCCATGCTGCTGCCCCTGTCCCCGGGGTTCTTCCCTTCTCCTATCCTCTCTTTGCTCCCTCTGCTCTCTCAACTCCCTCTGCCTTCCTGCCGCCGGCTCTTTCGCATCGTCCTCGGCCAACCTGGCCAACTTTCTTGCAAACGCCGGGTTTGCCCTCTCAAAGTCTATCTCCTTAGCCGCCCTCTCCATGAGCTCCTCAAAAGAGAGAGGGGGCAGTCTCTTCAACTCCATGCTAAAAAACCCTGACCTCAGCCCAGGGTGAAGGCAAGCATCAGCGCATACCCCGGGACCTCCTGGACCAGGAGAATCTCCTCTTGGAACCGGTCAACATAGTGACCCAACGTCTCCTCCGGCCCTTGCCTTACTGCAAACAGGCATTCAGCCTCCTTCTTCCGCTTCTTTGAAGTCGAGAACCTCAACAAGAAACCCCTGCGCAGATCTTCAAAACTGTAGATGGAGCTTGCCGGCAATTGGTGGAACCAATCCCTAGCCTTTTCCTTCAAAGTGATGGCAAAAAGCCTACACTTAAAAGCATCAGACATTTGCCTGATCGACACAACGTCTTCGAACCACTACACATGCTGGACCGGGTCATCCTTCCCGGTGTAGTAGGTCATATCTGGCTCCCGGAACCCCTCCGGCACTGGAGCCGAGACGATGAGCTCGCTAAATGGGGTCTCGCCTCCCGCCTGGAGAGAAGGCACGTCTCACGACCTCGGCTGGCTGGACCGATCCGCGAGACCATGCCCGGGGAAGAGTTCCCGCACTGTCGCCTCCTTCTCGCCCAGATCCGCCGGAACCTCCCTCTCGGGACGCTGGCCTGGGAAAAGCTCCCGCGCGGCTACGTCCCTCTCGCCTGCCTCCACCGGGACTTCCTTCCCGGGGCGCTGCCCTGGGGCGTTCTCGCCTAACAGCGGAACCACCTCCACAGGAACCTGCGGCGTCTCCCACTCGTTCCTTGCCGAGAAGGCCAAGCCGATCGTCTGCATGACTTCCCGCCTGAAGTCCTCAAACATCTTCCTCGTCGCCTCATCCACCCGGGTGGGGGATCCTCCTGCGCCAGATCCTTCACCTTCACCTCCTGCCATGGGACTCAACTCAAGATTTTCTTGCGCCAACTACTTCCACGCTCACCGCACCAGAACTGTTGAAGCCAAAATTGACCTCAACGAATGTTCACGAACCAAAGTGTAGCCAACGCCTACTTCTTCCCAAATCTCGACCCCTGACTGGCTGCAAAGGTCCTAAGACTGACCCAAAGCCTCAGCTGGGAGGTCCCACCTCACACCCGGAAGATCTCTGAGAGCTTCCCCTCCAAAGCCAAATGCCGGGCTGGGAGCTCTTCAGAAAGCACTAGGGTTGGAGAAAAATCAAAAGCCTGCTTTCCAAAGAGCCCCTACGGGTCTTTTTATAGTCTTCCTTTGACCTGAAAGTACTGAAATACCCCTGATGGGTCTGCAAATAGCCAAATCCCGCTGTCATCGCTGGGGCACCATGGTACTTTTACCTGCGAATAATAAAATAATAAAAATAATCCTCTTTTCGAGCGCCGGGCCCTACCACGTGGGCCCACTTGGCGAGAACCCTGGCCGAGAAGGCTCTCGCTGGGTCCCCAACTGGGCTAACCTTGGCGAGACCCCCTGCCAGGGAGGTTCTCGCCCTTCACGGTCTTGATACTATTGCGACTGAAGGCTTACTTAACGCCTCCTCGCTGTGCGAATAGAAATATAGAAACCGGAAAGTAGAGTAATGCAATTTTTATTATCCAAAAAACTGAGTATTACAAAGGTATAGCCTCCCTTATATAGAATGGAGGACATGGGAGAGAATACAAATACCCAATGTGGGACTAAATATACAAAAACATCATCTACAAAGCTAACCGCCAATCCGCCCAGGCGACCGCCTAACCGTGCGGTTAGTAGGCACTAACCGCCCGATCACCATCAGAGAACACGCAGCCGACCACCGAGATCCCAGAGATTAGCCGGCAGACCGCCCGGCTACCAAACCGCCAGTCTTAGCCGCCTGTCCGCCAAGGTCAATACAGCAACACAGAGATTAGCCGGGCTGACCGCCCGGCTACCAAACCGCCAGTCTTAGCCGCCTGTCCGCCCAGGTCTATACAGCAACACTCCCCCTCAAGCTGGAGCATAGATGTCAATCATGCCTAGCTTGCTGCAAATGTGGAAGAAAGAGGCGGACACAGGTTTTGTGAATATATCTGCCAGCTCTTTCTCCGAGGTAACAAACGGAGTGCAAATCTGGTTCTTCAACACTTCTTCTCGAATGAAGTGACAATCAACCTCTATGTGCTTTGTTCGCTCATGGAAGACCGGATTTTTAGAAATGTAGATCGCAGCTTTGTTGTCGCAGAACATGGGAAGTGGATAGTTGTAGACCTCTCCTAGATCCAGCATGAGAGCCCGCAACCATTTTAACTCACACGTGGTTGATGCCATGCTACGATATTCTGCTTCCGCACTAGACCTGGAGACGACTGACTGCTTCTTGCTCTTCCAGCTAACCAAGTTTCCTCCAACAAACGTGCAAAATCCGGAAGTCGACTTGCGATCCCCTTTGTCGTCCGCATAGCTAGCGTCGGAGTACGCTTCGACTCTTAGGTGACCGTTTTTTTGAAAGAGAAGACCTTTCCCAGGTGCGGACTTCATATACTCCAATATCCTTAGAGCGGATTGAAGATGACATTCCCTAGGCGACTGCATAAACTTGCTGACCTTTCCTACTGCATAGGAGATGTCTGGTCTGGTCACCGTAAGGTAGATGAGTTTGCCAACAAGACGCCGATATCTCGTAGTATCCAATAGAGGTGGTGATTTGTCTGTCCATGTCTTGTCTTCTCCAGGAGCCATGGGACACCGGGCAGGTTTAACACCCGTCAATCCTGCCTCTTTCAACAAATCAAGAGCATACTTCCGTTGGGAGAGAACCAAGGAACCCGGTTTCCGAGAGATTTCAATTCCCAAGAAGTATTTTGGAGAGCCCATATCCTTCGTGACTAGGTGTTGGCGGAGATGGACCTTCGTCAAGGCTACACCAGCTTGATCGTCGCCAGTAAGAAGAATATCGTCCACGTAAACAGCTAGCACAACCAGACCCGAAGATGTCTTGCGAATGAACAAGGAGTGATCAGCCCAACTCCTGGTGAAACCGATAGCCCCAACGATGCTACTGAACTTATCGAACCACGCCCTGGGACTTTGCTTTAGGCCATAGATGACCTTCTTCAACCGGCATACTTGAGTCTCCCCCTGAGCAACATACCCAGGAGGTTGCTCCATGTAGACGTCCTCGTGAAGGTCACCATAGAGGAAGGCATTCTTGACGTCCAACTGCGAAATAGGCCAATCCTTGTTGACCGCCACCGATAAAAGGACCCGAATGGTGCTGAGGCGAGCAACTGGCGAGAACGTGTCAAAGTAATCAACACCATAGGTCTGAGTAAACCCTTTTGCAACAAGACGGGCTTTGTACCGGTCCACACTGCCATCAGGACGGAACTTGACGACAAACACCCAGCGACAACCAACCACATCCGTGCCAAAAGGAGGAGGCACAAGGGTCCAAGTGCCCCGGTCAGAGAGAGTAGAAATCTCGTCATCCATGGCAGCCTTCCAGTGAGGAATATCAAGGGCTTCCTGGTAGGTGCGAGGTGTGGTAGTCGCGGAGATGGCTAGGGCGAAGTCCCTGCGAGAAGGTGTTAGCCGATCATAAGAAATAACAGCTGCCAGCGAGTGCTGGGTGCACGTCCGAACCCCTTTGCGAAGGGCAATGGGCAGCTCCAGGTCCGCGAGTTCCTCAGTCGCCGGTGCATCCGTGGCGGAGATAGCTGGCCCGGGAGAAGAGAGAGACGACCGAGGGGACGAGGGAGAAGGAGCATGATCAAGAGAAGGAGCGGCTGGTGGAGGTGGTGATGGAGGAAGCTCAAGAGGAGTGGATGTGGTGGAGAGAATGGGTGGAGAGGTCGAGTCGGTAGGAGGAAGAGGGAGGTTCGATCCATCGACCTGTGGGAGATCAGAAGAGAAGTAGGCGGCATTCTCAAAGAATGTCACATCCGCCGAGACGAACTGCTTGCGATGAACAGGGTCAAAGCAGCAGTAACCTTTTTGAGTTGTGGAGTAACCCAAAAAGATACACTTCGTAGCACGAGGGGACAATTTGTCGCGAGTTGCGGCAGGGCTATGAACAAAGGCAGTGCACCCAAAAATGCGGAGTGGTAAGGGAAAGGGGTCCTTGGAGGGATAGAGGATGGAAAAAGGGGTTTTGCCTTTGAGGACGGTAGAGGGAATGCGATTGATGAGGTAGCAGGAGATGAGGACCGCGTAGCCCCAATAGCTACGAGGAACCTGCATCTGCGTCATGAGAGTGCGAGCGACATCGAGGAGGTGACGGTTTTTACGTTCCGCCACCCCATTTTGCTGGGAGGCATAGACGCAGCTAGTTTGATGAATGATGCCATGTTGCGTACAGAAAGAAGCGAAATCACTACTCAGATACTCTTTTGCATTATCAGAGCGAAAAATTTTGACAGAAGCATCAAATTGATTTCTAATCATATAATAAAATGACGTCCATACAGAAAAAAGTTCGGAGTGATCTTTTAATAGATACACCCACGTACAGCGAGAATAATCATCAATAAAGGTTACAAAATAGGAACTTCCACGCCCGATGGTGAGGGTAGGGGAAGGTCCCCAAACATCAGAGTGAATAAGGTCGAACGGCTTGGAAGAGCCACGACCGTTCTTAGGAGGAAAGGGGGAACGGTGATGCTTGCCCAGTTGACAGACATCACAGTTGATAGGAGAGTCCTGCTGAGGTAGGTGAGGAAACAGTTGGTGGATGAGACGCGAGGGAGGATGCCCCAGGCGAAGGTGCCACTGAAGAAGATCTGTAGAAGCGGGAGAGAAGACGGTAAGAGCAGATACATCATCAAGGAAGTAGAGACCGCCCCTCTCAGTCCCAGTAGCAATCGTCCGCTTGGAGTTTGGGTCCTGAAACGAACAAGAAGAAGGAGTAAATGTTACCGAACACTGAAGTTGCTTGCAAAGAGAAGTAACCGACAATAAATTGCACGGAAACTTGGGCACATAAAGAGTATCCGCCAGGCGAAGGGACGGAGTAACTTGAACCATGCCCGTTCCATGCACCGGAGAGGGAGAACCATCCGCAACGAGAACAGGGGGCAACCGATCATGTGTTTCTAGGAGAGAAAAGCACTGAGGATTGCCCGTCATATGATTAGTGGCGCCAGAGTCGATTAGCCATTTACCTTGGGTAACCACGTGGGCACTACCTGAAGTCGTGGCCACGGAGGCAGATGGCTTGGAAGAAGTAGGAGTATCACCAGCGGGACGAAGATGCGGATGCTTTGTCCAGCAGCGGTCAACCAAGTGTCCTGGGCGGCCACAATGAGTACAGAGGTAGCGAGAAGGGCCACGCCCGCCAGAGTGGTTACCACGACCACTAAATCCACCACGATGAGCCTGGTGGGCATAGGCATCCGGAGCCGGAGGAGCGGCAAGCAAGGGGCGTTGGAGCAGAGAGGTAACGGCGGCAATGCGGGCAGCAGTAGCATCCAGGGTAGGAGACTCAGCCTCTCCAAGAATTTGCTGTCGGATCATATCGTATGAGTCCGGAAGCCGCAGAAGGTAACAGACCACTAGGAGTTCCTGGAAGTGCTTCAGCTGAGTGGCCACATCTGCCGAGAGAGGACGATTTTGTAGAATCTCAGCTCCAAGGGCTTGGACTTGTTGGTAAGCTGCAGGAGGGGACATGGACTGGCGAGCAAAGAGATCCGCATAGAGAGTATAGATGCGAGATGTTTGTCCCCCCTTGGAGTAGAGAGCGGCCAAGTGATTCCAAGCTTGTTTTACCGTCTCATCGTGACGGATGACAGGAAGACATTCATCGGACAGGCTGTTCGCCAGCCAAGTACGAACCAGCGCATCATTCGCATCCCAGTCAGTAAACTGGGCAGAGTCCGCAGGCGGAGGGTCATCGGTAAGATGATGACGCTTGCGCTGAGAGCGGAGAAGAAAAGTGAATGAGACACTCCAGTCGGGATAATTGGGCCCCAGAAGCTTAGAGACGGTGCCAAGATTCCCGGAAGCAGGAGGAGGAGGAGGAGGCGGTGGGACAACGACAGTAGACGAGGTGGAGCCATCAGAATTGGTCATCCTGGAAGAGAGGTCGCGCGGTTAAGAGGAGAGACCGGGCGAGCAAAGGAAGGAAGAGTTCGCAGCGGTCACAATTAGACCAGCGACAAACAATGCCACGACCAAGCTGCGAAGCACAAGAAGAGAAGCCGCACGGTTAACAAGGGAAACCGGGCGGGAAGAAGAAGAAGAAGCCGCGCGGATAGAGAGAGCGAGAAGACCGCGCGAACAAAAAGCAAACCGCGGCGGGCAGAGAGAAGAAGCTGCAACAGTCACGGTGTCAGCACACTAGCGGCAAGAAGGGCAGAGAGGCCGCCTAAACAAGGCAGAACTCGCGCGAACAGAGAGAAATCGCGCGGATAGGAAGAAAAAGATCTGCAGCGGTCACGATGGCAGACACCAGCGGCCAGAGAAGCCACGACCAAGCCGCAGAACCAAACAGAGGGAGAGAAGTCGGGCGGCTAGCAGACAGACCGCGCGAACAGAAGAGGAGGATAGAAGAATCCACGGGAGAAGAGAGCTCGCGCGAGCTGAAAGACAGGCCGCGGCGAGTAGGCAGAGGTCGCACGGACAGAAGAAAACGCAATCAGGAGGACTAGATCGGGTCCTCTGATACCATGTGCGAATAGAAATATAGAAACCGGAAAGTGGAGTAATGCAATTTTTATTATCCAAAAAACTGAGTATTACAAAGGTATAGCCTCCCTTATATAGAATGGAGGAGATGGGAGAGAATACAAATACCCAATGTGGGACTAAATACACAAAAACATCATCTACAAAGCTAACCGCCAATCCGCCCAGGAGACCGCCTAACCGTGCGGTTAGTAGGCACTAACCGCCCGGTCACCATCAGAGAACACGCAGCCGACCACCGAGATCCCAGAGATTAGCCGGCAGACCGCCCGGCTACCAAACCGCCAGTCTTAGCCGCCTGACCGCCAAGGTCAATACAGCAACACAGAGATTAGCCGGGCTGACCGCCCGGCTACCAAACCGCCAGTCTTAGCCGCCTGTCCGCCCAGGTCTATACAGCAACACTCGCTTGCCCTGGGCGGGAGTTCCCTCAAGGCGGGAGCTTCCATAGCTCGACAATCTGCTTTGGCCTCCCCCGCTTTCGCCTGCCCTTGGCGGGAGCTCCTTCAGGGCGGAAGCTCATTTGATTTTGAACCCGAAGCCTGTCGTGGCTCGAACGATATCGCCCACCGCCAGGCGGGAGCCCGTAAGTACGAGAACTCCACAAGTTTGCCTTAGGGTTTACCCAAGGCTAGCCTGAGGCTAGCCCAATCCTGACCACTGAAGTCTCTGGGTCCTGCCCAGCGAATATGGGGTTGTACAAGTACAAATATATAGGGAGAGAGAGAAATCCCTATTACCAAATGTGATACTAAACATCCTATTTAAGAGCCTAAATGGGCCTTTACATATATCATTCAACAATCATAAACATCATCTTCATCATTAGTTGCATCCTAACTATTTGTTGAATTTATGCATCGCAATATTTGCCTTCCTACTGCTGTTCATGGTATTAACCCTATCTCCGTTAATTATTTTGAACAACTTTTATCCATATTACCTTAGGTCTACTACTCCTCATTTGTAATCTTTCAACACTAATATTATCATCCTGTCCAAATTGTGTATTTTCTGCCCTTAGCTGTACATGTTGAAATCACATGCTTGTTTTGGTTACATTTATTTTAGTAGATGTCACTCCAGCCATTCGTTTAATATTATCATTTCTTAATTTATTTTTTGGCATGGATTCCATTTTCAAATTCTAATTTTTTTATGCTCAACTTAGATACATGAAACACTACCTAACACTTGTATCTTATATTTGTGGCCATGGTGAACTGCACCAGCTTGGAGCAAAGCAGTGGTATTTGTACAAGCGTGCTGGCGCTATAGACAATTGTGGTGGTGCTGTAATAAACATGATACTGTCAGTGTAGATTTGTGATAGAATTGGTTTATAATCGTTTTTATTAGTTAAACTTGAAGAACAACATAGCTGGAGTAGTGCATCACTATTGCATCTACTAGATGAGCAAAGATCTAGGAAGAATACAGGTTTGCACACTCCTCTACCGGTCCCTCTCCAATCTAGAGTTAAAATTAATATGGATTTTGTGCTGGGACTTCTGCGCACCTTTAGGAAGCACAATTCCATTTTTGCAGTACACAAGTTCTCAATGATGACTTACTTTATATTGTGCAACAAGACTTCTGATGCATATCACATCCCATCTATATTTATTAGGGACATATGTAGGCTACACAGATTGCCTAAGACCATTGCGTCTAAATGCACGGTTCACAAGTTACTTCTAGGAGATACTTTGGGAAAAAGACTGTCGCAAATCTTAATTTTTTCTCAACCTACCCCCTTCAGGCTGATGGACAAATCAAAGTAGTCAATAGAAGCATAAGAAACCTCCTGCGGTGTTAGCGGATGAGCATGCAACTAATTGGGACTCTATCTTGCTGATAGTGGATTTGCATACGATAGTTCCATTAATATGTGGACGATTGGAGTTTGCAATCATGTTCAAAGCAACGTTTACCTATTTTATATATGTTCCTTTAATTTTTGGACTTATATTTTAGAGTAAAAGTAAATATTGGGATCAGACAATTAGATTTTTTCATGATATTTGCCCTTGGTTATTTTCTTTATTTATGTGCTCATAGGGATTCATTTGAGTATTTTTGCCTTGGAGTATTTTTGCCTTGGAGTCGCTGGTTACATGGGCGTTGAAACCTTAGTTGTTTTTGGAGGTGCTGATTTTTTCCACCCACATGCCAGCTCCTATTGCTCCTCCATCACTCTCCATATACTCACGCAAACACAGCGAGTCTCACGGGCCATGTCACAAACTTGTGTGTAGGATCGAGTCACTGGACATGAAGAGGAGGAAGGTAGGCATTGTTTTGGATGTTGTTTCCCCCTTGAACCTTGGTGGCAACCTATGTTGGGATAAATATTGGAGCCTTCCTGCGGGTGCCTAGGCAAGGTCGTCGGTGGAGAATGTGAAGAGGAGAGAGGAGTTATGATGAAGGCGTAAAAAAATTGCATGCTCTGCACCAGTAGTCGGTGCGCGGCGGCTTCTGTTTAGGGTCGGGTGCACTAGAATGCAACTTGTGACAAAGAGGGTCTATGGGCGGGGTAGCCTTGACGACAGCCTGAAGGACGGGGACCTAAGAACTCACCGAAGGAAAGGGGGACAGAATCCAGAGAGCACATCATCGATTGCGGTGGTAGAGACCTAGATGCGTGCAGGGAAGGGGTTGATCCTAGCTTCCTAGTGTGTGGTCCTGTGGTGGACACGAGCATGAAAAACCAAAAGGGAGGAGTGACCTATTCCTTTTGCTCAACAATCAAACTAAGGATGGAAGGCACATTGTTCTTAGCTGGGTCGAGTAGGGACTAGGTAAAGGTGCCTGTCTCGTGTAGTTCGTGGAGTTAACAAGAGGGGAAAGTGGGGATAAGGTGTGGGAGAGGGAGTTTTTATCCTTGAACAAAAAATAATTTACTTAATTAATTTTTCAAAGCTTTGGCCACAAGCCGGCTTAGATATAAACTACAAAATTCAAAACAACATGTAATGCAAAGTCCGGACCAACCCAAGCCCAAAAGAAATGTGACTTAATTAAAATAACAAAAAAGTGTGACAATACAAAAAAATCAAAATTAAAAAACAGATTGCGACGCCCAATGCCCGGTGTCATGACGCCTCATGCCATAATAGTGGCTTGCGACTGTGCCCATGACATCACTCATCTCTTTCGGATCTGCTTGTCCTCAAGCTCTGAATTGACGTACACCTTCTTAAAATTATCCTATTACTACCGTAGAGCATGAAGAGAGATCTTTGGCTCGCCCTTCCCCATGATCTATTTTCTAAGTTATCCTCCAAATCTAGCTAAAACAACTTCTTGGATTGATGTTCGGGTGTGTTAGTCTCGTCACAATTGAAGTAAAGCCCCTTTGTGTGGTTCTCTGCCATCTCCAGCGGAGACAGAGGATGGATGAAAGGGGTTGGGGATGCAACTAGCCCCTCTTCTCCACCTCCATTGCGGGGTTCCCATCCATACTGGGGATGATACCGGGATGGAAGTGACAGTCGCCACATGTCGTTGTCCCGGTCCCACTGAAGGCGACAGTCACATATTTCATCTGGATTGAGCAAGGACCAAGCAAAGGTGCCCGTCTTGTGCAGTTTGTGGTATTAGTAAGAGGGGAAAGAAGGGATAAGTGGTGGGGAGAGGGATCCCTGACGAGTAAAAACCCGAGACACAAAATCAATGCCGCATAATTAAAATAACAAATGTGTGAAAATAGAATAAATGCGAAACTAAAAAATAAGATTGCAGTGCCCAATGACCGTTGTTGTGCCACCTATCGTAATAATCTTGGGACTGCACCTGTGACATCACTCCCCTCCTGATTGGCTTATCCTCAAGCTCGCAATTGGGGTACACCCTTCCCATCCCCAAGATCCAGTGTCCTCGTTATCCTACTATTGTAGCTAAAACAACTTCTTGCACTGATGTCCTAGTTTGTATGTCTCATCACAAATGAAGCGAGCCCCTTTGCGCAGTGCTTCACCATCTACGACGGAGACACATGACAAATGTAAGAGGGTGGGTTGCAATTGGTCCCTCTTCTCTACCCGCAGGGTTGGGTTCCTGTTGATCCAGAGGCCGGTGCCGTGGAGGAAGTGACAGTTGTCGTATTTTTTTTTGGACAGATCTAGCTAAATACGACATTCATATATTCGTGCTGGACTCATGGATTTGATGGGATCTGGAGGGCACTCAAAATCAACATCCTCCATGTATAGGTGGTCCTGAAGTCCGTTAGTGAAGATGGAGAGTTACTTTTCCGGTCATTTGGCACATGATCCAATATTGTTTGAAATTTCTCCAGGTAGTTATTGATAGATCTAGTGTGCCTGAAGGGAATCAAATCCCCTAATGGAATCACTTTCTTTCGACAGTACAAAACACATGTAGCAATACTACTTGAAGTCATCCCATAACACGTTGGGCTTCTTCTTATCAAGGCATATGAACTATATTTAAGCCATCCTTACCAAGTGATTGGCAGCCAATGAAATCCACCCCATTGGTGAAAAATGGCTTGCATCAAGTCAATCATCTCAGCTAGTTGATCTTGCCATCATACACTACAAAAATCTAGTTTTACATATCACAACAAGAGATTGTTCTCGTAATGGGAGAGTCCGTTGCTTTCCTAACACCATACATGGAAGACAACTGCGTGGCCGTGGGAGGGTGACCCTCTATGAAAAGTGTTTTTGCTTTTGGTCTCGTTGCACGGAAGTCGCCACTACCTCGCTGCGGTTAAACGACCTGAGAGGTCGGCCAAGTGGCTGGTTTTCGGTTTTTGGATGCGGTGAGTTGATCCATCATCAACTTATGCATCTTTACGAACATCGCATCCATGGGGTTGATTGATCCCATCATGGTCGGCTCTGACACAGAGTTGTCACATGCCCCTGCATAGGATCCAATCATCGGACGGGATGCGGTGGCGGAAAAAGGTGAGGATGGTTGTGTGGTGGTGCTGCAATATGTATGTAATTCCATGGGAAAGCAAAATTGAATCAAAATAAGTAGGGTTATCCCTAAGGCAAGTTTTATAATGCCACTATCCAATTGATGTGAATACATAATACAACTCAAATTCTTTGATATCATCTCTTCTGACACTCTTTAATTTTTGGTCTTTTACTATCTTTATTAATGCTAAGTTTAAAAATGAAAAAGAGAAATTTATGTAGCTTCTTTATTATAGAGAAATAGCCAAAATGACCTCTTGCACCGATGTCCAAGTAAGTCTCATCACAATTGAAGCAGAGCCACTTTGCATTGTGCTCCACCATCTCTGAAGAACACAGACGACACGATTGATGAAAGGGGGTGGGGCTGTGCAACCGGTCCCTTTCTCTACCCGTAGTGGGGGTTGGGGGTGGGGGTGGGGGTAGGGAGGGGATTGGTGTCGGGGAGGAAGCGACAGTTATTGTTTGTTGTTGGCCCGTTCCAGCTGAAAGCAACAAACACATATTCAAGCTAGACACATGGCAGTGATGGGATCTGGAGGGCACTTAAAAGTCAAAAAACATCCATGTGTAGGCGCTCCTGAAGCGCAACAATGAAGATGGACATGTTGCTCTAGTTTGACACATGAGTCAATAATGTTTGGAATTTCTCAGGGTAGTCATTTATAGCTCCAATATGCTTGAAGGGAATCAAATACCCCAAGGATTGCTTTGCATCAGTGGCACAAAGCATATGTAGAAATACTATTTGAAGTTATCCCATAACATGTGAGGCTTCACCATATGAAGACACTGAAACTACATCTAAGCCACCCTACCATGTGGTTGTCATCCAATGAAATCTACTCCATGGACGACGACCTCTGGTTG
Source organism: Platanthera zijinensis (assembly GCA_039513925.1). Taxonomy (NCBI): domain Eukaryota; kingdom Viridiplantae; phylum Streptophyta; class Magnoliopsida; order Asparagales; family Orchidaceae; genus Platanthera; species Platanthera zijinensis. Next base: position 80,731,937 of record CM077095.1, on the reverse strand, counting down.
GAGAAAAACTTCTCGCATCGGGTCAATCATCTTAGTGGTTCTAGTTTTACGTACCACAATATGGGGTTATTCTCGTAACGGGATAGTGCATTGTTTACATAACGGCCTCCATAAAAGATGATCTCTGGCCGTGGGAGGGGGACCCTCCATGAAAAGTGCTTTCGTTCTTTCGGTCCTGTCATGGAGGAAGTCGCCGCTACCTCGCTGATGTGGCACGGGTCTCTCCAAACAGCCTGAGAGGTTGGACAAGCGGCTCGTTGCCAGTTTTCGGACGCCGTGAATTCAACTTATGAATCTTAACGAGCATTGCCTCCATGGGGTTGGTCGATCCCGTCATGTTTGGCTCCGATACAATGTTGTTACAGACTTGTGCGTAGGATCCGGTCACTGTACGAGATGCAATGAAGGGGAAATGAGGGGATTGTTGTGTGGTGGTACTGTAATAAATCTGTGGTTCCATGGGAAAGCACAATGTATCAAAATAATTGTTGTAGTTCCTAAGACAAGTCCTGTAGCGTCACCCTATTACTTGGAATAAGAAATACAACTGAAGGTTCTTTATCATCTCCTCCAAGAATCTTTATTTTTGGTCTATTAGTATCTTTCTTAACATATGTCCTTTATTATTGTTAGATTATTTCTCCATTTGTTTGGGCGTTTCGTTGCTCCGTTTTGAGCAAACGCCGCCGGAAGGAGGAAAAACAAATGAACCTCCGGCGGCGTTTGCTCCGTTTCCACCCGCCCCCCTTGAGAAACGCCCCCAAAAAGCTCCGTTTGGAGCAGCCACCTCCCCCCTCCGGTTCGAACACTCCGTTTCCACCCGCCGGATCGACCCGCCACCGCCGAACCAAATGAAGCCTATATAATTTCTTATGTATTTATTAGATGTAACACCTCTATATATAGAGGACTCTTTGGATGACAATGAATCAATCCATTATTCACGGTTAACATGGTATCAGAGGCGCGTGTGCCCTAAATCGCCCTCCCGCACTCGCTCGCTCGCCGCTCTTCCGCCGCTCGCCGCTCGACCGCTTGCTGCGCACCTCTCGACCGCCGTCGCGCGCCGCTCACCCCTCTCCGCAAGCCGCGCGCCACTCCGCCCTATCCGCACGCCGGACATCTCTCGGCGTTCGCTCCCGACCGCACGCCTCTCCGCTCGCCCTCCGTTCTTCCTTCTGGCGCCGGAATGATCGTGCAGTGAGTTTCTGCCTCTTCCGGCGTCATTCTCTTCCCGTAATGGCTTCTTTGTGGATGGATCCTTTCCTCCTCTCCGTCTATCTCTTGATGCCCTAATCCTTGGGCTGTTTCCCTCTCCGGATTTCTCTTCCGGTCTTTTTTCCTCTCCCTCAGGATTTCTATTCCTGAGCTATGGAGACTAATGGCGCAGATTCTCCCTCTCTCTCAACCGGCGTCACTTCGGCTCCTTCCGGTGTCTCTTCTATTACCTATCGTAGAACCACCGAACATACTACTTCTCAAATCACTACCATCCGCCTTGATGACGGCAATTACTTCTCGTGGTCCCGGTCTATCACCCTTGCTCTCAAAAGTCGGCTCCTCTATGGCTATGTCACGGGCCAAATGAAGGAACCGGATAGGGATTCCCCCGAATGGCAGTAGTGGGAGTCCGAGAATTCCTTGGTTATGTCTTAGCTTATCAACTCTATGCAGGAGTCCATTGCCCGCAACTATCTCTTCCTCGACAATGCTACTGATATTTGGCGTCGTGCTGAGGCTACTTACTCTCGCCGGGGCAATGCTGCCAAGATCTTTCAGTTGCGCCGCAGGATCAGCTTACTTCGGCAGGGTGACCGTTCTCCTTCTGTGTACTACTTGGAGTTCACATAACTTTATCAAGAGTATGATCATTTTGATTCTCTTGTCTTTGTAAGTCCCATTGATGAGGCAATGGTTCGTGCCCGGGATGACCGTAATCGCATATTTGAATTCCTTCATGGTTTATATCGTGGCTTTGACCAGATAAGCGTTCAGATCCTTGGCCGACCGCAGATACCTTCTCTTCCTGAGGTCTACAACATTGTACAACAAGAGTTTGATCGTCGTCAGACACTTCTCCCTGACTCTGTGCCGGAGGGCTCGGCTTTGGCTGCTACCACCACTCCCTCTCTTCTTGGTACTAGGCCATCCCGGGATTACAAGTTGAAGGGTTCAGATAAGGATCATCTCCTGTGTGACTATTGTGGCAAGAGTCGCCATACTCGGGATACCTGCTTCTAGCTTCATGGATTTCCTACTCCAAGAGGGGGTGCTCCACCTCGTGAAGGCTGTGGTTCTGGCCGCTTCTCAGGTCGACATGCTGCTCTGCCTCGTGCAGCCCATCTTGCTGATGCTCCTACAGATACCTCTCCTGGATGCTTTGGTACTGAGCCCATCTTGCTGATGCTCCTACAGATACCTCTCCTGGATGCTTTGGTACTGATCCTGCTGCTACCCCTGGTGGCTTTACTGCGGATGAAATGCTGGCTCTCCGACGCATGATGTAGGGAATGTCTACTGAGCCATCGTCCTCTTACGCTCATACAGGACTGCCAGGTGCCCACTCAGCTATTTCTTCATCTTCTACTCAATGGGTCATTGACTCTGGGGCTACGGATCATATGACCGGGTCATCCACAGGTTTTGTTTCCTATACCCCTCTGTCTGGGCGTGATAAGGTGAGTATTGTTGATGGTTCTCTTGCCCCTATTGCTGGCAAAGGTACCATCCCATACTCCTCTCTCACCCTGTCCTCGGTTCTTCATGTGCCCACCTTTACTCGTAATATTCTTTCAATCAGTCATTTAACTAACTCCATGCATTGTTCTGTGACATTCCTTCCCTCCTCTTGTGTCTTTTAGGACCTGACGACGGGGAAGGTGATTGGCTCTGGTAGTATGGTGGACGGTCTCTATGTTCTTGATCCTGGAACTGCTTCTCCTACCATGGCTCTTTATTCCAGCACTACCCATCATCTGTACCCCTGGCATTGTCTCCTGGGCCACCCTCCTATCTCTATTATGAAATTATTATTTTCTGCTATGTCTAATGCTGTTTTTGAGACTTTTGTCTGTGATGTCTGTAGTCTAAACAAACATCATCGTACTTCATTTAAGCATGCTTCGCTACCTAGTTCTATTCCTTTTGCGGTTATTCATAGTGATATATGGGGTCCTTGTCGTGTTCCTTCCATTTCTGGGTGTGCATGGTTTGTTACTTTTATTGATTGTTTCTCTCGTACTACCTGGCTGTACTTGATACATCGTAAAAGTGATGCATTCTCTGTTTTTCGGCGCTTTCATAGCATGGTTTCCTGTCAATTTCAATCTAAAATAAAAGTTCTTCGTAGTGACAATGGACGCGAATACATTGATTCGCAGTTTGAAAACTATCTTGCTGATCACGGCATCCTCCACCAGACTACATGTGCTTATTCTCCAGCCCAAAATGGTGTTGCCGAGCGGAAGAATCGCCACCTCCTGGAGGTTGATCGCTGTCTGTTATCCACCATGCATCTCCCAAAATTTTATTGGGGAGATGTTGTCCTGACTGCGGCATACCTTATCAATCGAATGCCAACGCGTGTCCTTGGGCATTCCACTCCCCTTCATACCCTCCGGGTGCGCCCTACACAACTTCCTCCTAATGTGTTTGGTTGTGTTTGCTTTGTTCACATCCACCAACCCCGCCCCTCTAAACTGGATCCTCGTGCTCTCAAGTGTGTCTTTATCGGTTACTCACTTACACAAAAAGGGTACAAGTGTTTTCATCCTCCTACCAGGAAAGTGTATGTCAGTATGGATGTCACATTCCGTGAATCCGAGTCCTACTACCCTATCACTGACTCTCCATCTTCAGGTGATTCTCCATCTTCGGGTGTTTCTCTGCCCGTTCCTCCACCATATCTCTCACTTCAGGGGGAGACTCCACCAGTTGAAGTGAGTCCTCCAATACCAGTGGAGGAGAGCTCCTCTCCTATACCTTCATCTTCCTCCATACCTTAACCCCCGATCCTGCAGGTATACACCCGGCATGTCATGCGGCCAAGCACACAAGCCCCCACCATGCTACCGGAACAGTCAGTGGATCTTGACTCAGGGCCTTCTGATCTTTCGATTGCCCTTAGAAAAGGTACCAGGTCTTGTACTCACCATCCCCTATCAAATTTTGTATCTTATGCTGCGCTTTCTACCCCCTACAAGTCTTTTGTCTCTTCCCTCTTTACTGTCTCTATACCTGCATCTTGGCAACAGGCTCTGGCAATCCCTGTGTGGCGAGAGGCGATGATTGAGGAAATGCAGGCTCTGGAAAAAAATCATACATGGGACTTGGTACCTCTCCCCAATGGCAAGAAACTTGTTGGGTGAAAATGGGTGTTCTCGGTGAAACAGAATCCACAAGGAATTATTGAAAGATGTAAGGCGAGATTGGTTGCAAGAGGTTATACTCAAACCCACGACATTGATTATTAGGAGACGTTTGCCCCGGTGGCCAAGATGAATACTATCCGGGTCTTACTTTCCGTTGCTGCTTGCAAACATTGGGACCTATTTCAGCTGGATGTGAAGAATGCCTTTCTCCACGGTGACTTGGAGGAGGAGGTTTATATGTCGATTCCCCCGGGTCTTGCTCCTGTTGGTTCTGTTGGCAAAGTGTAGACTGTTGCAGGCTCTCTATGGGTTGAAGCAGTCCCCAAGAGCATGGTTTGGCCGGTTCCACAAGGCCATGATGTCATTTGGATACTATCAGAGCAATGCTGACCACACATTGTTCATTAAACGTAGATTTTGAAAACTTACTGCTCTCATTGTGTATGTTGACGATATTGTCATAACTGGTAATGATATCGAAGAAATTCAGAGCTTGAAACAAAAGCTTGCTGGAGAGTTTGAGGTCAAGGACCTGGGAAAGCTCAGATATTTCTTGGGAATAGAAGTTGCCAGATCCAAGCGGGGGATCTTCATTTCTCAACAAAAGTATACGTTAGATCTCCTCGAGAAGATGGGAATGAGTGGATGCAGACCAGCCGACACTCCAATTGAAGCAAATCACCGTTTATCGCGTGATGATGGAGCGGACATCGAAGATGTCTCAGGGTTCCAAAGATTAGTGGGGAGGTTGATATATCTGTCCCATACTCGCCCAGATATTTCCTATGCAGTGAGTGTTGTGAGCCAGTACATGCATGCTCCCAAGACCCGACACATGGATGCTGCTCACAGAATTTTACGGTATCTCAAGTCTTCACCAGGAAGGGGTATCCTGTTTGCCCCAAACACCGGCCTAAAGGGTTAAGTCTACACTGATGCTGATTGGGCACAATCTGTTGATGATAGACGTTCAACTTCGGGATATTGTTCTCTCGTTGGAGGCAATCTTGTTACTTGGAGGAGCAAGAAGTAGCAAGTTGTGGCACGCTCTAGTGCTGAGGCCGAGTTCAGAGCTATGACTCAAGGGGTCTGTGAAGGCTTATGGCTTCGTGCCTTAATGCGTGATCTTGGTTTCAAAGAAGAAGGACCCATCCTTCTGTATTGTGACAACAAGTCGGCCATCAGCATCGCACACAACCCCGTTCAACACGACCGAACGAAACACATCGAGGTGGATCGACACTTCATCAAGGAGAATATTGAGTGAGGGATTGTGTGTACCCCCTTTGTGCCCTCCAACAGGCAGCTAGCGGATATTCTCACGAAAGGATTAAGTGGGAACACATTTGGCAAGATTGTGGACAAGTTGGGCATGATCAACATCACTTGCCCAACTTGAGGGGGAGTGTTAGATTATATAATTTCTTATGTATTTATTAGATGTAACACCTCTATATATAGAGGACTCTTTGGATGGCAATGAATCAATCCATTATTCACGGTTAACAATTATCTTTCTGCTAATGTTAAAAATGAAAAAGAGAATCTGCGCTGTTTCTTTATTGCAGCAGAATAGTTTCTATGTGTGGCTGTGCCATTAAGCAAGTAAATCACATCTACCCACACATTTTGGATGTTTCTTTTCATCCATGCTTTTTTGCTCTCATGATCATCTTTTTCAAATGAAATGAGGGATGATAGATCTGGTCTATTGCTTGAACTTATTAAGGAGCTTGCTCTTGCTCTTAATTTTTTTTTTCATTTTTTGCATCTTATGGTGAAGGGAATACCAAAATGATAAGATCTGTCTCTGGTCCCATTACCAAGTTAATCGATGAAAACTATCTGGTATAACAAAAACTAGGTTTGAAAACGGCATTTTTTATACTTTTACTTGTCAAGTTACATGAACTTGATATTCGTAGATACCCTAATATAAACTGCAATGCAACATCTGGGATCTTGATTGTCTATCATATTTCAAATTTTAATTACTCTTTAATGTGGTGTAGCAACTGCTGCAAAAGTTAAACATTTCATCTTGGTTACATCATTGGGTACACACAAGATTGGATTTCCTGCTTCTCTTCTCAAGTAAGTCAGGGTAGTTGTGGAAGCCAAAGATTTTCATTTTGTTTCATTTTCTGCCATCAGTGGCAATAAATAAGCCAACTCATGTAGACATGTCAGTTCTTCATAAGCTTGTAATCAGATGAAATTAGTCCCCTTAATTAGGCAATGGCCTTGGACTCATCTCCGTGTTACTTAATACCTCAACTAATGATTTCCATTTTAACGGTGGTTCTGATGAACATACATAACTTAAATATTAATGTTTGGCCCCACTTTCTATACTCTTAAAGTCTTAATGCAAAATATGTATGAACATATATACTTCAGACTAGAGTCTACACCATACTTCAAATTTCATATAGGATGTTTTTAAAAAAATATATTTTATTATTTTAATAGCTTACTGAATATTTAGCATAGAACAATTTACAAAAAATGAGAATTCCTAAAGCAGATCTCAAATAGTTTTAGAAGGTTAATTATGGTGACAATTTATAATTCTAAGTGAATTCTTGCGCTTTATTCCAGACAAACTTATGGTATTTGTCTTCTTTTACTAATTATTGGTTGAAGCTTGTTTTGGGGGGTTCTGATATGGAAGAGAAAGGCGGAAGAACATCTTATTGCTAGTGGCATTCCTTACACAGTAAGCGCAAGCATCTGCCAAAACAAGTGTTACAATTGAATTTTCTACTTAGCATTAAAGCTTTATTTTTATTTATTTGTTTTCTTACCTCTGCCAAAAATGTAATCTTCACCTTAATGATGAAACACAGATAGTCAGACCGGGAGGAATGGAGCGGCCTACAGACTCTTTCAAGGAAACACATAACCTTGTGCTTGCAAATGAAGATACTTACTCTGGTGGCTTGGTCTCGAACCTGCAAGTATTCATCTCTTTTTCATACTATAGTAGAAGATTTTAACATAAGTGAACAAACCTGGCTTAATTAGAAAACAACAAAGTTTTAGTGTTTTAAGAGGAATTTAGATCTTATATAAAAACAAAGTTACATAACTAAGATACTAAATCGTAGCAGTTGAAAGAATGGTTCAAAGCGTATGAATAATACCTCAAAAAACTTAGATTCTGAAGTTACAGGGATATGAAGTTACATCAACTAAACAAAGTGCTTATATGCAGGAACGGTGTGATTTATGCACACCAGAGTCGGGAATTTTTGAATGTGAGCTTGCGAGAGATGTATGGATGGGAGACTAGTAGAAGATTTATATTGGGATACGAGGGAGGAGTAGAGATATTGGTGTTAGGAATGGAGGAAGTAGCCATGGTCAGAGTAAGGAGATGAGAAAGAGGCGTGGTGGCTGTGAGGGTTAAGTAGAGTAAATTGAGGAAGAGGGAGACTGTGAGAAGGTAGCAGGGGAATGAAACAAAGGAAGAGATATGGTCTGCATTCAAAAATTGTACTAGTTTTTGGTGGCTGGTGATAGTGATGTTGGGCACTGCAAGGGAGGTTTATGAGGAAGAATATGGGTTCTGTTTTTTGTTTTGTATTTTCAGTCAGGAAGTGGTTTTGGAGTTGAATTATTTAAGACTGCTGGGGCTAGGGTGTTTGGTGGGAGGGCCTTCGTGTTTTGGTTTGGTGTGAAAGAGGCAAGGAGAAGCAGAGCTTTGACTTGAAGATCATCCGTGCTTAGAGAGTAGAGAGTGGGGGAGCCGTGAGCCTATTTGTTCTAATACCAAGTTGAAGTTAGTAATTTTTTTGTATGTCATTGTCTCATTGATTACCAATGTGGTGTTTATGTAGATCGTAAGGTAAGATACTTTTGGGAAACAATCGATTATAAGATTCTGTACTTCGGTGGAGTTCTACTACTACAACATTTTCGAATTTCAGGATTTGAAGGATCTCTATATTTGGTTTAATACCAAGGAACTAAAATTTTCAAACAAGAAACCACTTTTCCAAGTAGCTTGAAATGTTATAATTGTTATGCACAGGTCGCAGAACTCATTGCAGTCATCGTAAGAAATACAAAACTCTCTGTCTATAAGGTTATCGAAGTAATAGCAGAGACAACTGCACCACATAAGCCAATCAAAGAGCTTCTTAGCAAGATTCGTGCACAAAAGGTCAGTGCTCAAAATTTGTTTCGAAGAATTTAAAGGAAATGCAGCAAAAATATTGTCTACAGAGATCACTTTGAGATATTAGTTACTGTAAATTTATTTGCTAAAGTATGGTTTTGCTGCTCATGTGCAAAGCATGGTTTTTCTGTTCATCTGCACATTCAATGACAAAGATAAATAGAATGTTCAACATGTTGCCGATTGATGGGAGCACAATCTTTCCATTTCTTGCTATTCTTTGCGTATCTTTCTTCAAAATATATTCTAATGCGCTTATATTTTCGCAAATTTGCTACTTTTTCAGGAGATTCCAGATGAAAATGGTGCTGGTAGTAAGCCTTCTATACAATCAGAACCAACTCTTTTTGGAGATGAGACATTCAGCAGAAAAAAAACGCCAAAGACAAGACCATTATCTCCATATTCTATGTGAGTCCTTTAATAAAATGACTGAACACAACAAAGAATCCTTTATAAGATTTTAGAGCTTAATGGTGAGATTGGCTTTGCAGGTATGATGATTTTAAGCCTCCGGCATCTCCAACTCCCACCCCAAGCGTAACTCGATTCAGCTCAATGGCTACAGGACGCATTAAAGCGGAACAGAAGCTCGAATCTATCATATCTCCGGTGCCTGGACATGAAAAAACGGAGACGGAAACGGCGCAGACGTCTTCTAACCACTTGACCGTTATCTCCTTATATAGCTTAGATTATCTGATGATTATAATTTGAAATTTCCTTTGAAATTGAAGTATCGGGAACCATCTGATGCAGGTTTCCTTTGTTCTATCTGAAACTTTAGGTATTCAGAGAAAAGAGAGTCTCATTTGGGAAATACAATAGTACGGGTATATAACCCTAAACCCTACAACTAAAAACATGAAAGACTAAAATAACCCTACATAAATATAATAATGACAAATATACTATGCAAATATCCCCCCTCAAACTCACGATGCTACAACAATAAGCATTGAGAGTTTGTCCGCTAAGAAGTGGAAGCGTGAAGTGGAGGAGCCTTCGTGAACAAATTGACAATCTGAAGAGAAGAGGGAACATATGGCAATGCGATCGTGCCAAACTGTAAATGATGGCGAGTGACATGTAAATCAAAGTCAATATGCTTCGTTCGCTCATGAAAGACCGAGTTACGAGCAATCTGGACGACACTCTGTTTATCACAGTATAACGACATAGAATGATGAAGAGTGACACCCAGATCAGCAATTAACCAATGTAACCAAATAATCTCACATGTAGTTGTGGCCATAGCGTGATACTCAACTTCAGTGGAAGAGAGAGAAATGACATCTTGCTTCTTGCTTTTCCAAGAGATGAGTGAAACTCCAAGGAAAACACAGAATCTAGTGATAAATTTATGGCTCGTAGGATCACCAGTCTAATCAGCATTAGAGTAGGCGAGCGACTTTAACAAAGATGAGGAAGGAAACAACAGACTCTGAAACTAAGTACAACGAAGATACCTGAGAATGCGAAGAGCAACAACCCAATGAATTGTGGTTGGAGTAGTGACAAACTAACTGACAAGATGAACATTTGCAATGTTGAGACGAGTAACTGTGAGATAAACCAAGCTCCTTATCACCATGCGGTATAGACTAGGATCGAGCAGAGGAGACCCATTAAGAGGAGACCCATTAAATGGAGAGTAGAGAGCATTGGTTTCAAGAGGAGTATCAACAATTCTGTTGTCAATGAGACGAGCGCGCTCAAAAAGATCTGCTACATACTTTGACTAAGATAGAAGGTATCCCTTTGGAGAGGAAGCCAACTCTATGCCTAGAAAGTAACGCAATGAACCCAGATCTTTCATAGCAAAGCATCGAGCCAAGTTAGACTTCAATGATTCAATCCCATCATAATCATCATCGGTAGTAATCATATCATCAACATACAAGGATGATGACTAGTTTTAGTCATCGTTTTTGGCGTAATTTAGTAGCCTAAATATCCAAGTTTATTTATATTTCATGCTTGTTATTTCATGTTTTAATGTCTTTTCATAAAGTATAAATTCCTAGTTTAATTATTTGTGTTATGCATTTTTATGTTTAATTTTATGATGTTTATGTTCTATGTTTAACTTGTGTTTTATTTTAAATATAAATATAAATATTTATATACTATGTTATGTTTGTTAAGTTTAGTTTAACCAATATTATGTTATGTTATGTTATTATAATCTATGATATGTTATGTTTTATTTTCATTAATGTTATGTTATAAACAATTAACTAATGTTTGTTTTATCTTTTTGCTTGTAGGTTCAAGCTCCTCCTCTTGGCCACCTTTAATACAAGAGCAGCCGGCCACCCATGGTGCAGCCCGGCCCTTCATTGGAGCAGCCCAACACATGCAAACCGATCCTCCAAGATGTACTCCATGAAGAACCCGAGCCCCTTCAACATGGTGTAGCCCTCATGCCTACATGCAGCCCACCATGCAGCTCGGCCACATTAAAAGCAGCCCATTGAAGCCCAAGAAGGCCCCCTCATGTCAAACCCGACCACATGCATGCAATTCTTCATGCATGTGGTCGGCCACCTCTCTCTCTCCCTTTATTGTTTTCTTTTCCTTCTTTATTCCACATTCATTTCCCCCTTTCCTATTTTATATTTTCTTTTCATTTTCATTTAATATAATTCATGCATGTGGCCGGCTCCCCTCTTCCTCCCCTCTTTCCTATTTTATTTCTTTCTCCCCTCTTTTATTCTCATTCACCCCCCTTCTCCCTCTTTCATCCTTAATTAAATCCCATCCATTCCCCCTTGATTATTTATTTTATTTCTTTTTATTTTCCAAAATGACATGCATGCATGTAGCCTCATTCTCTCTCCCCTTCATTGAATGAAATGCATGAATCTTCCTTAGCATGGCCGGCCACCCTATTGTCTTCCTCCCTCTTCATTGCCATCTAGAACATTCCTCCCTCTCCTATATAAAGGACCCCTTGCCTCTTGTTTATGTTAAGTAGTTTTTTGTGTAAAGTAGTTTTAGTGAAGTTTTTATATGTAGTTTCTTTTTAGTGAAACATATGAAGGAGTTCTTGTTAGAGAATTTTATTTCAAGTAGATTAGTGTTTCATGCTTTATGTTTTATTTTGTTAAAGTAATGTTATAATGCCCATTTTATTTTTCCATGTACCTCTCTTTTATTATGTAATGAAATCTTTTTCTTTTTCTCATTTCCTTCTCAATCATGTCAAGCTAATTTTATTTTGTGCCCGATCGCGACGATCTTTGCGATGAAATGACGCATTCTTAATTTTATGTTTGGATTTGTATTTTTCTATTTTTGGTTCTTCCTTGATCTATTTTGTGTCGACTCCGTATTCCAGTATACGGTAGTAGGCATTTGATCTCAATTCATAGAAGTCGAGAGACTCATTGATTTGAAAGATCACTCAAGGAAGGAAGGAGCTTAACGCACCCCTAGAGATAGGATGACGTAAATCCTCCGGATTGGAGTCAAATCCAATAGTGTGGGTCACTTCGATAATGCGACTTTAGGTCATTTTGACTTGTAAAGAGATTTCGGTCAAAACGTCTACAAGTTAGGGGATTTAATGCTCTAGCGAGATTATTTTCTAATATCGGATCCGTCACGGTTTTTATAGAATTGCAAATGCTAAACTAATTTATTTCGTTATTTTATTTCAAAGTGAATCGTCGATCGAGCACTCTTTTCGTAATATTTTATTTCTCTTTCAATTAAGTTTAGTTTATTTTAATTTTAAAACTCATTAATCGTTCAGTAGGATAATAGATTCGTTGTGAGTAATAGTACTTGCCTGCCCCGAGTTTTTATACGACCTTGATTTATTTATATCACTATACTATAAAACGATATGTACACTTGCCTATTTGGATTGTAGTCCGTGAGATGATTTTTACGCATCAAGTTTTTGGCGCCGTTGCCGGGGACAATTTTGACAATATTACGAAAGCATCGAATTTATTACTTCTACTAAAAAAAATTATTATCATTATTATTATTATTATATATTATAATCAACCCACATCATCTAATTTCTACCCAACCTAAAATCTCTCGAAAAGGGTAAGGGGCTTTAAGCGCCACCATTTTACCTAGTACCTTGCGAACCCTTCACCGGGTAGCCCTTGGGAAGTTCGGGAGCCAATCCATTAAAAAAAAATCTATTTTCAAAAAAATATACATATCTAAAAAAACAAATAAAAAAAAAATTATTAATTTTTCTTTCTCTTTTTGGTAACAGTTTTTTTATGGCATCGTCATATTTTTGCGCTTTTTGCGGGTCGCCCGACCACTTTTATTCTGAATGTCTTTCGGGAACCCCTCCCTTTTTTGATTTTAATTTTTTTGGGGAAGGTCAAAATGACCAATTTGACCCTTACTCCAATTTTTATTCAACTTGGGAGATGGGGAACCCGTCTTATTTTCCTTATGATTTTGCCCCGCAAAGCGCCGCGCCTCCAAATTTTAATTTTAATTCTATCGATAATGGGTATCTTGAATTGCAAACTTCTATTGATAATATTAATTCACATTTCAAGATCATTATGGATTATCTTTCTCGTGAGTCCGCATCTTTTTCTTTGTCTTCTCCGTCTCCTCCAATTTCTTCATGTAATGAGTCACCAGATATCCCGGCTTGTCTTATTTCTCTCGAGGAGGATAACTATTCAGATATCCCGGATTATTTCCTTCCTCCTTTGGAAGACACCCCTATGGATATTCCGGTGTGCTTCTTACCCGTTGAGGATGACGTGACGTCTCCTATTCCTCCTTCTGAAGATGTTTGTGATTTCATTATGTTTTCAAATTTAACTATTCCAAATTTTTCTATTTTTAGTGAACCTTTTTCTTCTTCTTCTTTTCTTTTAGATGATTCTCTTTTAGTTCTCTCTACCCCTTCTTCTCCCGAAATTTCACAAGACTCTTCTTCTCCTTGTGAAAATTCCTTTGATGAAAATTTTTTTTCTGCTTCTTTTATTCCTCTTTCTATTTCTTCTTCTTTTTATTCTTCTTCTTTTGACGACCCATTCTTTCCCATTTTTCATACGGCGGAGTTCTTCTATAACTCCGTATGTTCTTTTTTGGGCGTTATTCTCTTGAAGTTTTCACCGCATGTTGGTGCGATTCTTCAATTTTTCTTTTTTTTTGATTTACTCTCTTAAGCGCATACTTAGAGAGTTACCTCTTCACTTTAGTTTTTATTTTCCCTTTAGCTAACAAATAACGTCGGGCTCAAACGACGTTAAACAAAGAACGCTCTTGGGAGGCACCCATTGCTTATCATTTTTTCTTTTTCTTTTTCTTTTTGTTTTGTTTTGCAGGAATAAAACTCCCGACGGTTCGTTTGGCTCCATCATTTCCTCTCTTTCTTAGGCCTGAGCCGGTGTCCAGCTCAAGCATGGGAGAGCGACATCTGCATTCAGCCTTACGAATCCGGGGAAGTCATTTTCTTTTTTATTTACTTTATTGCATCCCCCCTCCCCTTTCTTCTTCCTTTTTCTTTCTTATTTTTTATTTTTCATTGAGGACAATGCAAAATTCAAGCATGGGGGAGGGTTTAGTTGTTTTATTTCTTTCTTTTCAAAAAAAAAAAACTGTTTTAAATTTCTACAAAAAAAACAAAAAAGTTTAGTTATAGTTTATTTAAGCTTCTTTAGTTCTGCTTTTATTTAGCCTTATCAAAAACCCAAAAAATTAGAAAAATCAAAAATTCCAAAAAAAGATCATATTTCAAAACCCAAAAAAAAATGAAAAATGTCAAAAAATCAAAAAAATATAAAAAACCATCATGCTTAGCTTTTTGTTATTTTCAGAAATTTAGTTTGAGTTTGTTTATAAGCATTTTATTTTATTTGCTAATCTTTTATTTCATCATATTTAGTTAAATTTAATATTTAGTGATTTAGTTTTAAGGATAATCTTATGGTTTTAATTTGCTTAGAGTAATTTATTTAGCACTTTGTCTCTTTTATTTTAAATAGTTTCAATTTTGTAGTAATTTTGCTTAACAATTTTAGATTATAATGATTATTACCTCATGCTTTTAGATTCTTAGGAAATCTCAATCTACTAGTAGTTGCTCTCTAGTATTTTAGTTTATTTTCTAAAATCTTGTTTAACCCCTTATCCTTACCCAATTCTCTTTTCTTTCTTTTATTGTTAGATCATATGTCATGGGAATAAGGAGATGTTAGTTCCTTATTCTCTGGTACACATATGCAATCCAAAAATGAAGAGAGGAATTAAAAGTTCATATATGTCGTGGGAAGTGATAGGATGTTAGTCTATCATTTTCTGGTATTACATATATATTTTATTAAAAAAAATTATGTGGGGTGTGAAGAAAAAAAATATAATGATGATCACCTCCAATCAAAGACCTCTTCATGTTAATTTCCTCCCTAAACCCCTTAGCCAATATTATTGTCTTAGTCTTTAAATTAAAATATTGGGAGAGCATAAGTAGTAGGTTGCAATTTTTCCTTAAGTTTCTTTTAAGTTATGGTTTTTATAATTTCAATCTAATCTTGTTTGCACTTTACTCAATTTTGAGTGCTAGTTAATTTATTAGAAAATTTTTGGCTAAATATTTCTCTCTTTTCACTTTAATTTCATAATTTAGGACTTAATTCATAAATCCCTAAATTTTATTTTTGGCTAGATGTTGATGTAAATAAATTTTTAGTTGAATTGCAAATTTTATAATGTCTTATAAATATTTCTCTTAATTTTGCTCTGGAATAGAAAAAGCCTAAGCATGGGGGAATTTGATGACTAGTTTTAGTCATCGTTTTTGGGGTAATTTAGTAGCCTAAATATCTAAGTTTATTTATATTTCATGCTTGTTATTTCATGTTTTAATGTCTTTTCATAAAGTATAAATTCCTAGTTTAATTATTTGTGTTATGCATTTTTATGTTTAATTTTATGATGTTTATGTTCTATGTTTAACTTGTGTTTTATTTTAAATATAAATATAAATATTTATATACTATGTTATGTTTGTTAAGTTTAGTTTAACCAATATTATGTTATGTTATGTTATTATAATCTATGATATGTTATGTTTTATTTTCATTAATGTTATGTTATAAACAATTAACTAATGTTTGTTTTATCTTTTTGCTTGTAGGTTCAAGCTCCTCCTCTCGGCCACCTTTAATACAAGAGCAGCCAGCCACCCATGGTGCAACCCGGCCCTTCATTGGAGCAGCCCAACACATGCAAACCGATCCTCCAAGATGTACTCCATGAAGAACCCGAGCCCCTTCAACATGGTGCAGCCCTCATGCCTACATTCAACCCACCATGCAGCTCGACCACATTAAAAGCAGCCCATTGAAGCCCAAGAAGGCCCCCTCAAGTCAAACCCGACCACATGCATGCAATTCTTCATGCATGTGTCCGACCACCTCTCTCTCTCCCTTTATTGTTTTCTTTTCCTTCTTTATTCCACATTCATTCCCCCCTTTCCTATTTTATATTTTCTTTTCATTTTCATTTAATATAATTCATGCATGTGGCCGGCTCCCCTCTTCCTCCCCTCTTTCCTCTTTATTTCTTTCTCCCCTCTTTTATTATCATTCACCCCCCTTCTCCCTCTTTCATCCTTAATTAAATCCCATCCATTCCCCCTTGATTATTTATTTTATTCCCTTTTATTTTCCAAAATGACATGCATGCATGTAGCCTCATTCTCTCTCCCCTTCATTGAATGAAATGCATGAATCTTCCTTAGCATGGCCGACCACCCTATTGTCTTCCTCCCTCTTCATTGCCATCTAGAACATTCCTCCCTCTCCTATATAAAGGACCCCTTGCCTCTTGTTTATGTTAAGTAGTTTTTTGTGTAAAGTAGTTTTTAGTGAAGTTTTTATATGTAGTTTCTTTTTAGTGAAACATATGAAGGAGTTCTTGTTAGAGAATTTTATTTCAAGTAGATTAGTGTTTCATGCTTTATGTTTTATTTTGTTAAAGTAATGTTATAATGCCCATTTTTATTTTTCCATGTACCTCTCTTTTATTATGCAATGAAATCTTTTTCTTTTTCTCCTTTTCTCATTTCCTTCTCAATCATGTCAAGCTAATTTTATTTTGTGCCCGATCGCGACGATCTTTGCGATGAAATGACGCATTCTTAATTTTATGTTTGGATTTGTATTTTTCTATTTTTGATTCTTCCTTGATCTATTTTGTGTCGACTCCGTATTCCAGTATACGGTAGTAGGCATTTGATCTCAATTCATAGAAGTCGAGAGACTCATTGATTTGAAAGATCACTCAAGGAAGAAAGGAGTTGAACGCACCCCTAGAGATAGGATGACGTAAATCCTCCGGATTGGAGTCAAATCCAATAGTGCGGGTCACTTCGATAATGCGACTTTAGGCCATTTTGACTTGTAAAGAGATTTCGGTCAAAACGTTTACAAGTTAGGGGATTTAATGCTCTAGCGAGATTATTTCCTAATATCGGATCCGTCACGGTCTTAATAAAATTGCAAATGCTAAACTAATTTATTTCGTTATTTTATTTCAAAGTGAATCGTCGATCGAGCACTCTTTTCGTAATATTTTATTTCTCTTTCAATTAAGTTTAGTTTATTCTAATTTTAAAACTCATTAATCGTTCGGTAGGATAATAGAGTCGTTGTGAGTAATAATACTTGCCTGCCCCGAGTTTTTATACGACCTTGATTTATTTATATCACTATACTATAAAACGATAGGTACACTTGCCTATTCAGATTGTAGTCCGTGAGACGATTTTTACGCATCAAAGGACAGAAGGATACGACTTGTACTTGCACGCTTGATAAACAAAGCAGAATGATGCTGACTAGGAAGAAAACCAAGAGATGTGATCACAGTGGAGAACTTCTCAAACCAAGCTCGGGGAGCTTGTTTGAGACCATAGAGAGCTTTGCGCAACTTGCACACATGATCGGGCTGATGCGCAACACCCGGAGGGGGTGTCATGTAGACCTCTTCGTCAAGATCACCATACAAGAAAACATTCTTCACATCCATCTGAGATATCTTCCACCGATGAACGGAAGCCACGACGATCAGAGTGTGGATGGCCGTCATCTTCGCAACTGGCGCAAAAGTATCTTCATAATCCATACCATACTCCTATGAATAGCCTTTAGCAACAAAACAGACCTTGTGCTGCTCCACGGGCCCATCAGATTTGGTCTTGATCTTATAGACCCAACAAGAGCCAATGGCTCGCTTCCCTTACGACAATAGTACGAAGTCCCAAGTGTGAGTCTGATGTAGATCAGTAAGTTCCTCAGCCATAGCAATCTGCCAAAGAGGTCAACAACAACCTCTCTATAGGACAAAGACTCAGATAAAGAGTGAAGAGACATTAGAATGAAAACAAAAGAGGTAGGATGAGTGGACTGACGCAGAGGAGGATGATTCACAATATCAAGTGATGGATGAGCATGCGTAGTAGGGGAGCTCGACCAATAAATTGGCTAGCGCTGCGCGATAACAACATACCTCAGCGCGATACACTAGGCGTTGAGTCACCTTACCTCACTCAACGCTCTCGACGCTTGACTCTACCGCCACGCGGTATCAGCCTACCGTTACGTGGTAACCTCTTTTCCTGCCTACAAAAATTTGGGGTGTAACAAATCTCCCCCACTTAAATAATTTTGTCCCAAAATTACATATTGCAGGAAAAAGAAAGAGTATCAATACTACGAAAGTATACATCAAACGAAAAGCTCGGGGAACTCCGCCTTCAAAGTTTGCTCCCGCTCCCACGTTAGCTCCTCTCGGGCACAGTTGTCCCAACGGACCTTGACCATTCTGATAGACTTATTCCGAAGTTGCTTGATTTTCGAGTCTTCAATACATATGGGCTTGACCTTCATTGTCAACCCACCATCAATTGGTATCTGATCCACCGCAACTACCTGCGTAGGCTCTTGCACTGCCTTCTGTAATACAGATATGTGGAATACGTCATGTATACCAATAAGCCTTGTTGGAAGCTTCAAACGATAAGCGGCTTCACCATCGAGCTCAAAAACCTCAAACGGCCCAAGGTGTCTCGGACTTAGCTTTTCAGCCGTCGAATCCTTGACACACAATTGAACGGTTTGATCTTCAGGTAAACCCAATCGCCCATGGCAAACTCAACATTTTTGTGCTTGGCATTGTAATATTTAGCCTGTATAACTTGCGCTATCAACAACCGCTCCCTGATTGTCCGAACAATAAAAGTCACCTCCTCAATATCCTTCCGCTTATACAACTTTGGCTCGCCCGTCTCCAACCACGATAACGGAGTACGATACTTTCTATCATATAGGGTCTCGAAGGGCGCCATTTGAATACTTGCCTGGTAGCTATTGTTGTAAGCGAAATCGATCATATACAAATGATCTTCCTACTTTTTTCCGAAATCTAAAGCACACATACGAAGCATGTCCTCCATCGTCCTGTTTACCCTTTTGGTCTGACCATCCATCTGCGGATGAAAGGCCGTACTGAGTTTGGTTTGGTACCCAATAGTTGATATACTAGCCTCCAGTCATTAGATGTGAAACACCCATCTCGGTCACTCACGATGCTACGTGGCACAACATGCAGTCACACAATATTATCCACATATAATTTTGCCAGTTTCTCCGCCGAATCGTCCTTCCTATTCGTGATGAAGTGTGACACTTTAGTCAAACGATCAACGATCACCCAGATGACGTCATTTCCCTTCTGCGATTTCGGCAAACCATGCACGAAATCCATGAATATATCGTCGAACTTCCATTCCGGTATGGGCAAAGACTTCAAAAATCCACCGGGCTTCTGACATTCGGACTTCACCAAGGCACAATTTTTACATTTTGCTACATATAGTGCTATGTACTTCTTCAGTCCTGGCTACCAGAATAATTTTTTCATGTCTTTATACATCTTCGTGCTCCCTGGGTGAATCGTGTACTTGGTTTAATGAGCCTCGTACATTAATTCTTCCCGTATTTTACCCATCTTTGGGACGCACACACGATTGTCTTTCCACAACAGCCTATTACCAACCTTAAACTGGGCATTTGTCCCTTCCAAAGACTCAACCATGTAGTGTTTCATGCTGTCGTCAAAATCTAAAGCCTGCCGAATCCGGTCGGCGAGGTCATACTGTACCTCTATCCAATGCCAACATGCTTCAACACTAGACCTCCTATCAACACAAGAGATCTCTAAGACCTCCAAGTCTCGAATGAGACGTTCGTCATGCATCAATAACCAATTGGCCTGCGCGGGAGCTCTGCGACTTAACGCATCCGCAACCGCACTACCTTTGCCAGGGACATAATGTATCTTGAAGGTGTAGTCCCCAAGGAACTCCATCCACCTTCGCTAACACATATTTAGGTCATTCTGATCCAACAAATACTTCAAGCTCTTATGATCTGTATAAATGTCGACCTTCACGCTGTACAAGTAGTGCAACCGTTGGTCAATGTCCATGACTTGGAGTTGCTCCTCAAAGTCTCCAAAACAATACGCAAATGCTTCGAATGATCAAACTAAGACTGGGAGCACACCAGGATATCATTGATGAACACTATCACGAACCGATCCAAATACTCCTTGAACGTCCTGTTCATTAAGTCCATAAACACGGATGGCGCATTAGTCAGCCCGAAAGGCATGTCAGTGAACTCATAATACCCATATCACGTACTGAACGTCGTCTTAGGAATATCACTTTCCCTGATTCTCATATGAAAATATCCAGATTTTAAGTTTAGCTTCAAATACATAGTCGACCCAACTAGCTAGTCGAAAAGATCATCGATCCTCAGAATCGGGTACTTGTTCTTCTCTATTAGTTTATTCAATTCCCAATAATCGATACACAGCCGCAGACTTCCGTCCTTCTTCTTCTTCATGAAGAGAACTGGGGCACTCCAAGGTGATGAACTTGGACGCACAAACCCCTGCTCTAACAATTCTTGAAGTTGCGCCTTCAATTTTTCCATCTCTCTAGGTGCTAAGCGGTAAGGAGACCACCACACTGGTTTGGCACCTGGCACCTACTCGATGATGAAATCTATCATTCTCCCAGGTGGAATCTCATGGAGATCCTTAGGGAGTACCCACAAACTTAGTCTCACGCTCGGTGTTCTGTCCCAGTGTGACTCCCTCGAGTTATGCATGCTTCTTCGAGAGTCAATCTATGCCTAAGGTCAAGCTTCAGATGAATCTTAAACAACATCTTGACTTCCTTTTCGTACCGTAAGATGCAATCCATTTGGTATGTATATAAATAACCAATTTGACCTTCGACACAATGGAAGGCACTGCGATGAACAACTTGAAAACCTTAGATATAAAGACGTGAGAGGCCTTGTAATGAAGAGTGCTCTCACAATCGAGAGTAGAACAAGGCCTACTCTAAGCAAGTCATATACCAGCAACGAATCAGGCCACATGTATATAAAGCAATTTAGAAGCCATAAACCAAACCATACCTGTCACCTCATTACTTTGCTTATGACCTCTTGCCTTTTCCTTTATCTTCAGAAGCCCACTCGAATAGTCACGGGCTATATGACCCGGCTTACCACAAGAATAACATAGAATTGCGTCTCGCCCAATGGTTGCTCTAGATCCTGCCTCCTTTGCCTTTGGGGTACCACTCCGACATTCTTTGGCAATATGTCCTATCTTGCCACATGTACAACAAGTAAGTGGAACTCGCCCTGCAACTGCTCCTGACTTAACTTTCTTTATCCTCGGGGCACCACTATGACAATTTCAGGCAAAGTGTCTTAACTTGCCACAAGTATAGCAAACACATGGAACTTGACTAGTAGATGTTCTAGACCTCTTATGCCACCTCCTACGGTAATCAGACTTTGTAAAGCCTGCAGGTTTTGGTACCCTGCACACTGGCGTCTGGTGGACTTTTGCCAAATCTGCTTCCAAAGATCTAGCTGACTCCACCAATGCTCGGAATCCAAATAACTTTGGTCCCACCAATAGAAGTCATAAATCATCACGTAGACCGTTATAAAATCTATTGACCATAGTCTACTCGCCCTCCAACTCAAACCCTGTATAGCGCCTTATCATGACAAAAGCATGTAAATACTCATCAACTGAGTGCACTCCCTATACTAGATGCATGTTCAATTGCTGATCTGAGGCTCTTCTTAATGCAGTTTGCTCCATAGTGCCAATCGGCATTGACGCCACCCCAGGGACAGGGGGACGTACATGCCTCATATGATGGGAATTGATCATTGCGAACACTGTTTCAGCTATCAGTCTTATGGTTTCAGCTGAAGGAGGGTTCGCATGCACGTCAATTGGTGCACTTCTCTACGCAGAGTGCAGACATTGTGACTGCCCTGCACCACTCCTAGTCACCTATAATCGTGAAACACTCAATTAGGTGATAAATAATTTCCAAAAAACAATCGTAGGAACACGCAGGTTCCTCAAACATGTGTATTTTCATTCCTAAGTGGACATTCACGGGTTCTTTTATGTTATAATGGTAACACACATACATGTGCTCACCATCCCTTAAAAGAATTCGACCACGAATTCCAATAAGGAAGACCGACATCAGAGTCTGATACCAACTTTGTAACATCCTTGTTCATCACATAACATATAACAGAAGGTCCGGTCGGGGCCTGATGCCATATACTACGGACAGTCAAAGAAGTTACTAATTGAAATCATAATCCAAACAAGCGCATCCTATTACAGAGTGCTTTCTAGCGGAAGTAACTTTAAAGGTTTACAAGAACCCAACCAACTGAATGTCCACTAACATAAAAGTAGGAATTAATAAAAAATACACAAATAGTCTTGGCCTTAAGGCTTTATATTGTTCAACTCAAATTAAAATATCTTGCATACATCGGCACGCAGGCCGGCCACACATGAAAAATAAAATAAGCAGATAATTCGCTTTGGCCTTCAAGGGTCAGCTTAACAATCCTGGGCTCCAGCGCGCTATATCCCTCTTGGCTCGGCTGCACCTGTAAGACCCTCCCTTTTTTTTTCTTTTTCGACAACGGGGTCTTAGCCCAGAACTGCCGCTTTGCGGTGGCACCGACTCATGGGAAGGCCGCCACTACAAAGCGCCAATTCTGCCGGCCCTTTTCGATCACAAGAGAGAGAAGCAATTATACATAAATGTAAACAAGTCCACAGAAACATGTAAATAAAAGTGAAATCACATCCAGTCCATCAGTAGATATAACAGGAAATAGATAATAGAAGTACTGCAAGATACGGTTTAGATGAAATATAGATAAACGGGCTCGAGCCCGGTACATCAGAGTCCTCACTACAAATCACTCATCGCAGAACTATAAGAGTACTAATCACTCACGGAGCTGGTCGCAGGTGCACCGGTGCTAGACTGACCCACCTCCATGCGCACCGTACTCCGCTGGTGCCGGTCCCTGGACTGCTGGTCCCTGTCTCCCATCCGGAGCTCCTGTAATGTTGTGGTTCGAAAACTATTAGTCATAAAGACTAAGCCTTATCATCCCCTACCCCTCCCCCACGGCTCCTAGGCACCGAGCGGAGAGGAGGAAAGGGAAGCTACAAAGGTGGATAATAATCAAGCAGATGACAGGGGAGTTATTCTAACAACTATTTAGAACAAAGTACAAATAGCAATTCTATGGTAGTAAGTGGTAAAGAAGAGAAGTAGTAAGTAGTAATTGTATAAAAAGGGCAGCTAGAGAACAGTAAGTAAACAAGTAAGTAAGTAAGTAGGTAACCTTAACTTATATGAATACCCATATAAACTTATAAGTTAAGGGGTCTTCTGCAAGGCTCCCATCGTATAAAAAGTCTCATACCGATTTATACGTTGGGGTGTCAGTTGTATGCAAATATGAGTGTAGTGATATGATATGCCATGATTCATGCAAGTGCAACTCACGCACACGACTCTATGCGCACAGACCTTTAGTTCCCCTGTTCGGGCAGCTAGCTTCACTCCCAGGAACCTCCGTAGTGGCAAACGGAGATAGTGGGTCGGGCCCCCCACTCCTAGGCGGGTATCCACACTACCGGGCCTAGCCCTTCCGTACGCCCCTAGAAGGACACAACCTAGAGTATCCGCGTACTGTTGCTGGCTATATCCACCAGACTTTCTTTGGCTAAGTGTCCCACACTGCCGAGTCAACGTACCGATGTCGGTGTGAACGACAATCAGATATCGAAGACCCACCACCTTTATTCTGTACTCCAACCCTCGAGCCCTCGGCTCCCCGGACTGTCCCGTCCGTGCATCTACCTTCAGAGCTACCGTCTGAATGGCAACCAAACCAATTATTCTACCTTCCTAGCAAACAGGGTGTATGTGTGTGTAACCCTAATCATACCAGTTGCTCTTTAGATTATTATTTCTACAGTTTACGTTAGCCCAGGACTGCCCCCGGTATTCCCCGTGAAGGGCTCTCAAAGGGCACTAGGAACTATGATGGTAGCTGAAGCCCACCGTTCCCTTTCGCAAGGCACTTATTGTTATTGGTTGATACCCATTACCCGATCCCTTTTTAAGTTACTTTAGATCTAGCCCTAGCGTATTAAGACTCTTCCACTACTACCCGGGGTGGACGATCTTTCGTCGTTCCCGTACGCCACTTATCCTTAACCAGTCTCACACTCTAATTATCCTGACCTCCAATAATGAACTTAACTTAGCTTGCCCTAACCAACCAGCAACTACCAAAAATTCCATCTCCCAAAGTTCATTATCTGCTCTAGTTCAGTTTCCGTGGTTTTACTACATGCAGACCATCCTAAGATACGTGAGGAGTATGAGGGGAGGTACTCCAAATTGTCTTCCGAATCTCCTATAATATTTACTTGAGGTCTATCATGACATAATATAGCTAAGACCAAGATTTCCAAATTTTCCTATTTATCGGGCATTTAATTTATTTATTCTAAGATTCCAAATACCCAAGTATGAACATGAAGTGCACTAATGAGCCAACAATAAATCGTCATAAAATCAGTAAAAATCCTATGAGACATTTAAACAGTAATTCCAAGTTTTGAGAAATTCCAGAGGTGTTTAGGCCTATATTTCCTAAGTTACCATTTTAGACCATTTCTACTATATTATGAAGGAAGTACTGTAAATATGTATCCAAAAATCCTAAGAAAATTATAAAAGGTTTATGGTGACCTAAAACCATCAGAAACCAAGTCCCATAATTTTTATCTAATATTTGGGCTCTGAATCTATTTTAATGTAAAATAATGATTTTTCTAGCTTAGAGAAGGAGATACTATTTTTAATCATCTAAAATTCTATAGAAAATTACAGGGTGACTATCATAATTTAAAACACCCACTGACCAAATTTCATAATTTTTAAGACAGTAATTGGACATTATTTGTATTTTTGACTCCATGTCACAACTAGTACTTTAAAGAAATATGTACCCAAAATAATCAGATAAAACTTCCAAGAAAAATACAGAAGGTATAACATGCTATAAGATGGCATAATCCAAGATTTCATAACATTCCAGTGAACAGAAATTCCAGAATCATCAAAATAAATATCTAGGGCACAACTAGGGTTGTAAATGAAGTACTGTATAAATTAACCCAAAAATCTCAACAAAATTAAAATATGGCCACTTAGATTATAAAATCACCCTACTCCAATTTTACTTGATTTGAAGTTCAGTTGATAGCTTAATAATTCAAGTTAAGATTGGTGCCCTAAACTAGGGTTAGGATTTTAGGTGGCCTAACTGTCTCCAAATACCCTAAAATTTTGTCCAAAGAACTATAATGGCCCTATGGTTCTCTCCACCAAATTTTAAGTCAGTCCAAGGTCATTTGACCCCATGACCTTCACAACCCTAAAAACCACCATTAATGGATTTTACCTAGGGTTCTAGGGCTACCCCACACCAAGTCTCTCCAAACTCCCTTGGAGGGTGTGTCATGCCCTAATAAGCCAGTGACCAAAATATCAGCTTCTGTTGAGGTGATATGACCACCCAAATACCAAGGGGGGTGTTTGATCCTAAATTATCCTATAAGGATCAACCTAGGGTTGGGCACAAACCTTTTTAAAACATCTCCAAATGATATGAAATTTTTACCAAAACCTTATGATAAACCCAGGGACCACTCACCAAAATTTGGGAGGGTTTGGAAGTCATTTAGCCATATAATTAAATTATGCTAGGATTATTGAATTTTTCTAAAAACTATATAAAAATATTTCTCAAAAATCCTAATTTTTGGATAGCATCTAGATATAGATAAGATTAGGCCACACCCCAAATTTCAAGTCATTTTGATGACTGGATTGGAGTGGGGAATTTTTCTAAGGTCAGGACAACCCTATGTGTAGACCTTACCAAATTGAGTGCTGAGGTCTATCCAGTGGTCCAAAATGCTTGAAATAAATTTTAAAATTTCCTTGATTCAAAGATCTACAATATTAATGTTGACCATTTTTCCTGTAGGAGCCTCTAGGTATTTTTCCTAAATTATCTAATGTGACAGATATTTTCATTCAGAAATTGCTTTATAAAATAAAATCTAATTTCATGGCACTGATCTTGAAGCAAGATCTAAGGGCTCTAGACTTATCTCCTTCCTCCAGCCAAAGGCCATGATCTGCCCGACCTGGAACTATTTCCAAGAGCAGCTGCCGGCCGTCCAGCCTCCTCCCTGGCCGGCCACCGCCACCACCACCTCTGTTGAGGTGGCGGCCATCGCCGGGCTGCGACGCAGCCGCCAGAGGGGCTTTTTCCGGCGAGCCCGAACACGGGTTTCATGGAAAATCCATGAAAATGGAAGTTTCAACCGGGCTCAGTTGAGCCTGATTCTCAAACCTATTGATCCTAAGATCTATCCGCAGAAGAAGAGGGTGGGGAGGACCTTGTTCGCGGGCTGGAGGCGTGCAGACCGTCGGGAAGCCATTTGCGCGGTGGTGGCGTCGCCGGAAATTCTTCAACAACATGGGGAGGCTCGAAAACTTCGGGTAACAGCTGGGAAAAACTCCCCTTGGTCCTCTAAAGGTGTTTAAAAGCTTGGGCAAGGAGGGGGATCGGCCAAAAGATGGTGGCCATTAATGGCCCATAAAAGCTTGGCCCGGCCATGATGGAGGGGAGCTTAAACGGCTCTATGACAGCTAGAGGAGGGCTGGAAACTCCTCCTCTCCATGAGAGGAGTTGAATCCAGTAGTTTCAGGGGAAGGGAAAGAGTGATGGCATCAAATGTCATTGATGGCCGTGACTACAAGCTTTCGGCCATGGCCGCAACTGTCCTTTTGCAAAACCAGCGGTCCACGTGGCACAGCATGACTGGTCAACTTAAATTAAATAAAACTTATCAGGTCTTATTGGAGAAGAAGGCTCACTCCTGAACCGGCCCGGTTCAGCTAAACCAGCACCCAGTTGGAAATAAAAATGCTAGAAAAAGTCTAAGTATAATGGCGTTGAGTGAGCTCAGCTCACTCAACGCCATAAGGCTACGGCGTTGAGTGAGCTCTACTCACTCAACGCCATTCCAGGCTATGGCGTTGAGTGAGCTCATCTCACTCAACGCCATCCGGATTATGGCATTGAGTGAGCTCAGCTCACTCAACGCCATCCGGAGCTTACTCAATGTCACCCGGAATATGTCTTTTTAGACGATGACGTTGAGT
Organism: Platanthera zijinensis; assembly: GCA_039513925.1. Lineage (NCBI taxonomy): Eukaryota > Viridiplantae > Streptophyta > Magnoliopsida > Asparagales > Orchidaceae > Platanthera > Platanthera zijinensis. Next base: position 80,704,699 of record CM077095.1, on the reverse strand, counting down.
GAGCTTAGCTCACTCAACGCCGTCCAGGTTATGGCGTTGAGTGAGCTCTGCTCACTCAATGCCATCCAGACAACACCAAATGGTGTTGAGTGCAGTCAGTGCACTCAACGCCGTTCAGCTTATGGCGTTGAGTGCACTCAACGCCATCCCGCCTGACCGTTTACGGCGTTGAGTGAGCTAAGCTCACTCAACGCCATCCAGTCTATGGCGTTGAGTGAGCTCAGCTCACTCAACGCCATTCCTTCCGACACCAGATGGCGTTGAGTGCAGTCAGTGCACTCAACGCCATTCAACCTATGGCTTTGAGTGAGCTAAGCTCACTCAACGCCATCCTGCTTATGGCTTTGAGTGAGCTAAGCTCACTCAACTCCATCCAGCTGATGGCTTTGAGTGAGCTAAGCTCACTCAATGCCATCCAGCCCACGACATTGAGTGAGCTTAGCTTACTCAATGCCATTCCAAGATCACAGGCATGACGGACCGGTCACGGGCGTGACCACCCCTTGCCTCAAAATTTTTATCGATAATCTTCAATTCCTGGGTTTCCTAAGGTTCTGTTATGACAAAACCACTTCCAGGTGTCTAGTCGGAAATGAGATGTTACAAATCCCAATAAACAAAACAAAGATTTCGTCCCCGAAATCAAGGTTAAGCCTACGGGACTCTAGTCGGGAAAAAGAAGCTTGTAACATCCCATGAGAATTGAAAGATTACATCTCTACGTTATGTTCTCTTTGTGTGGTTTCAAATCTAAGATTAATTCGCCCAATTAACTAGGTATATACACCCCAATAAACAAAAGATTAGCCCCTATTCTTGAAATTTCAGTCCTATTGGTTTAAAACAGGAAAGCAAATTGATTGTCCAGAGGGGTTGTGAGGTATACCTGACGAAAAAGTTACGGATATTTTTACCGCATCAAGTCCTGTGGCTCCCATGTATGCTCCTCCTGCCCATGATTGTTCCACAGAACCTTGACTAACGGAACCTTCTTCCGTCGCAAGACCCGCACTGCTGTGTCGTCAATCCTGATAGGCTCTAAGTTGACTGACCGATCCGAGGCCACCGGGCCATCTGCCGAGGAAATCAGCTGCTCAGGACGTAGCAGAGCCCTCCGAAGTGAGGAGACGTGGAAGACGTCATGCAATCCCGCTAACTCCAGTGGTAGCTCTAGTCTATAGGCTAAGAGGCCGATCTGCTCCAGGATCCTATAAGGCCCCATATATCTCGGGCTGAGCTTCTTCCGCCCGCGAACCCGCGAGACTCTGTGCATCAGCCGTATCTTCATGAAAACCTGGTCTCCCACCTGTAACTCCACTTGACGATGCCTCGCATCGTAGTATTTGTCCTGTCTGCTCTGGGCTTCCAACATCCTGTCCCGGATCAATCTAATCTGAGCATCTGTATCTCCCACAAACTCCGAGCCTAGTGCCTACGGATCCTCATCCTGAACCCATGATAGTGGGGTCCTGCACCTCCTTCCGTACAACGCCTCGTATGGAGCCATGCCTATGCTGGACTGATGGGCGTTGTTGTACGAAAACTCGACCAGTGGCAGCAATCTCTCCCAAGGCTCGCCACGGTCCAGAATACACAGTCGCAACAGATCTTCTAGTGTACGGTTGGTGCGCTCTGTCTGCCCGTCGGTCTGAGGGTGAAAAGCTGTGCTGAATGTCAACCGAGAACCCAGATGGGCCTGGACTGACCTCCATTCCCTTGATGTTAACCGCCCATCCCGATCCGAAACGATAGTCTTGGGCACCCCATGATAACGCACAAACATCTCAATGAACCTTCGTACTAATACACTAACCGGTCCGTCCTTCGCCACTGGAATGAATCTGGCCACCTTTGTTAGCCTGTCCACTATCACCCAGATCGAGTCATTCCCCCGCACGGGATCGAGGTAGCCCATGTATGAAGTCCATGGCTATATCCTCAAATTTCCACTCCAGCACCGGAAGCGGCTGCTGCAAGCCTACCGTGTTCCTACACTCCGCCTTCACGAGCTGGCAGGCCTCGCAATGCGTCACAAAGTACGTAATATCTTTATTCATACCCGGCTAGTACATCGTCCTCTTCAAATCCTTTACCATCTTGGTGATCCCCGGGTGTACCGAATACCGGCTGTAGTGAGCTTCTGTCAAAATGTCCTCCCGGATCCGTCCCCCTGCTGGTATGTAGACTCTGCCTCGGAAACACAGGAGACCATCCCTCAAAGAGTAATCTCCTGTCGTGCCTTCCTCGAAGGCTCGGAATATCGGCTCAGCTCTCTCATCCAGCATCTGCCCATCTCTGATGCGGTCTCGAATATCATCAGTAGTAACCATGGACCCCAGATACTCCATGTATAGCTCCGGGTCATCCTCAGACACTAGTGAAATTTGCATCTCCTCGAATGATCTAACCAAATCCAAGGCCATCAGCTGCGGGCCTACTCCTGACGTTCTCGCTCTCCGGCTCAGAGCATCTGCGACCACGTTCGCCTTCCCCGGATGGTAGTGCATGGTGTACTTGTAGTCCGACAGAAATTCCACCCAGCGTCTCTGCCTTATGTTTAACTCCTTCTGGGTGTCGACGTACTTCAAATTCTTGTGGTCGGAGAAGATATCGCAATGTACTCCATAGAGATAGTGTCGCCAGATCTTAAGAGCAAAAATGACTTCCCCCATCTCCAAATCATGCACGAGATAGTTCTGCTCGTTCTGCTTCAACTAACGGGAGGCATAGGCTATTACGTGCCTTTTCTGCATCAGAACGGCACCCATCCCCTGATAGGAAGCATCTGTGTACACCTGCAATCCCTCCTTCCCTGATGGAAGAGCAAGGATGGGAGCCGAGGTGAGACGATCCTTCAGCTCCTGGAAGGCAGATTCACATCGAGGCGTCCAGATAAAAGGGGACTCCTTCTTCATCAGAGACGTAAGAGGGAGGGCAATCTGAGAGAACCCCTTTACAAACTTCTGGTAGTAACCGGCAAGTCCCAAGAAACTTCGAACATCCGAGTCCGACTTAAGTGGTGGCCATTCCCGTACTGCCTGGACTTTCGCCGGATCCACTGCCAGACCTGCTCCACTGATGACATGGCCCAGAAAGGCCACCTCCTTTAGCCAGAACTGGCACTTGCTGTACTTGGCATACATCTCATGCTCACGTAGCTTCTCCAAGGTCAAGGCCATATGTCTCGCGTGCTCCTCCTCCGTCCTTGAATTGATAAGGATGTCGTCGATGAATACGATGACGAAGATGTCCAGATACTCTTCGAACACCCGATTCATCAAGGTCATGAATGCGGAGGGTGCATTCGTGAGTCCGAATGACATCACGGTAAACTCGTACAACCCATATCTGCTGCTGAAGGCCGTCTTCGGGATGTCCTCCTCCCGAATGCGAAGCTGGTAGTACCCGGATCTCAGATCCAGCTTTGAGAACCAATGGGCTCCCTCCAGCTGGTCAAATAGCTCGTCTATCCTTGGTAAGGGATAAGTATTCCAGACCGTCAACCTGTTCAGGGCCTGGTAATCTATGCACAGTCGAAGGGTCCCGTCCTTCTTCTTAACGAATAGCACCGGAGCTCCCCATGGTGAAGAGCTAGGCCGAACAAACCCGGCCTCCACTAACTCCTGAAGCTGGCTTCGAAATTCCACCAACTCCTTTGGGGCCATTCGATAGGGAGCTCTGGATACCGGCTTATCCCCCGGTACGAGCTGAATCTGAAAGTCCTTCTCTCGGTGTGGGGGTAGCCCTGGTAGCTTCTCCGGAAATACGTCGGCGAAGTACCGCACTACTGGAATATCTGAAATGGAGTCCTTGGCCACGACCTCCTCAAAAAGGACCTGATAAACTTCTCCCCCTACAGGTGGGCCTTAACGGCCTGCACAGACGATAATAAGGTACGGGGTGCTGGTATAATACCTTCTATGACAATGAAGGAGTCGCCATTCCTCACGGTGATCCTCTTCGCCACGCAGTCGATCTAGGCATGGTTCCAGCACAGCCAAGTCATGCCCAGGATCAGATCGTAATCTGGCATCTTCAGGATCGTCGCTGGTGCCTCAAATGCCTTCCCGCCGATCCTCGCTTCCATATTGCAATAAGCAGAGGTCATTATCTCTGATCCATCGGGTAGGCGCACCCTCATCATCTTCCCGGTGAATGGCTCCACACCTTCCAGTCCTTTCACGAAATCCTCCGACACGAACGAGTGCGAAGCACTAGTGTCGAAGAGAGTGTGAGCGGGCTTGCCGCTAACGAAGACTATGCCTGGGGTAATTAATTGTCTTAGTATTTTTTTGTAGTTGTCTTCTCTTAATTTCTAACTAGGTTATGTCTAGAATACTAGTTTATATGAAGAAAATTTAAAAGTACTGCCATACCTGCGATAACCTGCTCCGGGTTTCGGGGCTGTGTCAGGTCTAGAGCATACACCTGCTCCCTCTCTGGCCTGCGGCCTCGATCCTGAAATCCTCGTCCTCAATCCTGTCCTTGTTCGCCAAACTGCCAGGGAGGTGGAGTGCCCTGATGTGTTGGTGGGGGTGCTCGCCTCATAGGGCAGTTCCTCTTGATATGCCCCGGCTGGTTGCACTGATAGCATACCGGTGGCTGCTCTGCTGTCCATGGCATTTCTAGCATCTGTATAGGTTTGGGAGCCAGTACCCCCTGACTCCTCTGCTCTTGCCCAAACTCCTGACGAGGCTGATCCCTGTTCCTTCTCTCCCCAATAACCTGGCCCTGAGGACGGTCTCTACGACCTCCAATCGCTGTATCATCAGCCGGTCTCTTCCGGCTCTTCACTGTAAGCTGATCCGCCTCTCTCTTCTTAGCTATCTACGAAAAGGAGGGCCTGTCTCATGTCATCTTGCAGCCCCTTATAAAACCTCCGGGCATAGCCAGCATCGTCTAACTGATAAGCGTCCGCATAACGGGCCAGGTGAGTAAACTCCTGACAGTACTCCACCACAGTCCTGTTCCCCTGCCTTAATCGCAGGAACCTATCCTCCAGGTCATCCCTCACCGACTGAGGTACAAAATGTCCCAAGAGCGCTGCTCTGAACTCCTCCCAAGTAATATCAGCGCAATCCGTCCCTGCAAACGTGGTGTCAAGCTGAGATTTCCACCACCTCTTTCCGTGTGACTCTAGGCAGGAGACCACCAAAGCAACTGCCTCCTCAGTGGGGCATCGAATCCCTGCCAGCATCTCGTAAATGGTGTCCAACCATTCCTCTGTACGTACTGCAGACTCCGTCCCCTGGTAGGATGGAGGGGAAAGTCCCCGGAAGACAGTCATCCAATTGGCCCCGGGGTTTGGCTGTGGAGCCGGGGCTTGCTGAGCTCTGAAGGCCTCCAGAATGGCCGTCAGTGTTTGCCCCATCTCCGTCTGCTGGAAGGAGCTGGAGCCGACGAAGGCGGGACCACATTCGGAGCCTGGGGTGTCCCCTGCTGTGATGTAGGGTTCGTCGCAGGCTACAAGTAAAAATTCCATTTGTTAGAGAGCGAATGAATGGAATTTTAAGAAGGGTTAGGATGGACTTTCACATGTGATTTCCCTTATGGGCACACCACTGCTTCCGCTGCTAGTTTGTCCTCAAATTAAGCTCGCACGGGGGTGGCCCAAGGTTTTGTGGACTACTTCTCTTTCGATCGAGGTCTCCTCTGATACCACTTGTAAGACCCCATTTTTTTTTCTTTTTCGACACCGGGGTCTTAGCCCAGAACTGCCGCTTTGCGGTGGCACCGACTCACGGGAAGGCCGCCACTACAAAGCGCCAATTCTGCCGGCCCTTTTCGATCACAAGAGAGAGAAGCAATTATACATAAATGTAAACAAGTCCACAGAAACATGTAAATAAAAGTGAAATCACATCTAGTCCATCAGTAGATATAATAGGAAATAGATAATAGAAGTACTGCAAGATACGGTTTAGATGAAATATAGATAAACGGGCTCGAGCCCGGTATATCAGAGTCCTCACTACAAATCACTCATCGCAGAACTATAAGAGTACTAATCAATCACGGAGCTGGTCGCAGGTGCACCAGTGCTAGACTGACCCACCTCCATGCGCACCGTACTCCGCTGGTGCCGGTCCCTAGACTGCTGGTCCCTGTCTCCCATCTGGAGCTCCTGTAATGTTGTGGTTCGAAAACCATTAGTCATAAATACTAAGCCCTATCATCCCCTACCTCTCCCCCACGGCTCCTAAGCACCGAGCGGAGAGGAGGAAAGGGAAGCTACAAAGGTGGATAATAATCAAGCAGATGACAGGGGAGTTATTCTAACAACTATCTAGAACAAAGTACAACTAGCAATTCTATGGTAGTAAGTGGTAAAGAAGAGAAGTAGTAAGTAGCAATTGTATAAAAAGGGCAGCTAGAGAACAGTAAGTAAACAAGTAAGTAAGTAGGTAACCTTAACTTATATGAATGTCCATACAAACTTATAAGTTAAGGGGTCTTCTACAAGGCTCCCATCGTATAAAAAGTACCATACCGATTTATACGTTAGGGTGTCGGTTGTATAAAAACATGAGTGTAGTGATATGCTATGCCATGATTCATGCAAGTGCAACTCACGCACACGACTCTATGCGCACAGACCTTTAGTTCCCCCTGTTCGGGCAGCTAGCTTCACTCCCAGGAACCTCCGTAGTGGCAAACGGAGACAGTGGGTCGGCCCCCCCACTCCTAGGCGGGTATCCACACTACTAGGCCTAGCCCTTCTGTACGCCCCTAGAAGGACACAACCTAGAGTATCCGCGTACTGCTGCTGGTTATATCCACCAGGCTTTCTTTGGCTAAGTGTCCCATACCGCCGAGTCAACGTACCGATGTCGGTGTGAACGACAATCAGATATCGAAGACCCACCACTTTTATTCTGTACTCCAACCCTCGAGCCTTCGGCTCCCCGGACTGTCCCGTCCGTACATCTACCTTCAGAGCTACCGTCTGAATGGCAACCAAACCAATTATTCTACCTTCCTAGAAAACGGGGTGTATTTGTGTGTAACCCTAATCATACTAGTTGCTCTTTAGATTATTATTTCTACAGTTTACGTTACCCTAGGACTTCCCCCAGTATTCCCCGTGAAGGGCTCTCAAAGGGCACTATGAACTATGATGGTAGCTGAAGCCCACCGTTCCCTTTCGCAAGGAATTTATTTTTATTAGTTGATACCCATTACCCGATCCCTTTTTAAGTTACTTTAGATCTAGCCCTAGCGTATTAAGACTCTTCCACTACTACCCGGGGTGGACGATCTTTCGTCGTTCCCGTACGCCGCTTATCCTTAACCAGTCTCACACTCTACTTATCCTGACCTCCAATAATGAACTTAACTTAGCTTGCCCTAACCAACCAGCAACTACCAAAAATTCCATCTCCCAAAGTTCATTATCCGCTCTAGTTCAGTTTCCGTGGTTTTACTACATGCAGACCATCCTAAGATACGTGAGGAGTATGAGGGGAGGTACTCCAAATTGTCTTCCGAATCTCCTATAATATTTACTGGAGGTCTATCATGACATAATATAGCTAAGACCAAGATTTCCAAATTTTCCTATTTATCGGGCATTTAATTTATTTATTCTAAGATTCCAAATGCCCTAGTATGAACATGAAGTGCACTAATGAGCCAACAATAAATCATCATAAAATCAATAAAAATCCTATGAGACATTTAAACAGTGATTCCAAGTTTTGAGAAATTCCAGAGGTGTTTAGGCCTATATTTCCTAATTTACCATTTTAGGTCATTTCTACTATATTATGAAGGAAGTACTATAAATATGTATCCAAAAATCCCAAGAAAATTATAGAAGCTTTATGGTGACCTAAAACCATCAGAAACCAAGTCCCATAATTTTTATCTAATATTTGGGCTCTGAATCTATTTTAATGTAAAATACTGATTTTCCCAGCTTAGAGAAGGAGATGCTAATTTTAATCATCTAAAATTACATAGAAAATTATAGGGTGACTAACATAATTTAAAACACCCACTGACCAAATTTCATAATTTTTCAGACAGTAATTAGACATTATTTGTATTTTTGACTCCATGTCACAACTAGTACGTTAAAGAAATATGTACCCAAAATAATCAGATAAACTTCCAAGAAAAATACAAAAGGTATAACATGCTATAAGATGCTCTAATCCAAGATTTCATAACATTATAGTGAACAGAAATTCCAGAATCATCAAAATAAATATCTACGGCACAACTAGGGTTGTAAATGAAGTACTGTATAAATTAACCCAAAAATCTCAACAAAATTAAAACATGACCATTTAGATTATAAAATCACCCTACTCCAATTTTACTTGATTTGAAGTTCAGTTGATAGCTTAATAATTCAAGTTAAGATTGGTGCCCTAAAGTAGGGTTAGGATTTTAGGTGTCCTAACTGTCTCCAAATACCCTTAAATTTTGTCCAGAGAACTATAATAGCCCTATGGTTCTCTCCACCAAATTTTAAGTCAGTCCAAGGTCATTTGACCCCATGACCTTCACAACCCTAAAAACCACCATTAAGAGATTTTCCCTAGGGTTCTAGGGCTACCCCACACCAAGTCTCTCCAAACTCCCTTGGAGGGTATGTCATGCCCTAAAAAGCCAGTGACCAAAATATCAGCCTCTGTTGAGGTGATATGACCACCCAAATACCAAGGGGGGTGTTTGATCCTAAATTATCCTATAAGGATCAACCTAGGGTTGGACACAAACCTATTCAAAACATCTCCAAATGAGATGAAATTTTTACCAGAACCTTATGATAAACCCAGGGACCACTTGCCAAAATTTGGGAGGGTTTGGAAGTCATTTAGCCATCTAATTAAATTATGCTAGGATTATTGATTTTTTCTAAAAACTATATAAAAATATTTCCCAATAATCCTAATTTTTGGATAGCATCTATATATAGATAAGATTAGGTCACACCCCAAATTTCAAGTCATTTTGATGACTGGATTGGAGTGGGGAATTTTTCTAAGGTCAGGACAACCCTATGGGTAGAACTTACCAAATTGAGTGCTGAGGTCTATCTAGTGGTCCAAAATGCTTGAACCAAATTTTAAAATTTCTTAGACTCAAAGAGCTACAATATTAATGTTGACCATTTTTCCTGTAGGAGCCTCTAGGTATTTTTCCTAAATTATCTAATGTGACAGATATTTTCATTCAGAAATTGCTTTATAAAATAAAATCTAATTTCATGGCACTGATCTTGAAGCAAGATCTAAGGGCTCTTGACTTGTCTCCTTCCTCCAGCCAAAGGCCGTGATCTGCCCGACCTGGAACTACTTCCAAGAGCAGCTGCTGGCTGTCCAGCCTCCTCCCTAGTCGGCCACCGCCACCATCACCTCCGTTGATGTGGCGACCATCGCCGGGCGGCGGCGCAGCCGCCGGAGGGGCTTTTTCCGCCGAGCCCAAACACGGGTTTCATGGAAAATCCATTAAAATGGAAGTTTCAACCGGGCTCAGTTGAGCCCGATTCTCAAACCTATTGATCCTAAGATCTATCCGCAGAAGAAGAGGGAGGGGAGGACCTTGTTCGCGAGCTGGAGGCGTGCAGACCGTCGGGAAGCCATTTGCGCGGTGGTGGCATCGCCGGAAATTCTTTAACAGCAAGGGGAGGCTCGAAAACTTCGGGTAACAGCTGGGAAAAACTCCCCTTGGGCCTCTAAAGGTGTTTAAAAGCTTGGGCAAGGAGGGGGATCGGCCAAAAGCTGGTGGCCATTAATGGCCAATAAAAGCTTGGCCCGGCCATGATGGAGGGGAGCTGAAACAGCTCTATGATAGCTGGAGGAGGGCTTGAAACTCCTCCTCTCCCTAAGAGGAGTTAAATCCAGCAGTTTCAGGGGAAGGGAAAGAGTCATGGCATCAAATGCCATTGATGGCCGTGACTACAAGCTTTAGGCCATAGCCGCAACTGTCCTTTTGCAAAACCGGCGGTCAACGTGGCACAGCATGACTGGTCAACTTAAATTAAATAAAACTTATCAGGTCTTATTGGAGAAGACGGCTCACTCCTGAACCGGCCCGGTTCAGCTAAACCAGCACCCAGCTGGAAATAAAAATGCCAGAAAAGTCTAAGTATAATAGCGTTGAGTGAGCTCAGCTCACTTAACGCCATCAGGCTACGGCGTTGAGTGAGCTCTGCTCACTCAATGCCATTCCAGACTATGGCGTTGAGTGAGCTCAGCTCACACAATGCCATCCGAATTATGGCGTATAGTGAGCTCAGCTCACTCAACGCCATCCGGATTATGGCATTGAGTGAGCTCTGCTCACTCAATTCCACTCGGAATATGTCTTTTTAGACGATGGCATTGAGTGAGCTTAGCTCACTCAACGCCGTCCAGGTTATGGCATTGAGTGAGCTCTGCTTACTCAACGCCATCCAGACAACACCAAATGGCGTTGAGTGCAGTCAGTGCACTCAACGCCGTTCAATTTATGGCGTTGAGTGCACTCAACGCACTCAATGCCATCCCGCCTGACCGTTTATGGCATTGAGTGAGCTAAGCTCACTCAACGCCATCCAGTCTACGGCATTGAGTGAGCTCAGCTCACTCAACGCCATTCCTGCCGACACCAGATGGCGTTGAGTGCAGTCAGTGCACTCAACGCCATTCAACCTATGTCTTTGAGTGAGCTAAGCTCACTCAACGCCATCCTGCTTATAGCTTTGAGTGAGCTAAGATCACTCAACGCCATCCAGCTGATGGCTTTCAGTGAGCTAAGCTCACTCAACGCCATCCAGCCCACGGTGTTGAGTGAGCTTAGCTCACTCAATGCCATTCCAAGATCACGGGCGTGACGGACCGGTCACGGGCGTGACCACCCCTTGCCTCGAAATTTTTATCGATAATCTTTAATTCCTGGGTTTCCTAAGGTTCTGTTATGACAAAACCACTTCCAGGGGTCTAGCCGGAAATGGGATGTTACAGCACCTGCATGAAACATTCCACTGCACGGTGGCAAATAATAGCAATGGTCAGCATTAGCTGACCGAGTAATAACGACCCCACCCGTCTCCCCGGGTGACGGTGCTTCTTCCCTATAGGCATTAGTATAATCATATATTGACAATCAAAACATGCAACTTAAGCACCATTCGCTACAGAAATTGGGGAAAATGCCCAACGCCCCATTGTTGGGTCCATTGCCCACAATGTCTTAGATTTGAAGAAGTCAATCATGTCAATAATATATATAAAGTTGTATTTGATGTGTGCATAAGTTCATGCATGCAGGTTAGTCCTTGCAATATTGATAGGACATGTATTCCAAGTGATGATAGGTGATCACAAAGTGAAGATGCTGGATAGGATGGAAATCGTCTTAGTCCACAGGCGTTGAGTGTAGTCTACTCACTCAACGCCAGGTGAGTTAAATCGTTGAGTATAGCTTGGACAGTCAAAGCCTAATATGAATCGGGCAAAAATGTGGCTAAGTCCACAGACGTTGAGTGAAGTCTGAAAGTGCAGGATAAGATCAATCCTAACTCTAGAGGGGGGTGAATAGAGTTATTTAAAATAGTTTTGCAAATAAAACTTCAGTGGAGAGAAAGTTTATATTTACTTAGTGTATGGTGCTATAGCAAATAATCAGAGTAAAAAGAAATTCACAGCACAAAGCAAAACACAAAGAAACAAGCAATCCAGACGACACAAGGAGCTATAGTGGTTCCCCAAAATCCTGGGTAGTCCACTCTTCTATCACCCTTGATAGGAATCCACTTCAAGAAGAGTTGATCAGGTGTCTTGAGCACCAGAGAGTTTTTGACCAGGTTTTCACAAACCAAAGGAGCTGATTTTGACCAGGTTTCAGCAAAACCAAAAGTAACTTTTGAAGGGAGTTAAAACCCTGTACAGAAAGAAAAAGAAAAAGAGGTGATGATGTCTTCTCTATCAACAGGTAGAGAGAAGCAAAGTGGATCTGTAGATGTTGTCAAAGCTCCCCCTGAGATCAAGAAGTAGTTCAGAAAGGAGAGCTCTGCACAAGGGTGACAGGTCTTCAAAGATCTGATTTGCTCCAGCAAGGGATGATCCAAGAAAGTTGGATGGTTATGTCTGAAGCAAACAGAATTCCTGTGAGTGAGCTTTCAAAACAATATCACACAGAGAGAGAGAGAGCAGCTGAAGTCCTGTATTGTTGTTCTGTGTCTCTCTGTCTAGCTGAATGAATAATATATCTGAGTCTTCTTCTTCCTTTTTCTTTGATAGCCGCTGGCAGTCAGCATTAAATGCTTTCCTTAAATTTCCATGCCTCAAAGGAAATGTCAGACAAACATTCCTTAGAAAATTCCTTGAGCCATGCACCAGATATGCTGTAACGGCCAATAAATCTTCAGCATTAATTGTCTGACAGAAGGAATTTGAATTCCTATTCAAAATCGATGGAAGTCTGGAAAACGTCGAGCTCACAGTAAAATGTCGATCTGAGCACGACACACATCGGCCAGAGAGTGTTTTCTATAAGCAGAACTGGGTTCGACGGAACGTCGAGCTGAGGTCGACTCTGCGTCGAGCTGAGATCGACTCTGCGTCGAGCTGAAGTCGACTCTGCGTCGAGCTGAGATCGACTCTGCGTCGAGCTGAAGTCGACTCTGCGTCGAGCTGAGATCGACTCTGCATCGAGCTGAAGTCGACTCTGCGTCGAGCTGAGAGTTACTCTATCTAGCCTAAGTGACCTTTATAACAACAAGGAGGTCACAACACAAAATCCCTATAGAAATATAGTCATCCTGATCCAAATAGTAATAGGGTGTTCCAACAATCTCCCCCTATTTGGATTAGGATTACTATTTACATGAATTTAGGGATTCAAAGAGAAATAAAGCAAAAATACAATACAATACAACCAGACATATGACAGAATAAAAAGCAGCATATATATAACACTATATAGCAGCAGTAATGTTTAAATGTCCTATGTCCAGCAGATAGAAAGCATTAATACACCTTACTTTACTTTTCCTGTGGGACTTTGTCTTGATCACCTTTCTTGAAGATAATTTCTCTATTAGGATTTGAAGCCTCCTTCTTGGATCTGTAATCATCAGCTGCACCTAAGGATTTCTGATCTCTTGCACTAGGTGGTTCAGCTGTAGGATGGAGTTGCATATATCTGTCTGAGTCAAAGAACTTCTTTGAATTATATTTCTCCAATTCCTCTCTCCTTTGGTCTGACATTGTGCTGATGTGAGAGGTGTCCAAACCTCTTTCTCTAGCTTTGTTAATCTCATTTAGAGCAGCCATCTCAGTCATTCTAGCTTTCCAGTAAGCTGGAGTTTTGGTGGGATTTTCAAAAGGTACTGCTGGTTCAAATCTGTTGGAGGAGAGTTCTTGGGTAGTTCTTGGGGTGAGGTCAGCTCTAGGTCTGTAAAGATAGGGACCAGAGGTTGGATCAATGGATCTTCCCCTTTGATAAGGTTGAGAACCTGATCTTCCTCTGGACTGCCTACCTCTGTTGTGTCCTCTTTGCTGATTTCCCCTTTGCTGACTATCTCCTTGGGATCTTCTTGATTGATAGGTCTTTCCATGTAGAGATGATGGGGCTGGATTGGAAGATAGACTTGCACCGGCACCTGCATCTGGAGGAGGTGGAGGTGGAGGCTGATGGACAGGCTTGGAGGGGCCTTCATTAAACTTTCTTTTCTTCTTCATTGCCTTTCTTTGGTTTTGAGAATACTGCATCCATGGCTCTGTAATTTCACAGTTGTATTTGATGTAATAGGGGATGTCATGGTCTGTGGCTCTAGCCATTGGAACTCTTTTCAAAGCTTTTGATCTTGCTTTCCTCTTTCTTGCAATGGTTGCAGAGGAGTCATCAGAATCAATGGCAAACTCATCTTCTGAACTCTGAGATTCATCATAGGGATCTATGTACTTTCTTTTGGAGATAGGAAAAGTGATGGAGGCTAGAGCTGCTGAGGAGGTGACTGGAGGAAGATCTGCTGTCAGAGGGAAGGAGGAGTCTACCACTGCAGAAGAGGGAATAGCCTCAGGAGCCATAGAGACTGAAGAGGCTGGTTCCTGAAGGCCTTGGGAGACATGGGTCTCAACTGCATCAGGTGTCTCAATTACTTCACCTGAAGTTTCAGCAGCTATTATTATTTCAACTTCATCACTAGCAGGAGCCACTACTACCACTGCTACATCAGGGATCATGGTCTTCTGAAAAGGGATAATAGCCCTAGACAGGTCTTCTTGAAGCTGTTCTGACTTTTGAGGAGGAGCCTCAGATGCTATCTGAACTTCTGCTGCTGAGACTGTCTCTGAACAAGTCTGTACAAACTGAACTGATGAAGGATGCAGCTCTTCTTCTGCTGACATCTCCCCCTGCCTAGAATCAGTGGCAGCTGACTCTAGGCCCCCAGAAGAAGGGCATGCCAGATGAGAGGAGAGGGAGGAGACAGAGGCAGAGAGAGTTCTCAGGGAAAGGAGGAGAGGAGCCAGCTTGGCATCCAAGAGGGAGGAGAGCCTAGGGGCCAAAAGGTCAAAGATCTAATTGGCCAAGGGCAGGAGAGCTACTTGCTCAAGTGGGACTTGAGTAGAGGTAGAGGGAGTAGCAGAAAATGTAAATGTAGAAGATGTTGTGGGTGGTGCAGACAAGGGAGATGTAACTGGTTCATGGATGGAGGAAAAGAGCAGTTCTGAAAAAGTTGATGAATGATGGAAGTTATGAGGAGAGGAGGTAGAGGCATCCATGAAGGAGTCTTCATGAATGTCAAAGGAGAAGAGGTCCTCATGAGATGAGGAATCCAAGCTTATGGGAAGGATAGTTGTGTGTGGAGGAAGGGAGGATGCAATAGTAGAGATGGATGAAGGGATGGGTTGAGTGGATGAGAGGATTGTTGTTGAGGGGATGAAGGTGGATGGGAGGGAGAGGGAGGGAGATGGCAAATTCCCTGCTTCTGGACCAGTGGACTGAGGGAGAGTGACCTCTACAGTCCTGGTGTCTGCAGAAGTCCTCATTGCTGCTGCTGCTGCCCTGGGATTCACAATTTTTCTGTCCCACTTGCCAATCAGTGCACAAGTGAGCCTCTTGGAAGCATTGATGTGCTTCTTTGTGGACACAAGCAGCTGGGGGCAGCAGTGGTTCAGAATCAACCCAAGAACCCTTCCAAAGTGGACAGAGTTCTTATCCAATTTCTTCTTAATCATTTCAAAAACAATCAATCCCCAGTTGGGATGTTTCTTATCCAAGATTGCAGCCATAAGGCAAAACTGATGCCTAGTAATGGCATCATGTGCAGTCCTCTTTGCACAGATTACTTTGCCTGTGATGTTTGCTAACAACCTATACTCCATAGCTAGGTTAACTTTTAGGAGTTTAGAGGGGTTACCAGCAGCATGTCCCATCCTGTCCAGCATCAAAGCATACTCTTCCACAGAGAGTTCTATTCCATCATCTCCAGCAGCAAAACTGAAAACTTCTGAGATGATTTGGGGTGATATAGCTACCTCATTTCCTGAAATTTGCCCGGTCAAAGTATTGTTATCTGAGTTAACTGCTGTAAGGGTCCATTATTTGATCTCCAGCTCTGGAAGAGGGATCCTGGTTGACATAAAGTTGACCAGGTGCTGCTCCTTGAAAAGTTCCAGAATATCCAGAAAGTACTGTGGTGATCCATCAAATGAGTCGAAGTCGATGTCGAAGCCTGAATCAAACTTCATGGCCGCCAAAGCACCTGCAGTGATTGCCATTTTCCTGCAAAAAAATACCTTCCAAGATCAAGAGTAAAGTATTTGGAGGGAGAAAGCTTGAGCAGAAAATATGAAAGCGCAACTGCGAACGACGGAGAAAAAAATGATTTTATACTTAGGGTTCGACGCAGAAAAGGAAAGAACGTCGAGCTCAGTTCGACGCTCTAAGGCTCTAGGAGAACTGAAATGACTCAACAGCGTGCAGCTTAGGTCGACGTTCGACGCTTGGGCTGATGCTATACGTCGAGCTCAGGTCAACGTTGAATGAAGACGTCGTCCGGAGAGAAAGAAACTCAAGAAGCCAGGAAGCTGTGAACTTAGTTCGACGCTAGAAGCTGAGTTCGACGTTCGACGCTTTTGAGGGCGACGGACCGTCGATCTCCGTTCGACGCAGCGTCGAGCTTAGTTCAGAGCTCAAGGGAACCACTCAGACAGAGGAATTTTAAAATGAAATTTTTCCTATTCCTGTTAATTAGGGGTTTCAAAATCTTGGAGTTTTAATTTATGCTGTCTCCATCTAGCATTCCCAACTGATTGAGGAAGAAGAAGTGCTTCTTTTCATCCAAGGGCTTGGTGAAAATATCTCCTCTTTGTAGTTCAGTGGAAATGTATTCTAGTGCAATTTTCTTCTTTTCTACATTATCCCTTAAGAAGTGATGTCTGATTTCTATGTGCTTGGTCCTACTATGGAGAACTGGATTTTGAGCAATTGATATTGCACTGGTATTATCACAAAAGATTTTAGACATCTCTAAGTTGTAGCCATAGTCTAGGAGCTAATTTTGAATCCACAAAATCTGTGAGCAACAACTGCCTACAGCCATGTATTCAGCTTCAGCAGTTGATGTGGATACAGAGGTTTGTTTCTTACAGAACCAGGAGATAAGTCTATTACCAAGGAATTGACAAGTTCCACTGGTGCTTTTCCTGTCTACTCTACATCCAGCATAATCAGAATCTGAAAATCCAGTTAGATCAAATCCTGAGTCATGTGGATACCAGAGACCTAGATTAGGACAACTTTTTACATACCTAAGAATCCTCTTAAATAATGTGAGGTGGGACTCTCTAGGGCTTACTTGGAATCTAGCACAAATGCATGTGGCAAACATTATATCTGGTCTAGTAGTTGTTAGATAAAGTAATGAGCCAATGATTGCTCTATAGCTTGTCTGATCAACTGGTTTTCCAGATTCATCAGCATCTAAAACAGCATTTGTAGGCATAGGTGTTTTCATAGAGGATGCTTCAGACATTCCAAATTTCTTAACCAGTTCTCTTGTATACTTGGTTTGAGAAATGAAAATGCCATCCACATGTTGTTTAACTTGCAATCCTAGAAAGAAAGCAAGCTCACCCATGCTACTCATTTCAAACTTTGAGTGCATAAGTTTTGAGAACTTTTCGCATAAGTTTGAATCAGTAGACCCAAATATGATGTCGTCTACATAAACTTGTACTAGTAGGGTATGAGACCTATGGGTTCTAACAAAGAGAGTTTGGTCTACTCTACCCCTTTTAAAATCATTTTTCAACAAAAAACAAGCTAAGGTCTCATACCAAGCTCTAGGGGCTTGCTTGAGACCATATAAGGCTTTATGCAGTTTAAAAACATGATCAGGAAAGGTTGGAGAGATAAAACCTGGAGGTTGCTTTACATAAACCACTTCCTTGATGTCTCCATTGAGAAAGGCACTCTTGACATCCATCTGATATACCTTGAATCTCTTGTGAGCTGCATATGCAAGAAAGATTCTTATGGCCTCCAACCTTGCAACTGGTGCAAAGGTTTGGTCATAATCAATTCCTTCTTCTTGGCAATATCCTTGTGCAACATGTCTTGCCTTGTTTCTCACAATTATTCCTTGATCATCCAACTTGTTCCTGAATACCCATTTGGTTCCAACAATTTGCTGGTTTCTTGGTCTTGGTACTAATTCCCAAACTTTATTCCTTTCAAATTGATTCAACTCTTCTTGCATTGCAATGATCCAGTTTGGATCTTGCTCTGCATCTTGTATGGTTTGAGGCTCAATTTGAGAAAGAAAGCAAGTGTGCATAATATTTTGATTAACTTGATTCCTTATTTGCACACCTACTGAGATATCTCCAATTACTTGTGAAATTGGGTGATCTCTTGCTGTTACTAAATCAACAAGGGGTGTTGATGATGCATCAACCTGTGTTGTTGTTTCCTCTTGTGGAACAACAACTGGTTCTTCAATTTGTTGACCATTTGAGCTTTCCAAACCCTGAGATTCCTCTTCATTGTCACTGAGTTCAGTGTCTTGCTGAATTGTTGGAGGTAATGACCCTTTGTCTGAGATGGTAAGCTGCTTCAGATTTTCTGAAATTGAATGTTCCTGCAAATTGCTTATGGTAGAAGTCTCCTTCTCCTTATAAGACATGTTAGTTTCATCAAATGTAACATGCATGGATTCTTCAATTTTATTTGAGCACTTGTTAAAAACCCTATAAGCCTTGCTAGTCATGGAGTATCCCAGAAACACTCCTTCATCAGCTTTGGCTTCAAATTTAGCTAGGTATTTCTTGTCATTATTGTGAATGAAGCAAATGCAACCAAAATTTTTGAAATAATTTACTTTAGGTTTCTTCCCTTTGAGTAACTCATAGGGAGTCTTACCCTTTAGTTTGTGTATCAGGCTTCTATTCAAAACATAGTTGGAGGTGTTCACAGCCTCTGCCCAAAAGGTTAGAGGGAGGTGAGCATCTGTCAACAATGTTGTGGCAGATTCAATAAGGGTTCTGTTTTTCCTTTCAACTACCCCATTTTGTTGAGGAGTTCTTGGAGCTAAGAAAGTGTGCCTGATACCTTCCTTCTGACAGAACTCTAGCATAAGAAGAGAATCAAACTCTGTCCCATGATCACTTCTGATCAGGGCAATGTGAGTATTGAACTCAATCTGTATGCCTTTGAGAAAATCTGTCAAAATCTTGAAGTTATCAGACTTCTTTCTCAGAAAGAACACCCAAGTGAATCTTGAGAAGTCATCTACAACTACTAGAGCATAGGATTTCCCTCCTAGGCTTTGTACATTAATTGGTCCAAACAGGTCCATGTGCAATAAGTACAAAATTCTAGGTGAGTCACTCTTATTAAGTGACTTGAAACTGTTTTTAGTTTGCTTGCCTAACTGACAGGCCTTGCAAAGTCCTTCCTTCTTATAGGGACCAGAAGGTAGTCCTCTAACAAGGTTGTCTTTGGATAACTTAGCAATGGTTCTAAGGTTCACATGTCCTAGTCTTTTATGCCAAAGTTCATTAGGTTTGCTAAGGGAGTTAAATAAACATATATCTACTTTAGATGAATTGAAATCAACTAGGTATATGTTATCTTGTCTATTACCAATTAAAACAATGTTGTTGTTTAATGCAATATTGCATGCTGAGTTGGTAAACCAAACCTGATAACCAGCATCACATAGCTGGCTGATGCTGATTAAGTTGTTCTTTAGTCCTTCCACATAGGCCACTTTCTTAAATGTGATTGACCCTATCTTGACTTGGCCATAGCCTTTTGTTTGTCCAAAGTTTGAATCTCCAAAGATTACTTTGGGTCCATGTTTAGCTTTGAAGGACACAAGGTTCTCCTTGTTGCCAGTCATGTGCTTTGAGCACCCATTATCCAAGTACCACTGCTGGTTCTCACTTGGATAGGTCTTTATCTGCACATACAACAAATCAATTATTTTTGACCCAGTTTACCTTGGGCCTTTCTTGATATCCTTTAAATTCTGAAATAAAAGACATCTCAGGTTGACTCTTATAGCCTACAGGATGATATCTCCTAGGAGGTATTATCCATTCAGCATAAGGGTTAAAGTGATGAGATGTGGAGCTGGAATTAAATTTTGAATTAACCCCTGAGAGCTGACTTTTGCTCTGAACTTGGCTCGACGCACGTCGAGCTTCGGTCGACGGACTCTGGTGAGTGCGTCGAGCTCCATTCGACGGCGAAGGCTTGCTTTGTTCAGAGGGTAGAAGGCGTCGACCTGAGTTCGACGTTTTCTTGCGATTACGTCGAGCTCTGGTCGACGTCCGTCGAGCTTCGTTCGACGCTTCTTGTCCAGTTTCCTGGGTTAAGTCAGCATTCTTCCTAGCCACTATCAAGACTCCTTTACCTTTGTCACTGGTAAATTTGATTGGAGTTGTCAGCACTATGGGTTGGCTGGATGAAGCACCCAAGCCCAGTGTACCATTCAATCTTGAGTTCACTGTACTTGTGATGTCCATTAATTTGATACTTCTCCCATTAAGGGTTTCTTCAAATTGTTTGGCCTTGGATAGCTCACCTTTTAGTGAAGCTATCTCCTCCCCACACTGCTTCAACTCTTCTAAGAGTCTAAGATTATCTGAGTTAATGGATTTGCATTCAATTAATTGTTCTCTGAGAGTTTTAATCAACTTTTGAGATTCAATCAAGTCAATGCACATAGATTTGAACTCAGATTTAAATTCATCAGAGGTAAAATCAAATGAATCTATTACCTGATCCTCAGTAAGTTCCTGATCAGATAGGTAGTCAGCATCAGACTCTGAATCAGTGTTCTTTTGAGATGCACTGATGGCTATCATGCAGAATCCTTTTTCTTCTGCATCATCCTCATCATCACTAGAGCTGGATGATGAATCAGCCTCATCAGAGTCACTCCAGGATTCAGCCACAAATCCTTTTCTGGTGTGCTTGCTGTTGCTGGAGGAAGGCTTGTCATGGTACTTCCTTGACTCCTTATCTTTCCTTTTATCTTTTCTTTCCTTCTTGTCCCTTCTGTCTTTATCTTGATTTTCTGGACAGTTGGGAAATATGTGTCCTGGTTTCCTGCAGCCAAAGCAGATAATATCTTTATTAGTAGATCTGTCATACCTTGGCTTGTCTTTGTCTTTGGATGACCATCTTCTGAAGTTCCTTTTATTCAGCTTATTGAACCTTTTGACCAGTAGGCTCATAAGCTCTTCACTTCCCAACACCTTTTCTTTAGGTTCTTCTTCCCGTGCTTTGAAGGCAATGGTTTTCTCAACCTTTTCTGTTGGTGTGGATGTCTTTTGCTCTTCTTCTCTCTTCTTAATGAATTGCTCATAACTCTTGAGCTTTCCTAGAAGAGCTTCTGTGGATAACTCACAGACATTTCTTCCATCTTTAATCGACCAGATTCTTGAGTCCCAAGAGCTAGGGAAACAAGTCAGTATCTTGTCATTTATCTCAGTGAGAGATATGTCCTTCTCTAGTGATCTAAGCTCACTGATGATTAGGCTCAGTCTGTTGTACATGTTAGCAACTGACTCAGACTCTGCCTTTTTGAAGTTCTCATACTGGGTGATGAGGTAGGATCTCCTATCCTTTCTTTCATCTACAGAACCTGATACAATTTCTGAAAGTTTTTCCCAGATCTCTTTAGCAGTATTGCAATCAGCTACTTTCTGGAAAATGTCATCTGACATGGTTTGAGCCAAAATGTTCATGGCTTTAGCATCTGCTGCCTTCCACTTCTTTATGTCAGCATCAGTTCCTGAAGGAGGAGGAACAGCTAATGTACTTGTTCCTGTGGGAGGTCTTGGACAATCTGTCAACACAGAATTAAAAATGTCTTCATCAAAAGAGTTCATGTAAAGTCTAATCCTTGCTTTCCATAGTGCAAACTTAGAGAGATTGCACATAGGAGGTCTGGTACTAGCAAAGTCCTTGTTTTGTGCCATGAGTTTTAAAGAAAAGTAAAACTAAGGAAAATAACCCTTTGAGAGAAATGATCTTATCAGGGATCTTTTGATCCAGGTGTTAGCCTGTATAAATGATCAACCTCCCTCTGATACCAATTGAAAGTGCAGGATAAGATCAATCCTAACTCTAGAGGGGGGTGAATAGAGTTATTTAAAATAGTTTTGCAAATAAAACTTGAGTGGAGAGAAAGTTTATATTTACTTAGTGTATGGTGCTATAGCAAATAATCAGAGTAAAAAGAAATTCACAGCACAAAGCAAAACACAAAGAAACAAGCAATCTAGACGACACAAGGAGCTATAGTGGTTCCCCAAAATCCTGGGTAGTCCACTCTTCTATCACCCTTGATAGGAATCCACTTCAAGAAGAGTTGATCAGGTGTCTTGAGCACCAGAGAGTTTTTGACCAGGTTCTCACAAACCAAAGGAGCTGATTTTGACCAGGTTTCAGCAAAACCAAAAGTAACTTTTGAAGGGAGTTAAAATCCTGTACAGAAAGAAAAAGAAAAAGAGGTGATGATGTCTTCTCTATCAACAGGTAGAGAGAAGCAAAGTGGATCTGTAGATGTTGTCAAAGCTCCCCCTGAGATCAAGAAGTAGTTCAGAAAGGAGAGCTCTGCACAAGGGTGACAGGTCTTCAAAGATCTGATTTGCTCCAGCAAGGGATGATCCAAGAAAGTTGGATGGTTATGTCTGAAGCAATCAGAATTCCTGTGAGTGAGCTTTCAAAACAATATCACAGAGAGAGAGAGAGAGCAGCTGAAGTCCTGTATTGTTGTTCTGTGTCTCTCTGTCTAGCTGAATGAATAATATATCTGAGTCTTCTTCTTCCTTTTTCTTTGATAGCCGTTGGCAGTCAGCATTAAATGCTTTCCTTAAATGTCCATGCCTCAAAGGAAATGTCAGACAAACATTCCTTAGAAAATTCCTTGAGCCATGCACCAGATATGCTGTAACGGCCAATAAATCTTCAGCATTAATTGTCTGACAGAAGGAATTTGAATTCCTATTCAAAATCGATGGAAGTCTGGAAAACGTCGAGCTCACAGTAAAACGTCGATCTGAGCACGACACACATCGGCCAGAGAGTGTTTTCTGTAAGCAGAACTGGGTTCGACGGAACGTCGAGCTGAGGTCGACTCTGCGTCGAGCTGAGATCGACTCTGCGTCGAGCTGAAGTCGACTCTGCGTCGAGCTGAGATTGACTCTGCGTCGAGCTGAAGTCGACTCTGCGTCGAGCTGAGATCGACTCTGCGTCGAGCTGAAGTCGACTCTGCATCGAGCTGAGAGTTACTCTATCTAGCCTAAGTGACCTTTATAACAATAAGGAGGTCACAACACAAAATCCCTATAGAAATATAGTCATCCTGATCCAAATAGTAATAGGGTGTTCCAACAAAGTCTACTCACTCAACGCCATATATCAAAAAACTGTGAGGCAGGAAAAGACATTCAAAGCCTAATAATAATCAGGCAAAAATGTGGCTAAGTCCACAGGCATTGAGTGAAGTCTACTCACTCAACGCCATACATCATAAATCGTTGAGTATAGCTCAGTTAGTCAAAGCCACAATAAAGCTATGTAAATATTTGACTAAGTCCACATGTGTTGAGTGTAGCTTACTCACTTAACGCCATGTGAAAAAAAACGTTGATTGAACCTTAGTCAGTCAGAGACTGTGATTTCACAGAAATTTAACTAAGTCCAAATACGTTGAGTGTATCTTACTCACTCAACTCCAGATAACAGAAGAATAGTTTGGCATTAAGTGAAGCGTACTCACTCAACGCCAAGTGGCAAAATCTGTCTAACTAATATGACGTTGAGTGATGAAGACACACTCAACGCTCTCACCACTTCCATGTAGGAAAATCAGCTAAGTCCAAATGCATTGAGTGAAGGTTGCTCACTCAATGCCAAGTGACTAGAATCATTTCTAAGAGGTATGACGTTGAGTGAAGCTTACTCACTCAACGCCAAGAGGCAGAAATATTTTTCTAAGTGTTTTGGCGTTGAGTGAAGGTTGCTCACTCAACGCTTATTGGCAGAGAAATTTTTCTAAGTATTTTGGCGTTGAGTAAAGCTTACTCACTCAACGCCTATACTAAAGATGTTTGATTTTGGCTAACTCCACAGATGGTGATGTCAACAAAGTCAACAAGTCAACCGAATTTGAATTCGTTGCGGGAAAGCTACAGTACGCGACAAATATCGCCGCTTGCCCTCAGTACAGCCATTAATGCAAAAGCTGGTAGCTGCCAACTATTTCAAGGTGGGACCCACTGCTCAAAGAGTCGTTGATGGGCTAATAATAAAAGGCGGAGATCGAAGAAAAGAAATAGCTTTTTGAAAACACTTCTGGACTTCATCTTCTTGCCGAACATTGTTGCAGAGCTTGGAGATTTAGTTCAAGTGCTGATCTAAGAGAAAAAACAAGTTAGTCTGTGAATCGCAGATAGTTAGATGTTAAAGAAGCCATTCAATGAAGAATCAAAACCTCTTCAACAGCAAGATCAGAATGTCTACCTTCTGAGAAATAAGAAGTAGATGAATCATCTGGATTCAGTAGCTAGAAAGAGAGAGCTGAGTTTGTCTTGGCTTGAGAAGCTGAGGAGAAGATAAATTTCTGGAGCTGAGGAGAAGATAAAACTGAACTTGTGTGTCAGTTCAGGAAGAAGCAGAACAACAGAGCTGTAGTTGTCGCATAATACATGCTAGATATTTTCTATACTATGTAGAAGAAGTCTGGACTGAGATAACTCAGGACAGAAATAGATTGGCTTAGAGAAATTTTCTCTGAAGCCAAATAAATCGAACACACTTTCACTATAGGATCTGAGTTGTAAGGCCTTTGTGCCTGAGTTAGGGTAGATTTGCCTGAGAAAGGATTCTGTTAAGAATCTAAGAGTAGGGCTTTGGCCTGAATAGTAGGATTCAAGTTTGAATCCAAGCTGTAGGATCTAGTTTGGATCTGAGGTAGGTGATCAGTTGATCACTGAGCTATAGGGCTTTTGAGCCTGAGGTAGGAGAGACATCCTCTCTGAGTGGTAGGGCACTTGTGCCTGAGTTGTAGGATCCTTTGTATCTGAGGTAGGGTCTTTGTGCCTGAGCTGTAGGAGAGTCATTCTCTCTGAGGTAGGTTCCCTTATGGATCTGAGGTAGGGCTTTCCTCCTAGCCTGAGTTGTTGGGCCTTTGGGCCTGAGGTAGGTGATCTTTGGATCACTGAGTTGTAGGGCCTTGTGCCTGAGCTGTAGGTCTTGGAAGAGACCAAGTGGTCCTGTGAGATCATGTTGTAAGCTCTTAGGAGCCGAGATTGGAGAAGTGTCTTGTCTAACTATAAGTTAGAAAGGTGGGTGTGAAAGTGAACGTACCCATTATCTGGGAAACCACTTTAACTTTGTGTGTGCTTTTCTATGTGTTTCTTTGTTGTAGGTTATTTTGTTCTTGAAAGCAAAAATCTACAAACTCACTTAACAATTAAAGAATGAAAATAAAAGATAGTCACAAGAGACAAATAACCTATTCACCCCCCCCTCTAAGTGATTTAGCTATTCTTGAAACTAAAGACTTTAAAGTGATATTAGAGGGAGGTTGCTCAAAAAGGACTTAACAATCTGAGTAGATCCCCAAGGATAACTAAGATGTTTGTACTTATGGCTTCAAAAGAGAACCACAAGGAGTGGAGCTCAATGGAGCCTCAAGTCTGTAGAAAGGAAAACTTTGGGACATGGAAAGAGAGGATCAGGCAGATCATGGAAGCCATTTATCCTAGAGTATTTGCAACAGTTCAAGAAGGACCTTTCATCCCCATGAAGGTCTCTATCTTAGATGTAGAATCCTAGACTCCAAAGAGGTATGCTGAAATGATAGAAGATGAAGTCATCTTAGCAACTATAGACAAGAGGGCACAACACATCATGATAAGTTCCATGGATGATTGCACCTTTTAGATATTAGTCCCCTGCAAGACTGCCAACGAAGGCAAAGAGGAGGATGATAAAGAAAAAGATGCCATCATCCCATCAAATGGTGTCTATCCAGATGCTAGTCTAAAGATCAGGACTCCTCTATCACATCCAGAAAGTGATTCAGAGGAGGATGATGAATAAGAAGATGACTGCAGATGTTATGGGCTAATTGCCATGATAGAAGAAGAAGAATCTTGCCAGGATCAGCCTAGTCCAGATTAGGTACAATCTCTGTCTAGTTCTTCTTATTGCTCAGGTCATGAGACCAGTCCAGATTCTGATGCATCCTCATCCAGTGATGAAGATGACTCTGAATTTGAGGTAGATGTCAATCAATTGATTGACATGTATGGTAAAATGTTGGATTCTTTGAAAAGAAGCACGAAGTTGGCCAAGATGCAGACTGAGGAGATTATCTCTCTATAGCAAGCTACTGCCTAGCAGTCTGAGACAACATCCCTGCTGGATCGGAAAGTGAGGGAATTCAGCCAACTGAAGGCCATCTCAATCATCCGAATTGAGACAATAAGTCAGAAGGACAAGATCATCTTTGATTTTGAAGAGGAGCTCCTTAAGGAGAAAATGATAGTGACTAGTTTTTCTAAGACAAGTATTGTGTTGCCCTTAATAGATTCCTTCTCCTCTCAAAATGGTAAGGAGTTGACAGTCAAGGGAAGCACAAGAGTTGACCTTTCCAAAGGGAAAGGAAAAGCTCCTATAGTGCCATAGTCAACCTTTCATAAGATAATCCTCCATTCTAACAGGTATGACCAGGAATGCATGTATGGTCACTATAAGAATGAGAATTATTCTTGTAAGAATACAAGTGTATCTTACAATAGTAGAAGAAAGGGTAGGGGAATGAGTGCCTTTAAGGCTCCCCATGAAGAAGTACAAATGTCCCATTATGGACCATTTGTATTTGGTGCCTCATCCCCAACTCTCAAGGACAAGGCAGTGGCTTTCACTCAAGCCCATCCAACAATGACTCAGACCAAGGGTCAGTCTACCAGTAAGCTCGACTTAGCTATTTTTTATGATATAATCAACATGTCATCTACAAAGAAGACAACTATAAATAGCATTCAGAGTAAGCAAAGGAAGCATGCTAGAAGACTAACCTTCAGTTAGATCCAAGCTGAAAGGAACCTGAAGAAAGCTGCCGCCCCTCTTCCTTCTGTTTAGTCAGCACTTAAACATACTGCAGAACCTGCTCAGAAAAGGAGATATAATATCCATGAGTGCTAGTGTTATGGTAAAGAGTGCCATTTTGCCCTAAATTGCTGGCACAATCCTTCTGTGCCTAGAGCAAGAGTTAGTCTACCTGTCAGAAATGCTACTGGTAGGCAAGTTAGATTTCAGACTAATCAGAACCTAGGTTCCAATACTTATTGGGGTCCTAAGGTAGGATGAACTCTATTTTGCAGGTTAGTCCAAGTGCCCATTCCCCCATGTGGTACTTGGATAGAGGATGCTCTAGAACTTGGACTAGAACAAGAAAGTCATCTTATGGATCATACTCCAGTGAGGGAAGGACCTAAGATCTACAGTTGGGAGGTTGGTGATGGATATTGACCATCTAGGATACTCCTCTTACTTCCCAAGAGGAAGAGAATGTTAAGTGAAATCCTAAAGAAGGACAAGTGCACAGTCATGGATGAAGACTAGCTAAATCCATCCATTAAAGGTTAAGATGCCTGAGTGATGGGACAAAGTGTAGCTACCTCCTCAGCAAACAAAGTGTTGCATAAGTCTTGTGTAAAGGCCAACTAGATCAAGTCAGCAGGAATGTATGGCTGGACAAAGTTTTGCTGCCACACCAGTAAATCAGTGAAGAGAAAAATAGACTGTACTCATTACTAAGGAAAGCTAAGGTTTCTCTTCTGAGAGCAGTGTTGGAGAGGCAGTTGATCCTCAGTGTCTGGTACTTCTGTGGAAACCAGAAAAGAAGTATGCTCATGTTTTAGCATCATCTGAACCTGTAGAAAAGGATGTCAATGTTAGTGGGCAGTGTGGACAGAATCTGTGAAATTATTGAGGGGGAGTTAATTCAGTCTAGTTTAGTCTGGAAAGCTTAAAGTATGGTCTAAAAAATTGGTGTCTGAGAATCTTCAGCTCCAAAAAGATCAGAAGAATACTTCTGAAGTTCAGAATGTACCTATGGACAATGTTGAGGATGAGAGGGAGACTATCCAGATGACTACAACTGTTATGAGTAAGTAAGGTCACAAGAACAGCTGGTTTGCTCCAGCTATTGCTGATACAAGTTAGCATATTCCTATGGGAAAAGTTGTGTAAAGAAAGACTTGGTATCAAAACGAAGAGATTGTTCAAGGAAAGATCACTCAAGGTTCAAGTGGTCTCAAAGTCCAGCAGCTGCAGGAGAAAATTCAGCCTAATGTAGAGAGGAAGCTGACATCTGCACCAGTGGTATCATATGCAATCTGCTAGGGGGAGAAGAAAATCAAGGCAGACCAGCTCCTCCCTGACTATTCAGAAGCTAAGAAGGGATTGATCAAGTGGTATCAAGTGGTATAAGAGAGCTGTGTTAGTGATATCAACTCAAGAGATTTGATCTCTAATCAAGTGATATGATCACTATGGGAGTTGTAACTGGCCATGATCAAGGATGAAGGCAATGATCAAGGGGGAGAATGATGCTTGGGATACCAATGCAAGAAGTTCATTGGGGCTTGAACAGTATGCAGACAACATTCCTCCTATTCAAGGACTGTATGGTATCTAGTGTGGAGATCAAGAGGGCAGATAAATGTGATGATCAAGATGGTGCTCAATGGGCTGAACACTCTTGTGATGTTGATCAAAAAGTTGAAGCCAGAAGTAAGTCTATTGCTAAAGGAAAGGAAAAGACTTGGCTCATCAAGAAGAGACCTAGCATGGTGCAAGGGAGCTGCTGGGATCAACAGGTGTTGATCCAGCTTCAGCTCCAGGTCCATAACCTCCAGATAAGTAGAACACATTCATATTATGATTTTACTAGTACAATCTCAATTGCTATGTTCCCATCCCTCATAGCAGGACTATGCTTATTGAGATTAAGTATCAATAAATTAGGGAGCATAAGGAAGAACTCAATCCTGAGATTGTTCTCCTTGACAGGTGGCTGACATGTTTGTCATGCCACTAGATGAAGCAAAGTTCAACACCATCAAGTTTGAATTGGGTATGTTGAACATGGTATAGCTTCAGTTGCTCCTCATATTGTTGTAGGTTGTATTCCTTCTTGTAGGTGGTCAAGTACTTCAGTGATTTGAATATGTTTCAAGTTGTATATCTTGAATGGTATCATGCTGATGGAAGTACTATCCAAATGGTGTAGACTAAAGTGTATATCAGGAAGCATGATAGATGATTCTTTAGTTGAAGGGGAGCAAGTCCATCACTGCTCTAACACTCTCAAGTGGTTCAACTCCTGCTTATCCATACTCAAAAAGGGGGACCAGAAAATAAGAACCTCCCTGACTATTTACAGAAGTCAAAAAGGGGGAGGAGAATGATATTAATCTTGCATCAGATCATAATAGGAGGAGAAGGATATAAGTAGTATCAGAACTATGAGAAGGTTATGATCAAATTGATCAAGACCAGGTAGCAAAAATTCAGGGGGAGCAGGTATGATGATAATCACCCTACAGGCAAGGAAGTGTGGTAACTAAAACCTCTTCTCTTGTTTTAAGTTAATATTCTACTGCTACATATGTTAATGTATGTCATTGAATCAATTGATTGAGTGTTTTGACTACTTCAAATAGGGGGAGATTGTTGGGTTCATTGCCCATATTGTCCTAGATTTGAAGAAGTCAATCATGTCAATGATATACATAAAGTTGTATTTGATGTGTGCCTAAGTTCATGCATGTAGGTTAGTCCTTGCAACATTGATAAGACAGGTATTCCAAGTGATGTGATTGGTGGTCACAAAATGAAGATGTTGGGTAGGCTGGAAATCACCTAAGTTCACAGGCGTTGAGTGTAGTCTACTCACTCAATTCAAGGTGAGTTAAATCATTGAGTATAGCTTAGACAGTCAAAGCCTAATTAGAATTAGGCAGAAATATGGCTAAGTCCATAGACGTTGAGTGAAGTCTACTCACTCAACGACATACAACAAAAAGCTATGAGACAGGCACAGTCAAAGCCTATTAAGAATCATGTAGAAATGTGGCTAAGTACACAGGCGTTGAGCGAAGTCTACTCACTCAACGCCATACAACATAAATCGTTGAGTATAACTCAGTCAGTCAAAGCCACAAAAATCTGTGTAAATATTTGACTAAGTACACAGGCGTTGAGTGCAACTTACTCACTCAATGCCATGTGATAAAAAGCGTTGACTGAACCTTAGTCAGTCAGAGACTGTGATTTCACAAAAATTTGGCTAAGTCCAAATGCATTGAGTGTATCTTACTCACTCAACGCCAGATAACAGAAAAATATCTATTAAGTAGTTTGTCGTTGAGTGAAGCTTACTCACTCATCACCAAGTGGCAAAATTTGTCTAAGTAATATGACGTTCAGTGATAAAGACATACTCAACGCTCTCAACGCTTCCCAAGTAGGAAAATCAGTTAAGTCCAAATGCATTGAGTGAAGGTTGCTCAGTCAACGCCAAGTGATTAGAATCATTTATAAGAGATATGACGTTGAGTGAAGCTTACTCACTAAACGCCAAGAGGTAGACAGATTTTTCTAAGTGTTTTGGCGTTGAGTGTAGGTTGCTCTCAACGCTTATTGGCAGAGAAATTTTTCTAAATATTTTGGCATTGAGTGAAGCTTACTCACTTAATGCCTATACTAAAGATGTTTGATTTTGTCTAACTCCACAGATGGTGACGTCAACAAAGTCAACAAGTCAACAGAATTTGAATTCATTGCGGGAAAGCTACAGTACGCGACAAATGCCTCTGCTTGCCCTCAATACAGCCATTAATGCAAAATCTGGTAGCTGCCAACTATTTCAAGGTGGGGCCCACTGCTCAAAGAGCCGTTGATGGGCTAATAATAAAAGACAGAGATCGAGGAAAAAGAAATAGCTTTTCGAAAACACTTCTGGAATTCATCTTCCTGCTGGCCATTATTGCAGAGCTTGGAGATTCAGTTCAAGTGCTGATCTAAGAACAAAAACAAGTTAGTCTGTGAATCAAAAACAGTTAGTTGTTGAAGAAGCAATTCACTGAAGAATCAACACCTCTTCAACAGAAATATCAAAAAGTCCACCTTCTGAGAAATAAGAAGTAGCTGAATTATCTGGATTTAGCAGTAAGAAAGAGAGAGCTGAGTTTGTCTTGGCTTGAGAAGCTGTTAAGGGAAAAATCCCCAACATCAGTTGCTTCACAGTTCTAGTAAGGATAATCCTGAAGATAAATTTCTAGAGCTGAAGAGAAGATAGAACTGAACTTGTGGGTCAGTTCAGGAAGAAGCAGAACAATAGATCTGCAAAGAAGCAGCAAAGGGCCAACCCTAGCTACAGTTGCTGTACAGTACTTGCTAGACATTTTCTCGACTATATAGAAGAAGTCTGTACTGAGATAACTCAGGGCAGAAATAGATTGGCTCAGAGAAATTTCCCTAAAGACAAATCAACTAAACACACTTTCACTGTAGGATCCTTTTGGATTTGAGTTGTAAGGCCTTTGTGCCTAAGGTAGGGCAGATTTGCCTGAGGTAGGATTCTGTTAAGAATCTGAGAGTAGTGCTTTGGCCTGAATAGTAGGATTCAAGTTTGAATTTGAGCTGTAGGATCCAGTTTGGATCTGAGGTAGGTGATCAGGTTATCACTGAGCTGTAGGGCTTTTGAGCTTGAGGTAGGAGAGTCATCCTCTCCGAGTGGTAGGGCACTTGTGTCTTAGTTGTAGGATCCTTTGTATTTGAGGTAGGGCCTTTGTGCCTGAGTTGTAGGAGAGTCATTCTCTATGAGATATGATCCCTTGTGGATCTGAGGTAGGGTAGTCCTCCCAGCTTGAGTTGTAGGGACTTTGGTCCTGAGGTAGGTGATCTTTGGATCACTGAGTTGTAGGGCCTTGTGCTTGAGCTGTAGGTCTTGAAGGAGACCGAGTGGTCCTGCGGGATCATGTTGTAAGTTTCCAAGGGCTGAGATTTGAGAAGTGCCTTGTATAACTATAAGTTAGAAAGGTTGAAGGGAAAGTGTACGTACCCATAATATGAGGAACCACTATAAACTCTATGTGTGTTTTTCTATGTGTTTCTTTGTTGTAGGTTATTTGGTTCTTGAAAGAAAAAATCTACTAACTCACCTAGAAATTAAAGAAGGAAAATAAAAGATAGTCACAAGAGACAAATAACCTATTCACCCCCTTTAGGTGATTTAGCTATCCTTGAAACTAAAGACTTTCACCCGTGCTCTTAGGGCACATTCTTGGTGCACAGGACCACAAGGGTCGCACCACCGTTCTTTGTGACGGTCAACAACGTTTGAGATTTCAGTCTTACAAGGGCCAAGGCTAGAGACAATGTCCTAGTGCTACGAATAGTCATTTGATTTACACATTGACCACTCTAAGTCGACCGACATAGGGGAGGGTATAGTTCAGCCACATCTCGTGCTCAAATCATCCGGCTCGTAGGCCTGACGCGGGTCAGCATCCCCTTTCTCTTTTCCGCATGATCCATAACTATGTAAGGATCCTAGGCTAACACTCATGGCTACAAAAGCTGAGCAACTTAAGCTCACACTTTACAAAATTGGCCCCTAGGTCTTCGAAAGATAGGCACACACGACCCTAGGTCTCACAAGATATGCCTCACAAAATAGCCCACAGGTCTCATAGAGACAGGCTTTCAGCAAACGGCCACAAGGTTTCCAAGAAACAGAACTCAACAAACAACAAAACGCTCACTGGGAGCTATTACTAGCGGTAGCGCTATCGCCGCACGGTAGTGGGAAAGTCTATCGATTATTCCCCCAAATCGGGTGTTTTCCTGGAGTCTACATCCAAAACTCTCAATACAGCCTTCTACACACCCCGCAACTCCGAAATCTACGCGATAACCACAAAGTCTTCTCCGACATACAAAACATACAAACATCACCAATCAAGACCAACTTCTCTGGATGGGCTTCACACATCATGCCTATTTCGTACTTCGATTCTAGATATAAATGTAAAACTAACGGGGATACACGGATCTCCCAACGTGGAGAACCACTTCCACGTGTTCGTGGAGTGTCTACCCTCTAATTCCAAAAGAAAGGACTTCACATGTCCAAGGAAGAGGATCATTACCCTAAAAGTCCGCTTCAGCGCCATTGAAGAGATTTTAGCCGGATGAACATGACCGCTACGACTTTGCCTCCGTAGATCCGAACTCACCTTGCGAATCTGAGTTCTGAGTCTCAAATGGCGGCGAGATCTCCTCTCTCAGACACTACTTATCCTCCTCCAAACGTCCAACCCAAGTTTCTCAAACTCCAAAATAATGAAGTGAAAACGACCAAACCAATACTAAAAATAGAGCTACCGCCGCGCGGTACCGTTAATCAATGCCTCGTTTCGCATGCCACCGCTCAGGCCCTCCAACCACAGGTTGACTCGTGTCCACGACGTTATAGATTAATATCGGCATGCGATAGGATGCTAGTGACTCGCGATAGTTGGGGACGGTTACGACACGACCGCTCCTGCTACCGCCACGCGATAGTTACTACCGCCACGCAGTAGAAACCCGAGAGTGTTGACAAATAAATTTCCAAGCTACCGCCTACTGTATCACTACCACCGGGTGATAACTTCCCATGAGCTCGGCCAATAAATTGGCTAGCATCGTGCGATAACAACATACCGCCGCACGGTAGACTAGACGTTGAGTCACCTCACCTCACTTAACGCTCTCAATGCCTAACTCTACTACCACGCGGTATCAGCCTACCGCCACGCGATACCCTCTTTTCCTGCCTACAGAAATTTTGGGTTGTTCACGTCCAACAACTCTTTTAGCAGTGGGACCCGCTGTAGTTGTTGGCTGCAACTTTGATTTATCAGTAAATGAAGTATAGTAAGCATGCGACGCTGTTTGTCGTGTACTGTAGACTTCTCGCAACGATTTTGAATTTTGCTGACATTAGTATCTGTGGACTTAGCCAAATTCAAGCAATTTAGTACAGGCGTTGAGTGCATTGAGTGAGCCTTCATCACTCAATGTAAAAACACTTATACAAATTTCTGTTTCACTAAACGTTAAGTGCGTTGAGTGATCCTTCATCACTCAACACTTTTGTCCTTAGACTAAACTTTATGATGATAGGCGTTGAGTGCGTTTAGTGAGCCTTCATCACTCAATGCATACTTGACTTTCCAGTCATCTTGATGAGGCGTTGAGTGAATAGCCTTCACTCAACGCTTCTGTACTTCGTCTATTTTCATCTTTATGAAGGAGCTGAGTGAGGTGTCTTCACTCAACGCTTTCTATCTTTGCCTATCTTCTTGATGAGGCATTGAGTAAATTGCCTTCACTCAACGCTTTTATACTTAGCCGATTTCTCTGTTGAGTTGGCGTTGAGTGAACTGCCTTTACTCAACGCATCTGGACTTAGACAGATTTTTTGTCTACATCTTCTAAGGCTTTGACTGAAGCTTGTTTTGTCGGCGCTTTCTGAGCTTGGCATTGAGTGAACTAGCTTCACTCAACACTTTTGGACTTAGCTAGATTTCTCCTTTGCCAATGCTGAAGCTTTGACTATTTGAGCTTTACTCGACGCTTCTTTCTTCAGGCTTTGAGTGAGCTGTCCTCACTCGACGCTTCTGGACTTAGCCAGATTTCTTCTTTACTAATGCTGAAGCTTTGACTGTCTTGTCTTTACTCAACTCTTCTTGTTGTGTGGAGTTGAGTGAATTTCCTTCACTCAACGCCTGCGGACTTAGCCACATATCTACTTTGCAAACTGTTGGGATTTGACGGTCCATGCTTTACTCAGCGCTTTTTGACATCTAGTGTTGAGTGAATTTCCTTCACTCAACGCCTGCAGACTTAGCCACATATCTACTTTGCAAACTGTTGGGATTTGACGGTCCATGCTTTACTCAACGCTTTTTGACATCTAGTGTTGAGTGAACCAGCTTCACTCAATGCCTGCGGACTTAGATAAATTTATGTCTTTCCATCATTCTTCCTTAACATCTGGTGTTGAGTGAACTGGCTTCACTCAATGCATGTGGACTTAAACAAATTTCCGTCTTTTCAGCATTCTTCCTTGTGTCCACCTATCATTCTCACTTATAACACCTGTCCAATCAATGTGAAAAAGAACAACCTGCATGCATGTATTTGAACATACTTCAAATACATCTATGTGTATACCATTGACTTGTTTGACTCCTACAAATCTGGGACATTGTGATTAATGAACCTAACAATCTCCCACTATTTGCAAAACCCTAAGTCACAACTCTTAGTCAATGATATACACCATCATATGTAGTAGATAAAACATTATTTTTAAAAAAGAGTAACAAGTGTAAGTTATTGGTTACAACATTTTCCCTGCACTCATAGTGATCATCACCTCCTACTCCCCTTGATAACTTCCTAGCCCTGATCATGATACCACCTAATCATTGTCTTCTCCCCCTTGATCATGTTCCTCCTACTTGATCATGTTCTTCTCCCCCTTTTTGACTTCTTCATAAGTAACTATAGTCAGGGAGGTGCTAGCCTTTTAGCAGTAACATTCCATCTCTAGAGCAGGGAGTGGAGAGTTAATCTCCTCCTCAGCCTGTGCATTTTCCTGAGGACATACAAATCAATAGTGTTGATCTTGGAATTCCACTGATGTATCTCCTTGCTCCTTCTCAACAGGAAGCTGAACCTGTTCCTACAAGTGCTAGATTTGCTCCCCCTCAACAGGAGCATCTTGACTTGCTCCCCATCAATAGGAGCATCTTTTATCATTCTCCCCAATAGACACTTTAGTCCTTTTCAGTCTTGATACCACTGAAAGTCTTAACAACCTGCAAGAGGAGTAATTCCTCAACAAAAATAAGATAAAGAGTAATTGAAGCTATACCAAGTTCAACATACCCAAATCAAACTTGAAGGTATTGAACTTGACTTCATCTAGTGGCTTAGTGAAGATGTCAACCACTTGCTTGTCTGTAGGGACAAACTCAAGACTGATGTCTTCCTTCTCCACATACTCCCTAATGAAATGATACCTAATCTGAATATGCTTAGTCCTGCTATGAGAGACAGGATTCCTAGCAATGGATATTGCACTAGTTAAATCACAGTACATGGGGGTGTTACTTATCTTTATATTATAGTCCTGTGATAATGGATCCACAACAACTGTGTACATCAAATTCCTTCTGATATATACTCTGACTCTGCTGTGGAAATAGCCACATTAGTCTGCTTATTGCTTCTCTAAGACACAAGTCTTCCTCCCAAGAACTAACAGGTGCCTGATGTGCTTTTCCCATCCTCTCTACAGCCTGCAAAATATGCATCTGAATATCCAGTTAGTTCACAATCCCTATTCCTAGAGTACCATTGGACAAGATCTGGTGAATCCCTTGTGCGCAGCATATGCAAGGAATAGTCTGATGGATTCTAATGTAGCTACCAGGGCAAATGTTTGATCAAAGTCAATACCTTTTTCTTGTCTGTATCCCTTATCCACCAGCCTAGCTTTATTATTGATTATAATGCCATTTTTATCAAACTTATTCCTGTAGATCTACTTGGTTCCAATGACATTATGTCCTTGTGGTCTGGGAACTAGCTTCCAGACCTTACACCTCTTGAACTGGTTTAGTTCTTCTTGCATTGCCATAATCTAGGAAGCTTGAATACAATTCTGTGTCTCAACTTCTGCTTCTGGTCATGACTCCTTAGTTAGCATCACCAAATATTTGGTGTCTGGGATGATCCCTTAGACGCCTGACTGCTGGAGGCAATCTTCCTTCAGCATCTTGAGCTTCAGTGACTGCATCTTACTGATCTTCATCCATATCATGTGTGCCTTGTACTCCTTCTGGAATGCACACACCTTCATCTTCATCTTGGACTATTGGTGCAACTTCCTTAATGGTTAGCTTGTCCATCAATAGCTCTATACCTGTAGGTCTAGATGAAGAGCTAGACAACTCATTATTAATCATAGGTTACTCATCAAATACTACATTAACAGACTCTTCTACAACTTGATTTTTCAAGTTGTAGATCCTATATTCCTTGCTATGATTGTTGTACTCGAAAAATATCCCATCATAGGACTTGGCAGCAAACTTAGTCACATAGGACTTCCCATTATTTAGCATATAACATTTACTACCAAAGATCCTGAGATAGGCCAGGTTTGATTTTTTGCCCTTCATAATCTTAGAGGGAGTCTTCTTGCGGCTCTTGGTGATAGAAGCTCTATTTAGGACATGACATGTAGTATTTACTGCCTTAGCCCAGAAATATTCTGGGAGAGATGCGTCACTTAACAAAGTCCTACCAGCTTCTATGAGAGTTCTATTTTTCCTCTCAGTAATCCCATTTTGCTGGGGTGTTCTTGGAGAAAAAAAATTCTTAATGAATCCATTGCTCTTCACAGAATCTTATCATGCCTTCAGACTGAAATTCAGTCCCATGGTTACTTCTAATTTTGACCATAATACTGTCTAACTCATTCTGATTCTGCTTGAAAAAAGTACCAAAGATATCAAGGGTTTCAGTTTTTTTCTTAAGAAAGAAAACCGAAGCAAACCTAGAAAAGTAATCAACAACCACAAGAGTGTAGACTTTGCTACCTAGACTATGAACTGACATATGACCAAACAAGTCCATACGCAGGATGTATAAACACCTCACAGAGTCTTTGGTCCCAATGCTCTTGAAAGAAGCTTTGGTCTGCTTGCCCTTTTGGCATGCTGAGTAAATGCCTTCCTTGGTGCATTTTATCTTAGGACCATTCCAAACTAACTCTTCACTAAAGAGCTTGCCAATGGTCTTATAGTTCAAATGAGCTAGCCTCTTGTGCCATTGTACACAATATGAGACTTTCTCATTTGCAACTATACATATAGGGGAGTCTTTACCTAAAAAATGAAAGTTTAAGCAATACACATTTCCACTCTTAGTGCCTATCAAGATGACCTCTTGGTCACTTGACCTCTTAATTTGACACTTATCCTTGTGGAATACAATGACATAGCCAAGATAAGAGAGTTGGCTTATTCTTATCAGGTTGTGTTGCAACCCTTCAACATAAGCCACTTTTGAGATGGTGACTATGCCATTGGTAATCTTACCATAGCCTCTGGTGAATCCTCTGTCTGAACCACCAATGATTTTTTTGGGTTTATCCTTCACTGGAGTGTACTCCTTCAAGTAGCTCCTTGGTCCAGTCATGTGCCTGGAACATCCACTGTCCAAGTACCATATAGGTGTATAAGTACTTGGACTATCCTGCAAAACATATTTTATTTTACCTTAGGACCCCAATAGATATTGGGTCCTTAGTTCTAGTTAGCCTGAAAATGAACTTGTCTTCCTACAGATTTTCTGATAGGAAGACTAACTTTTGCTCTGGCCACATTAGGATTGTGCCAGTAATCTAAGGTAAATTGACCCACTTTGCCATAACACCAACACTCATGAATATTATACCTTATTTTTTGAGCAGGTCTGGTAGCTAGGATGACAGCAGCTATCTATTTAGAAGGAAGAGCAACAGCCTTCTTCAGGTTCCTTTCAGCAAGAATCTGACTAAAAGTGAGTCTTCCAGTAGACTTATTTGGCTTGCTCTTAATGCCATTAATAACAGTCTTCTTTGTAGAGAATTAGGTCTTGATAACATCAGAGATAGCCAAATCAGGCTTTCTAATAGACTTACTCTTGGTCTGGGTCTTTGTTGGATGGCCTTAAGAGTTGGCCACTGCCACATTCTTGAAAGTGGGGGTTGGAGCACCAAATATAAATGGTCCATGATGGGCATTTGAATTTCTTCATGGGGATCCTTAAAAGCACTAAATCCCATTCCTTTTCTCCTTCTATTGGAAGGTACATTTGTATTCTTCCAGAAAGAATTCCCATTCTTCCAGTGACCATACATGCTGTCCTGGTCATACCTATTAGAAGGGAGCATTACCTTTTCAAAGGTTATGGGAGGCTGAATTGGAGCTTTTCCCTTTCCTTTGAAAGGGACAGCTCTAGTGTTTCCCTTAAATCCTATTCCCCTCTTATTTCTCTGAGAGGAGAAGGAGTCATTTATGGGAAACAAAGACTTTGTCTTAGAGTAACTAGCCAAAATCCTTTTCTCCCTCTGAAGTTTCTCTTCAAGATACCTAATGAGACTGTTCTTGTATCTAATGGTCCCAATCTGGATGATTGTGATGTTTTTCAGGTGGCTAACTTCCCTTATCTTCTGCTCCTTGCTGACTCAAATTGTAGGGAAGCAGCAAGCTGCAGGGATTCAATCTTCTCAGCTTGCTTTTTGGCAAACTTATTCCTTATTTTTAAAGCATTTAGAAGGGAACAATACTTGTCAATCAATTGATTGACATATTCCTCATATAGTGAGTCATTTTCATCACTGGATTAGGATGCATCAGAATCTGAACTAATTTCATAGCCAGTCTCAGAAGAAGAACTAGATATAGAATGTACCTTGTCTGGACCAGGCTGATCCTGGCTGGATTCCTCATCTAACATGGCCATCAACCCATAACAGCTGTTGGCATCTTCTTAATCATAATCCTCCTCTGAGTCACTGTCTGAATGTGACAAAGGGGCCCTGATACCTATCCTAGAATTAGGATATTATTCAGCTTCTTCAGTAGCAAATAGCCCTATGTAGGCTTTGTAACATCCCAATGTTACTTCTAGACCCCTTAACATAGATTGGGTTAGGCATGGGGTGGGTGTTAGGGTTGGAAGCTAGATTGACCCTAGGTAGTGGGTTGTAGCCATGTGGGGCCCACCATGGGGCCAAAG
The DNA here is from genome assembly GCA_039513925.1 of Platanthera zijinensis. NCBI lineage: Eukaryota > Viridiplantae > Streptophyta > Magnoliopsida > Asparagales > Orchidaceae > Platanthera > Platanthera zijinensis. The sequence goes on along the minus strand of CM077095.1, from coordinate 80,665,315 downwards.
TCAAACTAGGTCAAACTAGCCTAAACAAGAACCCTAGCCACACCATGATCCCCTCATGATGCCCTAACCCTAAATACAATCTAAGTGGACCCCAAGGTAGGCCATGGGGTCAACCAGTTGACCATGATGGGCCAAGTCAACACCTTGGACCCAAATAGTGAAAATGGTGTCCTAGCCCATTTCACTAGGTTGGGTCCACCCAAACCAACCCAAATTCATCATGTGGGCCTAAAGTGACCTTATAAACCCTAGGGGAGAGAAAAATAGGGGCATGCAATGGTAATTTTGGGAATTACCTAGGAGAGAGAAAATGTGACAAATAGGAGAGAGAAAGTGTTAAGGAAGTGGTGTGGACCATTTGGGCTCATCCCACCAACCCATGATGGGTTGGCTGACCATGTAGGTGTATTAGGAGGTGTGAGTACCCACCATGCAGCCTTGGGTCAAGCCCAAGTCCAAACCCGACCCAACCTAACCTATTTCATTAGGTGAACCAACTCCCCCTCCTCACCACCCACCCACCTTGGCCCCAACCATGAAACCCGACCCTTAGGACCTAATTAAACCAGCTGGAGTAGTGGGGCCCACTCCCAAGCCACCTAGCCGGCCAAGATACCCAACCCGAGCCCTCAACATTGTTGAAATCGCCCTCCTTGGTGAATCCGCCCCAAGCCTTGGTGAAGTCGCCCCCCTCTCTTAACTCAGCCTAAACCGACCTCACACACTCACTCCCACTTCATCCCTACCCCAGAGAGAGAGAGAGAGAGGAAGGAAGCCACCTACAACCATGGCAAGCCAAGGAACTCGCCGGAATGTTCATGCTAGGGGAAGCCGCCGCCACCCTCAACCACAACCACCACCGGTCCGTATCCCCTCCCCTCTTACTGTACTAGATTCCTAGATCTTCTAGGTTAGTAGTCAAGCTCAAAAGAGCTCGACTGTAGGCCTCTACAAGCTTGGATAAAGCTTCAAAAATGGCGGTTTCTTGGTTTTTCGGTTTGGTTGCGCCGCCGCCGTCCGCCGCTCTCCGCCGCCCAGCCGCCGGCCAGTTCAAGCCCCGACCACCGTGAGGCCGGGGGATGACTTGGCCGGAGGCCCCGCCGCCGGCGATGGCCGGAAACCACCCCGCAAGGGTGGCCTGCACGGGTTGGCCTGCATGCATGTGCATGGAGAAGACGCACAGCCACCGTTCGATTGGCTTCTAGATTCGTGCAAATTTTAATATTAATTCTGCATCATTTAATTTTATGTATAAATGAAATAGTGTCACATGGTAACAGTTATTTTGCATGCTGTTTATGAGGTACTTAGAGTCCCTACCTTAGGTTGAACCCTGAATGAAATATTTAGGTAGATGAGTTAACTTTAAAATGCCACAGAAATCATAGGTTTTGGACCAGTAGGCTGCCCTGTAGGGCTGTTTTACTAGGACTGCTCTTATGGTAGGACAGAAATTAAAATATTTCCTCAGCCCAAACCCTTGGCCCAAATGGGCTGAAATTTGGGCTACGTTACTAATTTAGGTTTATATAGGCCCTCCCCAACAATCAGAATTTTTGGGGAACATTTTGCTATAGTATTAACAAAAATACCCAAAAGTAAATAAATGTGATTTTTGGAGTTTCCTAACTCCAAATGGCCCGAAATTTTGGTGGCACCCTCTCATGGGTATATTAGACCCATGGTTAAAATTTGAGCTAAATTGATTCACTACATGATGAGTAATCTCACTTGCATGTTTGAGAAATAATATTTGACTTGGGCTGCAAATAGCAATTTTGCAGAATTTCAAATGGCTGCCCAAGCCAAACCAGAAGTCCCCTTGACCTGAGATTTTGGTCAGAGGTGTAATTAGGGCACCTTTAGGCCCTGCCCAAAAATGGGCTTGATTGGAAAATAAAATATGAGTAAATTACCAAAATACCCTTAGGGCTTAACTAGGTGATTCTTGGAGTTAGCTAACCCCAATTGGCCCCAAATTTTGGTGGCCCATCCATAGGGACCATATAGACCAGAGGTAGAAATTTCCCTGAAATTGGAACAAGGCATGTTGACTTAACTCACTTGTAAGTGTAGGCTAATTTAGGCCTTGGTGTGCATTTAGCAATAATTTGTAGTTTGTGAATTTAGCCTAGCTGAGGCACCCAAAAAAATCATGCAATAGATTCCAGTGATACTTTAGGGCATGTTTCACCCCTAGAATTATTTTTGGGATTTTTGGAATTAAAAATACCACTTAATGGGATTTTTCAAAATATAGGCCTTTTTGGGAAAATAAATGGGAAAAATAGAAATTGGCTATAGAAAACTTTCAGATTCAGCCAAGTCAAAGTATGGTGTCTTATTTGACTTAGGAAAATTTTTGACCTCTGTTTGGAGATTATTGGAACAAAAACCTTGGAATTACTATTTTACCCCTTTTTGTATTTATTTATGAATTGATGGAATTACATGTGGGGAAATTGTAAAAATATTTCTATAGATGTATAATAGCAATATTAGTGTTGCATATTTATTTCAGAATTTTTGTATACATTGATAATTATTAAGGTAGGAAAATGGCATTTTGGTAAATAATTAGGAATGAATTTTGGTAGACCATTACACAGTGGAAATAAATGAAACTCTGTCATTAGCCATAAAATAGTAATATGAATGCTTAGTAATTTTCCTGGAATTTTGGTGAAAACATTTCTTGTACTTCATTTGGAAAATGACACTTGTGTAGGAATTGTATTAATTATGGGATGAATAGATATAATAAAAGGAAAATTATGAAATCTTGTCGACAGCAATATTTTTCTCCTATGCAATTCAGGAAAATTCCCATAAGTCAGAAGATTTTAATTGATGATACTTCATGCGTAAAATGACCTAGGGAATAATTCTAAAAGATTTAATTAAAGGCCTTAATGACCTAGGAAAATTATGAAAATCAACACACTCATTTTATTAGTCCATACCACCCTAGGATAAATACTTGGGGTCAGCTGGATCAAGAATTTAGAAGTTCGATTTCAGGGTGGCAATAAGTCATGGGGTGCGCTAAGTAAAGAAGGTTGGACTATAGGCCGCCAGGGGATGAATCAACAACTGAGTTAGGGTCTAAGTTCGGAAGTATAACCCTGGGTGGCAGATGCATTCTAGAGACGAGAGTAACAGAGCGACATCAGACTTACCTAGAAAGGGTTGACGGAAGACCACCACTCCTTAACCCATACCTTAAATCACTGGGTCATTCTATGTAACAGGAGAGAGAAAAGGGGGTTCGGGGTAGGCAACAACTAAACTAAATATCCTTGAGAAAGGGAGCTTTGGGATTCAACCCATCACAGCTCCTAGTGCCCCTGAGAGCCCTTCACCGGGAATACCTTGGACAGTCCTGGGATTAACCTTAAGATTTTAAGTATGATAAACTGTAGACAAGAGTAGTCTATTAGGTTAGGTGAACTGGACATGTGCTCACTCATACCGGTTTGGAGGGACTTGGAGTCTTTGACTACTTGCTCGCCCGTGCAGAGTGGGAGGATGAAATTGGTTTTATATATATACTCACCCGGGCAGGGTTGGAGGTTTTGTAGCATACTCTCACCCGTGACGGGTTGGACAGTTTTGGGACTGGTTAGACTTTCGAGCTGGAGGCTCAATATACTATACTTGCATGTGCATATACTAGTGGCGGGCCATGCGGTACTGGCCAGTCGTCACACCGACGGCAGTACGGTGGACCAGGCGGGTGCGAGGGTTAGAAGGACCAGTAGGATGTTTACACTGGAGTCTGGAAGGCTTTTCCTAATAACGCGCACCCAGCCCAACAAGACTGACAGGTAGTCAGCAAAGTTGTACGCAGAGACTCTAGAGTGCACTGACGGTGTACAGAGGCGCACAAGAGAGGTCTAGGCCTGGTAGTGTGTATACCCGCCTAGAAGGCGGAGACGCCCGCTCCGCTGCTGCCGTAGCCACAACGGTGGTACCTGAGAGTGATGCTAGCTCTCGAAAAGTGGGAACTAAAGGTCTGTGATCACGGAGTCGTGTGTGTGTGTTGCACTGCATGCTCATATCATACCCACCATATAGATGCATAACATTAACCTTCATAACAACTTAAGTCACCTAATGTATAAGTGGTATGGGACGCTTATACATTAGGACCTGCTATACGATCCCTTAGCCTATAAGCCTGAGTGGGCATGTTTATAGGTTGAGGTTATTTTTACTTTATGTATATGCTTGTGACTCTGACACCCCATTGTATAAATGGTATGGGACATTCTATACAATGGGAGCCTTGCAAAAGATCCCTTGCTTATGCGTACCCGCATAAGTGGAGGTTACATTTCATCATTTTCTTGATTATATACCCTGTCAGATTCCTGTCACCTGCTCTCTTTTGCTACCCCTTGTTGTCCTCCGCTTCGTCCTCCCGCACGGTGCCCAGGAGTTGCAGGAGGAGGTGCTGAGGATACGACTTAGTCTGTTTGACTAATGGTCGTTGACCTTACTATTTTAGGAGCTCGAAGAGGTAATCCAGCACGTCGAGGAGGCAGGGCTTGAGGAGCAGATACCGGCCACTACTACTGGAGCACATGTTCAGGTGCGATGATTCGAGATGATAGATTCCGCTGCTGTGTATGAGTGAGAGAGAGATTATGATGTATTGGGCATAAGCCCTATTTACTTTCACTTCTGTACTCATTATGGACTGGCTTTTATTTCATTTGATATATATATGTGATGTGGCTGTGGACTTGCTTCTGCTTTTACTCTGATTTATTATGTAATTACTCTCATATTGGCCGAACAGGTTATGATCGTACTAGCCGGCAGAATCGGCGTCTTGCGGTGACGACTAACTCGTGCGTTAGTGTCACCGTAAGGCGGCGGTTCTGGGCATAAGATCCGGGTTGCCTCAGATTTGAGGAACAGGATCTTACAAACTGGTATCACTTGAACACACGATCATATGAGAATACAGTCCACCACACTGGAACACCCCGCTCGGGCATTAGTTTGCGGACAAACTATGCAGCGGAAGCAATGGTGTGCCCATGTGTAAAAGCCACATAAAACAGTCCATTAAACGATGAGTTAGGCCAATTTTGACATTACCTTACCTTTATGCAGCCTCCACAGGATACGGTTCCTCCCCCTCCGGCTGCCATTCCGTTCATGCAGACAGAAATGGGACAAACGCTGACGGCGATCCTGGACGCATTCAGAGATCAGCAAGCCCCGGTACAGCTACCCAACCCAGGGTCGAACTGGCTGAGTGCGTTTAAAAGTCTGTCTCCGCCACTGTATCGCGGGACAGAAGATGCCGTGAAGACAGAGGAGTGGTTGGAGACCATCCAGGAGCTGCTAGCTGGCATCAGCTGCCCCGTCAGACAGGCAGTTCCCCTTGCCACCTCGGCACTAGACGCTCATGCAAAGAGGTGGTGGAAGTCGGTGCGGGACTCTACATTCGCCGACCGGGAGCTGATGGACATATCTTGGGAGGAGTTCAGCGACGTCTTCTTGGAGCATTTTGTATCTTCCACAGACCGAGATGCCTTGGAGACGAGGTTTCTGAGCCTCCAGCAGGGGAGCCGATCAGTTATTGAATATCAGAGAGAGTTCTCCCATCTGGCGAGGTTTGCAGGCTTCCATGACTGGGACGACCAGAAATACGCGAAGAGATTCTATCACGGGCTCCGCGACTCTTTGAGGCAGCCCTTGCTGTTCATTGCCCACGGTACCATGGCGCAGATCATCGAGATGGCAAAGAAGCTGGAGGCTGACCAGCTGTTGGTGCAAGGCAGAGGGAAGAGATCATTGGATGGACAGTCGTTTGGGGAGAGCAGCAGATCGTCTCAGAGGGGCAAGACGATTGGATACAGGAGAGGTGGGGGACGTCGTCGTCCCAACTATAGGCAGGATCAGGGGCCTCCTCCACCTTTGGCTCCCCCACCTATGCAGATTCCCGGACCGATGAGACAGGATGATCGAGGTCAGAGGCAGATCACCTGCTTTGGTTGCGGCCAACCTGGGCACATCAGGACGCAGTGCCCGCTTCAGGTCCACCCTCTTCCTCCTCCTCCTCCTCCAGTGGCCCCTCCAGTTCACCAAGGCCGAGGACGAGGACGAGGACGAGGACGAGGCCGAGGCCGAGGATATCACGGCCGAGGCCGAGACCGGGAGCAGGTATACGCGCTGGATCTCACGGAGCAGAGGGACCCAGAGGAGGTGATTACAGGTACTTAAAATTTTTTTTTAGGATTTATAAATTTTAAATTTTAAGAGTACCTTAGACATTAAAAGTAATACTATTCTTTGAACTCAAACAAACCCAGGCATAGTGATGATTAGCGGCAAGCCCGCTCACACCCTCTTCGACACGGGTGCGTCACACTCCTTCGTGTCAGACTCGTTTATTGAAGGATTAGAAGGAGTGGAGAAGTTTTCCGGTTTGGAAAAGAGAGTGCGACTCCCTGATGGTACGGAACTTCGAACCACAGACTGCTGCAATATGGATGTCGTGGTAGGAGGCAAAGCGTTTGAAGCTCCGGCAACAGTTCTGAGCCTACCAGATTATGATCTGATCCTAGGCATGAATTGGCTTCATTGGAACTACGCGCAGATAGATTGCCCCTCGAAGAGGATCACACTCAGACACGGAGACTCCTACGTCATCATTGAAGGTATCCGTTCCATTCCCGACTCTCTTTATCTTCAGTACAGGCCGTTAAGGCCTATGAACAGGGAGAAGAGGTATACCTCATTTGTTTCGAGATGGCTGTGGTAGAGAGTTCCATAGCTGATATTCCAGTGGCACGAGATTATGCTGATGTCTTTCCGGAGAAGTTACCTGGGCTACCACCATCACGGGACTTGGACTTCAGGATCCAGTTGGTGCCAGGGGCAAGACCAGTGTCCCGAGCACCCTACAGAATGGCCCCTAGGGAATTGGCAGAGTTCAGGACTCAGCTACAGGAACTTGTGGAGTCAGGATTTGTGCGGCCAAGTTCATCGCCGTGGGGAGCACCGGTTTTATTTGTGAAGAAGAAGGATGGATCCCTCCGACTGTGTATAGATTACAGGGAATTAAATAGATTGACGGTTCGGAACACCTACCCATTGCCCCGGATAGACGAGTTATTTGATCAACTTCAGGGAGCCTTCTGGTTCTCTAAGCTCGATTTACGATCCGGCTATTACCAGTTACGCATCCGGGAGGAAGACATACCGAAGACCGCATTCAGCTCACGTTATGGCCTATATGAATTCACGGTGATGCCATTTGGGCTCACGAATGCCCCCTCGGCATTCATGACGCTCATGAACCGTGTATTCGAGCTTTATCTAGATCGGTTTGTCATAGTTTTTATTGATGATATTTTGATTTACTCACGGTCTCGAGAGGAGCACGCAGAGCACCTAGCGCTGGTATTGCAGAAGTTAAGAGAATTCCAGATGTATGCGAAGTTCTCTAAGTGCCAGTTCTGGCTTCAGGAAGTGGCTTTCCTAGGACACACGATCAGTGGAGCTGGATTAGCAGTGGATCCGGCTAAGATTGAGGCGGTGCGGGATTGGCCACGGCCAAAGACAGCGTCGGATATCCGTAGCTTCTTGGGCCTAGCAGGTTATTATCGCAAGTTCGTGGAGGGGTTCTCGAGGATAGCCCTCCCCCTCACGTCCTTGACGAAAAAGGATGCCGCATTTGACTGGACAGAGCAGTGTGAGTCAGCATTTCAAGAGCTCAAGGACCGGCTCACTTCATCCCCCATCCTTGCGCTTCCCTCTGGGAGCGAAGGATTCCAGATATATACAGATGCCTCCTATCAGGGGATGGGTGCAGTCCTGATGCAACATGGACATGTTATCGCTTATGCTTCGCGACAGCTGAAGAAACATGAGCATAACTACCCAGTACATGACCTCGAGCTCGGGGCCGTAGTCTTTGCCCTCAAGACATGGAGACATTACCTCTACGGGATTCATTGTGATATATACTCCGATCATAAGAATCTCAAATACATCGACACGCAGAAGGTTCTGAACCTGCGACAGAGGAGGTGGCTTGAGTTCCTCTGCGATTACGACTATAAGATGCACTATCACCCAGGAAAGGCGAATACTGTAGCAGATGCTTTGAGCAGGAGAGCCGGCACTTCTGGACCGGAGCCCCGGGTGATGTCTATGGAGCTGCTACGCATGATGGATGATATGCAGATTACCATGGTTTCGGAAGCCGAGCCAGTGCTCTATCGAGAGTACCTGAACTCTTTGGTCAGCAATGATGATATACAGAAACGCATTCTTACACATCAGAGATTGGATACTGATCTAGAGCCTATCTTTGACGCTCTAAAAGGAGGCAAGCATGGGGATTATACGCTGGAGGACGACCTTCTTCGATTCCGTGGCCGAGTGTACATTCCAGCAGGAGGTGAGATCCGGGATGACATCCTCAGAGAGGCACACTACTCCAGATATTCAGTGCATCCCGGCATCACCAAGATGTGGGCTGACCTACGACGGACCATGTATTGGCCAGGAATGAAGAGGGAGATCATATACCTTGTGACACATTGCGAGACTTGCCAGCGAGTGAAGGCCGAATGCAAGAGCCCAGGTGGTGTATTACAGCCACTGCCAGTCCCAGAATGGAAGTTTGAGGATATTTCCATGGATTTTGTACACGGACTCCCTCGCTCCCATTCTGGGCACGATTCTGTCTGGGTCATTGTGGACAGGTTGACCAAGGTAGCACGGTTTATCCCGGTCAGAAAAGATGCCCCAGTTGCTGTGTCGGTGAGGTTGTTTGTAGAGCAGTTCATCCGGTATCACGGAGTTCCCAGATCCATTGTTTCAGATAGAGACGGTCGCTTCACCTCCAGGGAATGGAGGGCAGTACACGCTTACTTGGGATCCAGACTTTCCTTTAGCACTGCCTTCCACCCGCAGACCGACGGTCAGACGGAACGGACGATACGCACTATGGAGGACCTGCTCAGGTTATGTATTTTGGATACAGGGAAACCTTGGGAGAGGCTACTGCCGTTGATCGAATTCTCATACAACAACAGCCACCAGGCCAGCATCGGGATGGCTCCTTACGAGGCGCTTTATGGGAGAAAATGCCGGACTCCGCTATCCTGGGTGCAGGATGTGGATACCCGAGCCCTTGGGTCAGAATTTGTAGAGGATACGGAGGCTCAGATTCATTTGATCAGGGATCGGCTTTTGGAGGCTCAGAGCAGACAGGCAAAATATTATGATGCACGACACCGGAAGGTGGAGTTCCAAGTTGGGGATAGGGTTTTCCTGAAGATCCGACCGGTACACGGTATTTCTCGGATTCGAAGACATAAGAAGCTCAGCCCCCGGTACATGGGACCATACCTGATTCTGGAGCGTGTGGGCCCCTTGGCTTATCGGCTGCAGTTACCTCCGGAGCTGAGTAGCCTACACGATGTGTTCCATGTCTCTTCTTTGCGAAGAGCTCTCCTTCGCCCTGAGCAGCATGTCCCTACTGCAGCTGGACCGGTCGGGCCTGACAGTTCAGTTAGATTGGAGCCGATCCGGATCGACGATTCAGCAGTCCGAACGTTGAGGAAAAAGAAGGTTCCACTCGTAAAGGTGCTGTGGTCCAACCATGGACGGGAGGAGCACACCTGGGAACCTAGGGATCTGATGCTGGAGCGTCATCCAGAACTATTTACATCAGGTACTTTTTTTGTTATTTTCTACGAAATTTTCTTAACAATTTCTGCAATTGGAACCCGTAGACCCAAACTTAAATTTCGGGGTCGAAATTATTTCTTTCGTTTATAGGATTTGTAACATCCCAATGTTACTTCTAGACCCCTTAACATAGATTGGGTTAGGCATGGGGTGGGTGTTAGGATTGGAAGCTAGATTGACCCTAGGTAGTGGGTTGTAGCCATGTGGGGCCCACCATGGGGCCAAAGTCAAACTAGGTCAAACTAGCCTAAACAGGAACCCTAGCCACACCATGATCCCCTCATGATGCCCTAACCCTAAATACAATCTAAGTGGACCCCAAGGTAGGCCATGGGGTCAACCAGTTGACCATGATGGGCCAAGTCAACACCTTGGACCCAAATAGTGAAAATGGTGTCCTAGCCCATTTCACTAGGTTGGGTCCACCCAAACCAACCCAAATTCATCATGTGGGCCTAAAGTGACCTTATAAACCCTAGGGGAGAGAAAAATAGGGCATGCAATGGTAATTTTGGGAATTACCTAGGAGAGAGAAAATGTGACAAATAGGAGAGAGAAAGTGTTAAGGAAGTGGTGTGGACCATTTGGGCTCATCCCACCAACCCATGATGGGTTGGCTGACCATGTAGGTGTATTAGGAGGTGTGAGTACCCACCATGCAGCCTTGGGTCAAGCCCAAGCCCAAACCCGACCCAACCTAACCTATTTCATTAGGTGAACCAACTCCCCCTCCTCACCACCCACCCACCTTGGCCCCAACCATGAAACCCGACCCTTAGGACCTAATTAAACCAGCTGGAGTAGTGGGGCCCACTCCCAAGCCACCTAGCCGGCCAAGATACCCAACCCGAGCCCTCAACATTGTTGAAATCGCCCTCCTTGGTGAATCCGCCCCAAGCCTTGGTGAAGTCGCCCCCCTCTCTTAACTCAGCCTAAACCGACCTCACACACTCACTCCCACTTCATCCCTACCCCAGAGAGAGAGAGAGAGAGAGGAAGGAAGCCACCTACAGCCATGGCAAGCCAAGGAACTCGCCGGAATGTTCATGCTAGGGGAAGCCGCCGCCACCCTCAACCACAACCACCACCGGTCCGTATCCCCTCCCCTCTTACTGTACTAGATTCCTAGATCTTCTAGGTTAGTAGTCAAGCTCAAAAGAGCTCGACTGTAGGCCTCTACAAGCTTGGATAAAGCTTCAAAAATGGCGGTTTCTTGGTTTTTCGGTTTGGTTGCGCCGCCGCCGTCCGCCGCTCTCCGCCGCCCAGCCGCCGGCCAGTTCAAGCCCCGACCACCGTGAGGCCGGGGGATGACTTGGCCGGAGGCCCCGCCGCCGGCGATGGCCGGAAACCACCCCGCAAGGGTGGCCTGCACGGGTTGGCCTGCATGCATGTGCATGGAGAAGACGCACAGCCACCGTTCGATTGGCTTCTAGATTCGTGCAAATTTTAATATTAATTCTGCATCATTTAATTTTATGTATAAATGAAATAGTGTCACATGGTAACAGTTATTTTGCATGCTGTTTATGAGGTACTTAGAGGCCCCACCTTAGGTTGAACCCTGAATGAAATATTTAGGTAGATGAGTTAACTTAAAAATGCCACAGAAATCATAGGTTTTGGACCAGTAGGCTGCCCTGTAGGGCTGTTTTACTAGGACTGCTCTTATGGTAGGACAGAAATTAAAATATTTCCTCAGCCCAAACCCTTGGCCCAAATGGGCTGAAATTTGGGCTAGGTTACTAATTTAGGTTTATCTAGGCCCTCCCCAACAATCAGAATTTTTGGGGAACATTTTGCTATAGTATTTACAAAAATACCCAAAAGTAAATAAATGTGATTTTTAAAGTTTCCTAACTCCAAATGGCCCCAAATTTTGGTGGCACCCTCTCATGGGTATATTAGACCCATGGTTAAAATTTGAGCTAAATTGATTCACTGCATGATGAGGAATCTCACTTGCATGTTTGAGAAATAATATTTGACTTGGGCTGCAAATAGCAATTTTGCAGAATTTCAAATGGCTGCCCAAGCCAAACCAGAAGTCCCCTTGACCTGAGATTTTGGTCAGAGGTGTAATTAGGGCACCTTTAGGCCCTGCCCAAAAATGGGCTTGATTGGAAAATAAAATATGAGTAAATTACCAAAATACCCTTAGGGCTTAACTAGGTGATTCTTGGAGTTAGCTAACTCCAATTGGCCCCAAATTTTGGTGGCCCATCCATAGGGACCATATAGACCAGAGGTAGAAATTTCCCTGAAATTGGAACAAGGCATGTTGACTTAACTCACTTGTAAGTGTAGGCTAATTTAGGCCTTGGTGTGCATTTAGCAATAATTTGTAGTTTGTGAATTTAGCCTAGCTGAGGCACCCAAAAAAATCATGCAATAGATTCCAGTGATACTTTAGGGCATGTTTCACCCCTAGAATTAGTTTTGGGATTTTTGGAATTAAAAATACCACTTAATGGGATTTTTCAAAATATAGGCCTTTTTGGGAAAATAAATGGGAAAAATAGAAATTGGCTATAGAAAAACTTTCAGATTCAGCCAAGTCAAAGTATGGTGTCTTATTTGACTTAGGAAAATTTTTGACCTCTGTTTGGAGATTATTGGAACAAAAACCTTGGAATTACTATTTTACCCCTTTTTGTATTTATTTATGAATTGATGGAATTACATGTGGGGAAATTGTAAAAATATTTCTATAGATGTATAATAGCAATATTAGTGTTGCATATTTATTTCAGAATTTTTGTATACATTGATAATTATTAAGGTAGGAAAATGGCATTTTGGTAAATAATTAGGAATGAATTTTGGTAGACCATTACACAGTGGAAATAAATGAAACTCTGTCATTAGCCATAAAATAGTAATATGAATGCTTAGTAATTTTCCTGGAATTTTGGTGAAAACATTTCTTGTACTTCATTTGGAAAATGACACTTGTGTAGGAATTGTATTAATTATGGGATGAATAGATATAATAAAAGGAAAATTATGAAATCTTGTCGACAGTAATATTTTTCTCCTATGCAATTCAGGAAAATTCCCATAAGTCAGAAGATTTTAATTGATGATACTTCATGCGTAAAATGACCTAGGGAATAATTCTAAAAGATTTAATTAAAGGCCTTAATGACCTAGGAAAATTATGAAAATCAACACACTCATTTTATTAGTCCATACCACCCTAGGATAAATACTTGGGGTCAGCTGGATCAAGAATTTAGAAGTTCGATTTCAGGGTGGCAATAAGTCATGGGGTGCGCTTAGTAAAGAAGGTTGGACTATAGGCCGCCAGGGGATGAATCAACAACTGAGTTAGGGTCTAAGTTCGGAAGTATAACCCTGGGTGGCAGATGCATTCTAGAGACGAGAGTAACAGAGCGACATAAGACTTACCTAGAAAGGGTTGACGGAAGACCGCCACTCCTTAACCCATACCTTAAATCACTGGGTCATTCTATGTAACAGGAGAGAGAAAAGGGGGTTCGGGGTAGGCAACAACTAAACTAAATATCCTTGAGAAAGGGAGCTTTGGGATTCAACCCATCACAGCTCCTAGTGCCCCTGAGAGCCCTTCACCGGGAATACCTTGGACAGTCCTGGGATTAACCTTAAGATTTTAAGTATGATAAACTGTAGACAAGAGTAGTCTATTAGGTTAGGTGAACTGGACATGTGCTCACTCATACCGGTTTGGAGGGACTTGGAGTCTTTGACTACTTGCTCGCCCGTGCAGAGTGGGAGGATGAAATTGGTTTTATATATATACTCACCCGGGCAGGGTTGGAGGTTTTGTAGCATACTCTCACCCGTGACGGGTTGGAGAGTTTTGGGACTGGTTAGACTTTCGAGCTGGAGGCTCAATATACTATACTTGCATGTGCATATACTAGTGGCGGGCCATGCGGTACTGGCCAGTCGTCACACCGACGGCAGTACGGTGGACCAGGCGGGTGCGAGGGTTAGAAGGACCAGTAGGATGTTTACACTGGAGTCTGGAAGGCTTTTCCTAATAACGCGCACCCAGCCCAACAAGACTGACAGGTAGTCAGCAAAGTTGTACGCAGAGACTCTAGAGTGCACTGACGGTGTACAGAGGCGCACAAGAGAGGTCTAGGCCTGGTAGTGTGTATACCCGCCTAGAAGGCGGAGACGCCCGCTCCGCTGCTGCCGTAGCCACAACGGTGGTACCTGAGAGTGATGCTAGCTCTCGAAAAGTGGGAACTAAAGGTCTGTGATCACGGAGTCGTGTGTGTGTGTTGCACTGCATGCTCATATCATACCCACCATATAGATGCATAACATTAACCTTCATAACAACTTAAGTCACCTAATGTATAAGTGGTATGGGACGCTTATACATTAGGACCTGCTATACGATCCCTTAGCCTATAAGCCTGAGTGGGCATGTTTATAGGTTGAGGTTATTTTTACTTTATGTATATGCTTGTGACTCTGACACCCCATTGTATAAATGGTATGGGACATTCTATACAATGGGAGCCTTGCAAAAGATCCCTTGCTTATGCGTACCAGCATAAGTGGAGGTTACATTTCATCATTTTCTTGATTATATACCCTGTCAGATTCCTGTCACCTGCTCTCTTTTGCTACCCCTTGTTGTCCTCCGCTTCGTCCTCCCGCACGGTGCCCAGGAGTTGCAGGAGGAGGTGCTGAGGATACGACTTAGTCTGTTTGACTAATGGTCGTTGACCTTACTATTTTAGGAGCTCGAAGAGGTAATCCAGCACGTCGAGGAGGCAGGGCTTGAGGAGCAGATACCGGCCACTACTACTGGAGCACATGTTCAGGTGCGATGATTCGAGATGATAGATTCCGCTGCTGTGTATGAGTGAGAGAGAGATTATGATGTATTGGGCATAAGCCCTATTTACTTTCACTTCTGTACTCATTATGGACTGGCTTTTATTTCATTTGATATATATATGTGATGTGGCTGTGGACTTGCTTCTGCTTTTACTCTGATTTATTATGTAATTACTCTCATATTGGCCGAACAGGTTATGATCGTACTAGCCGGCAGAATCGGCGTCTTGCGGTGACGACTAACTCGTGCGTTAGTGTCACCGTAAGGCGGCGGTTCTGGGCATAAGATCCGGGTTGCCTCAGATTTGAGGAACAGGATCTTACAGGCTTCTTCTTCTTCAGAATCAAAATATACTGAGTCAGACTGACTCCAACTCTTCTCCTTCTTTGCAATGAAGGTCTTTTCCTTCTTGCTCTTGTGATGGTGGACATTTTTCTTACCATACTCTTTTCTCTTTACTGGGCAGTCAATAATTACATGCCCAGGTTTGCTGTAGTAATAACAAACAACTTTAGAAGAAATATGTTTACTAGGTTTGGATTCATACCTGTCTCCCTTGGAGTGTTTCTTCTCAGCTTTGCAGTGGTCCTTTCTGTGATGAGAGGAATAGGAAGGTCTGCACCTCCATTGCTTCCTCTTCATCAACTTCTGAAACTTCTTAGAGAAGTAAGCAAAATCTTCATCAGACATACTACTGTCTGATGTGCTTGGCTCTGTGCTGTCTGATTCAGCAGGCCTCTATGGAGGAGAGGCAATCCTCTCCTTGCTCTTCTTGATGCTCTCAGCTTTGATGGCCACAGTATTTTCCTTGGCCTGGGATTTGCTGATAGTCTCCTCCTCCTTCCTAGCAGATAGTTGCATCTCATAGGAGAGCAGTTTTCCAAATAGTGTGTGAGGGGGAGTATCAGCCAGCTTTGCCACCTATCTGATGGCATAAATATTTGTGTCCAAGTATCTAGTTAGAGACCTGATAAACTTGTCATTCAGCACATAATTGCTGAAGACCCACCCATAGGTCCTCAACTCATTCACAATTATGAAAAATCTTTCACAGCATTCTACAATGCTATACTTCGTGTTCTGTCTGAAGGCCTCATACTCTTAGTTGAGAAGAGATTTCCTATCATCCTTGACCTCCTTAGTCCCTTCCATGTAGACCACCAAGGTATCACACATCTCCTTGGAAGTCTTGTAGTGGAAAAGATTTTGGATGGTTGAATCGTCAATAACACTCACTATGATATTCTAAGCTCTCTTGTTCATGGTGGCCAATATGACCTCATCCTTGGTCTTCTCTCAATACTTCTTAGGTGTCTGGACAGTTGAGTACAGAACTGAGACCTTCATGGGGATGAAAGGTCCCTCTTGAATTTTTATAAAGATTTTAGGGTCAGATGCCTCCATAAATAGCCTGAACCTCTCCTTCCAGATCCCAAATCTCTCCTTCCTGTAGATTGGAAGCTTCATGGAACCCAACTCCTTATGGTTCTCTCCTGAACCCATAAGTACAATCCTTTTAGCTACCCTTGGAGATCAACTCAGACGGTTAAGTCCTTTTTGAGCAACCTCTCTCTGATACCACTTGAAAGTTTTTAGTTTCAAGGATAGCTAACACCTAGGGGGGCTGAACAGGTCTTTGAGTCTTTTAAGACTTTTCCTTACTTTAGTGTGTTTTGACTTAGATTAAGTTAGCTTTCAAGATAATCACACGAAACACATAAGATTTATATTGGTTCCCAAGATTATGGGTACATCCACTGTCCCTCCCACCTTTCTAAAAGTGTGTTATACAAGACACTTCTCCAATATTGGCTCCAAAGAGTTTACAACATAGATCCCTCGGGATCTCTTAGTCTCCTCCAAGACCTACCTCAGGCACAAAGCCCTACAACTTAGAGCAAGCTTTGCTCCTATAGCTTAGTGATCCAAAGATCATCTACTTCAGACTTGAGCACAAGTCCTACACTCAAGCTAGTAGGATAGCCTTACAAATTAGAGAAAACGACTCTCTTACAGCTCAGGCACAAAGTCCCTACCTCAGATCCATAGAGTGAGACTACAACTTAGACACAAAGGCTCTACAACTCAAAGAGAATGACTCTCCTACCTCAGGCAAACTGCCCTACCTCATACTTAGCACAAGTCCTACAACTCAGGCACACAGACCCTACACTCAGCCTTTATAATTTTAGGCTTACACTCAGATCCAAAGGATCCTACAGAAGGAAGAAAGGATTGTTGATGATGATTTGGCCCCAGGAAATATTCTCTGTATATTCTTCTTCTGAACTGAAGTAGCTCAGTCCAGATCTTCTTCACAGTTCTAAAAAGAGTTCTTCAGGAATGATCAGCTTGAGCAATGAAGTTACTGCAGTTAGGGCTTACCTTGCTACTTCTTCTTTCTCAGAGAAGTATCTCCGAACTTGCTGTTACAGGTAAGAATGATATCAACTAACTTATTGATCTCTTAGATCAGAAGTTTGAACTTGCTCTTCCTTCTCTACAACAATGTCGCGAGAAGAAGATGAAGTTACGCTTTTCCAAAAGTTAATTTACTATTATCTGATATGTCCTTCTTATCTTTCGCCATCCAACGGCTCTTTGAGGAGTGAGACCCACTGTAGTTGTTGGCTGCAACTTTGCTTTATCAGTAAATGTCATGCAGTAGGCTTGCGGTGCCATTTGTCTTGTACTGTAGACTTCCCGCAATGATTTTGAATTTTGCTGACGTCAGCATATGTGGATGATGAAGCATAATTTAGCGTAGTTTATCAGGGCAAAAATATGTATATTCTCATTTAAATCTTCTGTCTTTTGTATTTTTAGGTTCATTTTAGTTTTATATATATAAATAATCTAACTTAGTTTATTTTCTGTTTTTCAGGTTTTTTTGGGCTTTTCAGCCAATTTTGCTATTACACGCCCCCGAGTCATGCCCTACCAGGGCGTGTAACCCATTCCCGAGGCAGAAATCATCCAGAAGCTAGAAGCTGAGAAAATCACCTACACGCCCCTAGGTCACTCCTGTGTACCACTTAGCACGGGCGTGTCCCGCTGTCTCGAGGAAATTAATGCCATAGTAGAAGTTGTCGTCCCACACATCAAAGCCGTGCATTACACGCCCTTAGGTCACGACCGACCTGGGCGTGTAGCTGGGGCGTGTCCACCATTCCCGAGCTGCCAGGTCATTTCCCGCAAGAATTCATTACACCGTACCGGTCACGCCCACCTACACGGGCGTGTACCATGGGCGTGTTCCCTAGATCCCGAAGTCAGTCGCCATCCTGCCAGAAATCCGATACCCGAGGTTAACTAAGATTACACGCCCCCGGTACACGCCCAACCCGGGCGTGTAAGGGGGGCGTGACCCAGACATATTTTTTCCAATAAATACAAGGCCATTTTAAGCATTCCAGAGCAAGTTTTGGGGAGAGGGGAGGTGCTCCTAGTTCGATTCTTAGGGTTTTTATGTTTTTTTCTTATGTTTTTACTCTCTCTCCCTCAATTTCTAGTTTTAATTTTCATGCAATGTACTTTCATTACTTGTAATCACTTTTTATTATTGTTGTAGTTGTGATTAGCTCTCTTTTCACAAACTTGTAATCTTCATTTTGTAGTCGTAATCAATTTTTGTTTTTAATAAAATTTAGTTAACCTCTCTTTAAGTCACTTTCTCTTTATCTTTTTTGTTTTAGTTTTCATGCACCTTTATTATTTACCCCTCTCTTTCCCTTTTAGCATGAATAACTAATCCTCATTTGTACTCGATCGCGATGATCTGAGAATGAGTTGATCAAGTTATAATGTCCTAGCTTTCTTTTTCTTCTTAAAGTAATTACCTAGAATTTACTCTTGGTTTTTATTTAGTGGGACAATATCGCCGGTATATAGTTTTCATTTGGTTTTTCATTCTTAGTTAGCCGAGAGGCTCGTAGATTGAATCGATCACCCAAGAGTAAAGAGAGTTGAACGCACCCCTCGAGAGAGGATGACGTAAATTTCCCAGATTGGAGTGAAATCCAATAACGGGGTTCACCACTTAAGGCGAGCTTTAGGCCTCCGAATACGAATGAGAGTTTGGTCGGACCTTCCTAAACTCAGTTGGGCACGAATTCAAGAGAAGCATATCCAAACTTCGGGAACCTCCACGGTCAAGTAGTTTTACTTTATTTAGAATTAGTTTGTTATTTCATTTTGATTTTCTTATTTCAAAGTGATTCTAGATTGAGGACTAACCCTTTATCATTAGCTCTAAGCTTTTATTTCTATAAGTAATTTAGTTTTCTTTTTAGCTTAATAATTTAGTTTCTATTTTTAGTTAAGTAAATTAATCGAAATAATCAATTGATAAAATAATAGCGATCTCCTCGAAGTAAAAGTAATTATTACGCCCCAGGGAAATATGACCTTGATATTAATCTTTAGTATCATATACTATAAACGATAAGGTACACTTCCATTTATCGGATATAGAATCAGAGAATATTCTCAACTTCCACCACATCCACCTTCTCTTCTCTTTATTTCCTCTTCTCCACCTTTGCGATTCTAAGTATCAAGTTTTTGGCACCGTTGCTGGGAATTAGTTTTGATATTTTGAAAAAAGGATAACAATTAATTTTATCGCTTCTTTTCTCTCTTACCCCTCTTTCGCGGTTGATTTTATTTTTTTATGGATAGTTTTTGTTTTTCTTGTGGAGAGTTTGGTCACTCTCGCGAGCAATGTTGGGTAGGATATCCTTCATTCACCCATGATTTTATTCCTTTTGGATCGGATCAATTTGGCCAAATTGATCCGTCCGCGAATTTTTTTTTCATGGTGTTATGATGATTTTCAAACGCCTTCCTACCCTTCTCCAAATTTTTCTGATTTTAATTTTTCTGGAGATTTCTTGAATTGACATTTTGATCATAGCCCTACTTTGAACTACTCAGGGTGGCAACACCCTGATCATTCTTGGGGCCAAGGTGATCATCAAGCCATTCCATCTCAAGATTTCTCCGCTTTTCTCCACAAGTTTGTGCACCTCCTGTTTTTGATTTTGGCGAAAATGAAATTATTTTTGATTCTATTGCATTTGATGCACGCACCAATGCTCATTTCAAAGTGATTTTTAACGCTTTAGTTTCTGAGGCTGCAACTTTTTCTTCTCCTCCTCCTCCTATTTAACTTTCAAATGATGAATCTTCGGATTTTCTGCAGTGCCTTCAATCACTCGCAAAAGACGATTATTCAGAAATTCCATTGTGCTTTCAACCTCCCGAGGAGGAGATTTCCCCAGATATCCCGATTGTTTTTCAATTTTCCAAGGAAGACGAACTTTCTTGTGTTCGATCTTCCGAGGAGATTGATTTTTCAGATATCCCGTTTTGCTCCCACTCTACGGAAATGATTGATATTTAAGTGGAGCAACAATATCTTTTTATCCAAAAATTTTCTTGTGATCAACCGCCGTTGTTTTCTTCTTTTTCTTCTCTTCCCCCTCCTAGTGAAAATTACTCTTTCGCTTCTTCTTTTATTTTTTCTTTTTCTAATTTAGTTTCTAGTTCTTCTTCTTTTTCCCCTTCTAAAAGTTTATTTTCTTTTACTAACAAATTTTCTTTTACTAACAAATTTTCTTTTTCTAAATCTTTTTCCCTTTTTATTTTATTTAAAAAATAAAAAATTACAAAAAATATTTTTATTTTCTTAAATAATGTTTTGGCACTCGCGCCGCAACACATATTACATGTGCTGCCATTATATTTCTCTTTTTATTTTCCATTTGGCTAACCAATAATGTCGAGCTCAACAACGATAACCAAAGAGAGATCTTAGGAGGCACCCCTTGCTTATCCGTTTTTTTGTTTTTTTTTGTTTTGTACAGGAATAAGCTCCCGGGTGTTTGTGCCGCTTTTCGCCTCTCAACTTGGACTCGAGCCGATCTTTAGCTCAAGTTCGGGGGAACGCATTTTTCAACGTCTGGGCATCAAGCGCTAGAGAAGCATCTTTTTCTTTTCTTTTCTTTGCATTTCTTTTCTTTTTTTCTCTCTTTTCCCAACTCTCTTTATACTTAACTTTAAACATTGGGGACAATGTTTAACTTTAAGTATGGGGGAGTGTTTACTTAGTTAGTTGAATTTAGAAAAATCAAAAAATATATAAATTTTTTTGAAAAAAAGCCCCAAATTAAATTGAGTTAATTTTTGTCAAATCAATTAGTATCCCGTCACTTTGCATTTTATTGTTTTTAAGCTCATGTCTACTTGCTTAGTTAGAATAAATTAGATTAATTTTTTGTTTAAATATGTTTAGTGAGTAGTATGTTGACTCATGCAGTGTCCCTATTTAGGGTAGTATGTTGTTTTTGAAAAATTTATTGAATCTTTTTCACTTTTCCATAGCCTTTTTTTATTTCTTTCACTTTTATAAAGCCTATCATCCTGTTTTTTTTCGTTATTAAAATCTTTGTAAAGGTTAATTAGTATTAAGTGTAGTAGACACAAACCGGTCTAGATGCTTATTATAATTGTTTTCATGAAAGCAAATTCTCTATTTTCTATTTTTGTTCTTATCTTTTTTTGAAATTTCAAAGCTTTACTTTGAGTAGATTTAGGCATCATGAAAATGATTTAGGCATTTCTTTTGAAACATTTGAGCCTTTGGGGTCTAACAATAATCATTTTTAGCCATTTTGTGCATTTTCCTTTCCTTTTTATAGTCCCACTTTTTATTTCACCATGACCAAATAGCTTACCTATATGCAAGTTTTAAATTTGTTTTTGAGCTTTAATTACTAATGTGCATCTGTTTGAAAAAATTTGTGGAAAATCCTTGTATTATCTTTTGCTAAAAAAGTGGAAATGTTTAGGCTCCATTTGGTTCGGCGTTGGCTGGTCGATCCGACGGGTGGAAACAGAGTGTTCGAACCGGAGGGGGGAGGTGGCTGCTCCAAACAGAGCTTTTTGGGGCGTTTCTTAAGGCAGGAGGGTGGAAATGGAGCAAACACCATCAGAGATTCATTTGTTTACCCTCCTTCTGGCGGTGTTTGCCCAAAACGGAGCAGTGAAACGCCCAAAAAAATATTTTATGAAAAAAGTAAAAGAAAAGAGAAATTTTTTTTGAAAAGTATTTATTTTGGCTAGCATTATTTTGGCAAAGCTCACATCTTTTTTGTTTTAAGTGTGCAAATACCCCTCGTGTTTATCTTTTGAATATCGCACCATTAAAAACCTAAGCTTAACTGTACGCCTAATTAAAGCCCTAATGATTCATGCTTCCTACGTTTACTTTTTAGTATAGTAGCGAGAAACTAGATTGAGTAAGTGTTTTTTGATAGAAATATTGATCTTTATCTTGATTGACTATGGTTTTAATTTGTCTCTTAGACTTTAGTAGTGACTCAATGCGCTTTTTACTCGTTACTTTATTAAATTTTAATTCTGTAAAATTTGGGATGATTTGTTTTTATATTTAGTGAAAATTATAAAATTCTGTGCTAAGTTAATGTAGGAATTTTCAGTTCTTTCTCGAAATTTCTCTACCTCTAAATTCCCGTCTTACTCGTTTATAACATTTTTAAACTTTTCAATTAATTCTCTTTATTTTCGCTAACTTGTAGTCTTTGCTTGAGGACAAACAAGATAATAAGTATGGGGGAATTTGATGAAGCATAATTTAGCTTAGTTTATTAGGGCAAAAATATGTATATTCTCGTTTAAATCTTTTGTCTTTTGTATTTTAAGGTTCCTTTTAGTTTCTTTTTATATAAATAATCTAACTTAGTTTATTTTCTATTTTTCAGGTTTTTTTGGGCTTTTCAGCCAATTTTTCTATTACACGCCGCCGGGTCACGCCCTACTCGGGCATGTATTTAGGGCGTGTAACCCATTCTCGTGGCAGAAATCATCTAGAAGCCAGATCTCGAGAAAATCACCTACACTCCGCTAGGTCATGCCCGTGTACCACTTAGCACGGGCGTGTACCTAGGGCGTGTCCCGCTGTCCCGAGGAAATTAATGCCGCTGCAGAAGTCGTCATCCCACACAACAAAGTCGTACATTGATAGTCAGAATAGCAAAGGTGGAGAAGTGGGGTTAAAGAGAAGAGAAGGTGGATGTGGTGGAAGTTGAATATATTCTCCGATTCTATATCCGATAAAGGCAAGCGTACCTTATCATTTATAGTATAGGATACCAAAGATTAATATCAAGGTCGTATTTCCCTAGGGCGTAATGATTACTTCTACTTCGAGGAGATCGCTATTATTTTATCAATTTATTTTTAAGATTAATTTACTTAACTAAAAATAGTAACTAAGTTACTAAGCTAAAAAGAAAACTAAATTACTTACAGAATAAAAATGGTTAGAGCTAATGATAAAGGGTTAGAACTCAATCTAGAATCACTTTAAAATAAGAAAATCAAAATGAAATAACAAACTAATTCTAAATAAAGTAAAACACCTTGATCATGGAGGTTTTCGAAGCATGAACACGCTTCTCTCGAAGTCATGCCCACCTGAGTTTAGGAAGGTCCGACCGAACTCTCATCCAAATCGAAGACCTAAAGCTCGCTTTAAGTGGTGAACCCCGCTATTGGATTTCACTCCAAGCCAGGAGATTTAACGTCTGCCTCTCTCGAGGGGTGTGTGAAACTCTCTTTACTCTTGGGTGATCGATTCAATATACGAGCCTCACGGCTAACTAAGAATGGAAACCCAAATGGAAACTATATACCGGCAATATAGTCCCACTAAATAAAAACCAAGAGTAAATCAAAGATAGTTACATTAAGAAGAAAAAGAAAGCTAAAACATCATAACTTGATCAACTCATTCTCAGATCGTCACGATCGAGTACAAATGAGGATTAATTAATCATGGTAAAAGGGAAAGAGAGGGGTAAATAATAAAGGTGCATGAAAATCAAAGAGAGAGATAGAGAGAAATCTAACTAAAATTCATTAAAAACATAAGCGATTACAACTAGGAAATGGACATTACAAGTGCATGAAAATAGAGCTAATAACTACTACAATGCTAATAAAAAGAGATTACAAGTAGGTAAAGTACATTGCATGAAAACTAAAACTAGAAATGGAGGGAGAGAGAAAGCAAAAACATAAGAAAAAAACACAAAATGCTGAAAATGAAACTAGCAGCACCCCCTCTCCCCAAAACTTGGTCTAGAATGCTTGGAATGACCTGATATTTATAGGCAAAATTTCTTTCTGGGAAACGCCCCCTATCACGCCCGGGGAGGGCGTGTCAAGGGGGCGTGTCAAGTATGAAGTTGACCTCAAGCGCTGGATTCTGGCAGGAATGATGATTGCTTCTGTACATTGGTGGACACGCCCTAGGACACGCCCGTGTAGGGGGGGGGGGAGTGTAAGGCACATCACGTAAAAATCATTGGTCGAAAATTCTTCAGTCGTCATAAAAAGTTCTACACACCCCGGGGCCATGCCCGTGTCGGGGGCGTGTCATGTACGGGTTGACGTACAGTGATGGAAAATCTTTAAATGCGGCAGTAGACTTCGGGATGAGGGTGACACGCCCAGAGACACGCCTAGAGACACGCCCATGGAGGGCGTGTCAAGGGGGCATATCAGGTGTTTTATCTCAAGATTTGGATTATGGCAGCATGCTTCCTCCGGATCGGGCTATACGCCTTGTGACACGCCCAGGGAGGGTGTGTCAGGTAATTTTTGGCTTAAAGATGTGGAAACCTGCAAAAAGAGAAGAAAACATTTTTTATATTATTTACATAAAAAGAAAATAAAAGGAACCTAAAAATACAAAAATAAAGAGATTTAAAAAAAAAAATACTTTTACCCTAATAAATTAAGCTAAAATACGCATCATCAAATTCCCCCATACTTATTATTTTGCTTGTCCTCAAGCAAAGACTACAAGTTAGAGAAAATAAAGATGATTAATTGAAAAGTTTAAAAATGCTATAAATGAGTAAGACGAGAATTTAGAGGTAGGGAAATTTTTAAAAAGAACTGAAAATTCCTACTTTAACTTAGCACAAAATTTTATAAATTTACTAAATAAAAAAATAAATCATCCCAAATTTTTATTTCATTAAAACTTAATAAAGTAACGAGTAAAAAGCGCATTGAGTCACTACTAAAGTCTAAGAGACAAATTAAAACCATAGTCAATCAAGACAAAGTTCAATATTTCTATCAAAAAATACTTACACAATCTAGTTTCTCGCTAATATATTAAAAAGTAAACGTAGGAAGCATGAATCACTAGGGCTTTAATTAGGCATACAGTTAAACTTAGGTTGTTAAGGGTGCGATATTCAAAAGATAAACACGAGGGGTATTTGCACACTTAAAACAAAAAGAAATGATCTTTGCCAAAATAATGCTAGCCAAAATAAATACTTTTCATATTTTTTTCTTTTACTTTTTTCATCAAATATATTTTTTCTTCATTTTTCATTTTTCTCATTTTCATACTTAAATATTTCCACTTTGTAGCAAAAGATAATATAAGGATTTTCCACAATTTTTTCAAAAAGATGCACAATATCAATTAAAGCTCAAAAACAAATTTAAAGTGTGCATATAGGTTAGCTATTTTGTCATGGTGAAATAAAAAGTGGGGCTACAGAAAGGAAAGAAAAAGGCACAAAAAATGGCTAGCAACGATTATTGTTAGGCGGGGTGCAAAGGCTTAAACATTTCAAATGAAATGCCTAAATCATTTTCATGCTTTCTAAATCTACTCAAAGTCTTTGAAATTTCAAAAGAAGATAAACACAAAATAGAAAATAGAGAATTTGATTTCATGAAAACAATGATAATAAGCATCTAGACCGGTTTGTGTCTACTACACTTAATACTAATTAACATTTAAAAAGATTATAATAAGGAAAAATAAAGGATGATAGGGTTTATAAAAGTAAAAGAAATAAAAAAGGAGGCTAAGGAAAAGTTAAGAAAAATTCAAGATAATTTTCAAAAATAGCATACTACCCTAAATAGGAACACTGCATGAGTCAACATACTACTCGCTAAACATATTTAAACAAAAAATTGATCTAATTTATTCTAACTAAGCAAGTAGACATGAGCTTAAAAAAATAATAAAATGCAAAGTTGTGGGGTACTAATTGATTTGAAAAAATTAACTCGATTTAATTTGGGATTTTTTTTCAAAAAATTATATATATATTTTTTGGATTTTTAAAATTTTTTTATATATTTTTTTGATTTTTCTAAAGTAAACTAACTAAGGAAACACTCCCCCATACTTAAAGTTAAACATTGTCCTCAATGTTTAAAGTTAAGTATAAAGAGAGTTGGGAAAAGAGAGAAAAGAAGAAATGAGATGCAAAGAAAAGGAAAAGATGCTTCCCTAACGCTTGATGCCCATACGTTGAAAAATGCATCCCCCCGAACTTGAGCTAAAGACCGGCTTGAGTTCAAGTTGAGAGGCGAGAAGAGGCACAAACACGCGAGAGCTTATTCCTGCACAAAATAAAAAAAACAAAAAAAATGGATAAGCAAGGGGTGCCTCCCAAGAGTGCTCTTTAGTTATCATCGTTGAGCTTGAAGTTATTGGTTAGCTAAATGGAAAATAAAAATAGAAATGTAATGGCAGCTCGCGTAATATGCATTGCGGCGAGAGTGGCAAAACATTTTTTAAGAAAATAAAAATAATTTTTTGTTATTTTTTATTTTTTAAATAAAACAAAAAGGAAAAAGATTTTAAAAAAGGAAAGTTGTTAGTAAAAGAAAATAAACTATTAGAAGGGGAAGAAGAAGAAGAACTAGAAACTAAATTAGAAGGAAAAATAAAAGAAGAAAAGGAAGAGGAATTTTCGCAAGGAGGGGGAAGAGAAGAAAAAGAAGAAAATGACGACGGTTGATCATAAGAAAATTTTTGGATTAAAATATCCGGTTGCTCCACTTGAATATCAATCATTTCCGTAGATTGGGAGAAACCCTGGATATCTGAAAAATCAATCTCCTTGGAAGATTGAACACAAGAAAGTTCGTCTTTCTCGGAAACTAGAAAAAAAATAATGATATCAGGGGAAATCTCCTCCTCGGGAGGTTGAAAGCACAATGGAATTTCTGAATAATTGTCCTCCGCGAGTGATTGAAGGAACTGCGGAAAATCTGAAGATTAAACTTTCAAAAGATAAATAGGAGGAGGAGGGGAAGAAAAAGTTATGGCCTTAGAAGCTAAAATGTCAAAAATCACTTTGTAATGAGCATTTATGTGTGCATCAAATGCTACAGAATCAAAAATGAATATCATTTTCGCTGAAATCAAAAACAGGAGGCGCACAGGGAGGCCTCGCACACAGGGGGCAGCGACAAGAAGAAGAAGAAGAAGCTGCGCGAACAAACAACCAGAGAGGAACAAGCCGGCTGACAGAAGAGAAACCGAGTCAGGCGGAAAAGATCGATCCCTCTGATACCATGTTAGAGACGAACAAAAAACAAGCCGTAAGTGGATTAACAGAAATTTTATTATCCAAAAAAGGTATCTATTACAAAGGTATGACTCTCTTTTATAGAATGGAGGAGAGAAGAGAGAATACAAATTAGAGATGTGGGACTAAAAATTTATAGGACTAAGCGGCCTATACAAAAAACAAACCGCACAAGCCGCACGGTTAGATGAGAAGGGCTAACTGCTCGGCTACCACCAAAGAGAGAGAAGCCGCCATGGGAGATCGCAAGACTGCCCGGTCTCTAAGCCGCCTGAGATAAACTGCTAGACCGCTTGGACTCCAAACAGCAACAGCCCAGCAACCAAACCACTGAAGGGAAACCTCCAGACCACGCGGTCTTCAATCCTCCAAGACAAGCCGCCAGACCGCCCGGTCACTAACTCCAACAATGAGTTTACTAACAAGACGTTTATACCTAGTGATATCTTCAATGAGAGGAGAAGACTCACTCCAGTATTTGTCATCTCCAACAGCAATAGGGGACCGAGCAGGCTTAGCTCCAAGAAGACATGTCTCTTGTAAAAGATCAAGAGCATACTTCCTCTGTGAAAGAATGATAGATCTAGGTTTTCGAGATATCTCAATCCCCAGAAAATACTTTGGAGACCCCATATCCTTCGGAACAAAATGTCGGAGCAGATGTTGCTTTGTTATATCAATGCCTTTTCTATCATCCCCAGTAAGAAGGATATCATCCACATACACCTCTATTATTACCAGTCCAGACGAGGTTTTCTGAATAAACAAAGAGTGATCTACAACACTTCGAACAAACCCAGCAACAGAAATAACCTCGTTAAACTTTTCAAACAAGGCTCTCAGACTCTGTTTAAGACCATAGATGGCTTTCTTCAACTTACACACATGAGAAACCCCCTGAGCAACAAACCCAGGAGGTTGATCCATATAAACTATCTCGTTCAAATCCCCATAAAGAAAGGCATTCTTGATATCTAACTGATATATTTCCCAATCTCTGTTCATAACCACAAAAAAGAGAACACAGATCGTAGTAATTCAGGCAACATGAGAGAATGTATCAAAAAAATCCACACCATAAGTTTTCGTAAATCCTTTAGCCACAAGACAGGCTTTGTAACGATCAATTATACCATCAGGAAAATACTTGATAACAAAGACCCAATGATAGCCAACCACATCAGCACCAGGAGGAGTAGGAACAAGAGACCAAGTACCCCTTTCAGTTAGAGTTTTCATCTCTTCATCCATAGCAGCTTTCCAATGTGGAATAATCAGAGCATCACGATAAGACGCAAGAAGAACATTACCCAAGAGGGCAAAAGAAAAACTTTGCGCCTGAGAAGATAATCTGGTGTAATATACCACACCAGCAAGAGGATGTCGAGTGCACGAACGAACACCTTTTCTGAGAGCAATTCGAAGATCAAGATCATTCTTGTCTACTTGTTGAGGTATATCCGAAGGAGAGGCAAGCAAACTAGGAACCATGGGCAGCGGCTCAACAGAGGAATCAGGTATATCATGAGAGTCAAGAGTAGAAGAAGAAATAGTAGGCTCAAGACAAGGTGCAGAAATAAGAGGAGAAGGAACTGAATCATCAGAAGAAGGAAGAATGGAGGAAGGGGAAAAGAATGGAACATTCTCAAAGAAAGTGACATCGACAGAAACATACTGCCGGCGGAGAACATGATCATAACACATGTATCCTTTCTGAGTTGGACAATAGCCCAGAAAGATACATTTAATCGAGTGTGGTGATAGTTTGTCACGACCAGAAGAAGGAGAATAAACAAATACAGTGCACCCAAAAACATGAGGAGATAAAGGAAAAGGATTCACATCAGGATGCAGGATAGAAAAGGGAGTCTTTCCACCAATAATAGAGGACGGAACATGATTAATAAGAAAACAAGAGAGAAGAACTGCATGCCCCTAATAAGACTTGGGAACATGCATATGAGTAAGAAGACTCCAAGCCACATCTAGCAGATGACGATTCTTTTGTTCAGCAACACCATTTTGTTGCGATGTATAAGGGCAAGTGGTTTGATGAATAATACCATGATCCTTACAAAACGATGTAAATTGATGACTAAGATACTCCTTAGCATTATCAGATCTAAGGATTTTAATAGAAGTATCAAACTGTGTATGAATCTCATTGTAAAAAGCAGTGAAAATGGAATGTAGTTCAGAACGTTCGCGCAACAAATATAACCATGTACAATGGGAAAAATCATCAATAAATGTCACAAAATATAAACTACCCCTACCAACAATTTGAGTAGGAGCATGGCCCCATATATCAGAATGGATAATATCAAACAGACGAGAAGAACTACGTCCTTTGCTGGCAGGAAAAGTAGAACGATGATGTTTCCTAAACTGACAAGCTTCACAAGGAAGAGAAGAATGTCCCCGAGGTAAATCAGGCAGAAGCTAATAGAGGATCCGAGGAGGAGGATTTCCAAGCCGAAGATGCCACTGAAGTATAGGAGAGCAGGCAGAAAAGACAGAAGAAGTATCAAGATAGAATAATCCACCACTCTCAGTCCCAGTAGCTACCATCTCCTTGGACTAAGGAACCTGAAAAGCATAAGTAGAAGCAGTAAACATCGCATCACAACACAAATTCTTACAAAGAGTAGTAACAGAAAGAAGATTGCATGGAAAGTTGGGGACATAGAGAGTGTCCCGAAGCTGAAGAGAATGAGTAACATGCACAGTGACAGACCCGTGAACCAGGGACGAAGAACCATCAGTAATAAGAGCAGGAGGCAAGTGGTTAATCTTAGTAAGAGAAGAAAAAAGCCGAGAATTCCCTGTCATATGATTTGTTGTACTAGAGTCAATAAGCCACCTACCCGTGGTAGCTAACTGAGCAGCAGCAGAAGTAGTAAGAGAAGTAGTAGACTTCTTGGTAGAATCAACAGAAGCAGGACGAAGATGAGGGTGTTTGACCCAACAACGATCAACCAAGTGTCCAGTTTTGACACAATGTGAACAGATCAATTTCGAATAACCACAACCGGCAGTACGGCCACCCCGACCACCAGAATTATCATGACGGGTGGATGAGCAACAATATCATGAGAGGGAGAGGGAAGCAAAGGGCATTGAAGTAGAGTAGTAACAGTAGAAATACGGGCAGCAGTAACATCGAGAGTCGGAGTGGCTGTCTCGCCGAGAATCTATATACAAATCATGTCATAGGAGTAAGGGATACGAAGCAAGTAGCAAACCATACAGAGCTACTGAAAATGTATTTATTTCTCATTAAGATCAGCAGAAAAGGGACGGTGTTGAAGAAATTCAGCCCCAAGACTTTGAAACTCCTGATAAGCAGTAGTATCAGGAGTCATAACAGGACGAGCAAAATGATTCGCATATACAGTATAGATGAGCGAAGTCTGAGCCCCCGTGGAATATAGAGTAGCAAGATGATTCCAGGCAGCTTTGACAGTCTGATGATGTCTGATGATAGGAAGACATTCATCAGACAAACTGTTAGCCAACCAAGTACGGACCAAGGCATCAGACGCATCCCAATCATCAAAAGAGGGTGAGCCAACAGGAAGGGGTAATCAGTCAAATAGGAGCGCTTACGCTGATAGCTTAAAATAAAGATAAAAGATACACTCCAGTTAGGATAGTTTGGGCCTGTAAGCTTGGACACAGTACCCAAATTACCAGAAGCAGACATAGTAGGAGAAGCAAGAGCAAGAGGAGAGGAGAAAGTAGCAGAAGAAGACGAAGTGTCCATGAAGAGGAAGGGCAAGCCGTACAGGCAAGCAATCAAACTGCACGAAAAAGAAGGAAGCAAATCCGCGAGAATAAAGAAAGAAATTGCCCGGTCTCGGTGTCAACACACTAGCAGCAGGAAAAAGACTACAACCAAAAGGCGTAACCAAAAGAAGCAGAAATTGCCCGGTCTCGGTGTCAACACACCAGCAGCAGGAAAAGGCTGCGACCAATGGCGGTACCAAAGGAAAGAAACCGCGCGAACAGAAAGGAGTACAAGAAACTGCGCGAACAAGTCGCAAACAACGCGACCAGAAGATCAGGAGGGAAACTGCGCGGTTAGAAAGGGAAATTGCGTGGTTAGAAAAAAAATCAAACCGCAGGAAGGCGGACAAAGAGAATGGAGCAAATGACTGGTTTTCCTCTGATACCAAGTGAAAAATGAGAGAAAAACCGACAAGAGGTAAATAAACCGCAAATTTTATTACTCCAAAAAGGTAAGTAATACATAGGTATACCCCCTTATTTATAGAAAACGGGGAAAGTGAGAGAATACAATACACGATGTGAGACTAAATACAAGTCGCGCGAACTGAGTAGTTTGACATGCACAAATCGCTCACTACACAAAACATAACATTACATCCTCCGGATACAAGAGAATGCCGCCACTATCTATACAAGATCGCTAGACAAGCCGCTAAGCTGCACCTACAGATAACCAATAGACCGCAGTACAGCTAACCACTAGGCTGAAGCTGCTGCAAGCCACTAGACCGCATACTGCGGGTTACCAACAGTCCACAGAGAAGATAACCATTGACCCACTGATGCAGCTTCAATCAGACCGCCATGACTTCACAAGATTACTGCGGCTAACACCCTAACAGCAACTACGAACTCCTGCCAGACCTGAAGCAATCAAACCCCAGACATCCAATGCGACTTCATATAGGCAGCTATGTCTACACCAGACCACTGTAATTTACATCTAAACTTCTATAATGCCTACAGGCTAGAACGTTGCGGCTTCCACTAAACAAACATACCAACAGCTCGTTGAGATAAACTGCTAGAAGATCGGTAGGACAGACCGCGATGGCTTGTTCGGCTAACTTCCTAAACTGAGTTCCAACACCTATATACCATGTTTAGGGTTACCTCCCACCCAGGTGTGGGTTGTGGGTAGAGTTTAGGTCACTTTTATTTGGCCCTCTAGGCTTTCGATGGCCCAATAAAAGTCGGGATGTGATAACTTCTAAAAATGAAGTTATCTTATGATTTAAATACTACTATTTTGATGAAAAGATTTAACAAATTTGTATACAAAAGTATTGTATTTAAATATATTGACATCTTTTAAAATTTAGGGTATTAACATCATTTTAATATGTTTTTATCATAGGAAATCCGAAGTATTCACCTCGATGCGGCACGGGTCAAGTACACGGGAAATTCAGGAAGATGTTACAACATTGTTGTAACAGTTTTGGGGCTATTTGGTGCAGTTTTTACTAGCGCGGGAAATTTGTTATAATAAATTTGTGCAGTTTAGAAAATTTGTTATAATAAGTTGCGGAAATTCAAATTTTGAATTCCGAATTCCTTCATATTTTTGGCAGTTTTAAATGCATAGATGACAACCTTTCAGCAATTAAAATGTTCATTTTGGAGGGGAGGAGTATAAAGAGGGGGTATGAGAGAGAAAATGATATTTTCATCATTTCATAATTTTGAATTCCTACAACTAGATCTTGGTTTTGAGAGAAGAAGAGAAGAAGGCTTCACCAGATCTTCATCTAGAAGGAAGTAGAGAGGATTTTCCTATGTTGTTTAGATCTCTAAATATCATGACTAGTAAGATCTTTCTAATTTGTTTTGATATTCCTACAAGCATGAACTAATTGTCTAGGTTTTGTATTTTGAAAGTACTTTGTTCTATGCAATGGAATCTTGGTTTTTATTTTAATTTATGAGAAGATTGGTGTGATTTCCTTATTTAGTTAATGATCTTGTGGTAAAACTTTTGGATTATTGTTCCATTCGATGTTTCATTTCGAGATTCGAGATAGGAGAATTGTGAGTGTTTGAATGAAACATATTTTACTACGTTACGAGATTCGAGAGAGGAGTCACGTAAATTTTATAACCAAAATTTTCGGATCGTTTTACTGCGCTTCGAGATTCGAGAGAGGAGAGGCGTAAGTATATTATTAACTCGATTTAGCAGAAAGGGAGAAGGAGATTTCACCTTTCAATTAGCAACTTTGATTTTTATTATTAATCATATTCTTTGTTTGCCTTAGTTAGAGATGACAAGGGAACATGGGTGATAGAGACTACGATGCGCAACACCTTGATGATGACACATTGACAAATGACCGTGAGGAGCATCGCCATAATAGGCGTCCTGATCGCAAGCCAATTTATAAATAATTAATAATAATTGTTATCAAATTATTATTAATTATTAATTCATGTTTTGTGTGTTTTATTTTTAATAATTGCACTTCTATTTCATGTAATATGTACATTATGGTTATGATATAAAATCATGATGTATGTGTGTGTTTTATTTTCATGTTTTCATGTTTGGGCTGCATGTAGCCAATTGGAGTGTTGTTGTTGTTGTTGTAGCCTATATATAGGCATGTCCCCCCTCTATTTATAGGAGATGGAATGAAAAGAAAATTTGAAAACCCTAACCTTTTGAAGCTTCCTCCTTCCTCATCTCTTGGCCGAACTTTCTCTTTCTCCTCCTTCTCTCTCCTTGGCCGCCGGCCACCTCTCATCCCCTCTCTCAAATCTCAGCTTTCCTCCTCCCTCCTCCTCCCCTCTACCCCTTGAAAAAAAACCTGAGCCCTAGCCACCACCATCCACCCGGCCCCTCCCTCTTTCTCTAACCCGGCAACCACTCCTCTCCTACCCGAGCCACCATCCACAACTCCCAAGGCCGCCACCTCTTCCTTTTCCCTCCAACAAGTGCCGACCACCCTACTCATTCCTCCTACCCGAACCACCACCATTAGGGACAACCCGGGCCACCTCCACCTCCACCAAGCCAAGCCGCCACCTCCACTACAAAAATAAAACCGACCCCTCCCTCATAAATTCCTTCCTAAATCCAAAAGATACCCTTCCAAGCTCATTCTAAAATCATACCATATTTTCCCTCCTCTTGCCATAACCAAAATATCACCTACCATAAATTCCCTTAACTCTCCATATTGGGAATATCTCTTTCCGTTAATATTTCCAATCCACCACCTTTTCTCCCTCTTGCCATACTTGAAGATATTTATTTCCATATTAAGACAATTTCGACGGGACTTTTCATTTCCAGCGTTACACGACAAAGGCGGATGAATTTCACTCCTACCGGCGTTATTTTGGTGGAGCCGTTGAAGAACGATCCTCGCCGAGTGAATCAGAATCATCCATTCCGGTTGGGTAACGAACCTTTCCACTTTCGTGTGTTTCTTTCCTTAAATAATCTTGTGGTGGAATTTCTGGCATTAAATTTTGAAATAATTTGAAATTTCATGATTAGCTTTAATTGTTTTTGCGTTGTTTTCTTGATTAACTTAATTTTCTTAACGGGTTTGGCGAACCCTCATTTTCTTTTGTTGGGAGAGATCTACCTTTTCCGAATTTGTGATAATTTTCGATAGCTCTCTTTGGGTACAACCTTCGCTTGTCCGGATCTAATATTGGTCCTTTTAGCTCGATCGGATACTGGCCTATCGCCCTTATTTGATCTCGAAACGGTTTGGCTACCCGAACGCTAGCGTGAAATTGAATTAATGTAATAGCGTGGAGCGGCGTAGAACAATTGTGTGAGCGTAGAATTTGTTTGTGAAGAGATAGTCGTGCGCGTCCGTAGTTATAATTCGGCTCTAACGCGTATGCCTACATAAATTTGGTATCAGAGGAAGGTTCACGTCAATTTTCTAATTGGCCCCCTCCCCCTTTTGCTTTGAGCACCGACACGCACCTTTGCACGTTCATTGCACAACATAAAAAAAATCAATTTTAAAATTTTTGTCTGCAAATAGCGGCCTAAAATTTTCAATTTTTCTCAAATCTCAAAACAATAAAATTCTGAAATTTCTCAATTATTTTATTAGTAAGAAAAAAAAAAATTTATCAGTATTTATTTTTATAAATTAATTTTAAAATTTAGTATTTGGTGTGCCAATAGCGGCCTAGATTTTTATTTTCTCAATAAAAAAATCCAGCAAAATTTTTTAATGATCCTCATATTTTTCCAGCAAAAACCCTATTTATCATATTTAAGACCCTAGTGGTTAAGCAAGAACAATTCCATTTTCGTTAGAGTTTAGTTGTCCTGGTACCCTTTTCCTTGCACATGCACTAAGTCCGAGTGAATTTTTCTCCCCGGTTTGCGCTAAGATGGCTTATGACGTACATGCTACTCATTCCCACACTTATCCTACCATGTTTAGTAGGACCCCCACATATGACGGTTTAGGGTGTCCTAAAATTTTTAGGGATTGGCATAAGGGTATAGAACTTCATTTTAAGTGTTACGAATGGGATGACCCCCAAAAGATTCACTTTGCCCGAGAGCGGTTAATAGGTCAAGCCTAGTTATTTTGGATGAACGAAGAGCGTCGTGTTGATGGTTATCAACATAATTTGCAGGCGATGCGTAGCCTCCTATCGGATCAATTTGATCCCGCCTATCTCCGTACTACCAACACCAAGCCTGTGAGCGAGTATTGTTATGGCACTAGTTCCATACTAACCTGTAGGACTGACTATAAACAAAATGCCCTGATCAAACGACACATAACTGACGATTTGGCTCCCCTTCAATAAGGGAATAAGTCGGTCTCAGATTATATGAAATTCTTTAAGGACGTGACTGTTAGGAGCGGTGTGAAAGAGTTGCTTGAGGTCACCCTTTCTAGGTTTCGTAGGGGGTTAGACCCCTACATCCAGGGTAAATTACTATATTATTGTCACACCGACCTAGACATCACCTTTAGTATGGCTTTGGAGATTGAGAAGCACCGACCTCATAGGAGAAAGGTTCACTCACGTCAGAAGATTACTACCTTTGAGTCTAGTGGCATATCCGATCTTGGTTATATTGAGTGTCCTCCCATGATTACGTCCATAGAACCTTTTAGTCTTCCCGTGTGTTGCCTGCTCTAGTTATTGACTCCTCTGATGAGTCAAAGGAAAGGCCTAGGATGGTGCCCGTCATTGAGGATGAGGCTATTATCCCTGGCGATTATAACGACGATGAGGATATTGGTTACCCTAGTGACCTGGATGAGGATTCCACCTGAGGAATCATCTCCACTCCCCGTCGATGACATTTTGGAGCCTACGGTTACTCCTGTTGAGATTACACCTGAGTCGGTAGGCATTTTACCTGATGATGAGAATTTACTTAGTAGTGACTCAGGAGATGATCTGTTCGGACTCGAGCTGGTTCCTCTTAGACCGAGATATTTTGAGGATTGTTCTGATGATACTGATATATTGGACATTCCGACTGATTGGTAAGACTTACCGTTGGTGAGCGAGTTATGCTTGGATGATTTTAGTGCTATGAGCCCGAACGATATTTCTTTGATGCAAACACCTTTATCTGACGTTCCTGATTTAAAGCTTCCGTCGGGCTCAATTTTACCCTTGTCTGAGACCATAATTGATTCTAAATTAAATAACTTAGATAGTGTGTCAGAAGAAATTGTAAGCAAGGAAGTTGCATTATTGGACGACTTTTTGGATTATACCCTGGGTTTGATTTTATCGACTCATCGCCCTGATCCGTTGACTCGACGTACTTATCATTTAGGACGTGAGTGTGATACGATTGATTTCAGGAGTTCTACGGTGCCCCCTGAGTTCATTCTGCCAGTACCCCCAGAATGAGGTCCCGTTAGTGCCTCCAGATCTCGTATTATTGTTGCCGACCTATGAGCCGACCACTGATTCTGAATTTCATGATATATCTAATGAATTGGTAGACATGCCAAATGAATTTTCTGTAAGGGCGAATCCATTGTTTGAATTTTCATATGACTTTAATGGCTTGCAACCGGGTGATCTTTCTTGGATGTTAAACCCGTGTTTCGACGTTGATAATGACTTAGCTCCTCCTTTGGACATGTCCCCTTTGACGAGCTATTACCCTACGAGTCCATCGTTGGTCACACCCTCGGATGTTTTAGATTTTATTTCTGTGGCGACTATTTCCTTTATCCTAATTTTATCCTAATTTTATCCTCCATGAATTTTAAAGAAAATCATTTATCGAATTATACGTTTAGGATAGGGCCGCTTATAGTGCCTCCTGATGAGATTCCCTCAGCGGCACCAGATTTAGTTCCGTTGGTGCAGCCTTATGTCATTCCGTTACCACCGAATGCACTAAATACGATTGCACATGATGATGCTCTCAATGAATTTTATTTACGTAAGCACTTTAGTGAAGCGCCAACCACGTTACAACAATCTATTCAAATTCTTGCTAGCTTACAAAAAAGAGCGTCTTACGGTATAATTTACGATTTTGACTTGGCGCGTCTCGTCCCTGAACGGTTGCCTTCGGACACTATAGAAAGTGGGCAAGTTAGCGAGCTGGACCATTTGCGGAATTTAATGACATTAGGAGAATGCGCAATACTTTTGAGGTTTTTCACTGATTGGGGTGATACCCCTATTTTTAATGTTTCTGATTTAACGCTGCATGTTTTTCCACCACTTGAGTTATTTGTCTGTCCGTCTGGTTCCACTTCGTTCTCTTATGGGTTGGGTAGTGAGTTTCTGCCTGGATCACTCTCTTTTTAGGTCTTCACTGGAGGTACGTTTGTAGTTGATGTTGAAATTTTTCTTCCTTTATTGCCTAATGCTTTTCCGAGGTTCCCCAGGAACATCTTTTTACATTACAGGATACTCCAGGTTGAAGTGCTCCCCTCTACTTGTGGCGATGTTGGCCACTACCCGCTTCGTTGGCGTGATCGTCTAGTCTCCAATGTCCATTGGCCGTTTGGATCGGGGGTAGCTCGTTTGGTTGTAGCTCTCCCGCGCTGGTGCAGTCAAATCCACTCATTGGTAATGAGTATTTTCGAGCGGGGGAGGATTGATGGAGACTACGGCGCGCAACACCTTGATGATGGCGCA
Organism: Platanthera zijinensis; assembly: GCA_039513925.1. Lineage (NCBI taxonomy): Eukaryota > Viridiplantae > Streptophyta > Magnoliopsida > Asparagales > Orchidaceae > Platanthera > Platanthera zijinensis. The sequence goes on along the minus strand of CM077095.1, from coordinate 80,627,404 downwards.
CTGACAAATGACCGTGAGGAGCATCGCCATAATAGGCATCCTGATCGCAAGCCGATTTATAAATAATTAATAATAATTATTATCAAATTATTATTAATTATTAATCCATGCTTTGTGTGTTTTATTTTTAATAATTGCACTTCTATTCCATGTAATATGTACATTATGGTTATGATATAAAATCATGATGTATGTGTGTGTTTTATTTTCATGTTTTCATGTTTGGGCTGCATGTAGCCAGTTGGAGTGTTGTTGTTGTTGTAACCTATATATAGGCATGTCCCCCTCTATTTGGAGGAGATGGAATGAAAAGAAAATTTGAAAACCCTAACCTCTTGAAGCTTCCTCCTTCCTCATCTCTTGGTCGAACTTTCTCTTTCTCCTCCTTCTCTCTCCTTGGCCGCCGGCCACCTCTCATCCCCTTTCTCAAATCCCGGCTTTCATCCTCCCTCCTCCTCCCCTCTACCCCTTGAAAAAAAACCGAGCCCTAGCCACCACCATCCACCCGGCCCCTCCCTCTTTCTCCAACCCGACCACCACTCCTCTCCTACCCGAGCCACCATCCACAACTCCCAAGGCTGCCACCTCTTCCTTTTCCCTCCAACAAGAGCCGACCACCCTCCTCCTTCCTCCTACCCGAACCACCACCATCAAGGCCAACCCGGGCCACCTCCACCTCCACCAAGCCAAGCCGCCACCTCCACTACAAAAACAAAACCGACCCCCTCCCTAAAAAATTCCTTCCTAAATCCAAAAGATACCCTTCCAAGCTCATTCTAAAATCATACCATATTTTCCCTCCTCTTGCCATAACCAAAATATCACCTACCATAAATTCCCTTAACTCTCCATATTGGGAATATCTCTTTCCGTTAATATTTCCAATCCACCACCTTTTCTCCCTCTTGCTATACTTGAACATATTTATTTCCATATTAAGACGATTTCGACGGGACTTTCCATTTCCAGCATTACACGACGAAGGCGGACGAATTTCACTCCTACCGACGTGATTCCGGTGGATCCATTGAAGAACGATCCTCGCCGAGTGAATCAGAATCATCCATTCTGGTTAGGTAACGAACCTTTCCACTTTCGTGTGTTTCTTTCCTTAAATAATCTTATGGTGGAATTTCTGGCATTAAATTTTGAAATCATTTGAAATTTCGTGATTAGCTTTAATTGTTTTTGTGTTGTTTTCTTGATTAACTTAATTTTCATAACGGGTTTGTCGAACCCTCGTTTTCTTTTGTTGGGAGAGATCTACCTTTTCCGAATTCGTGATTATTTTCGGTAGATCTCTTTGGGTACAACCTTCGCTCGTCTGGATCCAATATTGGTCCTTTTAGCTCGATCGGATACCGGCCTATCGCCCTTATTTGATCTCGAAACGGTTTGGCTACCCGAACGCTAGCGTGAAATTGAATGAATGTAATAGCGTGGAGCGGCGTAGAACAATTGTGTGTGCGTAGAATTAGTTCGTGAAGAGATAGTCGTGCGCGTCCGTAGTTATAATTCGGCTCTAACGCGTACGCCTACATAAATGGGGTATAGTGATTTTCGATATCGATAGATACGAATCTCTACCTTTAAATCGTTATAGGAAAGCGCACCTAGAGCTCTCATAAATATCTCCTTTTGATCCATCATTATAGACTTAGGAAATCAAAATATAAGACCGTTTTCCCAAACTTGAATAATAGTAATTTTAGAAAGTCTTAACAATTTTACTCTAGAATTTTATTTGTCCTTAAACTCACTTAAATCAACTAATGTGGATTTAAAGAAAATGACTAGCTAGTACTTGTGAGCCTTAGATTAATCACCTCTCCGTGAGAACGATCTTTACTCACTCTTTATTACTTGATCCAGCACGTGCACTTGCATAGTTTTCGTATACCTAATTTGGACGTATCAAGTTTTTGATACCGTTGCTGGGGAGGTGTGTTAATTTATTATTTATTTCTTATAATATTAGTAATCCTTAGTATTTAGAGCTCAAGTTATAATTCCTGTTTTATTTTACTTTATCTGTTTTTACTTTTGTCTGCTGCTCTATCAATGCATGCCCCATTATAGATCACCTGTACTTTTATTGTTAAACTTGGAAATCGAATGGACGTGTAGACTAAATAGAAGGGCATTTTGGTTAGAACATAATAACTCTGCGACCATGAACCCTAGTAATCAAAACATTGACAATTTGAAAAATCAGGAGGTTCAGGAGCAGGAAGGCCAGGTAGAACAAAATGTTCAACCTATGGAAGTTAGGAGAACGTGTCGTGATTATAACATGTCATATAAGGTAGGATTGCATTATAGCATCATTAAGCTCGCCATCGAGGCAAATAATTTTAAAATTGATTCCATGGCTATGCAATTAGTTCAACAAAGACAATTTCGTGGACTTAGTCATGAGGACCCCAATTCTCACCTATGGACCTTCATAGATATATGCGACACCTTCAAGATCAACGGTGCGTCTGATGAAGCAATAAGACTTCGTTTGTTCCCCTTTTCCTTAGTAGGAAGGGCAAAGGAGTGGCTTGATTCCCAATATGGCCTCACCACTTGGTTACAAGTAGTAGAGAAATTTTTAGTGAAATATTTCCCACCGGCTAAAACTGTCAAACTAATGTGTGACATAACCACATTTTGCAAGGGAATAATGAATCTCTGTATGATGCGTGGGAGCAATATAAGGAACTCTTAAGGAAGTGTCCACATCACGGATTAGTTATTCATCAATAAGTATAGACCTTCTATAATGGCCTTCAGACATCTACTATGATTCAAGTAGATGGAGCTGCAGGAGGATCCCTTATGAATAAATATCCCGAGGATGTATATGCTATACTTGAAGATTTGTCGTCCAATAATTATCAATCTTTCGATCGACAAGGTCCCTCTTCATCTACAGGTGGCTTATATCAAGTGGACCAACTAACCTCCTTCGCTGCACAAATGATTGCCCAATTCAATTCAATGAATAAGAGGTTAGATTATTTAAGCTTAAATCAATCCCAGATGAATCCGCAAGTGAACAATATAGTTACCCCTCCTGCCGCCATGAACCCATCACTCACAGTTGAACAACTGATCGAGCACAATGAGGAGGTTAACTATATAGGTGGTCAACCGAGACATAATAACAATCATCCCTTTACAAATTATTATAGTCCGGAATGGCAGAATCATCTCAATTTTTTTTTGGAAGAACAATTCTGGCGCATCACAACCACCCGGGTTCACCTCGAATTTGCAACCACATCACAACAATAGCATTAATCAATAAGGGTTGTCCAGGAAGCTATCTGATGAGATTCTCATTGAATCGATTCACAATAGTTATGCTCGCATTACTAGCTTAGAGGGGTCCTTACGTATTATTGAGTCGCAATTGGGACAAATTGCCAATGCGTTGAGCCTTAGACCCCAAGGGTCAATCCCATCTAATATGACCCCTAATCCTAAAGGGTATAATAAACATTGTAAAGCAGTCACTTTGCATAGTGGAAGAGAGTTAGTGGGCCCAACTATAAAGGATGATATAAAAAAGAATTCGAGAGTGTTAGTCCTGTTGATTGTGAAAAGGACTTAAAGAAAACTGTTGATGAGAAGGAAGATGAGGTAGAAGTACTAGGGGACAAGAAGGTGAAACCTACTGGCAAGGAGCTAAAGAAGAAAGAGAGAATAGTAGTTTACCCGCCTCCACCATTCCCCCAAAGGTTAAGGAAAATAAAGCTGGATCAATAATTCCAGCAGTTTGTTGAAATCTTTAAGAAGCCGCAAATAAACATCCCGTTTGCGGAAGCCTTGGAGAAAATGTCCAGCTATGTGAAATTCATGAAAGATATCTTGTCCAAGAAAAGAAGATTTGGAGTGAACGAGACGGTAGCACTTACTCAAGAATGCAGTGCAATTCTTCAGAAAAAGCTTCCACCCAAGTTAAAAGATCCAGGAAGCTTTACCATACCGTGCTCCATAAGATATTAGTTTGAGGGCAAGTCATTATGTGACTTGGGAGCAAGTATTAAATTGATGCCCCTATCGATTTATAGGAAGCTAAGGCTAGGGGAGATCTCAAAGACTTCCATCACTTTGCAATTGGCAGATAGAACATTAGCCTTCCCAAAGGGGATAATGAAGGATGTATTGGTAAAAGTGGATAAGTTTATTTTCCCAGCGAATTTTGTAGTAATGGATATGGAGGAAGATAGGGAGGTACCCATTATTGTAGGTAGACCATTTCTAGCCACCGGAAGGACATTGATAGATGTACAAAAAGGATAATTAATGATGAGAGTCAACGATGAGCAGATTACGTTCAATATACTGAAAGCTATGAATTTTCCCGATAGAGAGGAGGATAATATCGAGATGGTTAACACCATAACAGTTTGTGAATATCAACTGATAAATAAATCTAAAGAGGAGAATGAATTGTTAGCCTGATTATTGATCCTAGCCCTAACTTACGGAGAAAAAGCGGAGAAATCTTGAGATGGAATGGGTTGATGATCACCTTGGCCCAAAGAATGATCATGGTGTTGGCACCCTGAGTAGTTCAAAGTAGGGCTAGGATCAAAATGTCCATTCAAGAAATCTTCGGAAAAATTAAAATCAGAAAAATTCGGAGGCGAAGGGTAGGAAGGCGTTTTAAAATCATCATAAACTCAAGACAAAAAATTCGCCGACGGATTAATTTTGCCAAATTGATTCGATCCGGAAGGAATAAATGGGTGGATGAAGAATATCCTACCCAACATTCCTCGCAAGAGTGACCAAACTTTCCACAAGAAAAACAAAGACTATCCATTAAAAAAAAACGCGAAAGAGGGGGAGAAAGAAAAGATAAAAATAAGAAAAAGAAGCGATAAAATAATAACTATCCTCTTTTCAAAATATCAAAACTAATCCCCGGCAACGGCGCCAAAAACTTGATAGTCAGAATCACAAAGGTGGAGAAGAGGGGTTATAGAGAAGAGAAGGTGGATGTGGTGGAAGTTGATAATATTCTCCGATTCTATATCTGATAAAGGCAAGCGTACCTTATCGTTTATAGTATAGGATACTAAAGATTAATATCAAGGCCGTATTTCCCTGGGGCGTAATGATTATTTCTACTTCGAGGAAATCGCTATTATTTTATCAATTGATTTTTAAGATTAATTTACTTAACTAAAAATAGGAACTAAATTACTAAGCTAAAAAGAAAACTAAATTACTTGCAGAATAAAATGGGTTAGAGCTAATGATAAAGGGTTAGTACTTAATCTAGAATCACTTTGAAATAAGAAAATCAAAACTAAATAACAAACTAATTCTAAATAAAGTTAAACACCTTGACTGTGGAGGTTTCCGAAGCATGAACACGCTTCTCTCGAAGTCATGCCCACCTGAGTTTAGGAAGGTTAGACCGAACTCTCGTCCAACTCGAAGACCTAAAGCTCGCTTTAAGTGGTGAACCCCGCTATTGGATTTCACTCCAATCTGGGAGATTTAACGTCTGCCTCTCTCGAGGGGTGCGTGCAACTCTCTTTACTCTTGGATGATCGATTCAATTTATGAGCCTCTCGGCTAACTAAGAATGAAAACCCAAATGGAAACTATATTCCGGAAACATAGTCCCACTAAATAAAAACTAAGAGTAAATCAAAGATAGTTACTTTAAGAAGAAAAAGAAAGCTAAAACAACATAACTTGATCGACTCATACTCAGATCATCGCGATCGAGTACAAATGAGGATTAGTTAATCACGGTAAAAGGGAAAGAGAGGGGTAAATAGTAAAGGTGCATGAAAACCAAAGAGAGAGATAGAGAGAAAGCTAACTAAAATTCATTTAAAACATAAGCGATTACAACTAGGAAATGGACATTACAAGTGCATGAAAATAGAGCTAATCACTACTACAGCTCAAATAAAAAGAGATTACAAGTAGGTAAAGTACATTGCATGAAAAATAAAACTAGAAATGGAGGGAGAGAGAGAGCAAAAACATAAGAAAAAAACACAAAAAGCTAAAAATGAAACTAGCAGCACCTCCCTCTCCCCAAAACTTGGTCTGGAATGCTTGGAATGGCCTGGTATTTATAGGCAAAATTTCTGTCTGGGTAACGCCCCCTGTCATGCCCGTGGAGGGCATATCAGGGGGGGGGGGTGTTAAGTACAAAGTTGACCTCGAGTGCTGGATTCTGGCGGGAACGATGATTGCTTCTGTATATTGGTGGACACGCCCGTGTAGGGGGGCATGTAAGGCACGTCACGTCAAAATCATTGGTCAAAAATTCATCAGTCGTCAAAAAAAGTTCTACACGCCCTAGGGCCATGCCCGTGTCGGGGGCGTGTCATGTACGGGTTTACGTGTAGTGACAAAAAATCTTTAAATGCAGCAGTAGACTTTGGGATGAGGGTGACACGCCCGTAGACACGCCCAGGGAGGGCGTGTTAGGGGGGCGTGTTAGGTGTTTTATCTTGGGATTTGGATTCTGGCAGCAGGCTTCCTTGGGATCAGGCTATACACCCCGTGACACGCCTAGGGAGGGCGTGTCAGGCCATTTTTGGCTGAAAGCTGTGGAAACCTACAAAAAGAGAAGAAAACACTTTCTATATTATTTACTTAAAAAGAAACTAAAAGGAACCTAAAAATACAAAAAGAAAGAGATTTAAAATGGAAATAAATATATTTTTACCCTAATAAATTAAGATAAAATATGCATCATCAAATTCCCCCATACTTATTATTTTGCTTGTCCTCAAGCTAAGACTACAAGTTATAGAAAATAAAGAGAATTAATTGAAAAGTTTAAAAATGCTATAAACGAGTAAGACGGGAATTTAGAGGTAGAGAAAATTTTTAAAAAGAACTGAAAATTCCTACTTTAACTTAGCACAGAATTTTATAAAATTTACTAAATATAAAAACAAATCATCCCAAATTTTTACTGCATTATAACTTAATAAAGTAACAAGTAAAAAGCGCATTGAGTCACTACTAAAGTCTAAGAGATAAATTAAAACCATAGTCAATCAAGAGAAAGATCAATATTTCTATCAAAAAATACTTACTCAATCTAGTTTCTCGCTACTATACTAAAAAAGTAAATGTAGGAAGCATGAATCACTAGGGATTTAATTAGGTGTATAGTTAGGCTTAGGTTTTTAAGTGTGCGATATTCAAAAGGTAAACACGAGGGGTATTTGCGAACTTAAAACAAAAAGAAATGAGCTTTGCCAAAATGATGCTAGCCAAAATAAATACTTTTCACTTTTTTTTTCTTTTACTTTTTTCATCAAATATATTTTTTTCTTCATTTTTCGTTTTTCTCATTTTTCATACTTAAATATTTCCACTTTTGTAGCAAAAGATAATATAAGGATTTTCCACAAATTTTTTCAAAAAGATGCACAATAGCAATTAAAGTCAAAAATAAATTTAAAGCGTGCATATAGGTAAGCTATTTGGCCGTCGTGAAATAAAAAGTGGGGCTACAAAAAGGAAAGGAAAAGACACAAAAAATGGTTAGCAATAATTATTGTTAGGTGAGGTACAAAGGCTTAAATGTTTCAAAAGAAATGCCTAAATCATTTTCACGCTTCTTAAATCTTCTCAAAGTCTTTGAAATTTCAAAAGAAGATAAGCACAAAAATAGAAAATAGAGAATTTTCTTTCATGAAAACAATGATATTAAGCGTCTAGACCGGTTTGTGTCTACTACAGTTAATACTAATTAGCGTTTAAAAAGATTTTAATAAGGAAAGATAAAGGATGATAGTGTTTATAAAAGTAAAAGAAATAAAAAAGGAGGCTAAGGAAAAGTGAAGTCAACATACTACTCGCTAAACTTATTTAAACAAAAAATTAATCTAATTTTTTCTAACTAAACAAGTAGACATCATCTTAAAAAACAATAAAATGCAAAGTGACGGGGAACAATTGATTTGGCAAAAATTAACTAAATTTAATTTGGGATTTTTTTTAAAAAAATTATATATATATTTTTTGGATTTTTCAATAATTTTTATATATTCTTTTGATTTTTCTAAAGTAAACTAACAAAGGAAATACTCCCCTATACTTAAAGTTAAACATTGTCCCCAATGTTAAAAGTTAAGTATAAAGAGGGTTGGGAAAAGAGAGAAAAGAAGAAATAAGATGAAAAAAAGGAAAAGATGCTTCCCTAGCACTTGATGCCCAGACGTTGAAAAATTAATCCCCCCGAACTTGAGCTAAAGACCAGCTTGAGTGCAAGTTGAGAGGTGAGAAGCGACACGAACACGCGGGAGCATATTCGTGCACAAATCAAAATAAAAAACAACAAAAAAACAAATAAGTAATGGGTGCCTCCCAAAGAGCGCTCTTTGGTTATCGTCATTGAGCTCAATGTTATTGGTAAGCTAAATGGAAAATAAAAGAGAAATGTAATGGCAGCTCGCATAATATGCGTTGCGGCGCGAGTGCCAAAACATTTTTAAGAAAAAAAAATATTTTTTTTGTAATTTTTTATTTTTTAAATAAAACAAAAAGGAAAAAGATTTTAAAAAAGAAAAGTTGTTAGTAAAAGAAAATAAACTATTAGAAGGCGAAGAAGAAGAACTAGAAACTAAATAAGAAGGAAAAGTAAAAGAAGAAAAGGAAGATGAATTTTCACAAGGAGGGGGAAGAGAAGAAAAAGAAGAAAATGGCGGAGGTTGATCACAAGAAAATTTTTTGATAAAAATATCCGGTTGCTCCACTTGAATATCAATCATTTCCATAGATTGGGAGCAAACCGGGATATCCAAAAAATCAATCTCCTTGGAAGATCGAACATAAGAAAGTTCATCTTTCTCGGAAACTTGAAAAAAAATCGGGATATCGGGGGAATCTCCTCCTCATGAGGTTAAAAGCACAATGGAATTTTTGAATAATCGTCTTCCGCGAGTGATTGAAGGCACTGCGAAAAATCCGAAGATTCATCATTCGAAAGATAAATAGGAGGAGGAGGGGAAGAAAAAGTTGTGACCTCAGAAGCTAAAGCGTCAAAAATCACTTTGAAATGAGCATTTATGCGTGCATCAAATGCTTCAGAATCAAAAATGATTTCATTTTCGCTAAAATCAAAAACAGGAGGCGCGCAAACGTGCGGAGAAAAAGCGGAGAAATCTTGAGATAGAACGGGTTGATGATCACCTTGGCCCCAAGAATGATCAGGGTATTGCTACCCTGAGAAGTTCAAAGTAGGGCTAGGATCAAAATGTCCATTCAAGAAATCTCCATAAAAATTAAAATCAGAAAAATTTGGAGACGAAGGGTAGGAAGGCATTTGAAAATCATCGTAACCCCATGAAAAAAAATTCACGGACGGATCAATTTGGCCAAATTGATTCGATTTGGAAGGAATAAACTCATGGGCGAATGAAGAATATCCTACCCAACATTCCTCGCGAGATTGACCAAACTCTCCACAAGAAAAACAAAGACTATCCATTAAAAAAAAAAATCAACCGCGAAAGATGGGGAGAAAGAAAAGATAAAACAAAGAAAAAGAAGCGATAAAAATAATAGCTATCCTCTTTTCAAAATATCAAAACTAATCCATGACAACGATGCCAAAAACTTGATAGTCATAATGGCAAAGGTGGATAAGAGAGGTTAAAGCGAAGAGAAGGTGGATGTGGTAGAAGTTGATAATATTCTCCGATTCTATATCCGATAAAGGCAAGCATACCTTATCTTTTATAGTATAGGATACTAAAGATTAATATCAAGGTCGTATTTCCTCGGGGCGTAATAATTACTTCTACTTCGAGGAGATCGCTATTATTTTATCAATTGATTTTTAAGATTAATTTACTTAATTAAAAACAGGAACTAAATTACTAAGCTAAAAAGAAAACTAAATTACTTGCAGAATAAAAAGGGTTAGAGCTAATGATAAAGGGTTAGTACTTGATCTAGAATCACTTTGAAATAAGAAAATCAAAATGAAATAACAAACTAATTCTAAATAAAGTAAAACACCTTGATCATGGAGGTTCCCAATTCATGAACACGCTTCTCTCGAAGTAGTTCCCACCTGAGTTTAGTAAGGTCTGATCGAACTCTCATACAAATTGAAGACCTAAAGCTCGCTTTAAGTGGTGAACCCCGCTATTGGATTTCACTCAAATTCAGGAGATTTAACGTCTTCCTCTTTCGAGGGGTGTGTGCAACTCTCTTTACTCTTGGGTGATCGATTCAATCTACGAGCCTCTCGGCTAACTAAGAATGAAAACCCAAATGGAAACTATATATCGGTAATATAGTCTCACTAAATAAAAATCAAGAGTAAATCAAAGGTAGTTACTTTAAGAAGAAAAAGAAAGCTAAAACATCATAACTTGACCGACTCATTCTCAGATCATTGCGATCGAGTGCAAATGAGGATTAGTTAATCATGGTAAAAGGGAAAGAGAGGGGTAAATAATAAAGGTGTATGAAAACTAAAGAGAGAGATAGAGAGAAAGCTAACTAAAATTCATTAAAAACACAAACAATTACAACTAGGAAATGGACATTACAAGTGCATGAAAATAGAGCTAATCACTACAACAACGCTAAAAAAATGAGATTACAAGTGGGTAAAGTACATTGCATGAAGAGTAAAACTAGAAATGGAGGGAGAGAGAGAGCAAAAACATAAGGAAAAAAATACAAAAAGATTAAAATAAAACTAGCAACACCTCCCCTCTCCCCAAAACTTGGTCTGGAATGCTTGGAATGGCCTGGTATTTATAGGCAAAATTTTTGTCTGGGTCACTCCCCCTGTCACGCCCGTGGAGGGCATGTCAGGGGGGCGTGTCAAGTACAGAGTTGATCTCGGGCACTGGATTCTGGCGGGAATGATGATTGCTTCTGTATATTGGCGGACATGCCCTAGGACACACCCATGTAGGGGGCGTGTAAGGCACGTCACGTCAAAATAATTGGTCAGAAATCCGTCAGTCGTCAGAAAAATTGCTACACGCCCCAGGGCCACGCCCGTGTCGGGGGCGTGCCACGTACGAGTTGACATGTAGCGACGGAAAATCTTAAAATGCAACAGCAAACTTTGGGATGAGGGTGACACGCACGGAGACATGCCTAGGGAGGGCGTGTCAGGGGGGCGTGTCAGGTGTTTTATCTCGGGATTTGGATTCTGGCAGCAGGCTTCCTCGGGATCGGGCTACACGCCCTGTGACATGCCTACAAAGGGCATGCCAGGTCATTTATGGCTGAAAGCTGTGGAAACCTGCAAAAAGAGAAGAAAACATTAGTTATATTATTTACATAAAAAGAAACTAAAAGGAACCTAAAAATACAAAAAGAAAGAGATTTAAAATGAAAATAAATATATTTTTACACTAATAAATTAAGCTAAAATATGCATCATCATACATTACACTTCCCCAGGTCACGCCCGACCCGGGCGTGTACCTGGGGTATGTCCACCATTCCCGAGCTGCCAGATCATTTCCCTCCAGAATTCATTATACCGTATCGGTCACGCCCCCCTATATGGGCATGTACCATGGGCGTGTTCCCCAAATCCCGAAGCCAGTCGCCATCTCGCCAGAAATCTGATACCCGAGGTCAACTAAGATTTCATGCCCCTAATACATGCCCAACCCGGGCATGTAATGGGGGTGTGACCCATACAGATTTTTTTCCTACAAATACCAAGCCATTCCAAGCATTCCAGACCAAGTTTTGGGGAGAGGGGAGGTGTTGCTAGTTCCATTCTTAGGTTTTTTGTGTTTTTTTCTTATGTTTTTACTCTCTCTCTCTCCCTTCATTTCTTGTTTTAATTTTGATGCAATGTACTTTCATTACTTGTAATCACTTTTTATTATTGTTGTAGTAGTGATTAGCTTTCTTTTCATGCACTTGTAATCTTCATTTTGTAGTCATAATCAATTTTTGTTTTAAATAAAATTTAGTTAACCTCTCTTTAAGTCGCTCTCTCTTTATCTTTTTAGTTTTAGTTTTCATGTACTTTTATTATTTACCACTCTCTTTCCCTTTTACAATGAATAACTAATCCTCATTTGTACTCAATCGCGACTATCTGAGAATGAGTTGATCAAGTTATGATGTTCTAGATTTCTTTTTCTTCTTAATGTAATTACCTAGGATTTACTCTTGATTTTAATTTAGTGGGACTATATCGCCGGTATATAGTTTCCATTTGGGTTTTCATTCTTAGTTAGCCGAGAGGCTCGTTGATTGAATTGATCACCCAAGAGTAAAGAGAGTTGAACGCACCCCTCGAGAGAGGATGACGTAAATATCCCGGATTGGAGTGAAATCCAATAGCGGGGTTCACCACTTAAGGTGAGCTTTAGGCCTCCGAATACGGACGAGAGTTCGGTCGGGCCTTCCTAAACTCAGTTGGGCATGACTTCGAGAGAAGCGAATCCAAACTTCAGGAACCTCCACGGTCAAGGTAGTTTTACTTTATTTAGGATTAGTTTGTTATTTCATTTTGATTTTCTTATTTCAAAGTGATTCTAGATTGAGTAGCAACCCTTTATCATTAGCTCTAACCTTTTATTTCTACAAGTAATTTAGTTTTATTTTTAGCTTAGTAATTTATTTCCTTTTTTAGTTAAGTAAATTAATCAAAAAAAAAAACAATTGATAAAATAATAGCTATCTCCTCGAAGTAAAAGTAATCATTACGAATCAGGGAAATTCGACCTTGATATTAATCTTTAGTATCCTATACTATAAACGATAAGGTACACTTGCTCTTATCGGATATAAAATCGGAGAATATTATCAACTTCCACTACATCCACCTTCTTTTCTCTTTAACCCCTCTTCTCCACCTTTATAATTCTAAGTATCAGTGGACTTAGCCAAATTCAAGCAATTTAGTACATGTGTTGTGTGTGTTGAGTGAGCCTTCATCACTCAATGCAAAAACACTTAGATAGATTTCTGTCTCACTAGGCGTTGAGTGCGTTGAGTGACCCTTCATTACTCAATGCTTGTGTACTTTGACAAAAATTTCTTTTGATAGGCGTTGAGTGTATTGAGTGAGCCTTCATCACTCAATGCATACTTGACTTTCCAGTCATCTTGATATGGCATTGAGTGAATAGCCTTCACTCAATGCTTATGTACCTAGTTGATTTTCATCTTTATGAAGGCGTTGAGTGAGCTGTCTTCACTCAACGATTTCTGTCTTTGCCTATCTTCTTGATGAGACATTGAGTGAATTGCCTTCACTCAACGCTTCTGTACTTAGTTGATTTCCCTGTTGAGTTTTTGTTGAGTGAACTTCCTTCACTCAATACATCTGGACTTAGATAGATTTTTTGTCTACATCTTCTGAGGCTTTGACTGAAGCTTGTTCTGTCAGCTCTTTTTGAGCTTGGCATTGAGCGAACTGGCTTCACTCATCGCTTCTAGACTTAGCTAAATTTATTCTTTGCCAATGCTGAAGATTTGACTATATGAGCTTTACTCGACGCTTCTTTCTTCAGGCTTTGAGTGAGCTATCCTCACTCAACGCTTATGGACTTAGCAAGATTTCTTCTTTAGTAATGCTGAAGCTTTGACTGTCTTGTCTTTACTCAACGCTTCTTGTTTTATGACGCTGAGTGAACTTCCTTTACTCAACGCCTATGGACTTAACCACATATCTACTTTACAATCTATTGTGCTTTGACTATCCATGCTTTACTCAGTGCTTTATGACATCTGTTGTTGAGCGAACTGGCTTCACTTAATGCCTATGGACATAGAAAAATTTATGTATTTCCAGTATTCTTTCTTGATATCTAGCGTTGAGTGAATTGGCTTCACTCAATGCCTGTAGACGTAGACAAATTTCTGTCTTTCAAACATTCTTCCTTGTGTCCACCTATCATTGTCACTTAGAACACCTGTCAAATTAATGTGATAAAGAACAACCTGCATGTCTGAACTTGAACATACATCAAATACATCGATGTGTATACCATTGACTTGTTTGAATTTTACAAATCTAGGACATTGTGATCAATGGACCTAATAAATACTCTTCCATTTAGAAGTGTGATACATCGAGTGATATAATCAAAATATAAATGGATCCATCAAAGTTTATATGTAGATGACTGTATTCCTCCAATTTATAATACAGAGATGACTAGATTCCCGATTGGACATGGTGAAGCATCCTCTTCAGCTATACCACGACCGACTCGAGGAGAAGACTCGAAATATACTACACTACCAATTCCTCAAGGTGGATCGTTACGAGAAAAAATAGATGGACTATATGACTTGGTGGAGATGCGATATACTGACACGACTATAAGGTTGAAAGGAATGAAGAAATTCATGAATTTCCTATCTAGAGGTTTAAAGTTCAAAGCATCCCCAATGGAAGATAAATAGTGGGAGATTCCAGTGGAGGATCCTCCTCGTCACTCTATTCGATGCACGAGACGACCAAGGTAGCAACGCGACCAGAGATCGAGCGAGGACCAACTAGCCACTAGCAGGGATTGGGAATTCTAATATTTTTTTTACAGGTTAAGGTTACTGGAGCTATCACAGGGCGATAGTAGCTGTCGCATGACGATAGTGAATTATCCATTTTTCTTATTTTCTATGAAGTGAGACATGTTGTGATTATGTTAATTTGCTTCTGGATGATGACTTATGTAAGATTGTGTTAAGACAATATGTGATGGTTTAAATTATGTTTAACTTAATTTTGATGTTGTGTGATGTGATTGTCTTAATGTTGATTAATTATAGTCTCTTTGTTAGTTAGTTTTTTTAATATACAACTAAATTTTCAATTTGAAATATCTAAGAAACCTAACTCTAGTCTTTGTGTAGAAAAGCATGAATTAGGAAGTGACTCAGTGAAAATATCGACAAGTTGCGAATCAATTCCTATAAAATTGATTTTAATATTATCCTTTTTAATATAGTCTCTAATAAAATGTTGTCGAACATCTATGTGTTTAGACCGTGAATGATGTACTGGAATGTATGTTAGATCGATTGCACTTTTATTATCACATTTCAATTCAATAGTTTGTTGTTTTACCCCAAAATCTTCTAATGTTTGCTTCATCCAAGGGGCTAGTGCACAACAACTACCTAGTTTAATGTACTCTGCCTCATTGGTGGAGAGGGCAACATAATTCTGTTTTCTACTCGACTAAGAAATAAGTGAATGAACTAAAAAGTTATATGTGCCACTTATGCTCTTATAATCTAAAGAACAACCAGCATAATCAGAATCATAATAACCATGTAAAATAAAATCATCATTATGAGGATATCATAAGCCTCATTTTGAAGTACCAATAAGATATCTAAAAATTTGTTTAACCGCTTTCAAATGAGATTCTTTAGGATTAGCCTAAAATCTAGCACATAAACAAACTGCAAACATAATATCAGATTTTGATGTAGTTAAATATAATAATTAACTTTTCATTCCTCTATGTAAAGTTTGATCAATAGAAATATCACTTTCATCTTTTCCTAACTTTAATGAAACACTCATAGGAGTACTAACTTTCTTAACGTTTTCAAAAAAAATCTTTTAAGAACATCATGAATATATTTTGATTGGCAAATAAAAATACTATCATGTTTTTGAGTAATTTGGAAACCAAAAAAATATATAAGTTCTCTTACCATGTTCATTTCAATTTCATTTTTCATAACATTCACAATGAAAGTGATGATAGATACAACTCTAGAGGGGGGGGGGGTGAATAGAGTATTCAAAAATTATGACACCCTACTCAACTCCCTTAGAGTTAATTTGCGGAATTAGTTTATAGATATTGATAACCCTAGAGCCTAACACAAAGTGTAGTGCACAAGAGAGAGCTAATTGTAATTACAGTTAAGCTTGGGATCCTATCACATCAACTAGCAATCCTAGTTATTTCTACTCACAGGCACAGTGCAATAAATTAAATAAACAGCACAGACGACACAAGAAATTTTATAGTGGTTCCCTCTAAATAGGTACGTCCACTCTTCTACCACCCTGGTAGGAATCCACTACAGGTTTTTGTTCAGGTGCCCTGCCACCAACTGATCTGCTTCAGGTAGATCAAGTAGACCCTTTGAGCTTTTGATTAGGAGCTCAATATCCAACACAGGTTTTTGATCAGGTGCCATGCCACCAAGGGTTCACTTTTGAAGGGAGTAATAACCCTTTGTACAGGAGGTTGAGAGAGTTAAGGCTTCTTCTCTATTATTTAAACAGATTAGAGAAGCTAGTGGATTGCACAGAGCTAGATAGCTCTAAAGAATCAAGGCTCCCCCTGGCTTAGAGAATATCCAGGAAGGAGTCTTGCTTCAGGGTGCAGGAACTCTTCTGAACTAAGACAAAGAATTGTCTTGAGGTTCTGAAGGAGAAGCTTGAAGAAGACTCTTGATTGGGAACAGGTGTTCTTCTTCAAACAGCTTCCTTTCTTCTTCTTCTTCTAAAGGCCTCTGAGTGAAAGTCTTCCTGTAAGCAGGATGAACTCAGGATGAAGAAGAATGCTGAAGAGATTGATCTTCTCAGTTGAATGTGAATTTCTGAGAGCTGTAGAACTTTCT
Organism: Platanthera zijinensis; assembly: GCA_039513925.1. Taxonomy (NCBI): domain Eukaryota; kingdom Viridiplantae; phylum Streptophyta; class Magnoliopsida; order Asparagales; family Orchidaceae; genus Platanthera; species Platanthera zijinensis. The sequence continues at coordinate 80,610,829 of CM077095.1, read as the reverse complement.
TGCTTTCTCTCTTTCTCTATGCTGCTGAGTGTATATGTTCTATATGAGTTCTATATTCTTCTTTCAAAAGAAGCTCTTTTTATATGAGCCTTTCCAACGGCTTTAATTTGAGTTTGAATCTTTGTCTTCTTCTGGAATCAGCAATCTGAGCTGCAAAAAGCATAAAGCAAAAAACAAATCCTGCAGACAGACATGCTATAAGGGGATAAAGCTTTCTAAGAAGCTGCTTATCCAATCAGATAAGAAGGGTGCAAGAAAAAGGTCACATCAGAAAGAACTCTTTACGTCCAGAGAAGACTTTCTGAGTCTAACGACTATAAAGGACAGCCTGGCAGATAAAGCAAAAAATATATTTCAACTAATAAGACAAAACACTTTGTCAGATAAAGATTGGCTCATGCATAAAGAATGGAGCAGAGATTGCCTGGAAATAATAGCACAAATATACTGAAATAATATGCCAAATAAATATGAAATAAATCATAGAATAGAAGAGGACAAAATTACTAAAGAACATACAGCAAAACGTCGAATGACCCTCGGAGATCGTCGACCGAAGCACAGAGATCGTCGACCTATCAAACAGATAGTCGAACGAAACAGATAGTCGAACTACCAAAGCAGATAGTCGAACTACCACAGCAGATAGTCGACCTATCAGAACAGATAGTCGAGCTATCAGATAGTCGACCTATCAAGACAGATAGTCGAACTATCAAGCAAAACAGATAGTCGACCTATCAAACAGATAGTCGAACTATCAAAAAAAAAACAGATAGTCGACCTATCAAACAGATAGTCGAACTATCAAAGAAAACAGATAGTCGACCTATCAAACAGATAGTCGAACTATCAAAGAAAGCAAATAGTCGACCTATCAAACAGATAGTCGAACTATCAAAGAAAACAGATAGTCGACCTATCAAACAGATAGTCGAACTATCAAAGAAAGCAGATAGTCGACCTATCAAACAGATAGTCGAACTATCAAAGAAAACAGATAGTCGACCTATCAAAAGATAGTCGAACTATCAAAGAAAGCAGATAGTCGACCTATCAAACAGATAGTCAAACTATCAAAGAAAGCAGATAGTCGACCTATCAAACAGATAGTCGAACTATCAGATATTTGAACTATCCAAGCAGATAGTCGAACTATCAAACACAACAAATAGTCGACCTATCAAGACCGATAGTCGAACTATCAAGCAACACAGATAGTCGAACTATCAAGCAACACAGATAGTCGACCTATCAAACAGATAGTCGAACTATCAGATAGTTGAACTATCCAAGCAGATAGTCGAACTATCAAGAAACACAGATAGTCGACCTATCAAACAGATAGTCGAACTATCAGATAGTTGAACTATCCAAGCAGATAGTCGAACTATCAAGAAATCTGACTGGTCAAAATAAGTCGAGCGGAGTTCGACGATCGGCGAGGCAGATTCCACAGAACGTCGAGCTAACAAGAGTTGAACTAACTCAGAGATAGACGATCTGCTGACAGACAAACGTCGACCAACTGATAGACGATCGTCGAACAGTCGATAGACGATAATCGAGCGGCGTTCGACCATAGTCGAACAAAAAACAACTAACCAAATTTTCATCTAGAAAAGTGACAACTCTAAAACTAGAGCAAACTAACTAAACAACTAACCTTTGACCATAGATAAAACTTGGGTCAAGAGACTAAAAGAGAGGATTGAACTCAAATCCAAACTAGGGTACCAACAATCTCCCCCTATTTGAGTTAAGTCTCTCAACAACACAACACACAAAACAAACTACTGAAAATAAATAAAATGCAGGATGGGAAATGGCTAAGCAGCAGATAACATCAATCAAACAGACAAATTAATAACTGTCAATCAATGAAATTTAAGAGGCATCAGAATCAGGTTTAGGTACAGAAGAACTAGGAATAAAAGTAATTTTCCTAAAAGGATCTAGAGCTTCTTTCTTTGACAGCTTTAGATCTTGCTCTCCAATAATTTTAGATTCAGATGCCCTTGGAACAACTGCTTCAGGATGCTTTTCCATGTATTTTGAAGGGTCAAATACCTCAGGTCTAACCTGGAATTTATCAAGCTCCTTCTTTCTGAATTTGGACATAGTTTTTAATCCTGTAGTATCTTTACCTTCAGCTTTGGCTTTCCTAATTTGGGCTAATCCAACTAGCTCAAGAAATAGAGCCATCCTGTAATCAGGATCAAGCTCTTGGCTTTCATACACATTTTGACAAGTTGGATCTACAGGTTTTACAGCTTTAAATTTAATAGAAAGATCTAATAAGCTTTCAGCTGGCTCTTTTTCCTGAATAACTAGAGAAGAAGGAGGAGCAAACTCAGCAAATTTCTTACTCGATTTTTCAGAGAAAATAGCTCTTTTACCTTTTGAAACAGCTTTCAGTGCATGATCTGGCTTTGAAGAAGATGTGCTCTTGGTTTCTTTGGAAGGAGGAGGAGAAAAGGTTGGTTTCTGATAAACCACCTCCTTCACTTGTTCTTTTGCATCAGCATCATGTCTTTGGTAACCAGATTGCGATCTGCCTTGATATCCTTGATATCTTTTCCTTTGAGAAGACTGGGATGGAGTAAATCTATCAGACGGAGCAGAAGGATTTGCAGACAAGTTTCCAGAGGCTCCTGTACTGGGAGGTGGAGGAGGAGGACCTCTAGGAGTCCATCTTGGGGCAGGACTGTCATACCTTTTAGACTTCTTCCTTAACTTTTGCTGATTCTTAGAAAATGCCATCCAATGCTGAAACTCTTTAGATTTGGGATCAATACCTTTCAAGATATAATAGGGGATATCATTATCAGGGTTTGGAGGAGGAGGAGCCATAGCTTTTCTTTTCTTCTTGGCAGATTTCTTTTTCTTGGAATCTTTAGATTCATCAGAATCATCCTCATCCTCAGAGTTTGAAGAAGGAGGATGATCATAAGGATCAAACGCCTCTTGCATAACTTTTTCTTTCTCTTTTAAGGTAGCTTTTTCTAACTCTTCTTCCAAGGCATCCTGTGCCAGAAGAGTGTCTAGATCTAATCCAGGGGAATCATCCCAGACTGTAGACTTTTCCATTTGAATTTCTGAAACCTTCTCTTGTTCATCAATAACTGTCATGGAGACCAGTTCTTCTTATACTGCTAACTGAGCTGGCTGAGCAGCCTCAGGATCTTGAACAAGTGGTTCTGGATCAGGTTGATGATCAACTTCTTGGACAGCTAACACTTCTTCCACTATATCTGTAGTATTATGAACACAAATTTGCTAAATGAAATTTTATCATTCCTTCTAGGTATTCCCATACTAACATGTCAGTTATCAAGTCTAGAAAATGAGTAAAAGAGATACCTTCAGGATTTTCCTTAGAATGTCCTAACTCCCATAATTCATCTAGAAAGGAAGTAATGACTCCTTCTAGGTAGAGGGCAACCAGGGGAGTGGAGAATTCTTCTAGGCAGACTTTGACCACAAATTCAGATTTCATTATAGCATCAGCAATATCTTTTTCAGATAGTGGAGGTACTGATTCTTCTATCTCTTTCTCTGTATCTGCTGGAGGATCTGCTGGACGAGAGGCCAAGGGCAGTTCAGAGGCATCTTCATAATGCATCTCCCCCTGCCTGATTTCAGTGGAAATTAAAACCAGGCCCCTAGATGAAGAGGGCTCAGCAGATTTTGAGAGGGCTTGGATGGAGGCAGTCAAAGAAGAGATGGAGGATACAAGGGGAGCAATTGCTTCTTCAATCATGATTTTGATTGAAGGAGTAATTAACTCCATGATGCTTGAAATGAAGGCTGGGGTGATTTCAAATGAAGGTGGAGGAATCACAGTAGATGGATGAACATCAGGGATGGTGTATTCTTGATGAGATGGAGAGTGAACTGGAGAATGATGAGTGGATGCAAGAAGATCAATATGATCTGAATGAAGAATTGGTGACTGAAGAGGAGGAGTGGATAGCTCAGAAGTCAATAAATCAAAACTAGGATGAGAGATCCTAGCAAGATGACAAGGGAGAGGAGATGCTGGAGGTGATGCATGGAGAATTGTGGAGGAATCAAGAAGATGAGATGCAGAAGATGGAACTTAAACTGAAGTAGATGGAACTGAAGTAGATGGTGGAACTTCAGTAGAGGTTGAAGGTAATGCAGAAGAGGTGGATGGAAATGAGAGATTGGCTGAGCCTGCTTCTTGAAGGAGGGGAGTGACTGAAGTAGTCCTTGTGCTCTCAGATGCAACTGGAGCTACCCCTTCTAGAGCGGGCTTCAGAAAGCTCCTTTTCCACTTGACAAACAGGGTTGGGTCCATCTTTTTGCTGGCATTGATGGAGTAGAAAATGAGACCAACAGATGGGGATATTTCTCCTTTAGAAATATCCCAAGCACCCTACCAAGGGTGACTTCCTTCTTGCTATTCTTTTTCCTTATTAAATCAAACAAAACTCCTGCCCAGTTAATCTGCTTCTTGTTCACGATGGCACACATCAGGGCAAACTGTTGCCTGGTTATATTATCATGGGCAGAGTGCTTTCCCAGTAGCACTTTTCCGACTAGTTCAGCAAGGAACTTTATCTTCAACGGAAAATTCACCTTTAGCAGCTTAGAAGGAATGTCGTCGGCATGTCCTAGTTCAGTCAACATTCTCCCAAACTCAAGGGTATCTTGCTCATACTCCTCTTCCCCATTCAATAATCCAAAAATTTCAATTAAAACGGCGGGAGTCAAAATTACCTCTTCTCCGCCTATCGTTCTGGTCATAGAGTCGTCATTGGAGGATGAAGTGAATGCCCATTCTTTAATCTCGGGAATGTTTATCTTTATTCTTGTTGACATGAACTTTTCCAATTCTTGATCTTTGCATAGGTTGAGGATTTCCACTATCGCAGATTCGCAACAGCTGAAAGAATCGAAGTCCACGCTGAAACCAGCATCGAACTTTACCACGGACAGGAGGGCTGGAGCAATCTCCATCGAAGGGGTTGGAGAAGAGGAGAGAGATGGCGAAGGCCAAACGGCAGAAATCGCGAGACAGGGAGCAAGCAGAAAGACGGAATGCGAGAAGACGCTCTCCGTCGACGATAAAAAGAACGATCTCTTAACCTAGATCGACCATCGGTTTTATATTAAACCCGCAATCGTCGATCTATTTTAAAAGATACTGGAGACGATGGTCGAACGGTCGTTCGACGATCGTTCCTGAAGCAGAGTAGTCGATCAATCGTTCGACTATTTCTGTCTTCACAAACAACAAGCTGTCGTCAACCATAGATCGACGATAAGCTCGACCTGTTCGACGATCTTTTAACGTTGGTCGACGATCTTCAAGCAGATAAGCCATCATCAACCATAGATCGACGATAGGCTTCATCCGATCGACTATCTTCAAACGTCGTTTGACGATCTTCAAACAGGTTTCAACAAAGGCAGACGTCACACTTAGTCTTTTCCATTAATCATGCCTAGTTGAACCAAAAAGAACAGATGCTTCTGTTCATCTAAGGGCTTGGTGAAAATATCACCTCTCTGAAGGTCAGTGGATATGAACTCAAGGCTGATCTTGTTCTTTTCCACACAATCTCTCAGGAAATGGTGTCTAATCTCAATGTGCTTGGTTCTAGAGTGGTGCACAGGATTTTGTGCAATGGAGATAGTACTGGTACTGTCACACATGATTTTTGTGTTCTTGTGTGTGCACCCATAATCCAAAAGCTGGTTTTGAATCCACAGGATCTATGAACAACAACTAGCAGCTGCTATATATTCAGCCTCTGCAGTTGAGGTTGAGACAGAAGCCTGCTTCTTACAGAACCAAGAGACCAATCTCTCTCCCAAGAACTGACAAGTTCCTGAGGTACTTTTCTTGTCAACTCTACAACCAGCATAATCAGAATCAGAGTATCCAATTAACTCAAATTCTGATTCAGCTGGGTACCATAGTCCTAGATTTGGACATCCCTTCAGGTATCTCAAGATTCTCTTGAGAAGAATCAGATGAGATTCCTTGGGGTTGACCTAGAATCTAGCACATAGGCATGTAGCAAACATTATATCTGGCCTACTTACAGTTAAATACAATAGGGAACCAACAATGGCCCTATAATTCTTTTGATCAACATGCTTACCCTGATCATCAGAATCTATAACTACATTAGTAGCCATAGGTGTATGCATTGCTGAAGCATCAGCCATCCCAAACTTCTTTAATAATTCCTTGGCATATTTGGATTGGGAGATGAAGATGCCATCAGCATCTTGCTTTACTTGGAGACCAAGAAAGTAAGACAGCTCACCCATACTACTCATCTCAAACTTAGAATGCATCAAGTCAGAGAACTTTTTGCACAGTTTGGGATCAGTGGAACCAAAAATAATATCATCCACATACACTTGAACTAATAGGATTGTGTCCTTGTGGTGCTTGACGAAAAGGGTTCTATCAACTACTCCCCTAACAAAGTTGTGCTCTAACAGAAAACTAGCTAGAGTCTCATACCAGGCTCTGGGTGCTTGTTTGAGTCCATAAAGAGCTTTTTGCAACTTGAAAACATGTGAGGGCTGAGTTGAAGAAACAAACCCAGGTGGTTGTTCAACAAATACCTCTTCCTTTAGCTCACCATTTAGAAAGGCACTTTTGACATCCATCTGAAAGACCTTAAACTTCATATAGGCTGCATAGGCTAGAAAGATCCTTATTGCCTCTAGCCTTGCAACAGGAGCAAAGGTTTGGTCATAATCTATACCTTCCTCCTGTCTGTAGCCCTGAGCTACAAGCCTAGCTTTATTCCTTACAATAATTCCATTTGCATCCAACTTGTTTCTAAGCACCCACTTGGTGCCTATGACCAGTTGGCCTTTAGGTCTTGGAACCAAAGTCCATACTTTACATCTTTCAAACTGATTGAGTTCCTCTTGCATAGCAATGATCCAGTGGGGATCTAGCTCAGCATCTTTAATGGTGAGGGGCTTAATCTGTGAAAGGAAACAAGCATGCATCACATCCTGTCTTAATCGATGTCTTGTTTGAACACCAGCTGATATGTCTCCAATCACTTGAGATGTAGGATGATCTCTAAGTGTGACAACATCAGCAGGTGGGATGTGATCTTCAGCAATAGTTGGGATTAATTCCTCAGGAGGAATTTGATCTACTATTGGTGGTACAGCAACAACTTCTGCAAAGTCTTCATCACTGTCTGAATCAGTGATATGAAGAGTTGATAGATGGAGAATCTCTTAAGTGACATCTTTACTAGATTCTGGTACCTGCAATGAACTTGAGGAAGGGGAAGTTTACTTCCCCTTGTAAAACATCTGAGATTCATCAAAAGACTCATGCACAAATTCCTCAATTTTAGAAGTTGATTTATTAAATACCCTATAAGCTTTGCTTACTTGGGAATATCCAAGAAAAATTCCCATTGAAGCTTTTGCTTCAAACTTTCTAAGGTATTCATTATTATTGTTATGAATATATACTACACAACCAAATACTCTAAAATAATTTATTTTAGGTTTCTTTTCTTTAAGCAACTCATAAGGAGTTTTACTCTTAAGCTTGTGTATAAGACTTCTGTTCAAGACATAATTAGCTGTGCTAACAGCTTCTGCCCAATAGGAGAGAGGCATATTAGCATCTGCCAATAATGTACCAGCAGCTTCAATCAGGGTTCTATTTTTTCTTTCCACTACCCCATTTTGTTGGGGAGTTCTAGGAGCAGAGAAGCTATGTTTGATACCTTCTTTCTCACAGAATTCTTGCATGAGAAGAGACTCAAACTCAGTACCATGATCACTTCTGATCAAGGCAACATGAGTAGAATACTCAGTCTGCACACACATTAGAAAATCTGTAAGAACTTTGAAGTTATCAGCCTTAGTTCTCAAGAAGAACACCCAAGTGAACCTGAAGAAGTCGTCTACAATTACTAAAGTGTAATACTTCCCTCCTAGACTCTGTACATTTATTGGGCCAAAAAGGTCCAAATGTAATAAATACAGGATTCTAGGTGAATCACTTTTATTTACAGATTTAAATGAATTTTTGGTTTGCTTGCCTAATTGACAAGCCTTGCATAGGCTCTCCTTCTTGTAGGGGCAAGAAGGTAAACCTCTAACAAGGTTGTATTTAGATAACCTAGATATGTTCTTGAGGTTAACATGGCTAAGCCTTTTATGCCATAAGGTGTTGTTATTTGTTACTTCATTAAATAAGCAGATTTCAGAATGGGTTGAATTAAAATCTACTAAATAAATATTGCCTTGTCTAATACCTACTAACACAACATTACTATTTAAAGTAATATTACAAAGAGTGTTAGTGAACGATACCTGATATCCTGCATCACATAATTGACTTACTGAGATAAGGTTATGCTTCAGTCCAGTTACATATGCAACCCTTTTGAAAGTTACTGCTCCAATGGTAATCCTACCATATCCTTCAGTTTGACCACAGCTAGAATCCCCAAAGATCACCTTTGGTCCAAGCTTGGCCTTGAACTTTGACAGATTTTCTTTGTTCCCTGTCATATGTTTGGAGCAACCACTATCCAAATACCACTTGTCCAGAGTGATAGGATAGGTCTTCACCTGCAGTGAGTTAAGTTAAACATTGTGGACCCAGGTAACCTTGGGTCCATTATTCTTCACATAATGAAAACTAGAAATAAAAGAATAAGCAGGTTGAGGTTTATAACCTAAAGGGTAAGATCTCCTAGGTGGAATGCTCCATGCAGTTAATGGGTCCACAAACCTAGGGTTTCTATTCATATTAAGGTTTCTAGGGTCTGGTTATAATTTTGAAATTCATATTGAAAACGTCGATCGGCGTTCGACGCTGGATGCACAGATCGTCGAGCTTCGTTCGACCACTGAGCCTGCGATCGTCGAGCAGCGTTCGACGCTTTTTGTATTTCCTTAAACTTTTGTTTTCTTTTCTCTCTCTTAGCTTTATTTAAGGCTTGATTAACTTGTCTTACTTGCTCAGTGTTCTTTATCCCATCAGATGAGATAAAGTTCACTGGAGTTGAAAGATGATTTTTAAGAATAATTGGGGGTTCACATGATGAAGCTCCTAAGCCTAGCTTATTATTGCCTGACCTAGTGTTTGTCATGCTGGTGATTTCTAGCAGCTTAAGGCTTCTACCATTTAATGATTCTTCTAATCTCTTGGACTTTGCTAGTTCATTTTTAAGAAACTTTATTTCTTCACTAGATTTAGTGAGTTCTGCTTTTAACCTAGCATTTTCAATGGAAATAGATTCTGATTCTACTAACTTATTTCTAAGTTCTTTAATCTCAATTTCTGAACTAATTAAATCTAAGCAAAGGGATTTAAACTCAGTTTTAAATTCAGAAGAAGAAAAGTCATATGAAGATAATACCTGATCTTCTGTAGACATCTCTTCATCATCATCAGAACTCTCTGTAGCTGAGTGATTGCTGCAGGCATCAATAGCCATAAGGCAGATTTCCTTTGCCTTCTTCTCTTCCTCATCCTCACTGGAGCTTGAGGAGGAAGATTCCTCATCTGAATCACTCCAAGTTTCAGCAACAAATCCCTTCTCCTTTTTCTTGTTTTTTTAGGAGGAGGACCTGGAGTGTTTCCTGTGATGTTCCTTTTCCTTTCTCTTTTCTTTGCTCTTTTCCTCTGGACACTCTAGTAGAATGTGTCCAGGTTTCCTGCAACAATAACAAATGATTTCTTTAGCAGGAGATCTATCATACCTTGGTTTATCTTCATATCTTGAAGATTTCTTTCTGAAGTCTTTTCTTCCCATCTTGAGAAACCTTTTGGCAAAGAGTGCCATCAGCTCCTCATTAGATTGGCTTCCTTCAGAAGCATCAGCAGCTTTGAGAGCAAGAGTTTGCTCTTTTCTTGCTGGAGTTGCAGTCTTTGCTTCAGCCTCAGCTTCCCTGGTCTTCAGCACTTGCTCAAAAGACTTGAGCTTGCCAAGGAGAGCTTCTGTTGAGATTTCAGTTGTACTTCTGGCCTCCTTGATTGGCCAGATCCTAAGATCCCATGTGTTGGGGAAGCACATCAGTATCTTATCATTGACCTCTGTCAATGTAATTTCCTTATCAAGAGTTCTCAGCTCATTGATGATTGAGCTGAGTCTGGTGTACATGGCTTCAACTGATTCAGTTTCAGTTTTCTTAAAGTTTTCATACTGGGATATAAGGTTGGACCTTCTGTCCTTCCTTTCATCAGCTGAACTAGCTATAATATGGTTCAGTGAGTCCCATATGGCTTTTGCAGAGATTCAATCAGCCACTTTCTGGAAAATTTCATCAGACATAGTCTGAGCCAGAATGTTCATAGCTTTGGCATCAGCTATCTTTGCCTTCTTGTAGACATCATTGTAATCTGGAGGAGGCACTGCACTTAGATTTGTAGATGTTGTAGTAGTGGTTTCAGCAGGAGGTGCTGGAGGTCCAGTCAAAATAGAAGAAAAATAGTCTTCATCAATAGAGTTCATATATAATCTTATTCTTGCCTTCCAGATGCTAAACTTAGCTAAGTTGCATGCTGGAGGTCTGGTGCTTGAGTAATCCTTGGACTGGGACATGAAGTGAATATCTATAAGCTTGGTATCTATCAGGATCTTGTGACTTAGGTGTTAGCCTGTACAGTCAGTCAACCTCCCTCTGATACCAATTGAAAGTGATGATAGATACAACTCTAGAGGGGGGGGGGGGTGAATAGAGTATTCAAAAATTATGACACCCTACTCAACTCCCTTAGAGTTAATTTGCGAAATTAGTTTATAGATATTGATAACCCTAGAGCCTAACATAAAGTGTAGTGCACAAGAGAGAGCTAACTTGTAATTACAGTTAAGCTTGGGATCCTATCACAGCAACTAGCAATCCTAGTTATTTCTACTCACAGCCACAGTGCAATAAATTAAATAAACAGCACAGACGACACAAGAAATTTTATAGTGGTTCCCTCTAAATAGGTACGTCCACTCTTCTACCACCCTGGTAGGAATCCACTACAGGTTTTTGTTCAGGTGCCCTGCCACCAACTGATCTGCTTCTGGTAGATCAAGTAGACCCTTTGAGCTTTTGATCAGGAGATCAATATCAAACACAGGTTTTTGATCAGGTGCCCTGCCACCAAGGGTTCACTTTTGAAGGGAGTAATAACCCTTTGTACAGGAGGTTGAGAGAGTTAAGGCTTCTTCTCTATTGTTTAAACAGATTAGAGAAGCTAGTGGATTGCACAGAGCTAGATAGCTCTAAAGAATCAAGGCTCCCCCTGGCTTAGAGAATATCCAGGAAGGAGTCTTGCTTCAGGGTGCAGGAACTCTTCTGAACTAAGACAAAGAATTGTCTTGAGGTTCTGAAGGAGAAGCTTGAAGAAGACTCTTGATTGGGAACAGGTGTTCTTCTTCAAACAGCTTCCTTTCTTCTTCTTCTTCTTCTTCTAAAGGCCTCTGAGTGAAAGTCTTCCTGTAAGCAGGATGAACTCAGGATGAAGAAGAATGCTGAAGAGATTGATCTTCTCAGTTGAATGTGAATTTCTGAGAGCTGTAGAACTTTCTTGCTTTCTCTCTTTCTCTATGCTGCTGAGTGTATATGTTCTATATGAGTTCTATATTCTTCTTTCAAAAGAAGCTCTTTTTATATGAGCCTTTCCAATGGCTTTAATTTGAGTTTGAATCTTTGTCTTCTTCTGGAATCAGCAATCTGAGCTGCAAAAAGCATAAAGCAAAAAACAAATCCTGCAGACAGACATGCTATAAGGGGATAAAGCTTTCTAAGAAGCTGCTTATCCAATCAGATAAGAAGGGTGCAAGAAAAAAGTCACATCAGAAAGAACTCTTTATGGCCAGAGAAGACTTTCTGAGTCTAACGGCTATAAAGGACAGCCTGGCAGATAAAGCAGAAAATATATTTCAACTAATAAGACAAAACACTTTATCAGATAAAGATTGGCTCATGCATAAAGAATGAAGCAGAGATTGCCTGGAAATAATAGCACAAATATACTGAAATAATATGCCAAATAAATATGAAATAAATCATAGATTAGAAGAGGAAAAAATTACTAAAGAACATACAGCAGAACGTCGAACGACCCTCAGAGATCGTCGACCGAAGCACAGAGATCGTCGACCTATCAAACAGATAGTCGAACGATACAGATAGTCGAACTACCAAAGAAGATAGTTGAACTACCACAGCAGATAGTCGACCTATCAGAACAGATAGTCGAGCTATCAGATAGTCGACCTATCAAGATAGATAGTCGAACTATCAAGCAAAACATATAGTCGACCTATCAAACAGATAGTCGAACTATCAAAGAAAACAGATAGTCGACCTATCAAACAGATAGTCAAACTATCAAAGAAAACAGGTAGTCGACCTATCAAACAGATAGTCGAACTATCAAAGAAAGCAGATAGTCGACCTATCAAACAGATAGTCGAACTATCAAAGAAAACAGATAGTCGACCTATCAAACAGATAGTCGAACTATCAAAGAAAGCAGATAGTCGACCTATCAAACAGATAGTCGAACTATCAAAGAAAACAGATAGTCGACCTATCAAACAGATAATCGAACTATCAAAGAAAGCAGATAGTCGACCTATCAAACAGATAGTCGAACTATCAAAGAAAGCAGATAGTCGACCTATCAAATAGATAGTCGAACTATCAGATAGTTGAACTATCCAAGCAGATAGTCGAACTATCAAACACAACAGATAGTCGACCTATCAAGACAGATAGTCGAACTATCAAGCAACACAGATAGTCGACCTATCAAACAGATAGTCGAACTATCAGATAGTTGAACTATCCAAGCAGATAGTCGAACTATCAAGAAACACAGATAGTCAACCTATCAAACAGATAGTCGAACTATCAGATAGTTGAACTATCCAAGCAGATGGTCGAACTATCAAGAAATCTGTCTGGTCAAAAGAAGTCGAGCGGAGTTCGACGATCGGCGAGGCAGATTCCACAGAATGTCGAGCTAACAAGAGTTGAACTAACTCAGAGATAGACGATCTGTTGACAGACAAATGTCGACCAACTGATAGACGATCGTCGAATAGTCGATAGACGATAGTCGAGCGGCGTTCGACCATAGTCGAACAAAAAACAACTTAACCAAATTTTCATCTGGAAAAGTGACAACTCTAAAACTAGAGCAAACTAACTAAACAACTAACCTTTGACCATAGATAAAACTTGGGTCAAGAGACTAAAAGAGAGGACTGAACTCAAATCCAAACTAGGGTACCAACACACAACATCATTACATAACTCTTCATTAGTGCCTCCAAAAATAATATCATCAACATAAATTTATAAAAACTACTAAATCATCATTAACATGCTTAATGAAGGGTGTACAATCAACACAACTTATTTTATAATCATTTTTAACAAATATAAAGTTAATCTTTCATACCATGCAGGAGGTGCTTGTTTCAAACAATAAAGTTTTTTTTAATTTATAAACATGATCTAGAAATTCTTGATTCACAAACCTAGGGGTTATTCTGCATAAACTTCTTCCATAATATACCCATTTAAAAATGCAATTTTCACATCCATTTGAAATAATTTAAATCTTTTGAAACTAGCAAAAGTAAGAAAAATTCTACCTGCTTCAAGACGCGCTACAAGTGCAAAGGTTTCATCAAAATCTACTCCCTCAATCTGAACATATCCTTTTGCTACAAGCCTAGCTTTATTTCAAGTGATCCTAGATTCACTATCTAATTTATTCTTGAAAATCAATTTAACTCATACAACAAGATGATCAGATGGTCTCTCTATAAGTTTCCAAACCTTATTACATTCAAATTGATTATGTTCATCATTCATAGGTAAAAACAAAGATTCATCATTTAAAATAGTTGAAACATCTTTAGGTTCTATATTGGAAACAAAACAAAGGTTTGAAAATAAATCATGAAAAGAAGAATGAGTATTTACCCCTCTTGATGGTTCTCCAATTACCAATTCTTGTGGATGATCTTTTAAAAAAATAAGTTCTCTTAGAGGAACATATTCTTCAACTTCTTCTTCTCTTTATTCTTTATCTTCTTGTTCTTATTCTTCAAGAATTTTTTCATTATCCTTCTCTAAAGGAGGAAGGGGTTCTTCATCATTTCTTGTAGTATTAGCTTATACATAAGGACAAACTTATCAAATTTAACATAAATTGATTACTCAATTATTTTTGTCCATTTGTTAAAAACTCTATAAGCTTTAATAGTTGAAGAATAACTAATAAAATTTTTTTGATCACTTTTTTCATCAAATTTGTCTAAAGCATCTTGTGTATTTAAAATAAAACATTTATATCCAAAAACTTTAAAATAAGATATATTTGACTTTTTTGATAACATAGCCCATATGGTGTAAGCTTTAAAAATGGATGCAACATGACACGATTTATCACATAACAAGCAGTACCAACAGTTTCATCCCAAAAAGATATAGGTAATTTATATTCAGATAACATAGTACATGCTAGTTCTTGAAGAGTTCTATTTTTCCTCTCCATTGCACCATTTTGCTGTGGTGTGCGAGGAGCGGAAAAATCACGCTTAATCCCTAATTCAGTACAAAATAAAATAAATCAATCATTCTCAAACTCACCTCCATGATCTGATTGTATGAATTTAATTTTTAAATCAAGTTTATTTTGAATACGAATACATAATTTTGTAAATTCAAAATACGCATTAGATTTGGAAACTAAAAAGATTGTCCAACAAAAAACATGAATAATCATCTATCAAAACAAAAATATATTTTCTACCTCCTAGAGTTTGAGTAGTAACTGGACCAAATAAATTCATGTAAATTAATTGTTAAGGTATAGTCATAGAAACAATATTTTTGCTTTTAAAAGATGATTTTGAGAATTTTTCTTTTTGACACGGCGTACATAAAGAAGAAAGCTTTCCTTCTAACAAAGATAAACCCTTAATCAATTTATTTTTGGAAAGTTTAATAATAAGTTTTGTACTAGAATGACCAAGTCGCCTATGCCACACTTCTAATTCATCGTTTTTTGAAAAAAATCATTTAAGTGAAGATTGAGAAAGATTATGAAAAGTAATCATATAAAAATTGTGAATTCTCGATGCAGCAAAAGCAATTTATTGAGTTTTTGAATCAATGATTTTGCAAAGGTTCAAAGATGATTCAAATAAAATATTTAAGCCCTTATCACATAGTTGATTTATAGAAATTAAATTGTGCTTCAAGCCATCTACAAATAAAGCATTTTAAATAGTAAAGAAATCATTACCAACTATACCAATGCCCATGATTCTTCCTTTATCATTATCACCAAAAGTCACTATTCCCCACTCTTCATTTCAAGGCTATGGAACTTGGATTTATTGTCCGTCATGTGTTTTGAACATCCTGTGTCCAAGTACCAAATGTTTTCTTTGTCCCTAGCCTGTCAACACACCTAGAAAGGAGATGAAAGTAAAGATCTGGTAACCCAAGTAGTGCCTCCCATAGAGTAGGTGGATGCCTTAGGTACCCATACTTATTTAGCTAAACTATAACTTATCTTCCTGCAAGAGTCAGTAGTGTGTCCAAACTTATTATATTTGGCATAAATAATAAAAGGTGATGAAGCCCTTTTCACAACGGAATTCAGACTCTTATTGGAAGATGCGTGATCAATATAAAATTATATTTATTTTTAAAATTCAATTTTTTGGACTTTGAGTTATCACCAACGGTAGTAGTTATCGCGGGGCGATAGCTTTCGGCGACATATTTAAGTTCGTACTTTGCAGATCCATGAAACTGGTTGGATAAAATCATATCCAGTGATTTTCGGCTAATTCCGAAATTCTTAATAGCCAAATTTAGATCATTGATTTGGGCTTTCAAAGCAGTGTTTTCGATGACTAACATAATACACCAATTTGCAAATGCCTTTTTGACACTTTCTACTTGAGATTGAGAAGTTTTTAAAGATATCTCTAAGTCTCTTTTTTCTTTGGTAAGAGAATCTACTTTGGATTGAGACTTAGTAAGGGCTTCTTCTAATTCTTTTATCCTTGCCAAAGTGATCGCACTCTTGACAAGTGACCTTTTACTTCCCAAGCACTTTCATTCATTAGTTAATTTTTTTTATTTTCTTTTAATAAAATTTTATTTTCATATTTGAATAAATCAATATCTTTAAGACTTTTATCAAAAAATTAGTTTGTTTGTAAAAATTTAGAATATAATTCTTCATAAGTACGAGGAGTTACCTCAGTGTCGCTTTGGAAACTACATTCATCTTCGGATGGTAAAACGCTCTTTCCCATCAAACACATGTTGGATTCCTCATTATCTCTGAACCTAAACCACTTGAACCTTCAGATGGCAAATTGTTGCAAGTTTCTACCTTCAAAACCTTATTCTTGTTCTTTTTTGTTTTGTCTCTTCTCTTTTTGCTCTTTCAGATACTTTGGGGACTTGCTTCTAATATGACAATTCCTTCTACAATGATAGCACTCCGGTGACAGACGCTCTTCATCTTCCTCAGAATCGACTTTTCCTCTATTTTTCTTAACTCCAGACACCTTTTTGTTAAAGTACTTCTTGAATGAATTTCTCCTCTCTAGATTCCTCATAAACCTCTTATATTTCCTTACAAACAAACTCTCCTCATCCTCTTCATCCGTTTCACTCTCCACTTATTTCTTAGACTTCAATGCCAATGCCTTCTTCTTTGGCTCTAAGTTGTACTTTTGTTGTTGAATTTTCAATTCTACTTCATGGGTTTTCAGATTTTCGATGAGGCTCTCAATTTGAAGAGTTTTAAGATCATGCAATTCCGAGATGATGGTTACCTTTAGATTGAACTTTGGGGGAAGTGATCTTAAAATCTTTCTGATCAAATCTCCGTTGGAGAAATTCTTTCGAAGCACTTTGGAGTCGATGATTTTTGTAAACCTTGTGTATATAGAATTAACATCTTTGCCAACCACCATCCTGAATTTTTCAAATTTTTGACTTCAATTGAAACAACTTTGAGTCCTTCACCTGCGATGTACCTTCTTGTGTAACTTCCAGTAAATTCCAAATATCATAAGTAGTTTCAAATGTGCAAACTCTATTAAATTTAGTTCTATCTAACACACAAAATAATGCGTTCATGACCTTAGCATTATTTTTGCTATGATGTTTGTCTAAATCATCCCATTTATCTATTGGTTTTTCCATAGTAACACTTCCAACTACCATTATAGGTGGAGTGTAGCACTGTTCTACCATTCTCCAAATAATAATATCTAATGCAATAAGAAAACATTGCATTTGAGTTTTCCAGTAATTGTAATCTGTGCAAGTGAATAATGGAGTTTCTTTAATTCCTTTCCCCTCAGAATATGTGTGATCATTAGCGCTATTTCTCGTAGTGGTAAAATTATTTTGGAGAAAACTCGCTCTGATACCAAGTGTTGGAGGGGGGGGGGGTGAATAAGGGCAAACTGTAATTTTTCTCATAATAAATTACTTAGCAAAATTTTTACTGAAATCAAGTAAACTTATTCACAATTAAAATAATCATAACAAACACTTAGAAATTTATGTGAAAATTGAAATGCATATTTATTCCATAAGTGATAAAAAGTACAAACTATAGATTTGAATTGTAATGTCCTATTTTGAGCTAGCACCCTCATGCGTGTTGTGATGTCACTATGGTGACTCAAGACGGAAGTTAGAGGAGGACTAGAGTGAATTCGTCGAGATGAGTCGAGAAATAGTCGAGAAGACTCGTGAAGTCGTCAGGAATACTTGTAAATTCGTCGAGAGGCCTGGAGTGAATTCTTTGAGATGACTAGAGAAATAGTCAAGAAGACTTGTGAACTCAATTGGACTTATGAAATCTGTTGAGATGATTCGTTGAAAGGACTCGAGAATTCATCGAGGGGACTTGACGAATTCGTTGAGTGAACTCGAGCGGACTTGTGAAATTCGCCGAGAGATTTGTCGAGTGGACTCATGTATTCGTTGAGATGACTCCTGTAATAGACTTAATGCACTTGATGATTCGTCGAGTGATTCTGACTATTCGTTGAGTATATGCAACAAATGGACTTAGTGTTTTTTGTGCACGGCCTGGGAGAATTTACTGTACTTCCGGACTTATACAAAATGACGATTTAATTATTTGTCTTTTCAAGGAACATATTTTATGTTATAATAAGGGTTGTCCAATGAGAGGTTGACACATGGCAAGATGATCTTTAACCCAAAATCACCAACTAGTCTTTATAAACCCAAAACCTAGAAGCTTGGATCGGCCGACTTTCACTCTTCCTGAAGAACGACAGACCGAACACCTGAAGACCGAAGATGCCATGCCACCAAGGAGGACACGATCTATGGTCGGAAACTAGGTGAGCTTCGTACCCTCTCCCTTGGTGCTATATCTTTAGATCCATAGTGTAGGAGAGACATCGTATAAAGAGAGCTTGATTTGGAAGTTTAATGGAGATTTCCTAGGAAGGGACCACGCTAGAACTTCGTTCTAAGGCACATATCACCGTATGATTATCTTCAATCATCTCGTCTCTTCATTACAAAGGTGGCAGGCTTGATTTCGTGAAGAATAGTGGTCTCATAAGGGAGAATGTGTAGTGATATGTTGGTTGAGATTTGTGTGATGGTTGGAGGAAGAAGATGAACTGATGCCGTTTGTACATCTTTATGATGCGTGCAAAAATGCCGTACGGAAATCTGTTTTTTATGCGCAGTCGAATTCAAGGCCGATTTTAGGTATAATCCGGTGTAATTCATGTCTCAAGCTCAACATAAAAGTTGTATCTCTCAGAATTACCTTTCCAACGGATGGTTACACATCTTCAAGGGATTTCAATAGCTTCGTGAATGTTTAGTCAAAGTTGATGTGCTGTAATAATGTGCAGGTTGAGTTATGTTTAAGTGTACACAGCTGGATTGAAACCCGATTACAGGTGTGATGAATTTAGATTTGGACCCCAGGCTCAACACGGATGTTGTATCCCTTGAGAATACCTTTTCGGTTTGGGGTTGCTTATAATTTATGGTGGAATGTAGCTTCTCAAAATCCAGTTTTAGTAAACTATGGCGCATAGCTGTGAAGTATACATATTTGGTTGATTCCCTTATTCTATGAATTGATTACTCGGGGGATCGAATAGTTAAATAGTTGATGATAAAGTGATCACTCCTTGCATGATTTATAAGATTTGGAAAGAGTACTTACTACGAGGACTTGAAGGTTTGTGAAACAAAGTTTGATGGAGAGGATTGAAATGATATAATGTATATGTATATGATAATTTGTAGAAAGGGGTTGGATGAGAAATACACCGATGGCCATATGATGAGTTGAGACTTGATATCAAGTATTGAAGGGATGACTTGTGTAGTCTACCGCTTAGAGTTATGTTAGCTCCCTACGAGTAGCAGTGAGGGACTTGTGTGGTAATTAAGGTGCACTATCACATATGTTAAATGTGAACCCTTGCATGCTTTAGAGCATGGTGTCATGGTGTTGGTTATGATATGAAAGGACTTAGTTGGAGCCCTTGAATGCATGATGACATGGTAAATGTGAATTGTATGGGTTGGGTGTGTGTTGTGACATATGGTATATGATCCTCCGTTGAGGATTTGGTGCAAGTCTATGGGCTCTCCAGTCGTCACACCGACGGGAGCTGGCAGATAGACCTTAGGCGGTTGGGCTTGGTACTTTGGTGCTCACTCCCAAAGGTTCCTTCCGTGCTAGTAGTTGGTTGGGCTTGGTTCTTTCATGATTTTCTCCCAAAGACTCCTTTCGTGCCAGCTATAGGCCAGTTGGGCTGGGCTCTTAGTGCACATCTACCCAAGACCCCTTCTGAGCCATAGTACGCAGGTGCTCCACTATTGTTGAAAGTCTTTAGTTTTAAGGATAGCTAAAACCTAGTAGGGGGTGAATAGGTTTCTTAGTCTTTTATGATTATCTTTTCTTTTGGTGTGTTGCGATTTAGTTATATGTTGCTTTCAAGACAATCACACAAAACACACACAAGATTTATAGTGGTTCCCCAGATTATGGGTACATCCACTATCCCTCGCACCTTTCTAATAGCTTATTAGAGAGGGAATTCTCCAAATCTCAGCTCTAAAATCTTACAACACAGATCCTGCAGGATCTTTCAGTCTCCTCCAAGACCTACCTAAGGCACAAACCCTACCTCAGAGCAAGCTTGCTCCTACAGCTCAGTGATCCAAAGATCACCTACCTCAGACTTGAGCACAAGTCCCACACTTAGGCTAGGAGGATAGCCCTACCACTTAGAGAGAATGACTCTCCTATAGCTCAGGTACAAAGGCCCTACCTTAGATCCACAAAAGGATCCTACCTCAGGCCCAAAGGCCCTACAACTCAGAAAGAATGACTCTCCTACAACTCAGACACAAAGACCCTACAACTCAGATCCAAGAAAGAGTTTGTTGTTGTTGAATTGACTCCAGAGAAATATTCTCTGAGCCTGCCTTCCTAGACTTAGAATAACTCAGCCCTAACTTTGACTCCAGAGAGATGATTCTCTGAGCCTTCTTCTTCCTGAACTAAGACAGCTTAGTCCTATCTTCTTCACAACAATAAGATTGTTGATCTTCAAGTTTACTTGGCTTATGCTGAGAAGTATCTTGCAGTGAATTGCTTCTTACTGAACTAAGAAAGAAACTCGGTCCTAACTTCTTCTTCTTTACAACTCTAGAAAGTATTCTTCAGGGTTGATCTGCTAGGGCTGAGAAGATGCTGGAACTAGGGCTTGCCTTGCTGCTTCTACTTAATCAGAGATTTTCTCTAAACTTTCTGTCTAAGGAGTTTATCATAACAACTATCTTGTATCAACTTTCAAATCCGCTGTAGCTAGGGTTTGGCCTTGGTTGCTTCTTCTTCCTCAGAGAATTTCTCTTAACTTGCTGTTGAGAAATGATTCTTCAGTTCTTTTTATATTCAACAACCAACTGTCTGTAAATCACAAACTAACTGTAGAGTGAGTTTATCAAGCTCTGCAACTTCTTGGAACTAAGAAATAAGGCTTTCTGATCTTGCTGTTCTAGGTGAGAAATGACAACAGCTATCATGTATCAACAGATCTGCTACAGCTCTGGTTAGGCCTAGTTGCTTTTTTTTCCTCAGAGAATTTCTCTCAACTTGCTGTTGATGATGTTGATTACAACAGCTAACTTGTTGAACTCTCAGATTAGAAGTTAGAACTTCTCCTTCCGGCTCTGCAACAATGGCAAGAGGAAGAAGATGAAGTTTCGCCTTTTCCAAAATTTAATTTACTATTATCTGATCTATCCTTCTTATCTTCCGTCATACAATGGCTATTTGAGTAGTGGGGCCCACCATAGTTGACAGCTGCAACTAATCTTTATCTGTAAAAGTCATACTGTAGGCCTGCGGCGCCGTTTGTCGTCTATTGTAGCTTTCCCGCCATAATTTGAAACTTTGTTGACTCATGCTGACGTCAACATCTGTATACTTAGGCAAATTCTCAGTTTCATCCAGACATTGAGTGCATTGAGTGAATTACCTTCACTCAGCATAAAAACCCTTAGTCAGAATAACTGCACTTTCAGGCGTTGAGTGCGTTAAGTGAATAGCCTTCACTCAACACTTTGTCCTTTGATAATCTTTCTGCTGATTAGGCATTTAATGCATTGAGTGAGCCTTCATCACTCAACGCCAACTTGACTTGGACAAATTCTGCCCTGCTAGGCATTGAGTGCATTGAGTGATTCTTCATCACTCAATGCTTCTAGACTTGGCCAATTTCTTCTACGTTGCCAGGCGTTGAGTGTGTTGAGTGAGCCTTCATCACTCAATACCCATGGACTTAGTTGCTTCTCTGAATGTCTGCCTTCTTGCTGAGGCATTGAGTGAACTGGATTCACTCAATGCTTCTGTACTTAGCCGCAACTTTCTTTATGTATGCGTTGAGAGAGCCTTTATCACTCAATGCTTTTGCCTTTGTGTTGGGTCCATTGATCCCAATGGCCCTGATTTCATGATGTCAAACATGTTAATGAGATAGACATAGTTATATTTGATGTATGGTTAAGTTCATACATACGGGTTAGTCTTTATCACAATGATTGAATAGCTAGTTCAAGAGACAATGACAGGTGGACTCAAGGTGGAGCTGGAAACTCAGAAAACTACCTAAGTCCAAAAGCAAACCCTAAAATATAACCCTAAACTCTAGTTAGTAATTTTCCTTTTCTTATTTTCTAAGCAAACCCTAAAATATATTTTGATAAGATAATAGTAATTCGTGTGAGTAAAATTAATAAACGGTTCCCAGATTTCAATACGACACTTGTGTCCCCTTGCTACAATTCGATAGGTATACTTTCCTTCAATGGATTGCTAGTTCGGAATTATTTTTGTAACACTTTGTAGACATTAGTGATGCAAGTCAAGGAGCGGTCACAAGAAGCAAGAGCCTTAATACATCAATGTATGCAAGTTTCCTGCCACAGATTGAGCCCAAGAGATTTGAAGAGGCCAACATATATCAGTTCTAGATTATAGCAATACACGAGGAACTGAACCAGTTTAAAAGGTGCAAGTTCTGGAAGCTGGTTCCTAGACTACAAGGATATAATATCATTGGAGTCAAGTGGATTTACATTAATAAATTTGATGAAAATGGCATTATAATCAAGAACAAGGCTATGCTAGTAGCTAAGGAGTACAAACAAGAAGAAGGTATTGATTTTGATCAAACCTTTGCCCATGTAGCAAGATTAGAAGACATCAGACTCTTTCTTGCATATGTTGCATTCAAAGGATTTATAGTTTACTAGATGGGTGTGAATTCAGCCTTCCTGAATGGTGTCTTAAAGGAAGAAGTCTATGTTTAGTAGCCTCCTGGTTTTTTTGTTCCTAACTCACCTAATTCTATTTATAGACTTATGAAAGCTCTATATGGGCTGAAGCAAGTCCCTAGAACATGGTATGAGACATTGTCTAGCTTCCTCATTGAGAACAAACTCTAAAGGGGGAAGATAGAAAAGACCCTATTTCTAAAGGAATCTAAGGGGAAGATCATCCTAGTCTAGATTTATGTAGATGACAAAATCTTTGGATGTAATGATGACAACCTTTGTAGGAAGTTTGCCAAACTTATGCAAAGGAAGTTTGAGATGAGAAGTATGGGTGAAATAAGTTCATCTTAGGACTCCAAGTAAGATAGACTGAAGTTGTATTATTTATATCCCAGTCTAATTTTACTAGGGAGTTGTTCAAAAAGTTTGGTATGGATAATGCCTCCACCATGAAAACTCCAATAGGGTCAAGTATGCCTATATGCAAAGATGAGGTAGGGAAACCTGTTGATGAAACTTTGTATAGAGGGATAATTGACTCCCTTCTATATCTTACTACAAGTAGGCCAGACATCATGTTTTCTACATGTGTTTGTGCTAGGTATCAGGCTAGCCCTAAAGAATCTCACTACTCTGCTGCTAAGAGGATTTTAAGGTATCTTAAGGGCACACCAGATCTTGTTCTATGGTACCCAAGAAATAGGGATTTTGAATAAATAGTCTATTCAGATACAGATTTTGTAGGCTGCAAAAAGGACAGGAAGAGCACTTTAGGCACTTGTTAGTTTTTGGGAGGAATACTAGTGTCTTGGAGCAGTTGTACAACCTCAGGCTCGCAGGAGCAGAAGGCGAGATGGGTTTGGAGAGAAGGCTATTTTGCTGGGCAAGATGGACCTAAGCGAGAGACGACTCGACAGGGGAGTGGATCCCAGGGAAGGGACCACCTATGGGGCAAAAGCTTCTCGCTAGGCTAGTGGGGTCGAGGCAAGAGCCAACTCGCTGGGCAAAAGGGCTCCAGAGGGGGGAGCTCTCACAAGCGAGATGACGAAGAGCTGACTCGCTAGGCGGGAGGGCTCCAGAGGGGGGAGCTCTCACCCATGAGACGATGCTCTCGCCAAGCGATAGTTTGGCAAAAGGCCTAGTGATCGGTATAGTGTTCAGTCAAAGGTCGGTTCAGGTAGAAAGGGGTTTACCTTTTTAGCACCATGTGATTTTACACTTTTACCATGGGTGGTCTACACATAACCCCTCAGAACAACAGAGTTTTGCTGTTGGCAGACCCGACTAAGGGTATTCAGTAATTTCTGGTTGGTTCAGTTTGGTTATTGGCAGTTCAGATTCAGAGGCCTATAAATAGACCGATAAGGTGTCTGATAGAAGGTTGTTGCCCCTTCTTTTCTTCTTCTAAGGAACCTAGCTTAGCATTGGCTAGGGAGGGGGAGAATTGATAATTCTTCCAGATAAGAGGTGAGACCTCTGCGCTGAAGCCCACGGTCTGTTCCTCTGAGATTCTCATCTAGGGGGTGGCTCGAGAAGAGTAAGTATGAGCTGCAGTTTTAGATCCAAGCTTTAGGGGGAGTTGGGTTTACTGGCTCCAACATTTTTGGTGCGGTGAGCGTGGATCGCAGCCTACACAGAAGAAACTTGGACTTCTCCATGGCAGGAGATCTTGGAGAAGGAGACAAGGACGGTTCCCAGAACCCGGGAGGATACATTAGGAGAGAGGAGTTCATGGCATCCATTGGAGACATCATGGACATGCTGTAGCAGATCTCGCAATGAGGTGATTGCGTCACCCCCCACCTCAGGCGCCTGGTCTTGTGCCGCAGGAGGGGATCATCTCGGCTAGATTAGGCGAGGATGCATTGGGGGAGGGGGGGGGGGGAGACCAGGGAAGGAGAAAGTGGTAGAAGGAAGCCGGTGAGACCTGGAGGGCAGGGAGATCTTCGCTAGTCCCGCGAGTGCCGTCTCGCTAGGGGATATGGTCGCGCGAGTGGAAGTGGTGAGACCTCCGGCGAGAGGGTCTCCCTTTTGCGAGTTGATTCTTTTGGCTCCCGTCCCGGAAGGGTTTCGCGAGCCAGAGATGACCTACTACGTGGGGAAAGACGACCCCCTCCAGCACTTGTAATGGCTCGAAGACGCGGTCTCCATCAGCCGATGATGGATGCATTCAAGTGCCGCCTTTTCGCCATCACCTTGAAGGACAAAGCCAGGGACTGGTTTCATCAACTCCTGGCAGGGTCGATATATGGTTTCGAGGACTTGAGTAGGAGCTTCCAGTTGCTCTTCTCGACCTCGAAGAAGAGGAAGAAGAATCCAAAGTCTATTTTTCTGATCAAGTAGAAGGCCGACGAGTCCTTGGCCTAGTACATAGATTGCTTCCCGGAGGAAATCATAGACATTCAGGAGGTGCCAAGATTTGCTCTCCAAATAGCCTTCACTGTGGGGCTGAGGGAGGGCTTATTCAAGATGAGTATGACCAGGAAGGCACCGTTGTCGTTCGAAGGGTTGATGAAGAAGACAGCGAAGGAGATAGTGATGGAGGCAGCAAACCTGAATTTTGCAAAGAAGTTTGCAAGGTTGATGGTGGTGGAGTCGAGGGAACCAGGAGGAGCGAGACAGCAAGAAGGAAGGAGGAGGGAAGAGCTGAGGGGTCTGGTGCATCATGAGTTGGGTTGGAGGCAGCCAGGAGGCCCTTTTCAAGTGCAGGGAAGAGGTTTCCCCCAAGGGGGAAGGAACTATTAGCAGGGAGGACCAGGGAGGTTCAATCAACTAAGGCGGGGACATGGTCCTAGACAACTCCCACTCCCGTCTCAGTAAGCTATGGAAATCGCCGAGGGTGGGGGAGAGGAAGAGAGCGGGGAAGAGCGGGAGTTGGAGCAAGGAGAAGGAGGAAACAACTGGAGGGAAGGTGGGAGGGGGGGGGGTAGCTTGCCATATTGTGACTTCCACGAGGAGGAAGGCCACACAATGGCTACCTGCCCAAAGTTTCTAGAATTGAAGGATAGGAGAGGAGCTGGTGAGCAGCAGCTACCGGTGCGGATAGTAGAGGTGACTGGAACTGGGGATGAGGATCGATGTGTAGATCGATCGGATGTGGGAAATCGAGGGGGATTTGGGTGATCCATGGGGGGTGGGGGGTGGGGGTGGGGATTGAGGCTACCCTCAAGGCCAGCCTTCATACCATGTACCATCGGAGCGTTGACTCGACGTCACAAGCCCCGCACCAGATGAGAAGATCACTTTTTCCAGGAAGCACTTGCCGGATCACGAGGATCCATTTTGCGATGCATTGGTGATTCAGACCACCATCGAATACTTCATGGTGTCAAGGATCTTGGTGGATAACGGGAGCTCAGTGAATGTCATTTTCAAGAAGGCATTCAATGAGATGAGGGTAGAGGCCAGAAGCGTGTGTGCAGCAGACGGACCACTGTTCGGATTTTCAGGAGAAGTGAAGGAGGTCGAGGGATGAGTAGGGCTCCAAGTGACTCTGGGAGGGCTATCCAAGAATTGCCGCTTTGTGATAGTGGACTCTCCCAGCAGTTACAACACCATATTTGGGCACCCTTTGATCAGTTCCTTCATATGAGTACCATCGTCTTTCAATCAATTCTTGAAGCTCAACTCAGGGGGACTCAGATCAGGGTATGAGGAGATCCAAAGGTAGACAGAGAATACTACGTGACAGCGGTGAACACCATTTCTTGGAAAGGTGATGCTGAGGAGCTGGAGAAGAGGATGGAGCAGTGGGAGCAAGAGGAGAGAGAAGCTATAGGAGTGGAGAGTGGCATTGCGGGGGACCCAAAAATGGCGGGAGAGCAGGAGGTCGAAGGTGAGATGGAAGATGAGAGAGAAGCTGTAGGAGTGGAGAGTGGAATTGTGAGGGAGCCAGAAATGGCGGGAGAGAAGGAGGTCGGAGGAGAGGTGGAAGAGGAGAGAGAAGCTATAGGAGTGGAGAGTGGCATTGCGGGGGAGCCAGAAATGGCAGGAGAGCAGGAGGTTGGAGAGGAGGTAAAAGTGGCAGGAGGAAGAAAAAGAAAAATTAGGAGAGAGGGGGAGTCTTCTAAGGGGTAGGCTCACCCAGGGAGGAGAGGAGGTACGTCGCAAGGAAGGTGTACTGATGAATAGGTGGAGAGGTTCTTGAGGGAGGTGGTTGCGGCCGTTGAGGAGCATGAAGCCATAGAACGTGAGCTGAGGGAGCAGGAGGGAGAGGAGGAGCCTTCGAGACTGGAGGCGGCAGTTGAGGTGCTGGAGTTTGAAGTCCTCATCAAGGAAGGAAGGAAGGAAAAAAATAAAAGTCAATGGAGAGCTCAACCCCGAGGATCGGGAGAAAACCAGAAAGTGCGTACAGGAGAACATCGACGTCTTTGCCTGGAGCGCAGCCGACAAGCCGGGGGTCGATGCAGACATGGCATGACATCGTCTTAACCTTGACCCCTAGGCTCGTCCCATTCAACAGAAAAAGAGGGCCATTGCTTCTAAGATGGACATGCCCATCAGAGAGGAGGTGGAGAAGCTACTCCAGGCAGGGTTCATATCTGCAAATAAGTATCCGGGGTGGGTGAGTAATGCTGTAATGGTGAAGAAAGGGGAGGGGAAGTGGAGGATGTGTGTCAATTTTTCCCTTTTAAATAAAGCATACCCTAAGGACTGTTACACTCTGCCTCGAATCGACGCGCTGGTTGATTCAGCCGTCGGTTTTTCACTAATGAGTTTTCTAGATGCCTTTTCAGGATACCACCAAATACGTATGCACCCCCAGACGTCAAGGATGTCACCTTCGTCACCGAGGATGGGTGCTTCTAGTTACAATATGATGCCCTTCGGGTTGAAGAATGCAGGGGTAACTTATCAGAGGATGATGAATCGGATCTTCTGGGAGCAGAAGGGGCAGAACCTCGAGGTCTATGTAGAAGACCTGATGATCAAGAGCCCGGACCTCGGGTCTCATGTCCTAGATCTAGAGGAAACCTTTAGAACTATAAGGAAATAAAAGATGATGCTCAACCCTCTGAAGTGCGTATTCGGGGCCAGC
The DNA here is from genome assembly GCA_039513925.1 of Platanthera zijinensis. Taxonomy (NCBI): domain Eukaryota; kingdom Viridiplantae; phylum Streptophyta; class Magnoliopsida; order Asparagales; family Orchidaceae; genus Platanthera; species Platanthera zijinensis. Next base: position 80,582,904 of record CM077095.1, on the reverse strand, counting down.
AGGGGGAATTTCTTGGGACACCTCCTCACCCTGTCAGGAGTAGAGCCTTACCCGGACAAAGTGAAAGCAATCTTAGAGTTGGAATCTCCGAAGAATGCTAAAGTGGTTCAATGTCTCACCGACAAGTTGGCTGGATTGAGTAGGTTCCTCTCTAGAGTAGGAGAGAGGTGCACTCCTTTCTTTCTAACATTGAGAGGAGGAAAGAGATTTGAATGGACATCTGAATGTGATAAGAATTTTTTTAGCTCTGAAGCAATAGCTCACCCAAACATCGCTACTCCAAGGGCCATGAGTGGGAGAGAGTTTTTTCCTTTACCTAGGAGTAGGGACGGGAGCAGTACGTTCAGTCCTCGTGCGAGAAGAGAGTAAGAGGCAGTTCCCAATTAATTATGTCAGCAGGGTCCTGAAAAAGGCGGAACTAAAATAACCTATCCTTGAGAAACTGGCCTTTGCCCTCATCATCTCAGCTAGAAAGCTCAGGTCGTACTTTCAGGCTCAATCTATCCAGGTTGTGACGGATCATCCTCTCCGTCGCATCCTGGATGAGGTGGAGCATTCAGGAAGGTTGGCCAAATGGTCGATTGAGCTCAACGAATTCAATCTAACTTTCATCCCCCGGGTGGCTATCAAGGAGCAAGTAGTGGCAGATTTCTTGGCAGAATATGTGGTTGAGGTCGAAGAAACTGAAGTACCCCCTGTAGCGGATTGGGAGATGCTCGTAGATAGGTCCTTGGGAAGAAGCTCTTTCGGAGGAGGGATGATTCTAGTGAGCCCCGAGGGGACAAGAATTGAGTAGGCCCTAAAGATTCACTTCACCCACACCAACAACCAGGCGGAATACGAAGCCATCATTGCAGGGCTCAGGCTGGCTCGGGAGCTCGGCATATAGGACATCAAGATCTCCACAGACTCTATGGTAGTTGTAGGACACATTAATGGAGAGTTTGATGTGAGAGAGCCCACCCTCCATTTGTAACTGACGAAGGCAAGGGGTGTCATTAGGCAGTTCCACAGCTTTTTTATTCGTCATGTCCCCAGGGAAGAGAATGCTCAGGCGGACCTGCTCGCTAAGCACGGCCCTCGGGCCGGAGGATTTATGACAGAGCTCTTCAGGCCTTCTATAGAGGAGGGAGAGTTGATGGAAGTGGACCAGCAAGGGTCCTGGATGGATCCATTTATCGCCTTTTTGACAGCGGGACATCTACCCGAGAGAGACCTTGAGAAGAAGCTAGTCAGGTACAAATCAGCATATTATCTATTGAAAGAGGGAACCTTATACCGGAAGACGCTGTCAGGCCTACTGGTTCGGTGTGTATCTGAGAAGGAGGCCTCGAGGGTGCTGGAGGAAATTCACTCGGGAGAATGTGGGAGCCATTCTGGAAGTCAGAATTTGGAAGGAAGGGTGTTGAGTCAAGGCTACTTTTGGCCTACCCTCAGGCGGGAAGCTGAGGAATTTGCAAGGAGATGTAAGAAATGCCATGAGTTCGCTCCTCTTCAACTCCTCCCGGCCCAAAGGTTACGCACAATCATGGCTCCATGTCCCTTTGCAATATGGGGACTAGATCTGGTTAGCCCGTTCCCCAAGCCAGTGGCCAGAGGAGATTCCTGCTGGTCATGGTGGATTATTTTTCGAAATGGCTGGAGGTGAAGGCACTGACAAAGATGACGTCGCAGGTAATCAGAAATTTCGTGTGGGGAGAGATCATCTGCCGACATGGGCTCCCGTTGGCCATTGTCACGGATAATGGACCGCAGTTCGCTAGTAGGGAATTTGTGGATTTTTGTGTCCAACTGGGCATAGATCTTCGATTCACCTCAGTTCATCATCCTTGAAGCAATGGACAGGTGGAAGCTGCAAACAAAGTCATCGTAAACCTCTTGAAGAAGAAGGTATTGAATTTTAGGCGGAGTTGGGTAGAACAGCTCCCCTCCGTTCTCTAGGCTTTGAGAACTTCACAGAATACCACCACGGGAGAGATGCCATTCAAACTTTCCCATGGCTCAGAGGCCGTTATACCTATGGAGTTCGAGGTTGAATCCCCCAGGGTGGCAGTGGCAACAAGTAAGGAAAGGAGATGAAGGGTGTCCAGTAGAAAATGAGGAAGAGCAGAAGCTCTCCCTTGACTTGGTGGAGGAGCTCAAGGAGCTAGCATCAATCCGATAGGAGGAAGTCAAGCGCCGAATCTCCAAGTATTTTGATAAGCACATCAGGGTTAGGAAGTTCCAGAAGGGGGACTTGGCCCTCAAGAAAGTGGATGCAGCGGGCAGGGGAGACTCAGTAGGGAAGCTTAACCCCAACTGGGAGGGTCCCTTCATAGTAAGGGAGGCCTTTAAGTTAGGAGGGTACCATCTCCAGGATGTGGACGGGGTATCTCTCGATCGCACCAGAAGCGGCGATGACTTGAAAAGATTCTACCCTTGATGTTGTCTCTTTCCATACTTATTGTTTGTCTTTTCTAGTACTTGATATTTTGCCTTTTTAAATACTTGTAAACTTGGCTCGGCTTCCTGATATAATAAAATTCAAGGTGTTTTCCTTCATGAGATAAGATTGAGATGTTTGGAGAGGAGACCCCGAGAAGACCCGCTGAACAGGCTCTCATCAAGCTGGCAAGGCTATAGGCTCACTCGGTGGTTGGAGTTAGTTTGGAGAGGAGACCCCGAGAAGACCCACTGACCAGGCTTGCATCAAGCTGGCAGGGCTGTAGGCTCACTCGGTGGTTGGAGTTGGTTTGGAGAGAAGACCCTGAGAAGACCCCCTGACAAGGCTCTCATCAAGTTGGCAGGGCTGTAGGCTCACTCGGTGGTTAGAGTTAAGAGGAGACCCTAAGAAGACCCGCTGACCAGGCTCTCATCAAGCTGGCAGGGCTGTAGGCTCACTCGGTGGTTGGAGTTGGTTTAGAGAGGAGACTCTGAGAAGACCCCCTGACAAGGCTCTCATCAAGATGGAAGGGCTGTAGGCTCACTCGGTGGTTGGAGTGTGTTCGGAGAGGAGACCCCGAGAAGACAAGCTGACTAAGCTCTCATCAAGCTAGCAGGGTTGTAGGCTCACTCAGTGGTTGGAGTTGGTTTGAAGAGGAGACCCCGAGAAGACCCGCTGACCAGGCTCTCATCAAGTTGGTAGGGCTGTAGGCTCACTCTATGGTTGGAGTTGGTTTGGAGAGGATACCCCGAGAAGACCCGCTGACCAGGCTCTCATCAAGCTGGCAGGGCAGTAGGCTCACTCGGTGGTTGGAGTTGGTTTGGAGAGGAGACCCCGAGAAGACCCGCTGACTAGGTTCTCATCAAGCTAGCAGGGCTGTAGGCTCACTCGGTGGTTGGAGTTTGTTTGGAGAGGAGACCCCGAGAAGACCCGCTGACCAGGCTCTCATAAAGCTGACAGGGTTGTAGGCTCACTTGGTGGTAGGAGTTGGTTTGGAGAGGAGACCCCGAGAAGACCCGCTGACCATGCTCTCATCAAGCTGGCAGGGCTGTAGGGTCACTCGGTGGTTGGAGTTGGTTTGGAGAGGAGACCCCAAAGAGACCCACTTACCAGGCTCTCATTAAGCTTGCAAGGCTATAGGCTGACTCAATGGTTGGAGTTGTTTGGAGAGGAGACCCCGAGAAGACCCACTGACCAGGCTCTCATCAAGCTGGCAGGGTTGTAGGCTCACTCGGTGGTTGGAGTTGATTTGGAGAGGAGACCCCGATAAGACCCGCTGACCAGGATCTCATTTAGCTAGCGGGGCTGTAGGCTCACTCGGTGGTTGGAGTTGGTTTAGAGAGGAGACCCCGAGAAGACCCGCTGACCAGGCTCTCATCAACCTGGCAGGGTTGTAGGCTCACCCAGTGGTTAGAGTTGGTTCGGAGAGGAGACCCTGAGAAGACCCGCTGACCAGGCTCTCATCAAGCTTACAGGGCTGAAGGCTCACTCGGTGGTAGGTTGAAAGACAGGGCCCTAAGAAGACATGCTGACCAGGCTCACTAAGCTGGCCAGATCGTGGGCAGGTTAAGTGGCAGTGTAAGCGGTGAGTTCCCTTAAAGAAACATCCCTACTGATAACCAAACGAGAAAAATTCATAAAATGATAAGGGGGGAGGAAGGAGTTAGAGCAGTACAAGTGGGTACACTCCCAGCCAGCCACCCGGGCAAAGGTCTCGCCTATGGCGAGTGGACAATAAGGGAGAAGGAGGGCCCTGCCTCATAAGGGGGCCGGGTTGATGTTGGGTACACTGAAAAATATGTACCAGATTTGGAGAAGCCTCCCCTTACTCAATGATATACATCTGTTTGTATTTGATGGGATTTTTGAGTTTCATTGTGCAGGTATAGGGTTTGCAAGAAAATTATCTAAGTACAAGTGTCGACACTTGTGAAGAATTGTGTTGACACCCAGAAGTTTTGTCGATACTAGAAGTAAGGCCTGTGTCGAAACCCAGGCATTGTGTCGACACCTGAAGAAGAAGCTGTGTCGAGACCCAGAATTGTGTCGACACCTGAGGCAGGAATTGTGTCGATACCTGGAGCAGAAGATGTGTCGGCACCCAAGAATTGTGTCGACACCTGAAGAAGGTTTGTGTCGACATACAGGACTTGTGTCGACACACACTTAATGCCATATATCAATAACAGCTATACTGAGTCTGAAGGGCTTGTGTCGACACACACTTAACGACATCTCGACATACACTCAACGCCATCTGTCAGCATCAGCTATGTCAAGACCAGGAGTAGTTGTGTCAACACACAGGACATGTGTAAACACACACTCAACGACATCTTGACATACACTCAATGCCATCTGTCAGCAACAGTTATGTCGAGACCAGGAGCAGTTGTGTCGACACACAGGACTTGTGTCGACACATCTAACAGAAGCTGTGTCGAGTAACAAAAGAATGACTATATCAACATATGGAGTGTTGTGTCGACATCATCAAGACTTGTGTCGACACTTAGTCTATTTATGTCGACACATGTGAAGCAGTTTGCTGAGTGGTTTATGCTGAGTTGTAAAGTCTTTGAAGAATCAACTGTCATGACTGGTGACTCGACAGCTATCATAACCAACAGGTGTGACACCTTTGTCGGAACTATCCGAAGGTTGTTATAAACCGGATCAGCTGGTAATCATGAGGAAACTCTATATAAGGGACTGATCCTTGAAACAAGAGATAACTAAGAAAGTGAATCATTCAGAGAGAGAATTCAGCAACAAGAAAAGGGGAAACCCTTAATAAGGCAGATCCAGAACAGTCTGTAAGAAAGATTCAGATCTTATTCTGAATTTAAGGAGGGAGCTATTTGAAGATCAACTTCTACATCAAGTGAAGATCAACCTTATTTTGTTCAATGAAGAAGCTTTGAAACAGCTAAGTCAGGTTGGATCTGAAGATTCAGTTTATTCAAGAACTGATCAAGAAGCTCACACCAATAGAGAGTTCTATCTGGTGAAATTTCTGTACCTTTTAAAACATTTGATTTCTTATAGGATCTTTTGTAAGATCTGAGTTGTAAGCCTGTAATTATAAAGGCTAGGGTAGGGCTGAGAGCCTGAGGTGTAAGACTTGTGAAAGTCTGAGTTGTAAGCCTAGTGATAAAGGCTGAGGTAGGGCTGAGGCCTGAGGTACGGTTCTTGGGATGAATCTGAGGTAAGACTTGTATAAGTATGAGCTGTAGGAACCAATCTGGTTCTGAGTTGTAAGATCTGTGGATCTGAGTAAGTGGAAGGATGTTGGGCTGAATCCAGTTCTCTACTGGATAGGCGAAGGTGGAAGTGGATGTACCCATACCTTGGAGAACCACTATAAATCTGGTGTATGCTGTGCTGTGATTATTGTGTTGTGTATTGAATTTTCTGTGCTGAGTTAGAACTAGCTAATTGCCTAAAATTTTTAAAGAAAATTAGAACCTATTCACCCCCCTCTAGTTGTCTAGGATTTTGAAATCAAGTCTTTCAAGTGGTATCAGAGCGAGGTTTCTCAAAGATTGACCTAACAGTCTGAGTGAATCTCCAAGGCAATTAACAGATTTCAAGAATGGGTTCAAATGAGAATCAGAAGGAATTTGGATCTATGAAACTGCCTATCTATAGGAAAGAATGCTTTGGCATATGGAAGGAAAGGGTCAGGTTGTTTATGGAAGCATCTGATCCAAGAATCTACACCACAGTACGAGAAGGTCCCTTCATTCTAATGAAGGTATCAACTCTGGATGTAAATGTTAAAACTCCTAAGAGCTATTCTGAAATGATTAAGGATGAGATCATCCTGGCAACACTAGATAAAAGATCACAAAACATTATTGTAAGTGCTATAGATGAAGCCACATTTTAGAATCTGGTGCACTGTAAAACCTCTAAGGAAATGTGGGACACCCTGATTGTCTACATGGAGGGAACAGAAGAAGTTAGAGAGGACAAGAAATCTATGCTGAATCAAGAATATGAGAGCTTTAGACAAGCCAAGACTGACAACATAGCTGAATATTACAAGAAGTTCTTCAGGATAGTAAATGAGCTGATGACCTATGGAAGAGTCTTCAACACATATGAATTGAATGACAAGTTTCTCAGGTCACTAACAAAGGACTGAGACATAAAGATATGTAACATCAGAGAGGTGGCCAAGCTTGTTGATACACCTCCACTCACACTATTTGGAAAGCTGCTATCATATGAAATGCAGCTCACTGCCAGAAAAAGAGAGGAGAAAAGCATTAGGTTTGAGTGCAAAGAGAAGTCAGTAGCCTTCAAGGCTGAAGGCACAAGAAAGGGTAGGAGAAAGTCTCCTTCTCCACCCAGAAGGAGTGCTGAGGCAGAAGAAGAAAATCCTGACAACAACACATCAGATAGCCACACCTCTGATGAGGAATTTGCTGCCTTTACAAGATAGTTTCAAAGGTTCATGAAAAAAAAGAAATGGAGAATCAGGCCATCAACTTCCTTCTCTAAGGATGAGTATTACAAGAAAAAGAAGACTTTCAAGGAGGATAGGTATGCCTCAAAACCTAGTAAACAAACTAATTCTAAGATTGTTTGTTATTACTGCAACAGGTCTGGAAATGTCATAGCTGATTGTCCTGACAAGAGGAAGGAGTCTAAAGACAAGAAGAAACATCAAGCAAAAGGCAAGAAGGATAAATCCCTTATTGCTCAGAAACAGAAGAGTTGGACAGACTCATCATCATCAGATTCAGGAGAAGAAGATGATGCATAAGCATATGTTGGGTTATTCTCTACAGAAGAAGATTCTAGGGAATTAGAATTCCTACAAATGCTGGACTCCATAAATGGAGTTGAAGACTATTGCTGTAGAGGGCTTATGGCTCTGTCTGAAAATGATCAGTGCCAGGATCAGCCTGGTCCAAGTAAGGTATACGATTCTCCCTTAGCTTTTGATTATTCACTGGATCAGAATCAGTAGCATCAACTTCAAGAGAAGTGGATGGTTCTGATTCTGAGGGGGATGTACATCAACTCATTAATGAGTATGGTGGGTTGTTGCAAGCTCTGAAGAAGAACAAGTTTCTTTTCAAAGAGCAGGTCAAGGAAATTGAATCTCTTAAGCAGGCTGCATCAGATTCAGCAAAGCTATTGGATTTGAAACTGAATGAGGTTGCCAAACTGAAAAACATAACTGTTATTCAGATTTGCACAATCACCTTCAAGGAAAATAACATCAAGAATCTGGAGGCAAAACTTCTGAAATAAAAGGAGTTAGTGGCTAAATTCTCTAAGCCAAAGTCTATCTTGCCATTAATAGACAATTTCATTTCTCAAAAAGGAAAGACAGGTCTAGGCTTTAAGAGAAGAATAAGGGCCACCAATTCACATAGAAAAGGCAAAGCCCCAGTTCAACCACTAGCCTCAAAGCCCCCTATCTTCTTTAGGAAAGTAATGCAACCTACAAACATGTATGATCATAATATTACTCATGGTCACTGTGAGTATGGTGATTTAATTGGCCAGGGTAGATATGCCAATAGGACACTCTATAGGCAAGCCCATCAGGTTTAAAAGGAATTCTTGGGGTTTGCTGCTCCAACACCTACACTTAATAGGACTGCTGGCAATAAAGTTGTGAAGTCTGTACCTAAAAGAAGGTATAATAGATTTGAGTGTTGGTGTTGTGGCAAGGTGGCCCACTTTGCCATGGATTGCTGGTTCAACACAAGTGTTAAAACAAAGAATAGTTTACCTGTCAGAATAGCTGCAGGATTTCAAACTAATAAGGACCTAAAACCCAATAACAATTTGGGTTTTAAGGATAAGTGATACTTTATTTGATGCAGGTGAATCCAAGTGGCCATACCCCTATATGGAACTTGTGAAAGTGAGGGTAAATCTATCTAACTCTAGAGGGGGGTGAATAGAGTTTGTTCAAATAAGTTTCACAGGTTTTTAAAATATCAACATATATAAAATTTAATTTACACTATAGTGTAGAGTGCTAGAAAATAATTAAAGAAGCAAGAAACTAAGAGCACAGCACACAACAACAATCAAACAAACAATCCAGAAAACACAAGGAAATATAGTGGTTCCCCAAAACCTGGGTACATACACTCTTCTACCACCCTTGGTAGGAATCCACTCAGGATGAGTTGATCAGGTGTCCTGACACCAATGAGCTTTTGTTAAGGTGCTCAAAAACCACAACTGGATTTTTTTGATAAGGTGTCTTGCCACCACTGAGTTTTGACAAGGTTCTCAGAACCAGACTCAAAGCTTTTGAAGGGAGTTTTGAAAACCCTTTTACAGAAGGAAAATAAAAAGGAAAAGGAAATGAAGTTGTCTTCTCTGTTCTCAAATCAAATGAGAGAAGACTAGTGGCTCTTTGTTGTCAAAGCTCCCCCTGAGATCTAGACTAGTTCAGGAAAAGAAGCTTTGCTCTAGGGTGATAGGACTTCAGAATTTTGATCTCCAGCAAAAGATTGTTTCAGCAAGAAGGCTGAAGGATGAGGTGTCTGGAGTTCTTGAAATGAAGTTGTGAACACTTTTCAGTAAACAAGAAGATTTTTGTTGTATCACAGTTCTTCTGTTGTTATTTTGCTATAAGTGTTCTGAATTCTGTATATTCTTGTGATTGAAAAAGGAAGATCTTATTCTCTGAAAAATTCTTTGTCCAAAGTAGCCGTTGGCATTCATAAATGTCTTCCATAAAGAGTCTTGTCTTCTAGAGGAATGTCCAGCAAACATTCTCTGAATAATACCTTGAAACTTGCTCCAGAATAAAGACAAATGGCTGGCAGATCTTCTTATCATAAATGCTGATAATATTCAAAAACATTCAAAAGAATAACAGCATTTGAATCCTTAAATGCGTCGATCTCTCAGAAGAATCGTCGATCTGAGCTCTACGATCGTCAAACTGAGCTCAGAGATGAAATGAGATCAAGCAGACAGAAAACGTCGAACTGAGCTCGAAGATCGTCGAACCGAGCTCAGCGACCTGAAAAATAACTGAAGAGAGATCGTCGATCTGAGCTCGAAGATCGTCGACCGGAGTTCGACGATTTATCGAAGTTGAGCTCAGAGAGCGTCGAACCGAGTTCGACGTTTAAGCAGAACGGGCTGAAGGCAAATAGTCGATCTGAGCTCGAAGATCGTCGACCGGAGTTCGACGATTTATCGAAGTTGAGCTCAGAGAGTGTCGAATGGAGTTCGACGATTCGTCGACCTGAGCTTGACAAAAATTGCCTTAGACTTGGCTCTATATCCTTGACATTGGAGAGGTCCTGGGGGCAGCTTCAAACCTAAGTTCTAAGCCCTAGACTCATTCTAATGTTGATCTTTACAACTATACAACTAGGTCAACCTGGTTTCCTAAGACAACCATAGTGATCCTTACCCAAATTAGTAATAGGGTGTTCCAACAATCTCCCCCTATTTGGGTTAGGATTACTATTTTCAAATAACATTAGGAAATGAATAAGCATTCATACAAAAACAAGAGCTAACCAAGCAAAGATATAGCAGCAAGCAGATCACAGATAAAATAGCAGCAATTATCCAGATGAGGATGAAAGTTTAGCTTACACAATTTTACTTCTTCTCAGTTCCCTTTATAAACAAAATTTCTCTGTTAGGATTCAGGGTTTCTTTCTTTGATCTTCTGTCATCCTCTACACCTAGAGAAGTTTGAGATCTTGGCCTTGGAACTACAGCCTCTGGGTGCAGCTTCATGTAGTCTTCTGGGTTGAAAAACTTTCTAGAAGCATATCTTTCCAATTCTTTCTTCCTTTGATCTGATAAAGTTGTTATATTGGAGATGTCCATGCCTTGCTCTCTGGCTTTCTTTAGTTGATCAAGAGCAGCTAGCTCTTTCATTCTTGCTGTCCAGGATAGAGGATTGTTCTCAGGATCCTCAAAAGGAACAGGAGGTTCATACCTTGAAAGTGCAGGATAAGATCAATCCTAACTCTAGAGGGGGGTGAATAGAGTTATTTAAAATAATTTTGCAAATAAAAACTTGTGTGCAGAGAAAGTTTGACTTTACTTAGTGTAAGGTGCTATAGCAAATAATCAGAGTAAAAAGAAATTCACAGCACAAAGCAAAACACAAGGAAACAAGCAATCCAGATGACACAAGGAGCTATAGTGGTTCTCCAAATCTGGGTACATCCACTCTTCTATCACCCTTGATAGGAATCCACTTCAAGATGAGTTGATCAGGTGTCTTGATCACCAGAGAGTTTTTGATCAGGTTCTCACAAACCAAAGGAGCTGATTTTGACCAGGTTTCAGCAAAACCAAAAGTAACTTTTGAAGGGAGTTAAAACCCTGTACAGAAAGAAAAAGAAAAAGGGATGAGGTTGTCTTCTCTATCAACAAGCAGAGAGAAGCAAAAGTGGATCTGTAGTTGTTGTCAAAGCTCCCCCTGAGATCAAGAAGAAGTTCAGGAAGGAGAGCTCTGCACAAGGGTGACAGGTCTTCAAAGATCTGATTTGCTCCAGCAAGAGATGATCCAAGAAGGTTGGATGGTTGTGTCTGAAGCAATCAGAATTCCTGTGAGTGAGCTTTCAAAACAATATCACAGAGAGAGCAGCTGAAGTCCTGTATTGTTATTCTCTGTATTCTGTATATTCTCTGTATATCTGAAAAATAATAGAATGAATAATATAACTGAGTCTTCTTCTTCCTTTTCTTTGATAGCCGTTGGAAGTCAGCATTAATTGCTTTCCTTAAATGTCCATGCCTCAAAAGAAATGACAGGCAGACATTCCTTAGAAAATTCCTTGAGCCATGCACTAGATATGCTGTAACGGCCAATTAAATCTTCAGCATTAATTGTCTGACAGAAGGAATTTGAATTCCTATTCAAAACTGACGGAAGTCTGGAAAACGTCGAGCTCACAGTAAAACGTCGATCTGAGCATGACACACATCGGCCAGAGAGTGTTTTCTGTAAGCAGAACTGGGTTCGACAGAACGTCGAGCTGAGGTCGACTCCACGTCGAGCTGAGGTCGACTCCACGTCGAGCTGAGGTCGACTCTGCGTCGAGCTGAGATCGACTCTGCGTCGAGCAGAGGTCGACTCTACGTCGAGCTAAAGTCGACTATGCGTCGAGCTGAAGATTACTCTAACTAGCCTATGTGACCTTTATAACAACAAGGAGGTCACAACACAAAATCCCTATAGAAGTATAGTCATCCTGGTCCAAATAGTAATAGGGTGTTCCAACAATCTCCCCCTATTTGGATTAGGATTACTATTTACATGAATTTAGGGATTCAAAGAAAGATAAAGCAGATACAATACACTACAATACAACCAGACATGACAGAATAAAAAAACAGCATATATAACATTATATAGCAGCGCAAATGTTCAAATGTCCTGAGTCCAGCATATAGAAAGAATTAAAGCATCTTACTTTACTTTCCCTTTGGGGCTTTGTCTTGATCACTCTTCTTGAAGATGATTTCTCTGTTTGGATTTGAAGCTTCCTTTTTAGATCTGTAATCATCAGCTGCACCTAAAGACTTTTGATCTCTTGCACTGGGTGGTACAGCTGCAGGATGGAGTTGCATATATCTGTCTGAATCAAAGAATTTCTTAGAATTATATTTCTCCAATTCCTCTTTTCTTTGGTCTGACATTGTACTGATATGAGAGGTGTCCAGACCTTTTTCTCTAGCTTTATTAATCTCATTTAAAGCAGCCATTTCTGTCATTCTAGCTTTCCAGTAGGCAGGAGTTTTGGTGGGATCTTCAAAAGGTACTGCTGGTTCAAATCTGTTAGAGGAGAGGTCTTGAGAGGTAGTTGGGGTGAGGTCAGCTCTAGGTCTATAAGGATAGGGACCAGAGGTTGGATCAATGGCTCTTCCCCTTTGATAAGGTTGAGAACCTGATCTTCCTCTGGACTGCCTGCCTCTATAGTTTCCTCTTTGCTGACCTCCCCTTTGCTGACTGTCTCCTTGATATCTTCTTGCTTGATATGTCTTTCCATGTAGAGCTGAAGGGGCTAGATTGGAAGATAGACTAGCACCTGCACCTGCATCTGGAGGAGGTGGAGGTGGAGGCTGATGGACAGGTTTGGTTGGTCCTTCATTGAATTTTCTTTTCTGTTTCATTGCTTTTCTCTGATTTTGGGAGTACTGCATCCATGGCTCTGTGATTTCACAATTGTATTTGATATAGTAGGGAATGTCATGGTCTGTAGCTCAAGCAATTGGTACTCTTTTCATGGCTTTTGATCTAGCTTTCCTCTTCCTTGCAATAGTTGCAGAGGAGTCATCAGAATCTGTAGCAAACTCATCTTCTGAACTTTGAGATTCTTCATATGGATCTATGTACTTCCTTTTAGAGATAGGAAAACTGATGGAGTCTGGAGCTGCTGAGGAGGAAACTGAAGGAAGATCTGCTGTCAGTGGGGAGGAGGAGTCTACCACTGCAGGAGAGGGCACAGCCTCAGGAGCCATAGAGACTAAAGAGGCTGGTTCCTGAAGGGCTTGGGAGACATGGGTCTCAACTGCATCAGGTGTCTTAATCGCTTCACCTGAAGTTTCAGCAGCTACTATTATTTTAACTTCATCACTAGCAGGAGCCACTGCTACCACTGCTACATCAGGGATCTTCTGAAAAGGGACAATAGCCCTAGACAGATCTTCTTGAAGCAGTTCTGAATTAGGAGGAGGAGCCACAGGTGCCAAGGAAAGGTCTTCTTGAATCTGAGCTGGAGGGGAGAAGCTCTGGACAGAAGCTGCCAAACACTGAAGGTCTAAGGCACTGCTGATGAGCTGAATTGAAGCTGGAGGAGGAGCCTCAAATACTATCTGAACTTGTGCAACTGATACTGTCTCTGAACATGTCTGAACAAACTGAACTGTAGAAGGAGGCAGCTCTTCTTCTGCTGACATCTCCCCCTGCCTAGAATCAGTGGTAGCTGACTCTAGGCCCCCAAAAGAAGGGCATGCCAACTGAGAGGAGAGGGAGGAGACAGAGTCAGAGAGAGTTCTCAGGGAAAGGAGGAGAGGAGCCAGCTTGGCATCCAAGAGGGAGGAGAGCCTAGGGGACAGAAGGTCAAAAATCTGATTGGCCAGGGGCAGGAGAGTTACTTGCTCAAGTGAGACTTGAGTAGAGGTAGAGGGAGTAGCAGAAAATATAAATGGGGAAGATGTTGAGGGTGGTGCGGACAAGGGAGGTGTAACTGGTTCATGGATGGAGGAAAAAAGTAGCTCTGAAAAAGTGGATGGATGGTGAAAGTCATGTGGAGAGGAGGAAGAGGCATCCATGAAGGAGTCGTCATGCATGTCAAAAGAAAAGAGATCCTCATGAGGGGTGGAATCCAAGTGTATGGGAAGGAAAGTAGTGTGAGGTGGAAGGGAGGAGGCAATGGTAGAGATGGAGGAAGGTAGAGGTTGAGTGGATGGAATGACTGTGGTTGAGGGGATGAAAGTGGATGGGAGGGTGAGGGAGGGAGATGGCAAATTCCCTACTTTTGGACCAGTGGACTGAGGGAGAGTGACCTCTACAGTCCTGGTGTCTGCAGAAGACTTCATTGCTGCTGCTGCCCTGGGATTCACAATTCTTCTGTCCCACTTGCCAATTAGGGCACATGTGAGCCTCTTGGAAGCATTGATGTGCTTCTTGGAGGACACAAGTAGTTGGGGGCAGCAATGGTTGAGAATCAACCCAAGAACTCTTCCAAAGTGGATAGAGTTTTTATCCAATTTTTTCTTAATCATTTCAAACACAATCAATCCCCAGTTGGGATGTTTCTTATCCATAAGTGCAGCCATAAGGCAAAACTGATGCCTAGTAATTGCATCATGTGCAGTCCTCTTTGCACAGATCACTTTGCCTGTAATGTCTGCTAATAACCTATATTCAATAGCTAGGTTAACTTTGAGGAGTTTAGAGGGGTTACCAGCAGCATGCCCCATCCTGTCCAGCATCAAGGCATACTCTTCCACAGATAGTTCTATGCCATCATCTCCAGCAGCAAAGTTGAAAACTTCTGAAATGATTTGAGGTGAGATGGTTACCTCATTTCCTGAAACTTTCCCAGTCAATGTATTGTTATCTGAGATAACTGCTGTAAGACTCCACTCTTTGATTTCTGACTCTGGGAGAGGGATCCTGGTTGACATAAAGTTAACCTGTTGCTGCTCCTTGAAGAGGTCCAGTATATCCAGAAAGTATTGTGGAGATCCATCAAAAGAGTCGAAGTCGATGTCGAATCCAGAATCGAACTTCATGGCCGCCAGAGCTCCTGCTGTGATTGCCATTTTCCTGCAAAAAGAATACCTTCCAAGATCAAGAGTAAGGTATTTGGAGGGAGAAAGCTTGAGCAGAAAGATATGAAAGCGCAACTGCGAACGACGATGGAAAAATGATTTTATACTTAGGGTTCGACGCAGAAAAGGAAAGAACGTCGAGCTCAGTTCGACGCTCTAAGGCTCTAGGAGAACTGAAACGACTCAATAGCGTCCAGCTTAGGTCGACGTTCGACGCTTTGGCTGAAGCTATACGTCGAGCTTAGGTCGACGTTAACGAAAACGTCGACCGGAGATAGAGAAACTCAAGAAGCTAGGGAGCTGTGAACTTAGTTCGATGCTAGAAGTTGAGTTCGACGTTCGACGCTTTGGAGTTCGACGGATCGTCGATCTCAGTTCGACGCAGCGTCGAGCTTAGTTCAGAGCTCAGAACAACCACTCAGACAGGAAATTTTAAAATGAAATTTTTCCTATTCCTGTTAATTATGGGTTTCAAAATCTTGGAGTTTTATTTTATGCTGTCTCCATCTAGCATTCCCAACTGATTGAGGAAAAAGAAGTGCTTCTTTTCATCCAAGGGCTTGGTGAAAATATCTCCTCTCTGTAGTTCAGTGGAAATGTATTCTAGTGCAATTTTCTTCTTTTCTACATTATCCCTTAAGAAGTGATGTCTGATCTCTATGTGCTTAGTCCTACTATGGAGAACTGGATTTTGAGCAATAGATATTGCACTGGTATTATCACAAAAGATTTTAGACATCTCTAAGTTGTACCCATAGTCTAGGAGCTGGTTTTGAATCCACAAAATCTGTGAGCAACAACTACCTGCAGCTATGTATTCAGCTTCAGCAGTTGATGTGGACACAGAGGTTTGTTTCTTACAAAACCAGGAGACAAGTCTATCACCAAGGAATTGACAAGTTCCACTGGTGCTTTTCCTGTCTACTCTACATCCAGTATAATCAGAATCTGAAAATCCAGTTAAATCAAATCCTGAGTCATGTGGATACCAGAGACCTAGATTAGGACAACCTTTTACATACCTAAGAATCCTCTTAACTAATGTGAGGTGGGACTCTCTAGGGCTTACTTGGAATCTAGCACAAATGCATGTAGCAAACATTATATCTGGTCTAGTAGCTGTTAGATAAAGTAATGAGCCAATGATTGCTCTATAGCTTGTCTGATTAACTGGTTTTCCAGATTCATCAGCATCTAAAACAGCATTTGTAGGCATAGGTGTTTTCATAGAGGATGCTTCAGACATTCCAAATTTCTTAACCAGTTCTCTTGCATACTTGGTTTGAGAAATGAAAATGCCATCCACATGTTGTTTAACTTGCAATCCAAGAAAGAAAGCAAGCTCACCCATGCTACTCATTTCAAACTTTGAGTGCATAAGTTGTGAGAACTTTTTGCATAAGTTTGAATCTGTAGACCCAAATATGATATCGTCTACATAAACTTGTACTAGTAGGGTATGGGACCTATGGGTTCTAACAAAAAGAGTTTGGTCTACTCTACCCCTTTTAAAATCATTTTCCAACAAAAAACAAGCTAAGGTCTCATACCATGCTCTATGAGCTTGCTTGAGACCATATAAAGCTTTATGCAGTTTAAAAACATGATCAGGAAAGGTTGGAGAGATAAAACCTGGAGGTTGCTTTACATAAACTTCTTCCTTGATGTCTCCATTGAGAAATGCACTCTTGACATCCATCTGATATACCTTGAATCTCTTGTGAGCTGCATATGCAAGGAAGATTCTTATGGCCTCCAACCTTGCAACTGGTGCAAAGGTTTGGTCATAATCAATTCCTTCTTCTTGGTAATATCCTTGTGCAACAAGTCTTGCCTTGTTTCTCACAATTATTCCTTGATCATCCAACTTGTTTCTGAATACCCATTTGGTTCCAACAATTTGCTGGTTCCTTGGTCTTGGTACTAATTCCCAAACTTTATTTCTTTCAAATTGATTCAACTCTTCCTGCATTGCAATGATCCAGTTTGGATCTTGCTCTGCATCTTGTATGGTTTGAGGCTCAATTTGAGAAAGAAAGCAGGTGTGCATAATATTTTGATTAACTTGATTCCTTGTTTGCACACCTACTGAGATATCTCCAATTACTTGTGAGATTGGGTGATCTCTTGTTGTTGCAAGATCAACAAGGGGTGTTGATGATGCACCAACCTGTGTTGTTGTTTCCTCTTGTGGAACAACAACTGGTTCTTCAATTTGTTGGCCTTTTGAACTTTCCAAAACCTGAAATTCCTCTTCATTGTCACTGAGTTCAGTGTCTTGCTGAATTGGTGAAGGTAATGACCCTTTGTCTGTGATGGTAAGCTGCTTCAGATTTTCTGAAATTGAATGTTCCTGCAAATTGCTTATGGTAGAAGTCTCCTTCTCCTTATAAGACATGTTAGTTTCATCAAATGTAACATGCATGGATTCTTCAATTTTATTTGAGCACTTGTTAAAAACCCTATAAGCCTTGCTAGTCATGGAGTATCCCAGAAACACTCCTTCATCAGCTTTGGCTTCAAATTTAGCTAGGTATTTCTTGTCATTATTGTGAATGAAGCAAATGCAACCAAAAATTTTGAAGTAATTTACTTTAGGTTTCTTCCCTTTGAGTAACTCATAGGGAGTCTTACCCTTTAGTTTGTGTATCAAGCTTCTATTCAAAACATAGTTGGAGGTGTTCACAGCCTCTGCCCAAAAGGTTAGAGGAAGGTGAGCATCTGTCAACAATGTTGTGGCAGATTCAATAAGGGTTCTGTTTTTCCTTTCAACTACCCCATTTTGTTGAGGAGTTCTTGGAGCTGAGAAAGTGTGCCTGATACCTTCATTCTGGCAGAACTCTAGCATAAGAAGAGAATCAAACTCTGTCCCATGATCACTTCTGATCAGGGCAATGTGAGTATTGAACTCAATCTGTATGCCTTTGAGAAAATCTGTCAAAATCTTGAAGTTATCAGACTTCTTCCTCAAAAAGAACACCCAAGTGAATCTTGAGAAGTCATCTACAACTACTAAAGCATAAGATTTCCCTCCTAGGCTTTGTACATTAATTGGTCCAAAAAGGTCCATGTGCAATAAGTACAAAATTCTAGGTGAGTCACTCTTATTAAGTGACTTGAAACTGTTTTTAGTTTGCTTGCCTAACTGACAGGCCTTGCAAAGTCCTTATTTCTTGTAGGGACCAGAAGGTAGTCCTCTAACAAGGTTGTCTTGGGATAACTTAGCAATGGTTCTAAGGTTCACATGTCCTTGTCTTTTATGCCAAAGTTCATTAGGTTTGCTAAGGGAGTTAAATAAACAAATATCTACTTTAGATGAATTGAAATCAACTAGATATATGTTATCTTGTCTATTACCAATTAAAACAATGTTGTTATTTAATGCAATATTACATGCTGAGTTGGTAAACCAAACCTGATAACCAGCATCACATAGCTGGCTGATGCTGATTAAGTTGTGCTTTAGTCCTTCCACATAGGCCACTTTCTTAAATGTAATTGACCCTATTTTGACTTGGCCATAGCCTTTTGTTTGTCCAAAGTTTGAATCTCCAAAGATTACTTTGGGTCCATGTTTGGCTTTGAAGGACACAAGGTTCTCCTTGTTGCCAGTCATGTGCTTTGAGCACCCACTATCCAAGTACCACTGCTGGTTCTCAATTGGATAGGTCTTTATCTGCACATACAATAAATCAATTGTTTTTGACCCAGTTTACCTTGGGCCTTTCTTGATATCCTTTAAATTCTGAAATAAAAGACATCTCAGGTTGACTCTTATAGCCTACAGGATGATATCTCCTAGGAGATATTATCTATTCAGCATAAGGGTTAAAGTGATGAGATGTAGAGCTGGAATTGAATTTTGAATTAACCCCTGAGAGCTGACTTTTGCTCTGAACTTGGCTCGACGCACGTCGAGCTTCGGTCAACGGACTCTGGTGAGTGCGTTGAGCTCCATTCGACGGCGAAGGCTTGCTTTGTTCAGAGGGTAGAAGGCGTCGACCTGAGTTCGACGTTTTCTTGCGATTACGTCGAGATCTGGTCGACGTCCGTCGAGCTTCGTTCGACGCTTCTTGTCCAGTTTCCTGGGTTAAGTCAGCATTCTTCCTAGCCACTATCAAGACTCCTTTTCCTTTGTCACTGGTAAATTTGATTGGAGTTGCCAGCACTATGGGTTGGCTGGATGAAGCACCCAAGCCCAGTGTACCATTCAATCTTGAATTCACTGTACTTGTGATGTCCATTAATTTGATACTTCTCCCATTAAGGGTTTCTTCAAATTGTTTGGCCTTAGATAGCTCACCTTTCAGTGAAGCTATCTCCTCCCCACACTGCTTCAACTCTTCTAAGAGTCTAAGATTATCTGAGTTAATGGATTTGCATTCAATTAATTGTTCTCTGAGAGTTTTAATCAACTTTTGAGATTCAATCAAGTCAATGCACATAGATTTGAACTCAGATTTAAATTCATCAGAGGTAAAATCAAATGAATCTATTACCTGATCCTCAGTGAGTTCCTGATCAGATAGGTAATCAGCATCAGGCTCTAAATCAGTGTTCTTTTGAGATGCACTGATGGCCATCATGCAGAATCCTTTTTCTTCTACATCATCCTCATCATCACTAGAGCTGGATGATGAATCAGACTCATCAGAGTCACTCCAGGATTCAGCCACAAATCCTTTTCTGGTGTGCTTGCTGTTGCTGGAGGAAGGCTTGTCATGGTACTTCCTTGACTCCTTATCTTTCCTTTTATCTTTTCTTTCCTTCTTGTCCCTTCTGTCTTTATCTTGATTTTCTGGACAGTTGGGGAAAATGTGTCCTGGTTTCCTGCAGCCAAAGCAGATAATATCTTTATTAGTAGATCTGTCATACCTTGGCTTGTCTTTGTCTTTGGATGACCATCTTCTGAAGTTCCTTTTATTCAGCTTATTGAACCTTTTGACCAGTAGGCTCATAAGCTCTTCACTTCCCAACACCTTTTCTTTAGGTTCTTCTTCCTGTGCTTTGAAGGCAATGGTTTTCTCAACCTTTTCTGTTGGTGTGGATGTCTTCTGCTCTTCTTCTCTCTTCTTAATGAATTGCTCATAACTCTTGAGCTTTCCTAGAAGAGCTTCTGTGGATAACTCACAGACATTTCTTCCATCTTTAATTGACCAGATTCTTGAGTCCCAAGAGCTAGGGAAACAAGTCAGTATCTTGTCATTTATCTCAGTGAGAGATATGTCCTTCTCTAGTGATCTAAGCTCACTAATGATTAGGCTCAGTCTGTTGTACATGTCAGCAACTGACTCAGACTCTGCCTTTTTGAAGTTCTCATACTGGGTGATGAGGTAGGATCTCCTATCCTTTCTTTCATCTGCAGAACCTGATACAATTTCTGAAAGTTTTTCCCAGATCTCTTTAGCAGTATTGCAATCAGCTACTTTCTGGAAAATGTCATCTGACATGGTTTGAGCCAAAATGTTCATGGCTTTAGCATCTGCTGCCTTCCACTTCTTTATGTCAGCATCAGTTCCTGAAGGAGGAGGAACAGCTGATGTACTTGTTCCTGTGGGAGGTCTTGGACAATCTGTCAACACAGAATTAAAAATGTCTTCATCAAAGGAGTTCATGTACAGTCTAATCCTTGCTTTCCATAGTGCAAACTTAGAGAGATTGCACATAGGAGGTCTGGTACTAGCAAAGTCCTTGTTTTGTGCCATGAGTTTTAAAAATAAGTAAAACTAAGGAAAATAACCCTTTGAGAGAGATGATCTTATCAGGGATCTTTTGATCCAGGTGTTAGCCTGTATGAATGATCAACCTCCCTCTGATACCAATTGAAAGTGCAGGATAAGATCAATCCTAACTCTAGAGGGGGGTGAATAGAGTTATTTAAAATAATTTTGCAAATAAAAACTTGTGTGCAGAGAAAGTTTGACTTTACTTAGTGTAAGGTGCTATAGCAAATAATCAGAGTAAAAAGAAATTCGCAGCACAAAGCAAAACACAAAGAAACAAGCAATCCAGACGACACAAGGAGCTATAGTGGTTCCCCAAATCTGGGTACATCCACTCTTCTATCACCCTTGATAGGAATCCACTTCAAGATGAGTTGATCAGGTGTCTTGATCACCAGAGAGTTTTTGATCAGGTTCTCACAAACCAAAGGAGCTGATTTTGACCAGGTTTCAGCAAAACCAAAAGTAACTTTTGAAGGGAGTTAAAACCCTGTACAGAAAGAAAAAGAAAAAGGGATGAGGTTGTCTTCTCTATCAACAAGCAGAGAGAAGCAAAAGTGGATCTGTAGTTGTTGTCAAAGCTCCCCCTGAGATCAAGAAGAAGTTCAGGAAGGAGAGCTCTGCACAAGGGTGACAGGTCTTCAAAGATTTGATTTGCTCCAGCAAGAGATGATCCAAGAAGGTTGGATGGTTGTGTCTGAAGCAATCAGAATTCCTGTGAGTGAGCTTTCAAAACAATATCACAGAGAGAGCAGCTGAAGTCCTGTATTGTTATTCTCTGTATTCTGTATATTCTCTGTATATCTGAAAAATAATAGAATGAATAATATAACTGAGTCTTCTTCTTCCTTTTCTTTGATAGCCGTTGGAAGTCAGCATTAATTGCTTTCCTTAAATGTCCATGCCTCAAAGGAAATGACAGGCAGACATTCCTTAGAAAATTCCTTGAGCCATGCACTAGATATACTGTAACGGCCAATTAAATCTTCAGCATTAATTGTCTGACAGAAGGAATTTGAATTCCTATTCAAAACTGACGGAAGTCTGGAAAACGTCGAGCTCACAGTAAAACGTCGATCTGAGCACGACACACATCGGCCAGAGAGTGTTTTCTGTAAGCAGAACTGGGTTCGACGGAACGTCGAGCTGAGGTCGACTCCACGTCGAGCTGAGGTCGACTCCACGTCGAGCTGAGGTCGACTCTGCGTCGAGCTGAGATCGACTCTGCGTCGAGCAGAGGTCGACTCTACGTCGAGCTGAAGTCGACTATGCGTCGAGCTGAAGATTACTCTAACTAGCCTATGTGACCTTTATAACAACAAGGAGGTCACAACACAAAATCCCTATAGAAGTATAGTCATCCTGGTCCAAATAGTAATAGGGTGTTCCAACATACCTGTTGAGAGATTCAGAAGCAGGAGGAGTCCTGGAAACAACTGTGTCTTTCAGCCTGTAAGGGAAAGGACCTGAAGAAGAGTTAGTGTGGCCTTGTCCTTCCCTTTGATAAGATCTTTGTCCTCTCTGATTTCCTCTATAATGACCCCTTATGGATTGATATCCTCTTTGATGTTGTCCCCTTTGATAGTATCTTGGATAAGATTGGGAGGAGCTTTGCCTTGAAGCTGGAGCTTGAGGGGCTGAGCCTGATCCAGAATCTGGAGGAGGAGGAGGAGGAGGCTGATATTGTGAAGATCCTTTTTCATATTTATCAAGCTTCCTTCTCTTCTTCATAGCTTTCTGTTGATTCTTGGAGTATTGCATCCATGGCTCAGAAATGGGGCAATCATGCAGAATGTAGTAGGGAATATCATTGGAGTCTTTTGCTGTAGCTGGAGGAACTGACATCATGGCTTTGCTTCTAGCTTTCCTCTTCTTGGCAATGGTATGGGCAGAGTCATCTGATTCAGTCTGGAATTGGTCACTATCTGAGCTTTGTGGTCTGTCATACAGATCATCAATGCTTTTCAAGTACTTTTCTTGTAGCTTTAACTGATCAGAGGTCAGAATAGGAGCAACAGCAGCAGCAGACACTTGAGCAGGAGCAGGCATAGCAGCAGGTGTGGGATCTTCTAGGTAGGAAGCAAGTTCTTCATTAGCAGTTTCATCAGCAACAGTTACTGAGATCATCTCAATATCTTCAGCAGCAGTTTCAACAACAGGAGGCACAATGGCCTTATTAGCATCATCAGGAATATCCACAGCCTTCCAGGAATTGATATAGGATTCAATGTGGCTGGGGTCACAAATAGATACAGGCACAATGGCCTTAGACAGATCTTCAGTGAGAGGTACTGGCAGAAAGCTGAGATAGACTGTATCAAATTGAGATAGCAAGCTCTGAAGATTTAGTGCAAAAGCACATCCACTGCTTTCTGAGTGAGCAGGAGCTGAACCAGGAGCATCCACTGGCACATCCACTTCTTCATAAAGAATCTCCCCCTGCCTTGGTTCAAGGAGAGATGAACCAAGGCACCCAGTAGAAGGGATTGCCTGGGAGGAGGAAAAGGAGGAAAGCTTGGTAGACAGCTCCTGAACTTGTTTTAGGAGTGGAGCCAGGGAAGTCTCCAACAGAGATGTCAGCCTGGGAGCTAACAACTCATAAAGTCTGTCTGCCAACCTTGGAAGATCTACATGCGCAAGTGGGGCTTGAGCAGAGGTAGGAGTAAAGGTAGATGTAGGGATGTTGGCTGGAGCTGAAGGTGTGAAGGTAGGAATGGACGGCTCTGAGGATGGAATTGTGGAGATAGAGAAGGTTGAGGTGGAGAGAGGTGAAGAAAGAGAGGGTGTGAAGGATGGTTGGGAAAGAATGTCATGAAGCATTTGTTGAAAAGAGGAGGTAGAGGGTGGCTCAGGAGGAGTGGAGGGAGAATCATCCATGAAGGAATCATCTGCAAGGGAAAAGGATGGTAGGGTGAAGGTTGAATAGGAGAAGAGAGGGAGGAATTCCTCTGAGGTGGATACAGGAGGGGATGAAACTGGTGAGGAAATGTTAATTGGGGATGATGTGGTTATGGTTGTGACTGGTGGTGAGGAGGAAATGGCTGGGGTAGATACAGCTGGGGGAGGAAGAGAGGCAGGCAACACTTCTGCTGGTGGAGTGACTGAAGCAGTCCTTGTGCCTGAAGGAAGTGGTGCAGTAGCTCTTGTAGGGTTGATGATTTGCCTGTCCCATTTGCTAAATAGGGCACAGGAGAGCCTCTTGGATGCATTGATGAACATCCCAGAGGAGGTTAACAGTTCAGGACATCTGTAGTGCAGATAGACCCCTAAGATTCTCCCAAAACTCACAGCAGTCTTATTGATCTTCTTCTTAATTAAGTTGAAGAAGATGGATCCCCAATCAAGGTGTTTCTTATCGACTAAAGCTCCCATCAAGCAAAGTTGATATCTAAAGATGGTGTCGTGAGCTGAGTGCTTGGCCAACAGCACTTTCCCAACTACATCAGCCAGGAATTGATATTCCAGAGACAGATTTTTCTTTAAAAGTTTGTTAGGGTTGACAGCATTGTGACCCATTCGATTAAGCATTGAATCATAATCTTCTCCAGATAATTCAATAGAATCTTCTCCAGTACTAAGTTGAAAGACATCTGTTAAGAGAGCCGGTGATAGATGTACCTGAGTCCCTTTAATGATGCCGACGACAGAGTTCTCAGTCTCGTCTGTCACTGTAAACCACCACTCTTTGATTTCTTCTGAAGCAATTTTCATCCGTGTAGTCATTATTTGAGTCAACTGTTGTTCTATGAACAGATTTAGAATGTCCTTGAAGCGCTGGTCGCTTCCATCAAACGAGTTCATGTCTATATCGAATCCTGTATCAAATTTCATCTTAGAGATAACAGCACTGGATTCAGCCATTTGCACCTGCAACAGAAAATCAAACGCGACCAAGTGTAGAGGATTTGGAGGGAAAACGAAGAAAGTTGCAGAGTATGAAAGCGCAAAAGGAGAACGACAGCTGAAGAAATGATTTTATATTAGGGTTCGACGACGAAACGGAAAATCGTGGAGCTCAGTTCGAAGAAGCGTCGAACTCAGCTCGACGATTTGGGCTGCAGAAGGAATCTGAAGAGACGTCAATATCGTCGATCTCCGTTCGACGTTGTTGAAAAGAGTCGAGCTCCACTTGACGGCCTCTGAACAGAAGGAGAGAAAGCCTAATTCTAGCGAAGGCTCTGAACTTAGATCGATGACTTTGGGAACGTCGATCTCTGGTCGACGATTTTTGGAAAATCGTCGATCTCCGTTCGACGATTTCTGGGAAAACGTCGAGCACAGTTCAGAGACAAAACCTATTCTACGGACTCAAAAGGAACTGATTTTTAGCCTAGACTTGGTCTGTTTTAACTTCTCAAAATCTCGTAATTTAATTTAGGCTTCCTCCATCTAACATGCCTAACTGATTTAGGAAGAAACTGTGTTTCTTTTCATCCAAAGGTTTGGTGAAAATATCTCCCATTTGCAAATCAGTAGGAATATATTGAAGTTCAATTTTATTTTTCTCTACATTATCTCTTAGAAAGTGATGCCTAATTTCTATGTGTTTTGTCCTACTATGAAGGACTGGATTTTGGGCTATAGAGATAGCACTAGTATTATCACATAAAATTTTTGACTTCTCTAAGTTGTAACCATAGTCTAAGAGCTGATTTTGTATCCATAATATTTGTGAACAGCAACTGCCTGCAGCCATATACTCAGCTTCAGCAGTTAAGGTTGACACAGATGTTTGCTTCTTACAAAACCAGGAGACAAGTCTGTCACCAAGAAACTGACATGTTCCACTGGTGCTTTTCCTGTCTATTCTGCATCCAGCATAATCAGCATCTGAGAATCCAGTTAATTCAAATCCTGAGTCTTTTGGATACCAGAGTCCTAGATTTGGACAACTTTTTACATACCTAAGAATCCTTTTAACTAGAGTTAGGTGTGACTCTCTAGGGCTAACTTGGAATTTAGCACATATGCATGTAGCAAACATTATATCTGGCCTACTGGCTGTAAGGTACAATAGAGAGCCAATCATTGCTCTATATGTTGTCTGATCAACTGGTTTCCCATGTTCATCAGCATCCAATACAACATTGGTAGGCATGGGTGTTTTCATATAAGATGCCTCAGACATACCAAATCTCTTAACTAATTCTTTAGCATACTTGGTCTGGGAAATAAATATGCCCTCAGCATGCTGTTTTACTTGCAATCCTAAGAAGAAGGAGAGCTCACCCATGCTACTCATTTCAAATTTGGAATGCATTAGATTGGAAAACTTTCTGCACAAGTTTGAATCAGTAGATCCAAATATGATATCATATACATAAATTTGTACTAGTAGGGTATGAGACTTATGGGTTCTAATAAAAAGAGTTTGGTCTACTCTCCCCCTAACAAAATCATTTTCCAGAAGAAAGCATGCTAGGGTCTCATACCATGCTCTAGGAGCTTGCTTGAGACCATATAATGCTTTATGCAATTTGAAAACATAATCAGGGTGAGTTAGAGAGATAAAACCTGGAGGTTGTCTAACATAGACTTCCTCTTTGATGTCCCCATTGAGAAATGCACTCTTCACGTCCATTTGGTAGACCTTGAAACCTTTGTGGGCAGCATAAGCTAGAAATATTCTGATGGCCTCTAACCTTGCAACTGGTGCAAAGGTCTGGTCATAGTCTATTCCTTCTTGTTGAGAGTAGCCTTGAGCAACTAGCCTTGCCTTGTTTCTGACAATAATCCCTTGGTCATCCAGCTTGTTTCTGAAAACCCACTTTGTTCCAACAATGGAATGACCCTTTGGCTTAGGCACTAGTTCCCAAACTTTGTTCCTTTCAAATTGATGTAGCTCCTCTTGCATTGCAATGATCTAGTGTGGATCTTGCTCTGCATCTTGAATGGATTGAGGCTCAACTTGAGATAGGAAGCAAGTGTGCATCAGATTCTGGTTGATCTGATTTCTGGTTTGCACACCAGCTGAGATCTCTCCAATTACTTGGGTGATTGGATGATCTCTTGTTGTTACTAAATCAACAGGGGGTGTTGATTGTTCACCAGCCTGTGTTGTTGTCTCCTCTAGTGGAACAACAACTGGCTCTTCAGGATGATTTTCTTCAAGATGTTGCACTTCTTCATCATCACTGCTTTCATTCTTTTGCTGAATAGGTTGAGAGGTTGTGTCCTCTTCTTTAACCTGTAATCTATCCATACTTTCTGATATAGATTGTACCTGCAAGGGTTCTTTGGTAGAAGTAGACTTCTCCTTATAACACATGTTAGTCTCATCAAAGGTAATATAAACAGATTCTTCAATTTTACAAGATGATTTATTATATACCCTATAGGCCTTGCTGATCATGGAGTATCCCAGAAACACTCCTTCATCAGCTTTAGCTTGGAATTTTGCTAGATGTTTCTTGTCATTATTATGAATATAACAAATACAGCCAAAAATTTTAAAATAATTTACTTTAGGTTTCTTCCCTTTGAGCAATTCATAGGGAGTCTTGCCCTTTAGTTTATGTATCAGGCTTCTATTTAATACATAGTTGGAGGTGTTCACTGCCTCAGCCCAAAAGGATAGAGGTAAGTGAGCATCTGTCAACAATGTAGTAGCAGATTCAATTAGGGTTCTATTTTTCCTTTCAGCTAACCCATTTTGTTGAGGAGTTCTAGGAGCTGAGAAAGTATGCCTGATCCCTTCACTTTGATAGAACTCTTGCATGAGAAGAGAATCAAACTCTGTCCCATGATCACTTCTGATCAGGGCAATGTGAGTGTTGAACTCAATCTGAATGCATTTGAGAAAATCTGTCAAACACTTGAAGTTATCAGACTTCTTCCTCAGAAAGAATACCCAAGTGAATCTTGAGAAGTCATCTACAACTACTAAAGTATAGGACTTTGTTGGTACCCCAGTTTGATTTGAGTTTAGTCTTGTCTTTTTAGTCCCTTGACCCAAGAAATATCTATGGTCAATGGTTAGTAGTCTAGCAGTAGAGTCCTCACTTTTCCAGATTGAGAATTTGGTTAAGTAGTTTGTTCGTTCGAATATAGTCGAACGCCGCTCGACTATCGTCGACTAACTGTTCGACGATCGTCTATCAGTTGTTCGACTTTCAGTCTGCGTGGATAGTTCGACTATCGGTTGATAGTTCGACTATCTGTGTGCTTTGATAGTTCGACTATCTGCTTGGATAGATCGACTATCTGATAGCTCGACTATCTGTTGATCGTTCGACTATTTGTTCTGCGTTGATAGTTCGACTATTTGTTGATAGATCGACTATCTGTTTGTCTTTGATAGTTCGACTATCTGTTGATAGGTCGACTATCTGATAGCTCGACTGTCTGTTGATAGGTCGACTATCTGTTCTCGCTTGGTAGTTCGACTATCTGCTTTGATAGTTCGACTATCTGATAGTTCGACTATCTGTTGATAGGTCGACTATCTGTTTATTTTTGATAGTTCGACTATCTGTTGATAGTTCGACTATCTGATAGTTCGATTATCTGTTGATAGCTCGACTATCTGTTTTGCCCTGATAGTTCGACTATCTGTTGATAGGTCGACTATCTGATAGTTTGACTATCTTCTGGTAGTTCGACTATCTGCTGTGATAGTTCGACTATCTCCTTTGATAGTTCGACTATCTGGATCGTTCGACTATCTGTCCGATAGTTCGACGATCTCCGTGCGTCGGTCGACGATCTCTGAAGGTCGTTCGACGCTTTCTGTCTGCCTTTATATTTTGTATTTATTTATTATATTTAATTAATTAATACATTATCTGGCATATCTTTTCAGTTGATAATATTTCCAGGCATATCTGCTCTATTCTTTTTGCCTGAGTAAACTCTTTTTAGATAAAGTTGTTTGTCTTATTAGCTGACTTTGTATTTTACTTTATCTGCTGACAGTCCTTTATAGCCGTTAGACTGAAAAGTCTTCCTTCTGCTATAAAGAGTATTTCTCTGATGTGACTTTATTTAGTCCTTCTGTTATTTGATTTGATCCTGCAGCTTCTTAGAAAGAGGTTCATTCCTTTTATAGGATGTCTTGCTGCAGAGTTTGTTTTGCTGTGTGTTATTTGCAGCCCAGGTCTCAAGTTTCAGAAGAAGACAAGTAATTCAAATTGAAGAGAGCCGTTGCTTGCTGCTGTTATATAAAGGACCCTTTGAAGAAGGATTCAAGCTAGCTAATAGCTAACCAGTTGTTCACTTAAGCATTCAAGCCTTCATCAAGATCAAGTCTTCTGCTCTCAGCAATACTCTTCTAACTGAGAAGTGTTAAGATCTTCTACTCTTCTTCAACCTGAGTTCTCTTGCTTTCAGGAAGTTCAAACTCAGAGTTCTTTTGAAGAAAGAAGAAGAAGAAGATAGCTGCTTGAAGATCTTTAATTTTATTATTTATTATCTTCTTGTAGTTTTTCCTTCAGAGCTTTCTGAAGAGTTTTCTGCACTGAAGCAAGACTTCACCTGGACATCTTTGAGCCAGGGGGAGCCTTGATTCTTTAGAGCTTTCTAGCTCAGTGCAAGTTTTTGTGCTTCTCTAATCTATTGTAAAATAGAGAAGACATCTTAACCTTCTTCCCCCTCCTGTACAGGGTTATTACTCCCTTCAAAAGTATCCCTTGGTGGCAGGGCACCTGATCAAAAACCTGTGCTTGGTTTTTAGACACCTGATCAAAAGTCTAAAGGGTTTCTGGATCTACCTGAAGCAGATCCTGTTGGTGGCAGGGCACCTGATCAAAAACCTGAGTGGATTCCTACCTTGTTGGTAGAAGAGTGGACGTACCTAAGTTGTTTGGGGAACCACTATAAATTCCTTGTGTCGTCTGGACTGCCTTGTTTATTTCCTGCACTGTGGCTGTGAATAGATATAACTAGGTTGCTAGTTGCTGATTAGGATTTCCAAGCCTTAACTGTAATTACAGTTAGCTTGAGTTTGTGCACAACACTTGTGTTAGGCTTTATGGTTAATTCTATATCTATAATCTTTTAATTCCGCAATTTACTCCAAGGGAGTTGGGTAGACCTTCAAGTTTTGTCTAGTGCAAAATTTGATAACTCTATTCACCCCCCCTCTAGAGTAGTATCTATCCCTTCACTTTCAATTGGTATCAGAGGGAGGTTGACTGACTGAATAGGCTAACACCTAAGTCACAAGATCCTGATAGATACCAAAGCTTATAGATATTCACTATCATGGCCCAGTCCAAGGATTATTCCAGCACCAGACCTCCAGCATGCAACTTAGCTAAGTTTGGCATCTGGAAGGCAAGGATAAAATTATATATGAATTCTATTGATGAAAGCATCTTTGCTTCTATTTTGTCAGGTCCCCCAAGAGCACCTGCTGCTGCTACTGCCTCATCATCTGATATGAGTGCAGTGCCTCCTCCAGATTACAACGATGAGTACAAGAAGGCCAAAATAGCAGATGCCAAGGCAATGAACATACTAGCTCAGACAATGTCAGATGAGGTATTCCAGAAGGTAGCTGACTGCTCTTCAGCAAAAGCTATGTGGGATACACTGAACCAGATTGTGGCTTGTTCAGCTGATGAAAGGAAGGACAGAAGGTCCAACCTGATCTCACAGTATGAGAACTTCAAGAAAACTGATGCTGAATCAGTTGAAGCCATGTACACCAGGCTCAGCTCAATCATCAATGAGCTGAGGACCCTTGACAAGGACATATCATTGACAGAGGTCAATGATAAGATTCTTATGTGCTTCCCTAGCACATGGGATCTAAGGATCTGGCCCATCAAGGAAGCCAGAAGTACAAATGAGATCTCCACTGAAGCTCTTCTCGGCAAGCTCAAGTCTTTTGAGCAAGTGCTGAAGACAAGGGAAGCAGAAGCAGAAGCAAAGACCCCTACTCCAACAAGAAAAGAGCAATCTCTAGCTCTTAAGGCTGCTGATGCTTCTGAAGGCAGCCAATCAAATGAGGAACTAATGGCATTGTTTGCCAAGAGGTTTCTCAAGATGGGGAGAAAGGAGTTCAGAAAGAAGTCTTCACGCTATGAAGACAAACCAAGGTATGATCGTTCACCTGCTAAAGAAATTATTTGTTATGGTTGCAGGAAGCCTGGACACATCTTACCAGAGTGTCCAGAGGAGAAGAACAAAGACAAGAGAAAAGAAAAGGAACAGCACAGGAAGCACTCCAAGCCATCCTCCTACAAAAACAAGAAGAAGGAGAGAGGTTTCATTGCTGAAACCTGGAGTGATTCTGATGAAGAATCCTCCTCATCAAGCTCCAGTGAGGATGAGGAAGAGAAGAAGGCAAAAGAAGTTTGCCTGATGGCAATAGATGCCTGCAGCAACCACTCAGCTGCAGAGAGTTCAGATTCAGATGAAGAGATGCCAACAGAAGATGAGGTACTATCTTCTTATGACTTTACTTCTGAAGAATTTAAATTAGATTTTAAATCTTTATGCTTAGATTTGATTAGCTCAGAAAAGGAGATAAAAGAACTTAGAAATAAGTTAGCTGACTCAGAAGTAATTGCTACAGAAAATATTAGGTTAAAGGAAGATCTCACTACTTGTAGTGAAGAAATTAAATTTCTTAAAATGGAGTTAGCTAAGTCTAAGAGGTTAGAAGAATCACTTAATGGTAGAAGCCTTAAGTTGTTAGAAATTACCAGCATGACTAACACTAGGTCAGGTAATGACAAACTAGGCTTAGGAGCTTCTCCCAGTGAACCCCCAGTTCTACTTAAAAATAATCTTTCAACTCCAGTAAACTTCATTTCAGCTAGTGGAATGAAGAACACTGAGCAAGTAAACCTAGTTAATAAAACTTTAAATAAAGCTAAGAGAGAAAAGAGAAAGAAATTTTTTAAAGAAATGCAAAGACCGTCGAACGCCGCTCGATGATCGGAAGCTCAATGGTCGAACGAAGCTCGACGATCTGAGCGCCCATCGTCGAACGTCGATCGACGTTTTCAATATGATTTTCAAAATCATCATCAGTACCATAGAAACCTAAATGAAAATAGAAACCCTAGGTTGGTTGACCCATCATCCGCATCGAGAATCCCACCTAGGAGATCTCACCCACTAGGTTATCACCCTCAGCCTGCATTTTCATATATTTCCAGTTTTTCTTATGTGAAAAACAAGGGACCCAAGGTTACCTGGGTCCACACTGTCTAAATAAATGTCTTGCAGGTGAAGGCCTATCCAATCACTCAAAATAAGTGGTATTTGGATAGTGGATGTTCCAAGCATATGACAGGAAATAAAGATCATCTGTCAAAATTCAAAGCTAAGCTCGGCCCAAAGGTTATCTTTGGAGATTCCAGTTGTTGTCAGACAGAAGGCTATGGCAGGATTACTATTGGAGATGTTACTTTCAAGAGAGTTGCATATGTGACAGGACTGAAGCACAATTTGATTTCAGTCAGCCAGCTATGTGATGCTGGCTACCAGGTTTCATTTTCTAACTCTTCTTGCAATATTACTTTAAATAATAATGTTGTTTTAGTAGGTATTAGAATAGGTAATATTTATTTAGTAGATTTCAATTCATCTCATTCTGAAATCTGCCTGTTTAATGAAGTAACAATTAATAATAATTCTTTGTGGCATAAGAGGCTTAGTCATGTTAACCTTAAAAATATATCTAGGTTATCTAAACACAACCTTATTAGAGGTTTACCTTCTTGCCCCTACAAGAAGGAGAGCCTATGCAAGGCTTGTCAGCTAGGCAAGCAAACCAAAAACTCTTTTAAATCTGTAAATAAGAGTGATTCTCCTAGAATCCTGTATCTATTACACTTGGACCTTTTTGGCCCAATAAATGTACAGAGTTTAGGAGGGAAGTATTACACCTTAGTAATTGTAGATGACTTCTCTAGGTTCAGTTGGGTTTTCTTTCTGAGAACTAAGTCTGATAACTTCAAAGCCCTTACAGACTTTCTACTATGTGTGCAGAATGAGTACTCTACTCATGTGGCCTTGATCAGAAGTGATCATGGTACTGAGTTTGACTCTCTTCTCATGCAAGAATTCTGTGAGAGAGAAGGTATCAAACATAGCTTCTCAGCTCCTAGAACTCCTCAACAAAATGGGGTAGTTGAAAGGAAGAATAGAACACTCATTGAAGCTGCTAGCACATTGTTGGCAGATGCTAACATGCCTCTCTCCTATTGGGCAGAAGCTGTTAGTACAGCCAATTATGTCTTAAATAGAAGTTTGATACACAAACTTAAGTGTAAAACTCCTTATGAGTTGCTTAAAGGAAAGAAACCTAAAATTAATTATTTCAGAATTTTTGGTTGTGTTGTTTATATTCATAATAACAATAAAGAATATCTTAGGAAATTTGAAGCAAAAGCTTCAATGGGAATCATGCTTGGATATTCCCAAGTAAGCAAAGCTTATAGGGTTTATAACAAATCAACCTGTAAGATTGAAGAATCTGTGCATGTATTTTTTGATGAATCTCAGATGTTTTACAAAGAGAGAGAAAATTCTCCTTCTTCCAGTTCATTGCAGGTACCTGATGCTCCTCAAGAAATTCTTCAACTTTCAACTCTTCAGATCACTGAATCAGACAGTGATGAAGACATTGCAGAAGCAGTTGTTGTTCCACCAATAGTAGATCAAATTCCTCCTGAGGAATCAATCCTAACTGTTGCTGAAAATCACATCCCACCTGCTGATATTGTCACACTTAGAGATCACCCCACATCTCAAGTGATTGGAGACATATCAGCTGGTGTGCAAACAAGACACCAATTAAGACAGGATGTGATGCATGCTTGTTTCCTCTCACAGGTTGAGCCCCTCACCTTTAAAGATGCAGAGCTAGATCCCCACTGTATCATTGCTATGCAAGAGGAACTCAATCAGTTTGAGAGATGTAAAGTTTGGACTTTGGTTCCAAGACCTAAAGGCCAACTGATCATAGGCACCAAGTGGGTGTATAGAAACAAGTTGGATGCAAATGGAATTGTTGTAAGGAATAAAGCAAGGCTTGTAGCTCAGGGCTACAGGCAGGAGGAAGGTATAGATTATGACCAAACCTTTGCTCCTGTTGCAAGGCTAGAAGCAATAAGGATCTTCTTGGCCTATGCAGCCTACATGAAGTTTAAGGTGTTCCAAATGGATGTCAAAAGTGCATTCCTGAATGGTGAGCTTAAGGAAGAGGTGTTTGTTGAACAACCACCAGGGTTTGTTTCTTCAACTCAGCCCTCACATGTGTTTAAGTTACAGAAAGCTCTATATGGACTAAAGCAAGCTCCCAGAGCCTGGTATGAGACTCTAGCTAGTTTCCTTTTAGAGCACAACTTTAATAGGAGAATAGTTGATAGAACCCTTTTCGTCAAGCATCACAAGGACACAATCCTGTTAGTTCAGGTGTATGTAGATGATATTATATTTGGCTCCACTGATCCCAAACTTTGCAAAAGGTTCTCTGACCTGATGCACTCTAAGTTTGAGATGAGTAGTATGGGTGTGCTGTCTTACTTTCTTGGTCTCCAAGTTAAGCAAGATGCTGATGGTATCTTCATCTCCCAATCCAAATATGCTAAGGAATTGGTAAAGAAATTTGGGATGGCTGATGCTTCAGCAATGCCTACACCTATGGCTACTAATGTAGTTATTGATTCTGATGATCACGGTAAGCCAGTTGATCAAAAGAATTATAGGGCCATTGTTGGTTCCCTATTATATCTAACTGCAAGTAGGCCTGATATAATGTTTGCTACATGCCTTTGTGCTAGATTCCAGGTCAACCCCAAGGAATCTCATCTGATTCTTCTAAAGAGAATCCTGAGATACCTGAAGGGATGTCCAGATCTAGGACTTTGGTACCCAGCTGAGTCAGAATTTGAATTAATTGGATATTCTGATTCTGATTATGCTGGTTGCAGAGTTGACAGGAAGAGCACCTCAGGAACTTGCCAGTTCCTGGGAGAGAGATTGGTCTCTTGGTTCTGTAAGAAGCAGGCTTCTGTCTCAACTTCAACTGCAGAGGCTGAATATATAGCAGCTGCTAGTTGTTGTTCCCAGATCTTGTGGATTCAAAACCAGCTTGTGGATTATGGTTACTCACACAAGAACACCAAAATCATGTGTGATAGTACCAGTGCTATTTCAATTGCACAAAATCCAGTGCACCACTCTAGAACGAAGCACATTGAGATTCGGCACCATTTCCTGAGAGATTGTGTGGAAAAGAACAAGATTTGTCTTGAGTTCATATCCACTGAGTTTCAGAGAGGTGATATATTCACCAAGCCTTTAGATGAACAGAAGCATCTGTTCTTTTTTGGTTCAATTAGGCATGATCAATGGACGAGACTAAGTGTGACTATATCTGCCTATGTTGAAACCTGCTTGAAGATCGTCGAACGATGATCGAAGATCGTCGAACGGATTAAGCCTATCGTCGACCTCTGGTTAATGATAGCTTATTTGTTTGAAGATCGTCGACCGGCGTTCGAAGATCGTCGAACAGGTCGAGCTTATCGTCGATCTCTGAACGACGACAGCTTGTTGTTTGAGAAGACAGAAATAGTCGAACGATGGCTCGACTACTCTGCTTCTGAGCCGATCGTCGAACGGCCGTTCGACTATCGGGTCTAGTATCTTTTTAATAGATCGACTATCTCCGGTCTAATATAAAGCCGATAGTCGACCTAGGTTAAAAGATCTTTTGTTCTTTCGTCGACGGAGCGTGACTTTTCGCATTCTGTCTTCCCGCTTGCGATTTTCTACCGCTTCGTCCCCTTCGTCTTCGCCGTCCTTCTCGCGCTTTCTCCAGCAATCAATGGCGATTTCTCCCGCAGTGTTAGCAGTTGTAAAGTTCGATGCAGGCTTCAGCGTTGATTTTGATGCGTTCAGTTGCTGCGAAGCAGGGATCGTGGAAGTTCTTCAGTTGTGCTGGGATCAAGGACTAGAGAGATTAATGTCATCAAGGATTAAGTTAAATATACCCGAGATCAAGGAATGGGCTTTCACGTCGTCCTCCACCGACGATTCGATGACTGGCACCATCGGCGGAGAAGAGGTAATTTTAACTCCGGCCGTTCTGACTGATATTTTTGGTTTGATAAATGGTGAAGAAGATTATGAGCAAGATGCTCAAGAATTTGGAAGAATGTTAGTTGAGCTGGGACATGCAGAGGGCATTCCCACGAAGCTGCTCAAGGTAAATTTCCCTTTCAAGATTAAGTTTCTTGCTGAGTTGGTCGGAAAAGTGCTCCTCGGTAAGCACTCTGCTCATGACAATATAACAAGGCAACAATTTGCACTGATGTGTGCAATTGTTAATCAGAAAAAGATTGATTGGGCAGGAGTAATGTTTGATTTGATAAGGAAAAAGAATAGTAAGAATGAAGTTACCCTCGGAAGGGTTATTGGAATTTTCCTAAAGGAAAAGTATCCCCAACTGCTGGTCTCCGCCGACACAACAATAAATGCAAGCAAGAAGATGGACCCAAACCTGTTCTCCAAGTGGAAGAGAACCTTTGTGAAACCCGCTCTCACAGGGGTTGCTCCAGCGACATCAGAGAGCACCAGGACTGATTCGGTCGCTCCTCACCCTGTAGAAGCTGGCTCAGCTCTTTCCCTTCCCTCGTCTTCTGCTATGCAGTCTGCCTCAGTTGAAGTTCCATCAACTTCAGCTGAAGTATGACTTTCCCCTTCTCCTGTTAAAGAAACAACCACGGTTGTTCTTCCTTCCCCTCCAGCATCTCCTCTTCCTTCTCATCAGGCTAGGATATCTGCTCCTAGTTTTGATTTGTTAGGATCTGAGAGGATTCCAACACCTCCTCAGTCTCCCATTCATTCTCCAGTTAACACTCCTATTAACTCTCCAGCTCCATCTCCAATTCAATCTCCAGTCCACACCATTCTTCATCCCAGCACTACAACCATATCTGCTGCATCTCCATCCACTGCACTTCCATCTTCTTTTGAGATAACCCCTGAACTCATCTCCAGCATTTTGGAGTTGATTACCCCTTCAATCAAAATTATGATTGAAGAGGCAATCGCTCCACTTGCCTCCTCCATTGATACCTTAACCGCTACCATCAAATCACTTTCCAAATCTGCTGAGCCCTCTTCCTCAAGGGGCCTGGTTTCAGTTTCCACTGAAATCAGGCAGGGGGAGATGTTCTGTGAAGATGCCTCAGAGCCTCTTGCCTCCCTTCCAGCAGTAACAGATACTGTGATGACAGTTCAAGTAGTGTCTGCTCCAGCTGAAAAAGAATCAGCCTCTGTGTTATCGGAAAAGGAAATATCTTATGCTATTATGTTATTTGAATTTATTGTGAAAGTTTGCTTAGAAGATCTCACCTCTCCCGTGATTGCAAATTTCCTAGAAGGGATTATTACATCCTACCTAGATGAGTCTTGGGAG
Organism: Platanthera zijinensis; assembly: GCA_039513925.1. Classification (NCBI taxonomy): domain Eukaryota; kingdom Viridiplantae; phylum Streptophyta; class Magnoliopsida; order Asparagales; family Orchidaceae; genus Platanthera; species Platanthera zijinensis. The sequence goes on along the minus strand of CM077095.1, from coordinate 80,546,075 downwards.
TTGGTCAAATATGAAGGTAATTCACTCATTCGCTTTATTGACGAGTCAATTAATTTGCTAGCTAGTGAATACCTAGAAGGAATGATTTTTGCTTATTTAGCAGATCTGTGTTCATAATTCTACAGATTATATTATAGAAGATTTAGCTGCTCAGATCATAGTAATTGTTTCAGAAGCTGCCCCAAATGTTCCTGATATTCAAGTAGATCCAGAACTGGATTCATTTTTAGATGATAGAGAAGATGAGTCTGAAAATCAAGATGAAATCAAAGATGACACTCCTGTTCTGAGTGTGGAAGAAGAAAAAGCAAGAGCTGCCTGGAATCAAAGAGTACAAGATTCTTTAAAAGAGAAAGAAAAAGAGTTGCAAGTTGAAAAGTCAACTATTTGGGATGATTCACCAGGGTTGGATTTAGATTTCCTTCTGGCTTAGGATGCCATAGAAGAGGAAAGAGAGAAATCTGATCTGAAGTTAAAAGAAAAGGCTGTTTCTGAAGCCTATGATCCTTATGATAATCCTCCATCATCTCACTCTGATGATGAAGATGATTCTGATTTATCTGAGAATGCTAAGAAAAAGAAAGCTGCTCAAAAGAAAAGGAAAGCAATTGCTCCTCCTCCTCCCAGCCGAGACAATGATACTCCATACTATATTCTTAAAGGAATTGACCCCAAATCGAAAGAATTTCAACATTGGATGTGGTTCTCCAAGAACCAGCAGAAAGAGAGAAAAAGATCTAAGAGGTATGATAGTCCTGTTTCAAGATGGACTCCCAGAGGTCCTCCTCCTCCACCTCCCAGTGCAGGAGCCTCTGGGAACCTATCTGCTAATCCATCTGCCTCTTCTGGAAAATCTGCACCTTCTCAGCCTCAGTCAAGGAAAAGCTCTCAAAGTTCCCAAGGCAGATCTTATTCTGGTTCTCAAAGACAAGTGAAGGAGGTTGTGTATCAAAGACCAACCTTTTCCCCTCCTCCTTCTCCAAAGAAAAGAGCTTCTTCTCCAATACCAGTACAGTCTGAAAAAGTTGTTTCAAAAGGTAAGTAGTTTATTTTGTTTTAAATATTCTAGCAAGAACTTTGCTAAGTCTGCTCCCATGTCTTATCTAGTTAATCAAGATAAAGAATCAGATGCTACTCCTCCTGAGTCTGTTTATGAAAATCCTGAGCTTGATCCTAACTTTAGGATGGCTCGTTTTCACGAATTAGTTGGAGCAGCCCAAATCAGAAAAGCAAAAGCTGAAGGGAAGGACACCACTGGTTTAACCACCATGTCTACTTTCAGAAAGAAGGAATTAGAAAAGTTCCAGGTTAACCCTGAGGTTTTTGACCCTTCTAAATATATGGAAAAGCACCCGGAAGCTGTTGTGCCAAGGACTACAGAATTAAAGATCATTGGCTTGCAAGATTTAAAGATGTCTAAGTTAGAGGCCATTGATCCTTTGCGAAAAATTTCTTTTGTTTCTAGCTCTTCTGTATCTAAGCCTGACTCTGTTGATCCTTAGTTTTGTTTGACTGTTATTTATCTATCTGTTTGATAATTGCTAGTTAATTGCTATCTATTTCCTGTATTGTTTATAGTGTTCTATAGCTAGCTCTGTGTTTTAGTTTTTAAGAGACTTAACTCAAGTAGGGGGAGATTGTTGGTACCCCAGTTTGATTTGAGTTTAGTCTTGTCTTTTTAGTCCCTTGACCCAAGAAATATCTATGGTCAATGGTTAGTAGTCTAGCTGTAGAGTCCTCACTTTTCCAGATTGAGAATTTGGTTAAGTAGTTTGTTCGTTCGACTATCGTCGAACGCCGCTCGACTATCGTCGACTAACTGTTCGACGATCGTCTATCAGTTGTTCGACTTTCAGTCTGCGTGGATAGTTCGACTATCGGTTGATAGTTCGACTATCTGTGTGCTTTGATAGTTCGACTATCTGCTTGGATAAATCGACTATCTGATAGCTCGACTATCTGTTGATCGTTCGACTATTTGTTCTGCGTTGATAGTTCGACTATCTGTTGATAGATCGACTATCTGTTTGTCTTTGATAGTTCGACTATCTGTTGATAGGTCGACTATCTGATAGCTCGACTGTCTGTTGATAGGTCGACTATCTGTTCTCGCTTGGTAGTTCGACTATCTGCTTTGATAGTTCGACTATCTGATAGTTCGACTATCTGTTGATAGGTCGACTATCTGTTTGTTTTTGATAGTTCGACTATCTGTTGATAGTTCGACTATCTGATAGTTCGACTATCTGTTGATAGCTCGACTATCTGTTTTGCCCTGATAGTTCGACTATCTGTTGGTAGGTCGACTATCTGATAGTTCGACTATCTTCTGGTAGTTCGACTATCTGCTGTGATAGTTCGACTATCTCCTTTGATAGTTCGACTATCTGGATCGTTCGACTATCTGTCCGATAGTTCGACGATCTCCGTGCGTCGGTCGACGATCTCCGAAGGTCGTTCGACGCTTTCTGTCTGCCTTTATATTTTGTATTTATTTATTATATTTAATTAATTAATACATTATCTGGCATATCTTTTCAGTTGATAATATTTCCAGGCATATCTGCTCTATTCTTTTTGCCTGAGTAAAATCTTTTTAGATAAAGTTGTTTGTCTTATTAGCTGACTTTGTATTTTACTTTATCTGCTGACAGTCCTTTATAGCCGTTAGACTGAAAAGTCTTCCTTCTGCTATAAAGAGTATTTCTCTGATGTGACTTTATTTAGTCCTTCTGTTATTTGATTTGATCCTGCAGCTTCTTAGAAAGAGGTTCATTCCTTTTATAGGATGTCTTGCTGCAGAGTTTGTTTTGCTGTGTGTTATTTGCAGCCCAGGTCTCAAGTTTCAGAAGAAGACAAGTAATTCAAATTGAAGAGAGCCGTTGCTTGCTGCTGTTATATAAAGGACCCTTTGAAGAAGGATTCAAGCTAGCTAATAGCTAACCAGTTGTTCACTTAAGCATTCAAGCCTTCATCAAGATCAAGTCTTCTGCTCTCAGCAATACTCATCTAACTGAGAAGTGTTAAGATCTTCTACTCTTCTTCAACCTGAGTTCTCCTGCTTTCAGGAAGTTCAAACTCAGAGTTCTTTTGAAGAAAGAAGAAGAAGAAGATAGCTGCTTGAAGATCTTTAATTTTATTATTTATTATCTTCTTGTAGTTTTTCCTTCAGAGCTTTCTGAAGAGTTTTCTGCACTGAAGCAAGACTTCACCTGGACATCTTTGAGCCAGGGGGAGCCTTGATTCTTTAGAGCTTTCTAGCTCAGTGCAAGTTTTTGTGCTTCTCTAATCTATTGTAAAATAGAGAAGACATCTTAACCTTCTTCCCCCTCCTGTACAGGGTTATTACTCCCTTCAAAAGTATCCCTTGGTGGCAGGGCACCTGATCAAAAACCTGTGCTTGGTTTTTAGACACCTGATCAAAAGTCTAAAGGGTTTCTGGATCTACCTGAAGCAGATCCTGTTGGTGGCAGGGCACCTGATCAAAAACCTGAGTGGATTCCTACCTTGTTGGTAGAAGAGTGGACGTACCCAAGTTGTTTGGGGAACCACTATAAATTCCTTGTGTCGTCTGGACTGCCTTGTTTATTTCCAGCACTGTGGCTGTGAATAGATATAACTAGGTTGCTAGTTGCTGATTAGGATTTCCAAGCCTTAACTGTAATTACAGTTAGCTTGAGTTTGTGCACAACACTTGTGTTAGGTTTTAGGGTTAATTCTATATCTATAATCTTTTAATTCCGCAATTCACTCCAAGGGAGTTGGGTAGACCTTCAAGTTTTGTCTAGTGCAAAATTTGATAACTCTATTCACCCCCCCTCTAGAGTAGTATCTATCCCTTCACTTTCAGACTTCCCTCCTAGGCTTTTACTGATATGGGTCCAAAAAGATCCATGTGCAACAAATACAAAATCCTGGGTGAATCACTGTTATTAAGTGACTTAAAGCTATTTTTAGTTTGCTTTCCTAATTGACAAGCCTTGCAAAGTCCTTCCTTCTTGTAGGGGCCAGAAGGTAGTCCTCTAACAAGGTTGTCCTTGGATAGCCTAGCAATGGTTCTAAGGTTTAGATGTCCTAGTCTCTTATGCCACAAAATATTAGGCTTAGATATGGAATTGAATAAACAGATATCTACTTTAGAAGAAAGAAAATCTACTAAGTAAATGTTACCTGTCCTTTTACCTGTTAACACTGTTGTGTTGTCCTCTGATTTGATCTTGCACAGGGATTTATTGAATGTCACCTTGTATCCTTCATCACATAGTTGACTGATACTTATTAGATTGTGCTTCAGTCCTTCTACATATGCCACCTTTTTAAAAGTTACTGAGCCTATCTGAGCAGCACCATATCCTTTGGTTTGGCCAAAATTTGAATCACCAAAAATCACTTTGGGTCCAAGTTTGGTTATGAAGGATGATAGGTTCTCCCTGTTCCCTGTCATGCTCTTTGAGCACCCACTATCCAGATACCATTGTTGGTTAGATACTGAATAGGTCTTCACCTGCACATGAGCAGCTTAATTGTTTTTGACCCAGTTAACCTTGGGCCTAGGCTGATATCCTTTGAATTCAGAAATAAAAGACATCCCAGGTTGACTCTTATAGCCTTCAGGATGGTATCTCCTAGGAGGTACTATCCATTCAGTATAGGGGTTAAAGCCTTGGGATGTGGGACTTCTAGGATTGAATCTAGATGTGCCTTTGAAGGAATGTTCACAGTCCTGATCTCTGTTCGACGATCGTAGAACTGAGGTCGACGATCTTGGGTCAGATCGTCGATCTCTATTCGAAGATCGATTATGCTGAAGTTCAGAGTTTGGATATCGTCGAGCTGAGGTCGACAATCTGTGGTTAGATCGTCGAGCTCTGTTCGACGATCGTCGAGCTCTGCTCGACGCAATCTATTGAACTGAATTTTTCTCTGACAGATCTGCATTCTTCCTAGCTACCACTATTACTCCCTTTCCTTTGTCAGAGACAAATTTGATTGGAGTTGTTAATATTATAGGTTGGCTGGATGAGGCACCCAAGCCCAGTGTACTGTTGAATCTAGAGTTCACTGTGCTTGTAATGTCCATCAGTCTGATACTTCTCCCATTTAGGGATTCTTCAAACTTTTTAGCTCTTGACAGTTCACTTTTCAGTGAAGCTATATCCTCCCTACAGCATTCTAACTCCTCAGAGATTTTGAGGTTATTTGAGTTTAGGACATTGTATTCAGATAATTTATTTCTAAGAGAGATTATCTCTTTTTCAGATCTTAGTAAATCCAAGCACAATGTCTTAAATTCATTTTTGAAGTCCTCAGAATTAAAATCAAAAGAGCTAATTACCTGATCATCCTCTGGTTGATTTTCTGAATTTGATTCTTCATCAGAGTTTTGCTGTGAGGCAATGATAACCATCATGCAGAATTCTTTCTCATCAATATCATCTTCATCATCACTGGAGCTAGATGAAGTTTCAGAATCTTCTTCTGTCTCACTCCATGTCTCAACAACAAAACCCTTCCTTGTATTTTTGTTCCTGCTAGAGGAGGCTTTGTCTGAGCTGTTCTTTTTGAAATCTTTTTCTTTTCTTCTTTCTCTTCTATCCTTTCTGTCCTTGTTCTTGTTCTCTGGACAATCAGGCACAATGTGGCCTGGTTTCCTGCAACCAAAGCATATGATTTCTTTGTTATTATTATTTGACTTATCATACCTTGGTTTGTCATGTCCTTTGTATGGCCTTTTTCTGAAGTCTTTTCTGGCAAGCTTGTAAAATCTTTTGGCCAGTAGGCTGACCAATTCCTCTTTGCCTGTGAGTTTTTCTTCAGGCTGATCTTCAATGGCTTTGAAAGCTATTGACTTCTCTTTCCTTGAGGCTGGTGAAGCATCCTTCTGTTCTTCCTCTCTGTTCTTGATAAGCAGCTCATAAGATTTGAGCTTTCCTAGGAGAGTTTCAGTAGTGATTTCATTTAGACTTCTGGCATCTTTGATTATCCAGATTCTTGAATCCCAAGTACTGAGGAAGCACATTAGGATCTTGTCATTAAGCTCAGTCAATGAGATTTCTTTATCCAAGGTCCTTAGCTCATTGACAATCAGACTCAATCTGTTGTACATATCTGCCACTAACTCAGTCTCTCCTTTCTTGAAATTCTCATATTGGGTTATGAGGTGAGATCTCCTGTCTTTCCTTTCATCAGCAGACCCTGATACAATTTCAGAGAGCTTGTCCCAAATTCCTTTGGCTGAGTTACAGTCAGCTACTTTCTGAAATATCTCATCAGACATTGTCTGAGCTAAGATGTTCATGGCCTTTGCATCTGCAGTTTTCCATTTCTTTATGTCTGCATCTGTTCCTGAGGGAGGTGGAACAGCATTTGTGCTTGAGCTTGCTGGTGGACTTGGACAAACTGTCAAGACAGAATTGAAAATATCTTCATCAATAGAGTTCATGTATAATTTAATCCTTGCCTTCCAAAGTACAAACTTAGATAGATTGCACACTGGAGGTCTGGTGCTTGCATAATCCTTGTTCTGTTCCATGTCTTAGAGTAATATATATATAAGAAGAAATAACCCTCTTAAAGGATAGATTTTACCAAGGATCACTTGGTTCAGGTGTTAGCCTGTATAGACAACCAACCTCCCTCTGATACCAATTGAAAGTGAGGGTAAATCTATCTAACTCTAGAGGGGGGTGAATAGAGTTTGTTCAAATAAGTTTCATAGGTTTTTAAAATATCAGCATATATAAAATTTAATTTACACTATAGTGTAGAGTGCTAGAAAATAATTAAAGAAGCAAGAAATTAAGAGCACAGCACACAGCAACAATCAAACAAACAATCCAGAAGACACAAGAAAATATAGTGGTTCCCCAAAACCTGGGTACATCCACTCTTCTACCACCCTTGGTAGGAATCCACTCAGGATGAGTTGATCAGGTGTCCTGACACCAATGAGCTTTTGTTAAGGTGCTCAAAAACCACAACTGGATTTTTTTGATAAGGTGTCTTGCCACCACTGAGTTTTGACAAGGTTCTCAGAACCAGACTCAAAGCTTTTGAAGGGAGTTTTGAAAACCCTTTTACAGAAGGAAAATAAAAAGGAAAAGGAAATGAAGTTGTCTTCTCTGTTCTCAAATCAAATGAGAGAAGACTAGTGGATCTTTGTTGTCAAAGCTCCCCCTGAGATCTAGACTGGTTCAGGAAAAGAAGCTTTGCTCTAGGGTGATAGGTCTTCAGAATTTTGATCTCCAGCAAAAGATTGTTTCAGCAAGAAGGCTGAAGGATGAGGTGTTTGGAGTTCTTGAAATGAAGTTGTGAACACTTTTCAGTAAACAAGAAGATTTTTGTTGTATCACAGTTCTTCTGTTGTTATTTTGCTATCAGTGTTCTGAATTCTGTATATTCTTGTGATTGAAAAAGGAAGATCTTATTCTCTGAAAAATTCTTTGTCCAAAGTAGCCATTGGCAGTCATAAATGTCTTCCATAAAGAGTCTTGTCTTCTAGAGGAAAGTCCAGTAAACATTCTCTGAATAATACCTTGAAACTTGCTCCATAATAAAGACAAACGGCTGGCAGATCTTCTTATCATAAATGCTGATAATATTCAAAAACATTCCAAAGAATAACAGCATTTGAATCCTTAAATGCGTCGATCTCTCAGAAGAATCGTCGATCTGAGCTCTACGATCGTCAAACTGAGCTCAGAGATGAAATGAGATCAAGGAGACAGAAAACGTCAAACTGAGCTCGAAGATCGTCGAACCGAGCTCAGCGACCTGAAAAATAACTGAAGAGAGATCGTCGATCTGAGCTCGAAGATCGTCGACCGGAGTTCGACGATTTATCGAAGTTGAGCTCAGAGAGCGTCAAACCGAGTTCGACGTTTAAGCAGAACGGGCTGAAGGCAAATAGTCGATCTGAGCTCGAAGATCGTCGACCGGAGTTTGACGATTTATCGAAGTTGAGCTCAGAGAGCGTCGAATGGAGTTCGACGATTCGTCGACCTGAGCTCGACGAAAATTGCCTTAGACTTGGCTCTATATCCTTGACATTAGAGAGGTCCTGGGGGCAGCTTCAAACCTAAGTTCTAAGCCCTAGACTCATTCTAATGTTGACCTTTACAACTATAAAACTAGGTCAACCTGGTTTCCTAAGACAACCATAGTGATCCTTACCCAAATTAGTAATAGGGTGTTCCAACAACTTGGATAGTGGATGTTCCAGACACATGACTGGAATAAGAAGAATGTTGAGGGACTATGTACCCATAGAGAATGGACCCAAAGTAATCTTTGGTGGATCAGAAAAAGGAATCATCAAAGGATTTGGTAACATTTTTAGTGATTCAATTACTATCACTAAAGTGACTTATATGAAGGGTTTTAAACATAACTTGATTAGCATAAGTCAACTTAGTGATCTAGGTTATGACATCTCTTTCCTCAAAGGGGAGTGCCAAATAAGGAGGTCAAGTGATCAAGAGATCATTTTGACTGGCACTAGGAAAGGGAATGTATATTGTCTTAACCTATATTGTGAGTTTAACAACTCACCCATTTGTCTAGTTGCAGGAGAGAAAGCCTCACTATGTGTCAAATGGCACAAGAGGCTAGCTTATTTGAACTATAAGTCAATATGATAGATGTTCAACATGGGGTTAGTGAGGAATGGTCCTCAAGTCAAGTGCATTAAAGAGGATGTGTGTTCAGCTTGCCAAAAGGGCAAATAGACTAAGTCCTCTTTCCATGCACTTGATACAAAAGATTCAATGAGATGTTTATATCTCTTGCATATAGATTTGTTTGGTCCTATGCCAATTCATAGTATTGGTAAGAAATATACACATTAGTTATTGTGGATGACTATTCTAGATTCACATGGGTTTTCTTCTTGAGGCAGAAATCTGAAACCCCTACTATTTTCCAGACCTTTGTTAGACAAATTCAGAATGAATTTAATAATTTAGTGGTCAAAATCAGAAGTGACCATGGAACTGAATTTCAGTCTGAGTGTATGACAAAGTTCTGTGAAGAACTTGGGATTCATTAGGAGTTCTCCTCACCTAGAACACCCCAGCAAAATGGAGTTGCTGAAAGAAAGAATAGGACTCTAATTGAGGCAAGTAGAACACTACTTAGTGACACTACTCTCCCTGAGTACTTCTGGGCTGAGGCAGTAAATACTGCATGTCATGTACTCAATAGAGCCTCCATCAATAAGAAACATAAGATGACTCCCTATCAGATTTTGAAAGGAAGAAAACAAAAAATTTCCTACTTCAGAATCTTTGGTAGCAGGTGTTATGTCCTAGTTAATGGTAAGCACTACCAAACTAAGTTTGCTGCCAAATCCCTAGATGAGATATTTGTTGGGTACAGAAATAATAGTAGGGCATATAGGATCTACAACTTGAAGACACAAGTTGTAGAAGAAATTGTCCATGTTGTATTTGATGAGTCTAAGTTGATTAACAATGAATTTTCTAGCTCTTCAGTTAGTTCTATAGGTCTAACAGACAGGCTGGACAAACTGACCATCAATGTAGAAGTTCCTGCTAGGCTGGATGAAGAAAAAGATGCATGATGTCCAGGGGGAGAATAAGACTCACTGGATGAAGAAGACAATGAGGAGCATCAGGTTGAGGAAAATGAAGAAGGGCATGAGGTTGACAGATTTTCCCCCACAAGAAGACACTTGAAGGATCATCCAGCTCACCAAATCATTGGTGATGCAAGTCAAGGTGTTCTAACAAGGAAAAAGAGCATGAACACAGTTATATGTTCTAGCTTCTTGTTGGGTATTGCATCCACAATGTACCTGATTTGAAAAAGCCCCTGTGCAAGCCAAGGTAAATAAACAATGTATTTGATGAAATATTTCCAGTTGTGCTTGCAGTTATTCCACGCTAAGTACACACCAATGTCAGGGTGCAGTGGGTCAATATACACGGGTCTGTGCAACGTAATCCCTCGTTGAGCAGATCAGTGTGTTGGCCTACGTGTACTCTCTCTATTGGGGTGTAATTAATTTCAAGTACAGGGCTATGATAAAGCAAGAGCAGACAAGGAGCAAGGATGAGCCAAAGACCAGCTCAAGGAAAGAAAGAGGAGAAATAGCCCAAGTAAAAATCGACAAGAATCACTAAGTGATTCTCGCCGATTCGGCGAGAATCACTAATGATTCTCGCCGAGTCGTCGAGAATCACAAGCTGATTCTCGCCGGTTGAAGCCGGCAGCTTCGACACCGCCTGAAATTTCTCTAAGGCAGAATCGTCGAGAATCACTAAGTGATTCTCGCTGATTCGTCGAGAATGACTTTGCATTCTCAACGAATCGGCAAGAATCAAGTGTGATTCCCGCCGATTCCCCCCGGCTTCTGTTTCAGTTCAGCCAGATTTCGGCTAAGTAGAAGTCGGCGAGAATCGTAAGTGATTCTCGCCGATTCGGCGAGAATCACCTACGATTCTCGCCGAATTTGACTTAGGCAGTTTTCTGTTGTTCTCTGGACCGGTTCAAACTATCTAAACTGTTTCGAACCGGGCTCAAGCCTTCTTATTGGTGGGACCCACAACGGTCATATACTTGACCTAATGTATATATACTCCATATGTATGAACAGTAAAAGGGGCAATACACGGGATTTCGAAAAGCACGAGCCGCCGACAAGCCCTAACGCTCCGCCGATCGTCTCCGCAGCTCGTGCACTTGTCGCCGCTGCTGATCTCAGGTTCTTCCAGATCTCCGGCAACCGAAGCTTAGGCTAGCATAGCGTCTCACGCGTCTAACCAGAGATCCCTTGTCTCTTGATTCGTTGATCGGGAAAATCCCTCCCCTTCCGAATCGATCGAGACGATCGATCCTAGTGTGACCGTTGGAAGACCTTGCTTCCTTCGCTACGAAGTTAGAATCAAGTTGGCACTGCTGCTGCTCTCCGTCGCCGCCGCTGATTCCGAGAACCTTGCCGCCGCTTTAAGCCGCCGCCGGTTTCGGGAAGATTCTTTCCAAGTGAGATCTAGGGTTGTGGACTCTTCGTTGACTTCAAGAACACGTCGTCGAACGAAGAGGGACACCTTACTCTCCAAACGTCGTTTGTATTTCTTACAAGCATTTTCAATTTCTTTGTAACGGACCGATTGGTCTTTAGTTGTAAGGGTTGGGTGCAACCCGGGTTGTGGGAGTGTTGACTCCTACGTGTGGAAGGGTTCCTTCCGTTAGTGCAAGGATTGGATTTCAATCCTGTTGGTGAAGTGACCGAGTCGTCCCGTGTTGGGAGATAGGTCGAAGGGGGAAAGTGGACGTACCCAAATCGGGGAACCACTATAAATTGCCTGTGTATTTTCTGTGCTTGGTTGTTTTGTTTTCTTGTGCAGGTAAAATCTTAATTCCGCTGATAAGCTGCAGAGACACCTATTCCCCCCCCCCCATAGGTGAAGATAGTTGACACTAGGTGAACTTTTAAGTGGTATCAGAGGGAGGTTACTCATCAAAAAGGTTCACACCTCGAGTAGAATCCTGCCACCAGTGTCAAGAATCAGACAGATATCCTCCATGGACGGACTCAAGCACTCCGGCAAAATCCCAGTATGCACCAGACTGAACTTTCCTATCTGGAAGGAAAGAATCAGATTCTACATGGAAGCGGTCGACCCTCGGCTCTTCATGATAGTGGAGGAGGGACCTTACATTCCCACTAAGGCCTCCACCATTGATCCTACCAGGAAAGTACCCAAGAAAATTTCAGAAATGGACAAGGACGAAATGGTGCTGTTCGGACTCGACAAGAAAGCTCAGAACATCCTGGTGAGCGCAGTTGACGACTCTATGATGCAGAACTTCAGCAATTGCAGGACAGCCAAGGATCTCTGGAGCTGTCTGATTGTCTTAATGGAGGGCACAGATGAAGTGAGGGACGATCGGAGATCCTCCTCAATCAGAAATATGAGGCCTTCAAACAAGGGCCAAAGGAGGAGATCGGAGTCACCTTCGAAAACTTCCTCAAGATCGTCAATGCACTCAAAGGATATGGAAGAGTGTTCACTGATGGTGAACTCAATGACAAATTCCTTAGGTCCCTCACTAAGGAATGGGACACAAAGATCTGCGCCATCCGCGAGTTTGGCAGACTTGCAGAAACCGACCCTCAGATTCTGTTCGGGAAGCTCATGTCCTATGAGCTTTAGTTGAACACAAGGAAGGCTGAAGAGGAAGCAGAGAAAGCCACGGCCAAGGAAAAGACGGTGGCTCTGAAAGCCATTCAATCCAGAAAGGTTAAGGGTGTTGCTTCCTCCCGTGCATGGAAGAGGGATGAAGAGGAAGACTCTGAGCCGAGCTCCTCCGGATCAGAGTTATCTGAGGAAGATTTATCCCTTATCACACGGGAATTCAAGAAGTTCCTCAAGCTGAGGAATCATAGAAAGAGAAACGGTTCCTCCTCAAGGGATCAGAAGAAGAACTATTCTTCTGACAGGTATGTTTCCAAACCGAACAAACACCGCTCTTCTGACATTATATGCTTTGGTTACAACAAGCCAGGACACGTCGTGGCCGACTGCCATCAAGGCAAGAGGGAAAAGGGAAAGGGAGAGGAGCACAGGTCCTCAAAAGACAAGAAGAAGGAGAGGAGTTACATTGCAAAGAAGCCAAAGACGCTGAGTGAATCTGACACGTCAGACACCAGTGATGATGAGGAAGCCTACTTTGGGCTAATGGGTCGCTCTGACTCAGAAGGAGAATGCCCCCCATTTACTGGGAAGGTAAAAGCTCACACCCCTCTCTCCGACTCTGACTCTGATCCTGAGTCTCAAGATGATGATGCTAAGGATAGCCCCTCTGCCCTTGAAGCTGAACTCCTAGATAAGTATGAGCTTTTGCTCAATACATTCCTGAAATGTCGAAAGAAACTAAAGGCGGAGAAAAAGGAAGTCAAATTCCTTAAAGGTGAGAGTGTCTCCCTGAGGGAAGAGATCACCAGTTTGATCTCCCTCCGACAGGAGCACTTGGACCTGACTTCAAAGCATTCAGAGTCTCTTAAGCTCCTTGATCTTAAGCAGGAGGAAGTCGACAAGTTGGAAGAACTACTTGCGGCAGAAAGGAAGATCGTCAAGAGCTTCTCTATGCCAAAAACTGTTCTTCCATTAGTTGATACCTTCTCTGCTCAAGACAAAGGGGCAGGCTTGGGGCACGTAGGGGTATCTAGCTCCTCGTCCAGGAGAAACAGGAACAGGAGAAAGAATAAGGCTGCCAAGAAAGCCTCTGCTGATGAGAAAGGAAAGGCCCCACTCAGTCCTGTTGAGTTCAGAAAGCCTAGCTTTCCCTGTAACCAACATGACTTTGAGTCAACATATGGGCATCACTTCAGGCCCTCAGTTACAATGCCGAAGAGCCGATATGATGGGTGGACCTTTCCCCGCAACTTCAGTGAGAGTGTCTTCAAGGCACCCTATGAGGAAATCCACTTGGGAAATTATGGTCAATTCTCTAGCGGCCATAATAGGAAGCTGGCACCTAAGGCCAAGCATGTTACACTGAAAAGCCAAGAGGTGAAGAAGTCATGTGACTGTGGTCATCATGTTGCCTCCACCTCCAGGTCTTCGACCCCAGCTGAACCCCACGTCTCAAGGGTAAAGCAGGCGCCCAAGAGGAAGTATAACAGGTTTGACTGCTGGTGCTGTGGCAAAATTGGTCACTTTGCCGTGGATTGTTGGTTTAATCCAAGGTATAACGAGACTCCTTATGTTAGCAATGCGAGGCCGACCACTCGTAGAGTTAACCAATCGAGGGGGAGTATGCTAACAAGAAATCTAGGACCCAAGTTCGATTGGGTTCCTAAGGCAAACTAATTCTGTTTTGCAGGAATGTCCAAAGGCCAACAAAACTCCTATTTGGTATTTGGACAGTGGATGCTCCCGTCATATGACTGGGACAAGAAGCCTGCTGCGGGAGTACACCCCAGTCGAGAATGGACCCAAAGTCATCTTTGGGGGATCTGATCGGGGAGTCACCAGAGGTTACGGTATGATTTCCAACGGTATACTCTCTATCTCCGACGTAGCCTATGTTGAAGGGTTAAATCATAACCTGATCAGCGTAAGCCAGTTATGTGATAAATGGTATGACGTTAAGTTCTGCAAGGATAAATGCCTGATAATATCATGTGCCTCTTCGGAGACAGTATTAACTGGCATTAGGAGCAGAAATATTTTCTGTTTAGATTTCCTTAGTTTAGACTCTTCTACCCCTGTATGCCTCGTAGCAAAAGGCAGTGCATCTCTTTGCGAACAATGGCACAAGAGATTGGCACACATTAATTACAAGACAATCAATATGCTATTTTCCAAAGACTTAGTAAGGGACGCTCCCATTATTAAGTGCATTAAAGATAGTCCATGTCCTGCATGTCAAATGGGCAAGCAGACTCGGGCTACCTTTAAGGGCATCCCAGACAAAGATTCCTCCAGATGTCTTTATCTTCTGCACATGGACTTGTTTGGTCGTATGCAAGTTCATAGCTTAGGAGGGAAGTCATATACGCTAGTAATTGTAGATGATCACTCTCGGTTTACGTGGGTGTTCTTTTTAAAATGCAAGTCAGATACATTTGACATCTTCACTAATTTTGTCAAGCAGATACAGAACGAACTTAACTGCTCTGTGGTCAAAATCAGAAGTGACCACGGAACAGAGTTTGAGTCTGGGGCTATGACAGAGTTCTGTGAAGAGCTTGGTATCTTTCATGAGTTCTCCTCCCCTCGCACTCCTCAACAGAATGGAGTGGCAGAGAGGAGGAATAGAACACTCATTGAAGCATGCACGACAATGTTGAATGATGCTTCTCTCCCAGAATACTTCTGGGCCAAGGCTGTCAACACGGCCTATCATGTACAAAACCGGGCATTGATCAACAAGAGCCATCGTATGACTCCTTATGAGCTACTGAAAGGCAAGAAACCAACCATGTCCTATCTGAGGATTTTTGGCTGCAAATGTTATGTACTGAATAATGGGAAGTACACGCGTACTAAGTTTGGTGAAAAATGCTTCGAAGGCATATTCATGGGCTATATTAGCCACAGCCGGGCTTACAGAGTTTTCAACAAGAAAACTCTAGTGGTAGAGGAATCAATAAATGTTATATTTGATGAAGGAAGCTTGCTTAACTGCAAGACTTCTAGTTGTCTTCCTGAAGCTGCAGGTGCCAGACTCGAAAAGCTTCAACTGGATGATTCCGAGAAAGATGCAACTCCAAAGTATGTCAAAGTCTCTACATCTACGCCGATCGGAGAAGTTGAAGCTCAAAATGAGGCAAATCCTTTAGAAGAAGGAGATGCCCATGAGATAGTTGAAGTTCCTGATGCAAGAGTTCTAGAGTTCAGACACGTGAGGGATCATCCTAGAAATCAAATCATTGGAGATCCCCGAGACGGTGTCAGAACTCGCCGAGGTACTCTTAACGAGATCTTGCATCTTAGCTTTCTGTCGCAGGTGGAGCCAAAGAAGTTCGACGAAGCGAACAAAGACGCATCGTGGATTTTGGCCATGCAAGAGGAGCTGCATCAATTCGAAAGATGCGAAGTCTGGACGCTGGTTCCCAGACCTAAGACGCAAAATGTGATTGGCACCAAGTGGATCTTCAGAAACAAGTTGGATGAACATGGAGTCATCATCAAGAACAAAGACAGACTGGTGGCTCAAGGATACAGACAGGAGGAGGGGATTGACTTTGACCAGATGTTTGCACCAGTTGCTCGGCTCGAGGCAATCCGGCTATTCCTAGCCTATGCCTCTCACAAAGGATTCACAGTCTATCAGATGGACGTGAAATCGGCTTTCTTGAATGGAGATTTGAAAGAGGAAGTATACGTTGCTCAACCTCCAGGTTTTGTCAATCCTACTTATCCTAATCATGTATATTTTCTTAATAAAGCGCTATATGGCCTAAAGCAAGCTCCTCGAGCTTGGTATGAGACATTGTCTAGTTTTCTTCTTGAGAACAAGTTCTCTAGAGGAAAAATAGATAAGACATTGTTTCTCAGGGAAGTCAAAGGCAAGATTTTGCTGGTGCAAATCTATATTGATGACATTATATTTGGCTCAACGGACAACAATCTTTGCAAAAAGTTTTCCAAACTTATGCAAGGAAAGTTTGAAATGAGCAGTATGGGAGAGCTGAAGTATTTCCTGGGACTTCAAGTGAAACAGTCTGAGGAAGGAATCTTCATTTCTCAGACGAAGTTCACAAATGAACTCCTCAAGAAATTCGGAATGGAGAATGCAACCTCTATGAGGACTCCAATGGGATCCACTATGTCTCTGGATAAGGATGAGAAAGGTAAACCTTTCGATGAAACCAAATACAGAAGCATCATTGGATCCCTGCTCTACCTTACTGCCAGTAGACCGGATATCATGTTCTCCACATGTGTTTGTGCCAGATATCAGGTGAACACTAAGGAATCTCATTATGTCACTGCAAAGCGCATTCTTAGATACCTTAAAGGTACTCCCAATCTTGGCTTGTGGTACCCGAGAAACAATGATGTCGAGCTAATAGGTTTTTCAGATGCTGATTTTGCAGGGAGTAGGGATGACAGGAAAAGCACTTCCGGGACGTGTCAATTCCTCGGAAGAAGGCTTATCTCATGGAACAGCAAGAAGCAAAATTGTGTCGCAACCTCCACAGCAGAGTCTGAGTACATCTCGGCAGGGAGCTGTTGCGCACAACTCCTATGGATAAGGAACCAGTTAGCAGACTATGATCTCCAGTTCAAGGCAGTACCCATGTACTGCGACTCCTCAAGTGCAATTGCCATCGCAAACAATCCAGTATCACATATCAGAACGAAACATATTGAAGTGCGCTACCACTTCATTCGGGAGCACGTGGAGAACAAGGACATCTCTCTCTGCTATGTCCCCACGGACAAGCAGATTGCAGATATTTTCACAAAGCCCTTGGACGAGGCCAAGTTCAGTCTCTTCAAAACTGAATTGGGGATGCTCAACTATGAGGAATAAAGACTCCAAACGCTCCTGGCTCGTGAATCTAGGGGGAGCATCTGCCAGCAACTCAAGTGACAACATAAGTGCACGGACTGAGGGGGAGCATGGTGTCAGGTGCACCAGAACCAAATTTGCAGAAGCCGAAAAGGGGGAGATTACCCTCTCGGCTAAGGCTAAGGTAGCTCAATGTCTAGTTTGCTCTCAAGTAACGGGTAATGCTTATCCCTATCACCTCACTCTTAAGTTTCGGTTTTTCATTTCTATATGCTCTATTCACCTTAGCTTGTAGGGTTTAGGCTTCTTCAAATAGGGGGAGATTGTTGGGTATTGCATCCACAATGTACCTGATTTGAAAAAGCCCCTGTGCAAGCCAAGGTAAATAGACAATGTATTTGATGAAATATTTCCAGTTGTGCTTGCAGTTATTCCACGCTAAGTACACACCAATGTCAGGGTGCAGTGGGTCAATATACACGGGTCTGTGCAACGTAATCCCTCGTTGAGCAGATCAGTGTGTTGGCCTACGTGTACTCTCTCTATTGGGGTGTACATAATTTCAAGTACAGGGCTATGATAAAGCAAGAGCAGACAAGGAGCAAGGATGGGCCAAAGACCAGCTCAAGGAAAGAAAGAGGAGAAATAGCCCAAGTAAAAATCGACGAGAATCACTAAGTGATTCTCGCCGATTCGGCGAGAATCACTAATGATTCTCGCCGAGTCGTCGAGAATCACTAGCTGATTCTCGCAGTTGAAGCCGACAGCTTCGACACCGCCTGAAATTTCTCTAAGGCAGAATCGTCGAGAATCACTAAGTGATTCTCGCCGATTCGTCGAGAATGACTTTGCATTCTCCACGAATCGGCAAGAATCAAGTGTGATTCCCGCCGATTCTCCCCGGCTTCTGTTTCAGTTCAGCCAGATTTCGGCTAAGTAGAAGTCGGCGAGAATCGTAAGTGATTCTCGCCGATTCGGCTAGAATCACCTACGATTCTCGCCGAATTTGACTTAGGCAGTTTTCTGTTGTTCTCTGGACCGGTTCAAACTATCTGAATTGTTTCGAACCGGGCTCAAGCCTTCTTATTGGTGGGACCCACAACGGTCATATACTTGACCTAATGTATATATACTCCGTATGTATGAACAGTAAAAGGGGCAATACACGGGATTTCGAAAAGCACGAGCCGCCGATAAGCCCTAACGCTCCGCCGATCGTCTCCGCAGCTCGTGCACTTGTCGCCGCTGCTGATCTCAGGTTCTTCCAGATCTCTGACAACCGAAGCTTAGGCTAGCATAGCATCTCACGCGTCTAACCAGAGATCCCTTGTCTCTTGATTCGTTGATCGGGAAAATCCCTCCCCTTCCGAATCGATCGAGACGATCGATCCTAGTGTGACCGTTGGAAGACCTTGCTTCCTTCGCTACGAAGTTAGAATCAAGTTGGCACTGCTGCTGCTCTTCGTCGCCGCCGCTGATTTCGAGAACCTTGTCGCCGCTTTAAGCCGCCGCCGGTTTCCGGAAGATTCTTTCCAAGTGAGATCTAGGGTTGTGGACTCTTCGTTGACTTCAAGAACACGTCGTCGAACGAAGAGGGACACCTTACTCTCCAAACGTCGTTTGTATTTCTTACAAGCATTTTCAATTTCTTTGTAACGGACCGATTGGTCTTTAGTTGTAAGGGTTGGGTGCAACCCGGGTTGTGGGAGTGTTGACTCCTACGTGTGGAAGGGTTCCTTCCGTTAGTGCAAGGATTGGATTTCAATCCTGTTGGTGAAGTGACCGAGTCGTCCCGTGTTGGGAGATAGGTCGAAGGGGGAAAGTGGACGTACCCAAATCGGGGAACCACTATAAATTGCCTGTGTATTTTCTGTGCTTGGTTGTTTTGTTTTCTTGTGCAGGTAAAATCTTAATTCCGCTGATAAGCTGCAGAGACACCTATTCCCCCCCCCATAGGTGAAGATAGTTGACACTAGGTGAACTTTTAAGTGGTATCAGAGGGGTGAGGTCTGCTCATCACAAAAGGTGAATCACACCTTGAGTAGAATCCTGCCCACCAGGCTGTCAAACCTTTGAGTGGCAAGGCTCAGACATGATATCCTCCATGGACGGACTCAAGCTCACTCCGGCACAAATCCCAGTAACTGCACCAGAATCTAAAGAACTTTCTTATCTTTGGATCTAGGAAAGAATCAGATTCGATACATGGAGCTGAGCGGTCGTTACCCTCCAAGTCTAAGCTCTTCACCATGATCTAGTGGAGGAGGGACCTTACACTTCCCACTAAGGCCTCCACCATGATCCTACCAGGAAAGTACCCAAGAAAATTTCAGAAATGGACAAGGACGAAATGGTGCTGGTGCATTATATCAATAGCGTCTGATGAAATTAAATTCAATTTATGAACACAAATAATCTAAAATCTTGTAACTGATATATTTACAAAACCTTTGGATGAAATTAAATTCAATTATTTTAAAATTGAATTAGGTATGTTGAACCTAGAATAGGTTAGCACAAACTTCTCTAAGTAGAATATGTAAGCACAAAATTTCTCAGGAAATTTGTCTAAGTACAAAGTTTGTGTCGACACAAGCAAATTGTGTAGACACACTCAGTATGTTGTGTCGACAAAGAAAAAGGATGTGTCGATAAATAAACAGTATTTGTGTCGACAGAAGAATAGGTGTCGACAAGTATGTCGAGACATGACCAGCCCGTGTCGACACTGACACAAGTATGTTGATACATAGATATGTCGACACATAGACATGTCGACTAAAAATAAGTTTTGTCGAGACATAAGTCTTTTATGTCGACACATGTACAACTATGTCGACAAGTATTATTACTAAGTAAGATGCGTCCTTTGACCTACCCTTTACCAGTAGACTTTAAATAGGGGGAGACAAAATCTGGTCGACTACACCTTCAGATTTCTCGACTCTAGATCTTGTGTTGACATAGATATTCACTTCTTTTCTCTTCTCTCTCTCCTCTCTTCAATGGCGCCCCACCAGGAAGACAAGGTGAATGAAGGTTATGAGCTGGTTCGTGGGGGATTCACGACAGCTTCACAAGACATCCAGGGTGTAATTATCCTAATTTCGGAAAATGGTTTTGAGTTCTTGGTCTCAGAACCAACAAGAATTTGGAAAAAGGAAGTACTGGAATTTTATTCATCAGCAACTGTGGACACTGAAGGGAAGAAGATCGAAGACATAGTTCAGGATTCCCGAGTGAAACTAACACTAAATACAATCAGGAAATCACTCTAACTTCCCATGGTTAAGGATGATGATGAAATAGTTCCATCCATGACTAAAGAAGCACTAAGTTGGTGCGGGCTGTACCCTAATACCAAAGTTGGATCATCCATTACCCGAAAAGGGATGAATTTCCAAGGAAAGTTTCTGTCTGAAATAGTAGGCAAGGTAATTCTGTGTAAGACTGGTGGACATGACAAAAATTCAGTCTACATGTTCAATCTAAGGAAAAGGGTCATATTCACTGTAAAATTAGACTGGGCATCAATAGTAGACAAGATCCAAGGAGTACAGAAACCAAATTTGGGTAGGATCCTAAGTTTATGTCTATCTTCAATAATACCAGATGTTATGAAACAATTTCCAGGATCCAAGATAAACCATATGAGGAGGATGGACATGAGAATTCTATCCAGATGGGATATAGTATTGACCAAAGAGGTTTCTACTCCACAGAAACAGGTCAAGAAGGATAAGAAAAAGAATGAAATTGTTTAGCAAGAAGAATCCTCTAGTGATTCTGAAGAGGAGGTAGTCTTCATTTCAGATGAAGACCAACAACAAAAAGAAGCTCAAGATCAAATATAGAGCAGTCAGCACCAAAAGAAACAGATAGCCTCCACTCCACGGGGAGAACACCCTGAACCAGCAGTACAAGACACTGAACTATCTGAGCTGCCTGCCAAAGGGGGAGGCATTGTTGTAGCTACTCTAGAGAGTGAGTATGCTGCTGATACAGTGATGGATATTGTATCAGACATAAATAAAGAAACACAGATCATTGCTGAGAAGGAAGCACAAGATGTACAGATGAAAGATACAACTCAAGATGGGCGAGTAAGTATCTCCTTTAAAGATCTGGATGTTTAGGGAGAACCTTTTGTTTCCCAAACTAATCTTGTTCCTCCTATTCAGATGTAGTAGGAGGTAGCTATGGAAGAGCTGTTTCCTGATTTACCTATAACAAGGACTGATGGGGAGAAACAAATAGAAGAAAAAGAACTGTCAGGAACTGAGGGGGAGGAGCTACTGGATGCCCCAGTTAGTAAAGCAACTTTAGATATTGAAAGCTCCTCTCAATCTTCTGATGATGAAGAAGCCTCCATGGATAAAAAGAGAAAACTAGTTTCTCCGAGGAAAAAGAGCTCAGGCTACAAGAAAGCCTTGCAAAGAGTCACACCACCACCTTCTCCAAGCATGGACTTCAGTTCATTACTGGTCCAACTGTAAGTCAAATTGGATGAACAAAGGCAGTCCTTAGAGAAATATGTGGATGAATCAAATAAAGAACTGCAGTTTCAGCTGGCACAAGTCATAAAATCCATCAGATTTGAAGTCAATCTGCATAAGAAAGAGATGACAGATTGCTTCCACATGGGAGGTAAGGCTGTAGTATATTTGCCTGAGCAACAACAACTGATAGAGACTGAAGTTGAGGACATTGCAACCAAGCAAGGATATATTTTAGAAAATAAATTCAGGTCAAATGAAAATCTCAAAGACTCCCATGAATAAATTCTCAAAAAACTTGGAAGTATTTCTACTGATTTGAAAACTGAAATATCAAAGCAAATACAAGAAGATCTAGCTGCTCTCCAAACAGCTAATGGAGCCTCTCAAAAGACTATTTCTAATTACCTGACTAAATTCAAAGCCTACTGCCAAGAAGGTACAAAATATCTAGCTGATCAAATAAGGTTTCAAAACACTGATCTGAGGGATCATATAACTAGAGAAGTCATAAAGGGGGAGAGAATGTTAGTCAAAGCCAGCTCTGATCATGCAAAATGGGTATCTAACACCATCAGAGCTACACTTGGATTTCCACCCCTATGTAAGGATGATAATATAGCCGAGTCTGGTGTTCAATCTGCCTATATTGAAGGGGATTAGCCAGAGGTTGCACATGTCATTTCTCCTCTAGCTGATTTTAACATAATCCAGCAAGAAGTTCAGCAAATGTTTAGCCCTCCATAGGAGGCAAAAAATATTATTATTGAAAAGGTAAAAATTTCAGAAGATGCACATAAAGCTCAGAGGGAGGCACAACTTTCCAAGAAAAGGTTTAGAGAACAGGAAGAACTGAAGCCTGATTTTGAGCAGTGGAGCCCTACTTCCAGGAATATTATTTTGACTGCCTGGAAAGCTGTGAAGGACAAACCTATGATAGGGGTAAATGATACTCTGAGCAAGAGTGGAACAAGTATCAAGCCAGGCAAGAAGCCATTCTTCAATACAGGAGGAGTGCAAAAGCTGGGAAGTTACCTGCTAATGATGTGGAGCCTAACAAGTACTTACCAAAGCCTTTTCACTATTTTGAAAGGCAATGGATAAAGGCTGAAGAACTGAAGAAGAAGGATCTGAACGGAAAGAAACCAGCTGATGATACTGAACCTACTGTGCAGGCTAAGATAAGATCTGGGAAAGGAATTGTAATTAAGGAGCCTAGTCAATCTTAGGATAGATAGGCTAATGTCTAGAACAATGTAATCTTTTTTTTATGTTCTAAAGAAAAATATGTAAACCTAGAATTTTCTGATTAATGAATAAAATCAATTTCAGTATTGATTTTAGTTGTTATCCTGCAGTGAAATGTATGTACATCTATTTTTCTGTATTTTATTATGAGTGATGTATATCTTTGACTAAGAGTTATGACTTCTCCAAATAGAGGGAGATTGTTGGGTACACTGAAAAATATGTACCAGATTTGGAGAAGCATCCCCTTACTCAATGATATACATCAGTTTATATTTGATAGGATGTTTGAGTTTCATTGTGCAGGTATAAGGTTTGCAAGAAAATTCTCTAAGTACAAGTGTCGACACTTGTGAAGAATTGTGTAGACACCCAGAAGTTGTGTCAACACTAGAAGCAAGGCCTGTGTCGACACCCAAACATTGTGTCGACACCTGAAGATGAAGCTGTGTCGACACCCAGAATTGTGTCGACACCTGAGGCAGGAATTATGTCGACACCTGAAGCAGAAGCTGTGTCGACACCCAGGAATTGTGTCGATACCTGAAGAAGGTTTGTATCGACACACAGGACTTGTGTCGACACACACTCAATGCCATCTATCAGCAACAGCTATACTGAGTCTGAAGGGCTTGTGTCGACACACAGGGCTTGTATCAACACATACTCAACGACATTTGGACATACACTTAACTCCATCTGTCAGCATCAGCTATGTCAAGACAAGGAGCAGTTGTGTCGACACACAGGACTTGTGTCAACACACACTCAACGATATATGGACATACACTCAACGCCATCTGTCAGCATCAGTTATGTCGAGACCAGGAGCAGTTGTGTCGACACACAGGACTTGTGTCGACACATCTAACAGAAGCTGTGTCGAGTAGCAGAAGAATGACTATGTCAACACTTAGAGTGTTGTGTCGACATCATCAAGACTTGTGTCGACACTTAGTCTATTTGTGTCGACACATGTGAAGCAATTTTCTGAGTGGTTCATGCTGAGTTGTAAAGTCTTTGAAGAATCAACTGTCATGACTGGTGACTCGACAGCTGTCATAACCAACAGGTCTGACACCTTTGTCAAAAGTGTCAGAAGGTTGTTATAAACCAGATCATCTGGTAATCATAAGGAAACTCTATATAAGGGACTGATCCTTGACAACCAAAGATAACTAAGAAAGTGAATCATTTAGAGAGAGAATTCAACAACAAGAAAATGGGAAATCCTTAAGAAGGCAGATCCAGAAGAGTCTGTAGGAAAGATTCAGATCTTATTCTGAATTTAAGGAGGGAGCTATCTAAAGATCAACTTCTACATCTAGTGAAGATCAACCTTATTTTATTCAATCAAGAAGCTTTGAAACAGCTAAGTCAGGTTGGATCTGAAGATTCAGTTTATTCAAGAACTGATCAAGAAGCTCACACCAATAGAGAGTTCTATCTGGTGAAATTTCTATACCTTTTAAAAAATTCGATTTCTTGTAGGATTTTTTGTAAGATCTGAGTTGTAAGCCTGTAATTATAAAGGCTGAGGTAGGGCTAAGATCTTGAGGTGTAGGACTTGTGAAATTCTGAGTTGTAAGCCTAGTGATAAAGGCTGAGGTAGGGCTTAGGCCTGAGGTAGGGTTCGTGAGAAGAATCTGAGGTAAGACTTGTATAAGTCTGAGCTGAAGGAACCAATCTGGTTCTGGGTTGTAAGATTTGTGGATCTGAGTAAGTGGAAGGAAGTTGGGCTTAATCCAGTTCTCTACTGGATAGGCAAAGGGGGAAAGTGGATGTACCCATACCTTGGGGAACCACTATAAATTTGGTGTATGCTGTGCTGTGATTATTGTGCTGTGTATTGAATTTTCTGTGCTGAGTTAGAAATAGCTAATTGCCTAAAATTCTTAAATAAAATTAGAACCTATTCACCCCCCTCTAGGTGTCTAAGCTCTTGAAATCAAGTCTTTCAGGTTACCCCTCGAGACCACTCGCGCAGGAGATACCGTGAGGCGAGACGAGAGGGGAGAATAAGTCGGTCCCGCGCACAAGAGCGGTGGGGAAAGAGGTAACTCACACTCTAAGCAAAATACACTCTCCCACAGGGTGGCGAGATAAGGAATTGTCCCGCCTCACAAGCATGAGCAAACTTTAGAATCATCTCGCAATAAAACGAAATAACATAACAGCAAATAAAGCAAGAGCATATACACTTATCCATATAACTGTTTATTACAAAAAGAAATTAAGTACAAAGTTATATGAAGCAAAAAGAGAGAGCCTTAGGTCTCGCCAGAAGTGTCTCATTCCTCTTCGCTGGAAGACGAGTACTCATCCTCCTCTCCATAAATCTCTAGCATGAGATCGCGGGCAGTAACATTTTCAGACTCTTCCTTGACAACCCCCAGCTCTTTCATCGTTTTCAGGATGAGCTCGACCGTCTTAATGTTGGAGTCTCGACAGAGCTCTTCGACCTCCTCGTAGGAATAATGAGGGGGAGGAGCCTGGGGAAGTACTGGGCGAGAAGACGACGGAGCGCTGTCTCGAAGATGGATGATCTGAGACTTCAGATCTTTGACCTCCTCCTCCAGGCCCGCTATGCGCGAATGCAGTCGGTCCGCCATCTCGGCATCTTGCAAAAGCTTATTAGTTAACCTGAGGCAGACGTGAGAGAAGCAGAAAATAGGTAGGATGAAGATTACCATGCCACCCCAGGCCTTAGCGAGAAGGGCCTCGGCAACAACCAGCTTCTTTTCGAGGTCCCCGGACTTCTCGCGTTCCCCCGCCAGGTCAGCCTCAAATTCTTTCCATTTTCGATTATTAAAAATCAGGCGGTGCAAGAGCCGGTGCGAAAGCTCTAAGGTGCACAGCTGCTCATGCGTAGTCTTCAGAACCAGATCTCGCGAAGTTTCCGTCTCGATGGAATCTGACCCTGGACCCCCGTAAAGGCCGAAGCCCAGGGAGAAGGTGTGTCTAGTGTGTGGGTCTCGCTCCTTCCATGAGGGAAGGAGGGTGGAGATTGATACCCAGTTCTCCTCCTTCTCCCATACTAAAACCGGGTCGTTAACGGTGTCTTGGACCATGGGGCCCATGTTGAAATTTTGATGAGATGAGGGGGCCGGGCGACTGGAAGAAGCGGCTACGCGAGATGGAGATCCAGCTGGTTGAATTGAGGTGCCGACAGGTTGGTCGGGATGTGCCATCTTGCGGGTTGGCGAGACAGCCTATTGACGAGACGACCGAGGAGTTGATTGAGGGGACTCTGATCCTATGGAGATGGGGCTCAGGGACCCCGACATCTCCTTCTTCTCTTTGAGGGCTTTCTCCTTTTTTCTCATTAGAGAAGGACACAAACTTCTTCATCTTTTTCTCAGGGCTGGGGCGAGACGAGGTGGTGCCTTCAGCGGGCCTTTTCTTGACGGAGGGTGCCAAGGACTCTTTCGGCGCCTCGACTGCCATGTTGGCGAGAGCGAGATCCTTGGATGGTTTAGTATTACTCTTGTAAGGGGGGGTGAATGGGGACGTTCCTCTCTCCTAAACAAATAACTTGGTGATAAGAAAGCAAGACTAAATAAGTAAAGGCGAGACTAATGGGAAGCGAGAGTACCATCGCCAGGGAGCACGGGAAGTAGCGAGTCAAGGCCCCGCTGCAGGAAGAGGACTTCGAAGTTTTTGCCGATGAAGAAATCGTATAACAGATTATCGGTGCCACCCACCTGCGGAGACACGTAAAATATCTTGGGAGGCGACACAAGCACGAGTGGGATGCCCCCGAAGTTTCCGCAGATGAAGACAAATTTGGTGAGCCAGTGGTGGTTCTTATTGGGCATCTCACACACCTTGAGCCCTTGCTCAGTAAAGTAAGAGACGTCGTCAGCGTTAGCATGGTAGATGACCAGCTTGCGGAAGATCGTCAAGCTAAACTTGATGCGCTCCCGACACATATAGTTGGCAAAAGTAATTAACACCGAAATAGCATTCAGGTTAAGTTGCGCGGGGATTGCGCCAAAATATTTCAGGACCTGCTTTACCTCCGACCAGAGATGCAGTCTCAACCCCGCCTCGAAGTGCGAGACGGGGAAGGCGAGTTCTCCAGGGTAGTAGGTGTTGATCGCCTCGCCAACTTTGTGGGGCCGTGATTCGAACCCTTCCCTCAGGAACTCGCAGGAAAAGCCGTCGTATTATTCTTCAAAGATCTTACCGGGTGGGAAGTCATGGTCGGTAAACCTTTTACCACAGCGGTTGTGCCCCAACCCCTCGTCAGTTTTATTATTTCCCATTTTATGCAAAACGGTTGGAGGCGAGGCGATTAAAAGAAGAGGTGGCAAGAAGAAAGATTGGTGAGACAGCCGGAAGGAGAAAGAGCGAGAGTAACAAAGGGCGAGAACGATAGGTGAGACAGGGAAAACAAAAGGATGAGAGCTAGAGCGCAACAGAGGTAAGAGCGTAGCTCTGATCCGGGGTGAGGGGGTATTTATAATGAATATGGTCAGTGGAAAAAAAATGGGCGGGAAAAATATATGGAGGAAGGGGGAGAGTCAGCCGACATTTCACTCTCTCTCTGCCTCGATTTATGTGCAGCCCAACGCGGGTTCCCTCAGCAAGGCGGGACAAAGAGCGAACGACAAATAAAAAGAAGTAAAAACTAAGCACAAAAAAATAAACCAGAAATATCGATTATTTAATTATCCCATCCTGCACAAGGCGAGTAATATGTTCACAGGTCCTAGGCCATGGGCGAGGAAGTAGCATAATAAAAATTACAGGAATATTAAAAATTCGAAGAGTGAGATGGGTAAATTAGGTGAGACGAGCCGAGGGATCTTCAATGCTTGTGCCATTTCCAGCAGCCGCCGCGAGATCCTGCACAAGGGGGCCAGTTAGGGAGGTGAAAAGCGCAAGATGCGTCAACACCACAGCTTGCGAGACGAAGCTGCTGATCGACCTCATTTAGGATTGCCTGAGGATCAATCTCATCCACCTCAATGTCAGCATCGATCTCCAAAGACAAGCGAGCACATTCAACTTCCAACAAGTCGAGTCGCTGGTCGGCCGCCTTGTTTTGTTGTTCCAACTCGCGGATGATACGAGCATACTTCCGAAACATCTCAGTTATTCTGTGCTTCATCTCTAGTGGATCCATGGGGTCACCCAGGTTATCTTCAATCTTGTTTATAGGAG
Source organism: Platanthera zijinensis (assembly GCA_039513925.1). Taxonomy (NCBI): domain Eukaryota; kingdom Viridiplantae; phylum Streptophyta; class Magnoliopsida; order Asparagales; family Orchidaceae; genus Platanthera; species Platanthera zijinensis. Next base: position 80,518,173 of record CM077095.1, on the reverse strand, counting down.
GAGGGGGCGAGACGACTAGTTGTCTAGAGAATTCCTCAGTAGGTGAGTCGACGAGGATGCCTACGCAAGGGGTAGGAGGGTAGAGTAAGGGGGATTCTCGCAGTAGTGTATGGGAGTAGCGAGTTGGATAGATGTCTGAAAGGGAAGGTTTTTACCAGGATAACGAGAGGTCCCAACAGCGTGAGAAAGGTCCTCCTCTCTTGCACTTGGAGGAGTAGATGGAGGGGTGGATGGCATAGGCGAGTCAGAATTTTGGTGATGGTTGGCGGTGACGTCCCTCGGGCTCTCAGATCGATGTTGAGGTGTGAGATCCCCCAGAAAGTAAATAGTAATTGAGAAAATGCGAATAAGGAGAAATAAGGACAAGAAGCAGAAGCTCACCTCTTTCTCTATGGGAGACGCGAGAGGAGGAGGGGCATTGATTTCTGAGAAGGCGCGAGAGGACTCCTCTGCCAAGGGAGATGGGTCCGTTGTTTTCGCCTTCTTCAAGCAAGACGATGATGACGATAAGGAGGGGGGGGTGCGAACCGGAACCGTGGTCAGAGCGGCCACGTTGGCCTTGTTCTGCTTACGAACCATCGCAATATGTTCGTGGAAGCTCTGTCTATGAGACATGATGGAAGTAGAGATAGAGAAGGATGAAATGTGGAAAGGGGGGAAGGCACTCTCTACATGGGGGAGGAAATCCTATATTTATAAGTTCAGGTGGAGGGCCCCCAAAAAGATTTCGTTATAAATTCACTTTAATGATACGAGCCTCGGTTGTACTTTCGTTCTGAGCTTGAGGCAACCTCAAAAAGAGCGGGGATTGTGTACAATCTCGGGCTCGCAGGAGCAGAAGGCGAGATGGGTTTAGAGAGAAGGATATTTTGCTGGGCGAGATGGACCCAAGCGAGAGCCGACTCGACAGGCGAGTGGATCCCAGGCAAGGGACCACTCGCGGGGCGAGAGCTGTTCGCTAGGCTAGTGGGGCCGAGGCAAGAGCCGACTCACTAGGCGAAAGGGCTACGGAGGGGGGAGCTCTCGCAAGCGAGACGACGATGTGCCGACTCGCTAGGCGGGAGGGCTCCAGAGGGGGGAGCTCTCGCCTACATGATGACGCTCTCACCAAGCGCCAGTTCGGCGAGAGGCCTAGTGATCGGTTCAGTGTTCAGTCAAAGGTCGGTTAAGGTAGAGAGGGGTTTAACTTTTTAGCCCCATGTGATTTTACACTTTTGCCCTGGGTGGTCTGCATATAACCCCTTAGAACAGCGGAGTTTGGCTGTTGGCAGACCTAACTAAGGGTATTCTGGCAATTTCCGATTGGTTCAGTTTGGTTATTGGCAGTTCTGATTCAGAGGCCTATAAATAGACCGATAAGGTACCTGATAGAAGGTTGTTTCCCATTCTTTTCTTCTTCTAAGGCACCTAGCTCAGCATTGGCAAGGGAGGGGGAGAATTGATAATTCTTTCGGGTAAGAGGTGGGACCTCCGTGCTGAAGCCCACGGTCTGTTCCTTTGAGATTCTCATCTAGGGGGTGGTTCGAGAAGAGTAAGTGTGAGCTACAGTTTTAGATCCGAGCTTTAGGGGGAGTCGGGTTTACTGGCTCCAACAGCAGCAAGAAGCAGACCAAGTGTTGAAATCTCAATAGCTAAGTCGGAATACATCTCAGCAGGTAGCTGCTGTGCACAGTTATTGTGGATCCAGCATTAGCTCCGGGACTATAACCTCCAGATATGTTGAACTCCTTTGTATTTTTATTCTACTAGTACAATCTCAATTAATTTCTAGGAATCCTATCTCTCATAGCAGGACTAAGCACATTGAGATTAAGTATCATTTCATTAGGGAGCATGTGGAATGTGAAGATATCAGTCTTGAGTTTGTCCCTATAAACAAGCAAGTGGCTGACATCATTACTAAGCCACTAGATGAAGCAAAGTTCAACACCTTTAAGTTTGAGTGGGTATGTTGAACTTTGCATAACTTCAGTTGCTCCTTGTGTTTTTTTGGTTGTAGGTTGTACTACTTCTTGTAGGTAGAAAAGACCTTCAATAGTATGAAGACTTTTCAAGTGGTTTACCTTCATTGGTATCAAGTTTTTTAAGTGGTTCAAGTGCTATCTAGACTGGAATAAACTAAAGTGTCTACCAGAAAGGATGATTGAAGATGCTCCTGTTGAGGTAGAGCAAGTCTAGATGCTCCTATTGAGGGGGAGCAAGTCAAGATGCTCCTGTTGAGGGGGAGCAAGTCTAACAGCTACTATAGTGGATCAAAGATCATCACTACTGCTATTGTAAAGTCACTACTTCTACTGAAAGGACAATGTTGCTGCAGGAGAAGAGGAATAGCCATCACCTCCCTAACTATAACTACTTCTGCAGAAGTCATAAAAAGGGGGAGGAGTGGAATTAACTCATGTGGATCAATGATAACAGTTAGCTCAAGTAGATCAATGGACCACTAAAGTGTCAAGTGGCTGCAGTGATGTGTTTTATTTGTGGTATCAACAAAAGAGGTATGTTCTCTAGTCAACTAGTTTGATCACTAGTGTAGTAGAAGTAGGCTAGGATCAAAAGATAAATTCTCCCATGATCCTATCACCTCCCTCAATAGATATATGCTAATAGAAGAAGCCTGAAAGGGGGAGATGTGTGGAAATACTTGGAAAGGGGTAGATGTAGAAGCAATACTTGACATGACTAAGTCATGTTGATTCAGTGCATATTACTTGGAAAGATTCAAGTTGTATAAGGAATTCAATGACTACATGTTGAGCCATGTTGAGTCAGTGCATATTATGAGGAAAGTGCTTCTAGTTGTGCTCCATTTAAGTATTAAGTGGTATAAGGAGAGTGCATATTACTCGAGCAATTGTTCAAGTGGTATGAGAATGCATTGACTTGAAATGTTGAGTCAATGAAGTTAAATGGAGTACATTGAATTGATATGCTGGTAATTAAAGTAGCATGAGCTAGCAGATATAGCAGATATAGCTTACAACTGCATTAAATTAATATGCTTTTTTATGTTAATGCTTCTTAGTATTGCTGTGTGTTCTGCCTTCTTAAAATAGGTGGAGATTATTGGGTATATTGCCCTCAATGTTCCTTTGATTTGAAGAGGCATCACAATCAGTACTAAGAGTATAGTTGTATTTGTTTTTGTTAAAGCTCATCATGTACAGGATGTTCCATGGAACAAGTTTAGACAGGTTGTCTAAGTGGTTGTGACAGGTGGTCACCAGGTAGAGAAATGGAGAGATAGAAATCTATCTAAGTCCATAGGCATTGAGTGAAGCCAGTTCACACAACGCGAGATATCATGGAAGGATGCTGGAAAGGCTGAAAATCGTCTAAGTCCACAAGCATTGAGTGAAGCTAGTTAACTGAACGCTAGATGCCAAAAAGCACTGAGTAAGGTATGGACAGTTAAAGCTCAGCAGTCTGCAAAGAAATTCTGCGGCTAAGTAAACAGGTGTTGAGTGAAGGCAGTTCACTCAATGCCATATATCAAGAAGCATCGAGTATAGCTGAGTCTGTCAAAGCCTCAGCATTAGCAAGCTGAAAAATCGACTTAAGTCCACAGGCGTTGAGTGAGCCAGTTCACTCAATGCCATATACCAAGCAGCGTTGAGGCAAGCTCAAGAAGATGAAGATTTTGTAAAGAAATCTAGCTAAGTCCAAAAACATTAAGTGAGGACAGCTCACTCAACGCTCAAAGAAGAAAGCATTGATAGGACAGTGTTAACTCAAAGCATGAAGAGAAGATAGATAGAAAAATTTGTCTATGTCCAAATACGTTGAGTGATGACAGCTCACTCAACACACTCAACACCTCAGCAAGCTGGCAAATCAGAGAAGCGGCTAAGGACAAAAGCATTGAGTGATGATGGCTCACTCAACGCTCTCAACGCCTAGCAGGCAAAGAAAGTTGCAGCCAAGTCCATGGGCTTTAAGTGATGAAGATTCACTTAATGCACTCAATACCTGGTAGTGTTGAAAAGAATTGGCTAAGTCTAGAGGCTTTGAGTGAAGCCAGTTCACTCAATGCACTCAACGCCTAATGGTTTAGAGAATTTAACTAAGTCCAGATTCGTTGAGTGATGGTCATTCACTCAACGCACTCAACACCTGGATTGAATCTAAATATTTGGCTAAGTCCACAAATGCTAACATCAGCCAAATTCAACAAAAGTCAACATAGTTCAAATTAGTTGCAGGAAAGCTACAAAACACGACAAATAGCGTCGGAGGTATACTGTACGTCTTCTTCCGTTAAAGCAAGGTGCAACTACCAACAATAGGTGATTCCCACTGCTTCTTTGAGTCATTAATCGGTGAAAGATAAAAGGGACAAGATGGACTGAAGGAACTTTAACTTTTAGGGTTTTCTCATTTCGAAAAGTTGGGCTGAACTTCTTCTTCCTTCTCGACATTGTTGCCGAACTTGAAGCTTGAAGTTAAATTAGCTGATCTAAAAGTTATTTCAAGTTGCTATAGCTAATTTCTTCTGCTATAGCAAGTTCAGATAAGGATCTAATAAAGAAGATGGTACAGAACTTTCAGGTTTCTGCAGGTCCATATTAGTTGATTGATGAACATAAAAACTGTCAAATCTTCAGTCTTCTTCAACAAGTTCAGAAATAGGTTTTTGAGTTTCTTCAGCACAGGTAGCTTCTTACTGAAGATATTTTTTCTGTTGATGTGAAGAAAGTTAGGGCTGTTCCTCAGCTCAGGAGGCAGGCACATTGAAATTTCCCTGGTGTCAAATCAATCACACCAACCAACTACTATTCATGTAGGATCCTTTTGGATCTAAGTTGTAAGACTGATTTTTAAAGGCTGAGGTAGGATCCATGTGTGGATCTGAGTGTTGGGAGGTTGAGCCTGAGTTTGTAGGATCCCTGTATGGATCTGAGTGTAGGGCTGTTGAGCTTGAGTTTATAGGATCCATATATGGATCCGAGTGTCGGGCTGTTGAGCCTGAGTTTGTAGGATCCTTGTGTGAATCTAAGTGTAGGGTCGGTGTGCCTGAGGTAGGGCCTTTGGCCTAAGGTAGGATCTTTATAGATCAGAGCTGTAGGAGAGTATTAATCTCAGAGTTATAGGGCTAACCTCCATAACCTAAGCTGTAGGACTTCGGTTTAAGTCTGATGTAGGTGATACTTTGATCACTGAGTTGTAGGAGCAAGCTTGCTCTGAGGTGGGCTTTATGCCAAAGCTGTAGGTCTTAGAGGAGACTGAGAGATCCTGAGGGATCTGTGTTGTAAGCTATTAGGAGCTGAATTTTTGAGAAGTGTCTTATATAACACATTGTTAGAAAGGTGGGAGGGAATGTGGATGTACTAATAATCTAGGGAACTACTATAAACCTTGAGTGTGATTTGTGTGATTGTCTTGGAAGCAATATATAACTCACCCACAATACACTAAGTAGAGGGAAAATTATAAAAGACCAAAAACCTATTCATCCCCCTCTTGGTGATTAGCTACCTTGGAATTAAAGACTTTCAACGCTTGTTAGTTATTTTATACATAAATAAGTCTGCATTTTTAACACACACTTATGACATCTTTTAAACTTAATATAGACCTACTTTAATGGATATAAAACTCTTTTCCTTTACCAATACTAAATTTAGAGATGCATATCATCAACATGTTCGATGGGTTTTCATGTTCATGTAGGATGAATGAATGTAGTAAATTAAAAGTTTTCCACTTCAATTATATTTTTATCATCTATGGACTAGTTGATCCATTAAATCTAGGGACACAACCTTTAACTTTAAACTCAAATAGCATTTTCAACCATAAAAATACATGTATTTTATAAAGTTGATACGAAGTTTGACCTTGCCTTAGTGTCTGCAGTTGTCCCTTGCATGGTGTGGCATCACACCGCGCATTTTCTCTTACCCTGAAAATACATTAAACCTCGAGAAAATGCGGGTTGTGACAGTTGGTATTAGAGCGACAAGTTCATTTCATAAGTATACACACAACCGATGTGTCATCAGTATGTCTTGGCTGAAGCATGAACACTACACTCATAACCATGACAAAAGTATACCGGACATATTATGTTGTATGAGATGCTTAATATGTGTTTGTATATGGATTCTCATAGGCATGACAACATGTGACTGTTAAGTTGAATTGGGCAACTTAACAATCATCAACTGGATGCTCATTAGATTCTACCTTTCGTTACATGCAATATTATGTAGTATGGGAAGCATAATATTTCATGTGTATGTCGTTCATAACATACATTAAGGCCTTTATTAGAATGTATAACAAAACAAGCACCACATAACATAGCATAAGCACATGTACCAAGTTAAGATTTACATGATGACACTCGTACACCCATGTTTTGAAAAGAAAAATTTAAGTGATCATACATTCATGTTATATGGACATTAGATGAGGGATGGCGGTGTATCATCTTAAGTTAAAGCATAACATCATTCATAGAAAATCCTAGAGGAAGGTAGTAGCAAGAGAAGATGTTTGTGTATTTTCGGTCTGTTTTAAGTTGAGTAATTCTACTGTTTTGCAAAGTTTTAATGAGATGTTCATTCGTATTTATAGAAGATGGGCTGAAAGCATCATATGCTAAGATCATCTCCCCAGTTCGAGGGTGAGTCTTCGGGAGCGCATAGTGAAGCGATGATAGAGGAGCTGCATTTGAGAAATGAGACTTTGTTGAGACAAATGGTTGTGATGCAAGAACATATGCAAGCATTGTTGACTACCACCCTAGAGCAACAACCTGATGCGCAGGCCCTTGTGGTAGATTAGGCTGTGCCTATCCCTCCTGCCCCCTTAGTGCCTCCTATTTTGTTGTCGTCTGAGATGAATTTCTTCTCGCATTTCCAGCACTTAGGACCCCAACTTATGATGGGATGGCTAATTTCATTGCATTAGTTTACTGGATCATTTTTATTGAGGATTTGTTTTCCTATTCGGTAATTTCTTAGGACTAAAAGGTTATGGTTGCTCCTTACCAATTGAAGAGCCTTGCTAAAGGCCGGTGGATCAGGGAATAGGAAAATCTTGTATATGGATGCTCGTGGGAAAGTTTTAAGAAGATGTGTTGAAAAATTTCCTGCCAAAAGTGGAGCGAGATAAGTTGAAAAATTTCCAGCATCTGAAGCAGCAGTAACTCACGATTGCTGAGTATGAGATCAAGTTTAGCAAGTTGAGCAGGTTTGCTCTGGAATTAGTAGCCAGTGAGGTAGGTAGAGTTAAGCATTTTCTGAGTGGTCTTCAAAGCGACATCCAACAGTTAGCTAGTGCTTACCAATCTTAGAGTTTTACAGAAGTGGTGGAGGCAACATTGAGGGTTGAGGCTATCGATAATATCAAGAATCATGGCTTTTTGTTGAGGAAATAATAACAAAAGTCTGGGGATAAAGAAGGTTCTTTGGTATCTGGCCATGCTCTAAAGAAAGGAGGCAGAGAAGTATGCAATTTTTGTGGTCGTCTGGGCCACCCAGTCGAGAAGTGTTTCAAAAGATTGAGTGCTTAGAAGTAACCTCAGGTGCTTGCTATTCAAAGAGTACCCCAGGGAAAATTTAATTGCACATTTTTTAAGCAGAAGGGGCATGATGTTTCCCATTATTGGTTAAAGGACAAGACCTTATAGAAGTGTAAACAGAAGAGACGCATGAAGTCTAGATGCCCGCAGTCCGATCCCGCGATGTAGCCAATTCCACTTCAAGCTCTACTGTCACCGCAGCTGCAATAGTTGGATGTGGGAAAGGGGAACTGAATATGGTAACCAAGGAAGAAGCTAAATCTTCAACCCAAGTGAATTCACCTTTGATTCTAGTTTAGTTGCTTGTTAGTTGTTGTAGGTTTATTGGAAGTCATATTAGTTAGGTGTACGATTTTATAGGCGAGTTAAAGGTAGAGAATCTCTGGGAACATGTTCTATTTGATTCGGGTGCTACCCATCTTTCGTGGCTAGGAATTTTGTAGACCGACATCGTTTGTTTATCGATCCAGCTGGCGATCCACTTTGTGTTAAATTTCCATCTGGTAATTCAGTGGTGTCTAATTAGGGTATCCAAAAGTGTCCTATTCTATTTCTTTCATTTCTATCATATACTGATATGAAAGTGCTACATTTGGAAGTCTTCAATGTGATTTGGGTATGGATTGGATGTACAGAGATGATGTGGTCATCTAATGCAAAGTTAAGCATTTGGATTTTAGGATAGATAATGGATAACCCATGAGTATGTTTGGTTTTTCGCATCAGGACTCCTCAATCATATCTACGGTGCGTGCTCGGAACCTTTTAGAAGTTGGTTATATTTCTTACCTTCTTTCTATTTTGGAAGGTTCTCGCGAATCTCCGTGTGTCTAGGATATTTTGTAGTGCGAGAGTTTCTAAGCCTTTTTCCAGTCAATCTTCCTAGTCTCCCTCCTATGAGAGATGTAGAGTTTGTTATAGAACCTAAGCCTAGTACTCTTCCTATTGCGAGGGAGCCTTACCGCAAAACTCTGCGTGAGCTAGAAGAGTTGTGAACCCAATTGGATGAATTGTTGCTGTATGGTTTTATTAGGCCCAATTCTTTGCCTTGGGGTGCTCCAGTTCTCTTTGTAAAAAAAAGGATGGTTCTATGAGGTTGTGCAAAGATTATAGAGAGATTAATAAGGTAACTATCAAGAACAGATATCTGTCGCCTCAGATCGATAATTTGTTTGACCAGTTGTGAGATAGTACTATGTTCTCAAAGATTGAGCTTCTTACAAGCTAACACAAATTGAGAATCCATGAGTCAGACATTCTGCGAACTTTCTTTCATTTTCGATATGGGCATTTTGAGTTCTTAGTAATGTCTTTTGGATTAACCAATGCACCCCCTGCTTGTATGGACATGATGAATAGAGTATTCAAGGATTTTCTAGACCACTTCATGGTTGTCTTTTTAGACGATGTTCTAGTATATTCTAGGAGTGCTGAGGAGCATGTCTTGTATTTTCGCTTGGTTTTGTCCATGCTGAAGGAGCACTAGTTGTATGTGAAGTTAATAAATGTGAGTTTTGGCTGACTCAAGTGTCTTTCCTGGGTCACATGGTAAGTAAAGATGGGATTTTAGTAGACCTAGCGAAGATAAGCGCAGTTTTGGATTGGAAGAGGCCTACAATGCCTAAGAAGAAAATGAGTTTCTTAGGGTTAGTAGGTTATTATAGGAGATTCAAACAAGGATTTTCAGTATTGTCTGCACCCTTTACCATACTTGCGTAGAAAAGCACAGCTTTTGTTCGGAGCGACGATTGCGAGGAAGCTTTTCAGGAATTGAAGGAGAGGTTTTGTTCTGCCCTAGTTTTAGCATTATTGACTGAGGGTGTGGAGTTTGTCATTTACGTTAGTGATCGGGCAGTCTGGCAGCCTGTCTTGGCGGATTGAAGGCCGTGCGGTCTAGCGGTTTGTCTCTGGCGGCTTGGAGACCGAGCAGCCTAGCGGTCTCCCCTGGCAGTTTCCCTCTCTCTGGTGGTAGCCGAGCGGTTAGCACTTCTCATCTAATCGTGCGACTGGCGCGGTTTGGTTTGTGTATAGGCCGCTTGACCTGTAAATTTTTAGTCCCACATTTCTTATTTGTATTCTCTCTTCTCTCCTCCATTCTATAAAAGGGAGGCCATACCTTTGTAATAGATACCTTTTTCAGATAATAAAATTTCTGTTAAACCTCTCCGGTTTGTTTTTTGTTCGTTTGTTACATGGTATTAGAGGACTCGATTTCTCCTCCTGAGTCTGGGTGCCTTCTCTGACCGCCGCGACCTGTCTGCGCGGCTTGCTTCCTCTTTTCGCGACCTATCTTCGCGGTCTATCTCTTCGGCCTGCTTGCGTCCTGTTCGCGCAGCCTCTTTCTCTCCGTGTTGCTGCCCTTAGTGTGCGCGACCTCCTTGTTTCCACTTTCTTCACGCTGCGACCTATCCTTAGTCGACGAGCCCTCTTCTCTAGTCGTCGCGACCTGTTGTCGTGTTTGCCTTCCCGCGGACCTTTCTTTGTTCGCGCGGTCTTCTCCTTTCTCTGCTCGTGCGGGTTGCTTTCTAGTCGCATGACTTCTTTCCCTCTGCTTGGTTCTGCGGCTTGGTCGTGGTTTTTTTATGACCGCTGGTGTCTTTCATCGTGACCGCTGCAGATCTTCTTCTTCTTCTTCTAACTGCTGTGATTTCTCGCACACAGTTTTCTTGCCTAACTGCCCGGTTTCGTTCCTAACCACGCAGCTTCCTATTGTTTTCTCCTATGGCTCTCTCTGATGCTTCTACTGCCACCACTCCTATCACTAATCCGGCTCCACCTCTTCCTCCTACCCCTTCCGGGAACCTTTGCACTGTTTCCAAGCTTGTCGGCTCCAACTACTAGGATTGGAGCATCTCCTTCACCTTTCTCCTTTGCTCACAATGCAAACACCATCATCCCATTGATGAACCTCCGCCCACAACTTCACCTCTCTTTGATGACTTGGATGCGAGTGACGCACTTGTGCGTACTTGGCTCGCTAATAACCTCTCTGATGAATGCCTCCCCGTTATCCGTCATGATGAGACGGTCAAGGCCGCTTGGCTTCATCTTGCCGCTCTGTACTCAAAGGGGGCTCAGACGTCCCGCATCTATACGTTTATATGTGGACCTCTTTGCCCGTACTACTTTATCCCCTACTGCTGCCTACCAACAGGTTCAGGCTCTTGGGGCTGAGTTTCTTAAGAATCGCCCCTTTTCCGCGGATTTGGCTCAAAAACACAAGCATTTCCAGGAGCTTCTAGTTGTGTGTTATCTGCTCCAGCTTCCTGATACTTATAATATTATCCGCCAACAAATTCTGAGTGAGGAAGAATCCCCTACCCTAGATGCCACTACTGCCCGCATCGCTGCTTGTCACCTCCCTTCTTCAGCGCCCCCTTATGCCCACTCCCTCTCCACCAGACAACTATGCTCACCAAACTCAGCAGAGTGGCTCTGGTAGCCGCAGTCACCCGACTGGCGGATGTGCTCCTTCCTGCTACCTCTGCTCTCACTATGGTCGCACCGGCCAAACTATGGAACACTATTGGAAGAAGCATCCCCATCTTCGCCCCTCCGGTGACTCTTCCGCCTCCTCTTCCAAGCCGTCTTCCTCCGTGGTTACATCATCAGGTAGTTCCCACGTGGTGACTCAAGTTAAATTGCTTATCGAATCTGGTGCAACTAATCACATGACGGGAAATCCTCAGTGCTTCTCTCTCCTCGAACAGCATGATCGGTTGCCTCCTGTCCTCGTTGCAGACGATTCACCCTCCCTAGTTCATGGGTCGGGAGTCGTTCATGTTACTCCGTCTCTTTGCCTAGCAGACACTCTTTATGTGCCCAAGTTTCCATGCAATTTATTGTCGGTTACTTCTTTATGCAAGCAGCTTCAGTACTCTGTGACGTTTACTCCTACTTCTTGTTCTTTTCAGGATCTGAGCTCCCACCGGACGATTGATACTGGGACTTAGAGTAGCGGCCTCTACTTCCTCGATAATGTTTCCGCCTTATCCGCCTTCTCCTCCTCTTGTACGGATCTTCTCTAGTGGCATCTCCGCCTCGGTCATCCTCCTTCACGGCTTCTACATCAGCTTCTGCCCCACCTCCCTCCTTCCAGTACTCCCCTCAACTGCAACGCTTGTCAGCTTGACAAGCATCACCGTTCCTCCTTCCCGCCGAAGCAAGGTCGGGGCTCTACCCGTCCGTTTGATCTAGTCCACTACGATGTCTGGGGACCTGCTCCTACCCTCACCATTTGTCGGGGTAGTTCTTATTTTGTAACCTTTATTGATGATTTTTCTAGATGTACTTGAGTGTATCTCTTACGAGATCACTCTGAACTTTTGGATGTATGGATCTCCTTTTATCAGTTAATTAAAACTCAGTTTAATGTTTGTATTAAAACTTTTCGCTCCGACAATGCAAAAGAATATTTGAGTCATGCGTTCACCTCTTTCTATGTGCAGCATGGAATTATTCATCAGACTAGCTGTGTTTATACCTCCCAACAAAATGGGGTGGCGGAACGCAAAAACTGTCATATCCTCGATGTCGCTCGTACTTTAATGACCCAGATGCATGTTACTGGCTCCTATTGGGGCTATGCTGTTCTCCTTGCCTGTTACCTCATCAATCGCATTCCAACCACCATTCTCCACGGGAAAACCCCATTCTCTATTATGTATCCGGGCAAGGAGCCTTTCCCTCTCCCTCTCCGAATCTTTGGGTGCATTGCCTTCGTGCATGTCCCATCTGCCACTCAGGATAAGCTATCCCCTCGCTCCACCAAATGTGTCTTTCTGGGGTACTCTCCTACTCAGAAAGGATACTGTTACTTTGAACCCATTCTTCACAAGCAGTTCGTCTCTGCTGACCTCACCTTCTTCGAGAATTCCTCCTACTTCTCGGATGACCCCTCTACTTCTCTCCCCCCAGCTTCTGATACTCCTGCTGTTCTCTTCATTCCCTCATCTCCTACTGCGATCTCCACCCCCACTCCGTCTCTGTCTGCTCCTCTCCCTCCGTCTCTCTCTCCCTCCCCTCCGCCACCATCTCCCTCATCTCCGTCGACGTCGCTCTCTACTCCCGGTTCAGCTCTCTTTTCTACAGATGCTCCGGATGCCGAGGGACCTACCGACCTGGATCTTCCGGTAGCTCTTCGCAAAGGGGTGCGGACGTGTACTCTACACCCCCTTGCTGCTGTTGTTTTATATGATGGCCTTACCTCTTCTCGCAGGGCCTTTGCATTGGCTATCTCAGCCACTGCCACTCCCCGTTCCTACTAGGAGGCCCTTGATATCCCTCATTGGAAGATGGCCATGGATGAGGAAATGACAACCCTCACTGAGCAGGGTACCTGGAGTCTTGTTCCTCCACCCTTTGGTACTGATGTTGTTGGCTGTCGTTGGGTCTTTGTGGTCAAATTTGGTCCCAGATGGCATTGTCGGTCGCTATAAGGGCCGCCTTGTTGCTAAGGGCTTTACTCAGAAATATGGGGTTAATTACTTTGACACCTTCTCTCCCGTGGCTCTTCTCAATACTATCTGAGTCCTCTCTGTGGCTGTCAATATAGATTGGCAGATTACTCAGCTAGATGTCAAGAATGCCTTCCTTTATGGTGATCTTCAGGAGGCTGTCTACATGGAGCAAACTCCTGGGTATGTTGCTCAGGGGGAGACACGGGTATGCTGGCTGAAGAAGGCAATCTATGGCCTCAAGCAGAGCCCTCGAGCTTAGTTTGACAAGTTCAGCGGCATCGTGGCGGCCGTTGGGTTTACGCGAAGCTCTGCCGATCACTCGTTATTCATTCGCAAAACCTCCTCGGGTCTGGTGGTTCTTGCTGTGTACGTTGATGATATTCTTCTCACTGGCGATGATCAGGAAGGGGTAGCCTTGACAACGCGGCATCTTCGTCAACATCTGGTCATGAAAGATATGGGCTCTCCGAAGTACTTTCTGGGGATTGAAATCTCTCGAAAGCCCAACTCCTTAGTCCTCTCCCAACATAAGTATGCTCTTGATCTATTAAAAGAGGCAGGATTGATTGGAGCAAAACCTGCCCGATGCCCCATGGCAACTGGAGAAGACAAAACCTGGACAGATGATTCACCTCCTCTTTCAGATGTTACGCGGTATAGGCGTCTGGTTGGTAAGCTCATATATCTCACAGTGACCAGGCCCGACATTTCCTATGTTGTGGGGAAGGTGAGTCAATTCATGCAAGTGCCTAGGGAGTTCCATCTACAGTCCACCTTGCAAATCTTTGAGTATGTCAAAGCAGCACCTGGGAAAGGATTACTCATTCAGAGGAATGGTCATCTGAGGGTTTAAGCATACTTAGATGCGAGTTACGCTGATGACAAAGGGGATCACAAGTCAACCTCGGGTTTTTGCACCTTTATTGGGGGAAATCTGGTGAGCTGGAAGAGAAAGAAGCAGTCTGTTATTTCCAGGTCCAGTGCAGAAGCAGAGTATCGAAGTATGACATCGATCACTTGTGAGTTAAAGTGGTTACATGCGCTCATGATGGATTTATGAGAGGTCTACAACCATCCTCTACCTATGTTCTGTAATAACAAGGCGGCCATATACATCTCAAAAAATCTGGTATTTCATGAAAGAACGAAGCACATTGAGGTCGACTGTCATTTCATTTGTGAGGAGATTGTGAAGGAACAAATTTGCACTCCCTTCATCACTTCTGATAAAGAGTTGGCTGACATCTTCACCAAGCCAGTGTCCGCCTCATTTCTTCATATTTGTGACAAGCTGGGCATGATCGATATATATTCTCCAGCTTGAGGGGGAGTGTTGATGTTAGTGACCGGGCGGTCTGGCGGCCTGTCTTGGCAGATATAAGGCCGCGCGGTCTAGCGGTTTGTCTCTAGCAGCTTGCAGACCGAGCAGCCTAGTGGTCTCCCCTGGCGGCTTCCCTCTCTCTAGTGGTAGCCGAGCGGTTAGCCCTTCTCATCTAACCGCGCAGCTTGTGCGGTTTGGTTTGTGTATAGGCCGCTTGTCCTGTAAAGTTTTAGTCCCACATTTCTTATTTGTATTCTCTCTTCTCTCCTCCATTCTATAAAAGGGAGCTCATACCTTTGTAATAGATACCTTTTTCAGATAATAAAATTTCTGTTAAACCTCTCCGATTTGTTTTTTGTTCGTTTGTTACAGTTGACACTTTGCGAGTTGGTCTCGATTGCGTTCTGAAGTAAGAAGGAAAGGTGATCGCGTACGGATCAATAATTTGAAGATATATGAAAGGAATTACCTTATTCCTTATTTGGAATTTGTTATGGTCATCTATACCTTGAAGTTTTGTAGACATCTTTTGTATGGAGTATCATGTAAAATCTATACGTATCATAAGAGTTTGAAGTATGTCTTCACCAAGAAAGAGCTTAATTTGCACCAACGTAGATGGATGGAGTATGCTGGGTACTATGATGTCGATATCCTTTACCATCCGGGCAAGGCTAATGTAGTGGTCGATGTCTTTAGCAGGAAAGTGTGCATGTCTTCAACCTCTCTGTGCAGTCCTTATTGGAGGAGTTTTTATTGATAAACATTACTGTTAAGGATGTTTGTTTGCCATCTAGTTTGGAAGTTGAAGAGCCTTCATGGATAACACTTACGAGATTACATAAGAAGGATGATGTTGGGTCCATTGATCACAATGTCCAAAATTTGAAGAAGGTCAACAGGATAATGGTATACACATGTTTAAATACGATGCATGTTGTAAGTTCTATGTATGTTAGGGGCTCTTTGTTACTTTGATTAGACAGGTTATCCAAGTGATAATGATAGGAGGACAAAAGGAAGGATGCTGATAAGGCTAAAATTTGTCTAAGTCCAGATGCATTAGTAAAGGCAGTTCACTCAATGCTAGATGGCCTTAAGCATTGAGTAATGACTAGATAGTTAAAGCCTCAGCATTGCCGTGGAACAAATCTAGTTAAGTCTATAAGCGTTGAGTGAAGGCAGTTAATTCAATGCCTAGAGACAGAAATATTGAGTAAATCTCAAGCAGTCAAAGCCACAAAGAAACTGTCAAGGAATCTAGAAAAGTCCAGAACCATTGAGTGAAGGCAGTTCACTCAACACTATGTTGAGAAAGCATCAAAAAAACATAGTTCGGTCAGAGTTGTTATTTTATTTGATACAGAATTCTGTCTAAGGACAAAAGCATTGAGTGATGTCAACTCACTCATCACCTATTGAACAGTAAAACTATCCAAAGACAGAAGCGTTGATTGAAGGAAGTTCACTTAATGCCTCTTCAACAAAACAGGCAAAGGCAAAAAGCATTGAGTAAAGACAAATCACTCAACACCTTCATACAGAGAAAATCAGCTATGTCCAGATGCGATGAGTGATGAAGGCTCACTCAACGCCTACTAAGTTAGACTATAAGAGTCAATATTCATTGAGTGATAACTGATCGCTCAATGCCTGAAGATACAGAAATTTGCCTAAGTGTTTTGGCGCTGAGTGACAAGGCTTCACTCAATACCTATGCAGAATTGTGAATTTGGCTAAATCCACAGGTGCTGTATCATGATGACATCAGCAGGAATTCAAAATGTAACGGGAACTAAACAGTAGATGACAAATGGAGTCGCTTCTCTATTATACTGCATTTAATGTAAAATACTTGTTGCAACTATCTACTCTTGGTGGTCCCACTACTCAAAGAGCCATTGTACGACAGAATAGAAAAGCAAGAGATGAAGGAAGAAGGGATTAACTTTTTGGGTATTTATAGAACTTCATCTTCTTCCACTCAACCAAGTTGCAGAAGTTAAAGAAATTTCTCCTTCTGTTAAAATAAGAAGTTCAAGAAGATAGTTGTTGACATTCTCATCATCAACAACAAGTTCAGATAGGTTACTCTCTGAGGTAGAAGAAGCAACAGAGCAAGCACTTTTGGCAGTGACTTAATAGTTTAGGCATGCCTAATCTTGAAGATATATTCTTGGAGCTGTGAAGGAAGTAGGACAGAGTTTTCTCATTTAAGAAAGAGGAAGACACAAAGATCATTTCTCTGGTGTCCTTCATCATCAACAAACAACATTCCAACTGTAGGATCTTTTAGGATATTTGAGATGTAGGGACTTTGGGCCCAAGTTGTAGGATTCCAGTTGGGAATCTAAGTGGTAGGATCCCTGTGCGGATCTGGGGTAAGGATAAGTGCCTGAGCTATAGGAGGTTTATCCTTTAAGGTAGGATCAAGTGTTGGATTTAAGTGTAGGGCTTTCCTGCAAGCCTGAGTGTAAGACTTTGCCTAAAGTCTGATGTAGGTAGTCTGGTGCAGATTACTGAGTTGTAGAGATTGCATCTCTGAGTGTAGGGC
Source organism: Platanthera zijinensis (assembly GCA_039513925.1). Classification (NCBI taxonomy): domain Eukaryota; kingdom Viridiplantae; phylum Streptophyta; class Magnoliopsida; order Asparagales; family Orchidaceae; genus Platanthera; species Platanthera zijinensis. Next base: position 80,501,311 of record CM077095.1, on the reverse strand, counting down.
CTTGGGCCTGAGTGTAGGACGTGGAGGAGTCTGAGAAATCCGGAGTGATTTGTCTTGTAAGCGCTCGGAGCAGAGTTTGGAGGAGTTGGCATTGCCTAATAATCTATTAGAAAGGTGGGAGGGACAGTGGATGTACCCATACTATGGGGAACCACTATAAATCATTTGAGTGCTGATCGTGTTTTCTTGAAAGCAAACCGAAAAATAATCACAACACACCAAAGTCAAAAGAAAATCACAAAATGGAATAAAAACCTTTTCACCCCCCTCTAGGTGTTTATCTACACATAAATTTTACCCCCTCTAGGTGTTTAGCTACTCATAAATCTAAAGACTTTCAGGTGGTATCAAAGGGAGGTTGCTCAAAAAGGACTTGACGGTCTGAGCTGATCTTCAGGAGTAGCTACTGACATTCCTTATGGGTTCAGAAGAGAACCAAAAGGAGTTGAGTTTTATGAAGCTCCCCATCTACAGGAAAGATAATTTTGGAATTTGGAAAGAAAGGGACAGGCTTTTCATGGAAGCATCTGACCGCATGATTTTCATTATTCTTCAGTAGGGACCTTTCATCCCCATGAAGGTCTCAGTTCTGGATACCACTATCCATACACCTAAAAAATATTTTTAAATGACAAAGGATGAGGTCATACTAGCAATAATGGACAAGAGGGCATAGAACATCATAGTGAGTGTCATTGATGATTCTACTATCCATAATCATGTCCACTACAGGACCTCCAAGGAAATGTGGGACACATTGATTGTCTATATGGAGGGAACTGAAGAAGTAAGTTAAAGTCTTTTGTTTCAAGATAGCTGAACACCTAGAGGGGGTAAATATGTTTTTTAGTCTTTTATTATTATAATTTAACTTAGTGTGTAGTTAGTTTGTTGTTAGATGCTTTCACGACAAAACATAAAGAACACACACCGAATTTATAGTTGTTCCCCAGATTATGGATATATCCACTCTTCGCCCACCTTTCTAACTTTTTGTTTGACAAGGCACTTCTCCAAAAACTCAATTCCTTAGAGCTTACACCACAAATCCCTCAGGATCTTTCAGTCTCCTCCAAGACTTAAAACTCAGGCAAAAAGCCCTACCTCAGAGAAAATATGCTCTTACAACCCAGTGATCATATGATCACCTTCCTCAAACTTGAACTTAAGTCCTACAACTCAATCTATGGAGGATAGCCCTACCTCAGAGGGAATTCCTCTCTTACCTCAGGCAAAACTGCCTTACCTCATGGTCAAAAGCCCTACAGCTCAGATCCAAAAGGATCCTACCTCAGTCCCAAAGGTCCTATAACTCAGATCCGAAACTGGATCCTACACTCAGGAAAATCTACCCTACCTCAGCCACAAAGGCCCTATAACTTAGATTCAAAAGGATCCTATAGAAATGAAAGAGGTTTTGTTTGTGTTGATTTGACATAGAGATATTTCTTTGTGTATTATTCTTGAGCTGAGTTATCTCAGCACTAACTTTCTTCTCAGTAGCAAGATAATGATCTTCAATAAATAGCTGCCTCTGCTAGAAGAACTTTAGAAACTTGTTTCTGAACTTGCTGAAGAAGACTGAAGACTTGGAAGATTTTGAGTTCTTCAAACAACTACCCTGAACATGCAAAAAATTGAATGTTCTTATTCTTCTTCTTTATCAAAAGCTTATCTGACCTTGCTGTAGCTGAAGAAATTGCTACAGATATCTGGAATGAACTTTTAGATCAGATGGATCGACTTCAACCTTCTTGTTCAGCAGTAATGGCGAGGAAGATGAATTTCAGCCGCAACTTTGTAAAAAGAATAAAATCCTAAAAGTTAAGTTCTTCCTTTTGAAGCTATCCCTTTTATCTTCCACCAATTAACGGGTCCAAGAAGCAGTAGGGACCACCTGCAGTTGACAGCTGTAACTTGCTTTAACGGAAGAAGACATACAGTAGGCCACTAGCGCTATTTGTCGCCTTCTATAGCGTTCCCGCAACTTATTTGAACTCAATTAACTTTTGTTGACTTTGGTTGACGTCATCAATTATGGACTTAGCCAATTTCTCAGATCCACTCTAGGCATTGAGTGCATTGAGTGAACTGGCTTCACTCAACAATTCTGTACTTAGCGAATCTTTTGCTTCCTCAGTCATTGAGTGTGTTGAGTGAACAAGCTTCACTTAACGCCAAAACCCTTAGTCAACTTTCTGAACCATTCTGCATCTTAAGCGTTGAGAGCATTGAGTGAGCCTTCATCACTCAATGCTTTCAAACTTAGCTCATCATTCTGCCTCTAGGCATTGAGAGATTTGATTAAGCCTTCCTCACTCAACGCCAATGGACTTAGCCAAATTCTTACTTTCATTGTCCATCATTCTCTGTACGATTAGGTGCTGAGAGCATTGAGTGAACTGGCTTCGCTTAACGCTTTTATACTTAGCTGCTACTCTAAAGTCATCCAGCTTGCTGAGGTATTGCGAGCATTGAGTGAACTGGCTTTACTCAATTCCTCTTGACTTAGTCGAATATTCAACACACAAATACTGAGGCTTTGACAGATTCAGCTATACTCGACGATACTTAATATATGGCGTTGAGTGAACCGCCATCACTCAATGCCTGTGGACTTTTCCATAGAATCACTTTTTAGACTGCATGGCTTTGACTTTCCACAACTAACTCAGCATTGTTTGGCATCTGGCATTGAGTGAACTTGCTTCACTCAACGCTTGTGGACTTAGGCGATTTTCTGCCTATCCAACATCCTCCCTTGCAACTGGCATTGAGTGAACTATCTTCACTCAATGCCTGTAGACTTAGACAGATATTTGTCTCTCCAGATCTTTACTTTGTGACCACCTATCACACCAATTGGAATACATGTCCTATAAATGTTACAAGGACTAACCTGCATGCATGAACTTGAACATACATTAAATATAATAATGTGTATATCATTGACATATTTGACTTCTACAAATCTGGGACATTGTGGGCAATGGACCCAATAATCTCCCCCTATTTGAAGAAGTCAAAACCCTTAATCAAAATCCTGATTCAATGACATACACTAACATATGCAGCAATAAAACATTAAATAGGAAGACTTATAACAAGATAATAAGTTATTGGTTACCATCCTTTCTTTGCCTGCAGGATGATCACTCCCTGCTCCCCTTGAATTGTTGCTACCTATCCTTGTTCATTTCCTTTTCCTCCTCCTTTTTGACTTGTGTAAATAGTCAAGGAGGTGTGCTACTCATTTTCTCTACTAGAAATTGAATCTATCACTACAAGTGCTAGACTTGCTCCCCCTCAACTGAAGAATCCTTTATCATACTTCCTGGTAGACACTCTATTTTATGCCAGTCTGGATATTACTTGAATCATTTGAAAAACATGATACTACTGAAGGTATACCACTTGAAAAAATCTTCATCCCACTTAAGGACTTTTCCACCTGCAAGAAATAGTAGAACCCGTAACAAATAAGAAACATGAGGAGCAACCGAAGTTATACCAGGTTCAATATACCAAACTCAAACCTGAAGGTGTTGAACTTTGAATTATCTAGTGGCTTAGTGAAGATGTCAGCCACTTGCGTCTCTGTAGGAACAAACTCAAGGTTGATATCTTCACATTACACATTCTCCCTAATTAAATTATATCTTATCTCAATATGCTTAGTTTTGTTGTATGAGACAGAATTTCTAGCAATTGAGATAACACTAGTAGAATCACAATATACGAGACTTCTACTTATCTGGAGGTTATAATCCTGGAGCTGATGCTTGATCCATAGCAACTGAGCACAACAGCTACTATTGTGATGTACTCAAATATATAGTTAAGATTGCAACCCTTATTTACTTCTTATTGCTTCAAGAAACTAGTCTTCCTCCCAAGAACTGATAGGTGCCAGAAGTGCTCTTCCTGTCCTCTTTGCGGCCTGCAAAATCTGCATCCAAATAGTCAATTAGTTCAAACTCCCCACTTCTAAGGTACCATAGGCCAAGATCTGGTATTCCCTTAAGATACCTCAAAATCCTCTTTATAGCAGAGTAGTGAGATTCTTTAGGGCTAGCCTGAAACTTAGCATAAACACATGTAGCATACATGATGTTTGGCCTACTTGCAATAAGATATAGAAGGGAGTCAATTGTCCCTCTATACAAAGTTTCATCAACAGATTTCCATGCCTCACCTTTGCCTATAGGCATACTTGACCCCATGGGAGTTTTCATGGTGGTGGCATTCTCCATACCAAACTTTTTGATAAACTCCCTTATAAACTTAGATTGGGATATGGAGAAGCCATCATTAGTCTGTCTTACTTGGAGTCCCAAGAAGAACTTAAGTTCACCCATACTCCTCATCTCAAACTTCCCTTGCATAAGTTTGGCAAACTTCTTGCAAAGGTTGTCATCAGTAGATCCAAAGATAATGTCATCTACAAATATCTAAAATAGGATGATCTTACCCTTAGTTTCCCTTAGGAATAGGGTTTTGTCTATCTTTCCCCTTGAGAATTTGTTCTCAATGAGGAAGCTAGACAATATCTCATACCATGCTCCAGGGGCTTACTTCAGCCCATATAGATCTTTCCTAAGTTTATAAATAGAATCAGGTAAGTTAGGAACAACAAAACCTGGAGGCTCCTCAACATAGACTTCTTCCTTTAAGTCACCATTCAGTAAGGCTGACTTCACATCAATCTAGTAGACCTTGAATCCCTTATATGCAGCATATGCAAGGAACAGTATAATGGCTTCCAATCTTGCTACAGGGGCAAAGCTTTGATCAAAGTAAATACCTTCTTCTTTTATATACCGCTTAGCAACTAACCCTGCTTTATTCTTGATTATTATGCCATTTTCATCAAGTTTATTCCTGTAAATCCACTTGACTCCTATGACATTATGTCCTTGTGGTCTAAGAATCAGCTTCTAGACCTTACATCTTTTAAACTGGTTCAGTTACTCTTGCATTCCCACAATCAAGAACAGATCTATGTTGGCCTCTTCAAATTTATTGGGCTCAACATGTGATAGGAAACTTGCATACATTGCTATATTAAGGCTCTTACTTCTTATCACCAATCCTTGGTTTGCATCACCAATGATCACATAGTTGCATGACTATATGAGGCAATCTCCTTTCAGCATCTGCTTTAGTAGCAGCATCTGTCTGATCTTCATCTAGTTCAATTGAGCCTGGTACATCTTCTTGGATGTCCATTCCCTCAACTTTATCTTGTACTTTTGGAGCAGCTTCCTTGATAGTCAGCTTGGCCATCATCTACTCTGTACCAGCAATACTAGAAGAGGAGCTTGGTAGCTCACTATTAATCATGGTAGACTCATCAAAGACTACATGTACAGACTCTTCTATAACTTGACTTTTCAAGTTGTAGATCCAATAGGCTTTACTATAATTGTTGTACCCAACAAAAATCTCATCAAAGGACTTGGCAACAAATTTAGTCACATAGGACTTTCAATTATGAAGCACATAACACTTACTACCAAAGATTCTGAGATAGTCCAGGTTTGGTTTTTTGCCCTTTAAGATCTCATAGGAAGTCTTCTTGTGGCTCTTGGTGATAGAGGCTCTGTTAAGGACATGACAGGCAGTATTGACTGACTCAGACCAAAAATATTCTGGGATAGATGTGTCACTCAATAAGGTCCTTCCAGCCTCTATGAGTGTCCTATTTTTCGTTTCAACAATCCCATTTTTTAGGGTAGTTCTTGGAGAATAAAATTCCTAATGAATCCCTTTCTCTTCATAGAACTTTGTCATGATATCAGACTAGAATTCACTCCCATGGTCACTTCTAATTTTGACAATAATACTATTAAAATCATTCTAAATTTGCTTGACAAACTTTATGAAAATATCAAGGGTTTCATTCCTTTTCTTGAGAAAGAACACCCAAGCATATATGGAATAATTATCAACTACCACAAGGGTGTAGACTTTCCTACCAAGACTATGAAATGGAATAGGAACAAATAAGTTCATATGCAAGAGGTATAAGAACCTCATAGAGTCTTTGGTCTCAATGCCCTTGAAGGAGGCTTTGGTCTGCTTGCCCTTTTGGCATGCAGACCAAATGCTCTTCTTTGTGCATTTCACATTAGGACCATTCCTAATTTGCTCTCCACTAAAGAGTTGCCAATAGTCTTGTAATTTAAATGAGCTAGTCTCTTGTGTCATTGCAATCAATATGAGACTTTATCATTTACCACTAGACAAATAGGAGAGTCTATATCTATACAAAGGAAATTTAAGCAATAAACATTTCCACTCCTAGTGCCTGTCAAGATGACCTCTTGGCCACTTGACCTCTTAATCTAACACTCATCCTTATGGAAGACAATGACATTGCCAATATTAAAGCATTCGTTTATGCTTATAAGGTTGTGTTGCAACCCTTCAACATAAGCCACCTTTGAATTGGTGACTATGCCATTGGTAATCTTACCATAGCCTCTTGTCACTCCTCTATCTGAACCACCAAAGATAACCTTGGGTCCATGTTTCACTAGAGTGTAGTCCTTCAAGTTGCTCCTTGTCCCAGTCATTTGCCTGGAACAACCACTGTCCAAGTACCATATAGTCTAAAAATTGACTTGTCTACCAGCAGCTTTTCTGACTGGTGGACTAACAGCTGCTCTTAGCACACTTAGATTGTACCAGTAGTCTATAGCAAAGTGGCCCACTTTGCTACAACACCAAAATTCATGAATGTTATATCTTCTTTTCTGTGTAGGCCTTGTAGTTTAGTTAACTGCTAACTGAATAGAAGGAAGAGGAGCAATAGGCCCACTTTGCCACAACACCAACATTCATGAATATTATATCTTCTTTTTTGTGTAGGCCTTATAGTTTAGTTAACTGCTAACTGAATAGAAGGAAGAGGAACGATAGCCTTCTTCAGATTCCTTTCAGCAAGGATCTGAGTGAAGGTAAGTCTTCCAGCTAGCTTATTTGGCCTTCTCTGAGTGCCATCAGCAACAATCTTCTTTACAGAAGACATGCTCTTGATAACATCAGAAATGCCCAAATTAGGCTTGCTGATAGACTGACCCTTGGTTTGAGTCTTTGTTGAATGGTTCTAAAACTTGGCCACAACCACATTCTTGAGAGTGGGGGATGGAGCACCAAAGACAAATGGTCCATGATGGGCAATTTGAATTTCTTCATGGGCAGACTTAAAGGCACTCACTCTCCTACTATACCTTCCACCATAGCTGTGAACCTCCTTGTTCACACTAGTGGATCTACCATTCATCAAGTGACCATAGATGCTCTCTTGGTCATACCTGTTTGAAGGCAACTAAACTTTCCTAAAAGGAATGGGAGGCTTGGAAGCTAGAGGTTGAACATGAGCTTTTCCCTTCCCTTTAGAAGGGGCAACAATAGTGTTTCCCTTAAACCCCAACCCCTTCTTACCGTTCTGAGAGGAGAAGGAGTCTATCAAGGGCAACACTGTATTGGGCTTAGAAAATCTAGCCACAATTCTCTTCTCCCTCAAGAGCTTCTCTTCAAGGTCCCTGATGATACTATTCTTGTACTTTATGGAGCCTATCTGGATGGGATTCATGACCTTAAGTTTGCTAATTTCCCTGTCCTTCTGATCCAGCAAAGATGTTGTTTCAGACTGTTGGGAAGCAGCTAGCTGCAGAGAGGCAATCTCCACAGCTTGATTTTTAGACAACTTCTTGCACTTCTTGAAGGCATCCATAAGTTCACAATACTTGTTAATCAATTGATTGACGTCTCCTTATGATTCAAAATCACCTTCACCACTGGATGAAGAAGCTTCTGTACAGAGTAAAGTCGCATATCCAGACTCAGAAGAAGAACTAGATAGAGAATATACCTTGCTTTGACAAGGCTGATCCTGACTGGATTCCTCATTAGTCATTAACATAAGCCCATAGTAGTTATAGGCATCTTCTTCATCCTCATCCTCCTCTGAGTCACTGTCTGAGTGTGATAGAGGGGCCCTGATGCCTATCTTAGCAGCAGAATAGTCTTTAGCTGATGCTTCAGCTCCTTCTTCAGTAGCAGCATCAACCAACCCAATATAGGCTTCTTCTTCTTCAGACTCTGATGAAGATGAGTCTATCCTGGTCTTCTCCTTTTTGCAATGAAGGACTCTCCTTATTCCCCTTGTGTTGGTGCTGTTTCTTCTCACCACCCTCTTTTTTCTTGACTTGGCAGTCAACTATAACATGCCCAAGTTTACTATAATAGTAGCAAATAGCTTTAGATGAAATATGTTTACTAGGTTTTGAATCATACCTGTCATCCTTGGAGTGATTCTTCTTATGATGATAAGAGGTGGAAGGTCTGCTCTTCTACTATTTCGTCTTCATCAGCTTCTAAAAATGCCTGAAGAAAGCAGCAAAGTCCTCATCAAACATGTTGTAGTCGGATGTATTTGATTCTTAGCTGTCTGACTCAGTTGGCCTCCTTGGAGGAGTGGGAATCCTCTCCTTACTCTTCCTTGTGCTGTCTGCTCTTAAGGCCAAGGTCTTTTCCTTAGATAGGGATTTACTGGTGGCCTCCTCCTCTTTCTTGGCAGCTAACTTCATCTCATAAGAGAGTACCTTTACAAATAATTTAGTTAGGTTCTTTCAAGACAAAACACAAAGAACATGCACAGAATGTATAGTGGTTCCCTAGATTATGGGTACATCCACTCTCCTCCCACATTTTTAACTTCTTATTAGACAAGACACTTCTCCAAAAACTCAGCTCCATAGAGCCTACACAACAGATACCTCAGGATCTCTCAATATGCTCCAAGACTTACAACTCAGGAACAAAGCCCTACCTCAGAGAAAATATGCTCCTAGAACTCAGTGATCAAATGATCACCTACCTTAGACTTGAACTCAAGTAATACAGCTAAGGATATGGAGGATAGCCCTACCTCAGAGATAATGACTCTCCTACCTCAGGCAAAACTGACCTACCACGGGCTCAAAATCCCTACAGCTCAGATCCAAGAGGATCCTACCTCAGACACAAAGGTCCTACAACTAAAATTTAAAACTGGATCCTACACCCAGGAAAATCTGCCCTACCTCAGGCACAAAGTCCCTATAACTCATATCCAAAAGGATCCTATAGAAATGAAAGAGGTTTTGTTTGTGTCGATTTAACACAAATATTTATCTATGTCTTTTTCCTGAGATGAGTTATCTCAGCCCTAACTTTCTTCTCTATAGCAAGAGAATGATATTTAGTAAATAGATGCCTCTGATTTAAGAACCATAGAAACTTGTTTCTGAACTTGATGAAGAAGACTGAAGACTTGAATGATCTTGAGTTCTTCAAACAGCTAACCTGAACCTATAGAAAACTTAAAGCACTTCTTCTTCATCTTTATTAGAAGCTAATCTTACCTTGCTATAGTAGAAGAAATTGCTACAGCTATCTGTAATGAACTTTTAGATTAGCTGGATTGACTTCAACCTTCTAGCTCAGCAGTAATGGCGAGGAACAAGAAGTTCAGCCGCAACTTTGTGAAAAGAATAAAACCCTAAAAGTTAAGTTCTTCCTTCTGAAGTTGTACCTTTTATCTTTCGCCGATTAACGGCTCTAAGAAGCAGTAGGGACCACCTGCAGTGATAACTACAACTTTCTTTAACAGAAGAAGACATAAAGTAGGCCACCGACGCAATTTATTGTATTCTGTAGCTTTCCCGCAACTTATTTGAACTCTATTGACTTTTGTTGACTTCGGATCACGTCATTAGTTATGGACTTAGCCAATTTCTCAGATCCACTCAAGGCGTTGAGCGCATTGAGTGAACTGTCTTCACTCAATGATTTTGGTCTTAGCCAATCTTTTTCTTCCTCAGGCGTTCAGTGCAATGAGTGAACAAGCTTCAATCAATGCCAAAACCCTTAGTCAACTTTTTGAACCATTTTGCATCTTAAGCATTGAGAGCATTGAGTGAGCCTTTATCACTCAATGCTTTCTGACTTAGCTCATCATTCTGCCTCTAGGCGTTGAGAGCGTTGAGTGAGCCTTCCTCACTCAACGCCTCTGGACTTAGCCAAATTCTGACTTTCATAGTCCCACATTCTCTACACAATTAAGCGTTGTGAGCGTTGAGTGAACTGGCTTCACTCAATGATTTTATACTTAGCTGCTACTCTGAAGTCTGCTATCTTGCTGAGGCATTGAGAGCGTTGAGTGAACTAGCTTCACTCAACGCCTCTGGACTTAGTTGAATATTCAACACGCCAATACTGAGGCTTTGACAGATTCAGCTATACTTGACGATTCTTGATATATGGCGTTGAGTGAACATACATCACTCAACGCCTATGGACTTGGCCGCAGAATTACTTTGCAGACTGCATGACTTTGACTGTTCATAACAAACTCAACAGTATTGGGCATCTAGCATTGAGTGAACTTGCTTCACTCAGCACCAGTGGACTTAGGCTATTTTAAGCCTATCCAGCATCCTCCCTTACATCTGACATTTAGTGAAATATTTTCAATCAATGCCTGTGGACTTAGACAGATTTCTATCTCTTCACATCTTTACTTTATGACCACCTGTCACACCACTTGGAATACCTGTCCTATTAATGTTATGAGAACTAACGTGCATGCATGAACTTGAAAATAAATGAAATACAACAATGTGAATATCATTAACATGTTTGACTTCTACAAATCTGGGACATTGTGGGCAAAGGACCCAACATTTAGGGATGATAGAAAATCCCTTCTTAATCAAGAATATGAAACATTCAAGAAGGGCAAAAAGGACAACATTTCTGAATTCTATGACAAATTCTTCAAAATAGTGAATGAGTTGAGGACCTATGGGAGGTTCTTCAGCAATTATGAGTTGAATGATAAGTTCCTCAGATCTTTGACTAGAGACTTGGACACCAAGATATGTACCATTAGAGAGGTGGCCAAGCTAACTGAAACTCCTCCACACACTTGTTTGGAAAGCTGCTCTCCTATGAGATGCAGCTATCTGCAAAAAAAATGGAGCAGACCTCCAGTAGAGATCAAGCCAAGGAAAAGACTATGGCATTCAAGGCTGAGAGCTCTATGAAGAGCAAGGAGAGGATTGACTCTCCCCCCAGAAGGTCTGCTGATTCAAACACCTCTGAGTCAAGCTTATCTAACAGTAACATGTCAGATGGGGTATTTGTTGCCTTCTCTAGGCAGTTCTAGAAGATGATGAAGAGGAAGCAGTGGAGGAAAAGACCTTCCTCCTCCTCTCATCATAAGAAGGACCACAACAAGTTTGAGAAGAAGTTCTCCAAAAGAGACAGGTATGACACTAAACCGAGTAAATAATTTTCCTCTAATGTTATATGTTACTTTTGTAGCAAGACTGGGAATGTCATTGCTGATTGCCCAGTCAAGAAGAAAGAGAAAAAGAAATCTGAGGAGAAGAAGCACCGCCATCAGAAAGACAAGAAGGAAATGTCCTTCATTTCCAAAAAGGAGAAAAGCTGGAGTAAGAGTGACTCAGCTTCTTCAGATTCTAAAGAATAGGAAGCCTATATTGGACTATATGCTGCAATTGCTGATGAAGAAAATGTGTACTATTCTATTGCAAGGATAGGAATCAGGGCCCCTCTTTCACTCTCAGATAGTGATACTGAGGTGGATGAAGATGTCAATGGTTTTTATTAGCTAATGGACATGTTTGATGAAGAATCCAGACCGGATCAGACTGGCCCAGATAAGGTATATTCTATGTCTAGTTCCTTATCTTGATCTGACAATGAGACAAATCCAAATTCTGATGCATCCTCATCTTGTGATGAAGATGTTTCAGAATCTGAGGAAGATGTCAATCAACTAATTGACAAGTATGGTGCCCTTCTGGATGCCATGATGTTGGTACCCTGGATGTGATTTGGCTTATGTAATCCCTTTCCAGCCCCTCTTGATCCATATAACTATATATGATCATGATTTGGCCTTGTTCAGTTTCCCTAGGACAGTTTATAACTGACCTAGAGCTTAGGCTAGTAGTTCTAGATGTATTTTTGGTTAAGGCTTTTTCCGTTCGACCATCGTCGAACGAGGCCTCGCGATCGTCGATCATTGGTCGACGATAGCAGGGCTATTGAATCGTTGAAGTCAAGACAATTATCGTCGACCGATGGTCGACGATCTCAGAGCAAGTTTATTATGCTCTGAATGTTGGTCGACGATCTGCCATCAGCAGTTCTACGATTGTGTTCTCGCTTCACGATTTCTGTCTCGACAGATTTTTTGCCTTAGTCGTCGACATCATGAGATGTTCGACGTTTTCTGCTTCGACAGATTCTTTGTTGGTCGACGATATCTTGAGCTGGTCGACGATTTCTGGTCGACAATTTCTGTTTCGACAGATTTCTGCTTTTAGTCGACGATCTGTTAGCTAGGTCGACGATCATCGAACCCCTGTTCGACGATTACTGTCTGCCTTTAACAATTTGCACTTATTTTATTCCTTGGTTTATTTCCAAGTGTTTTAGCGTGTGGTTAGAAAGATTTATGGCTTAAATTCAAAATAAATTAATTACCAAATATGTCAAGCTTAAATCACGGGATTCAGTATTTTGATAAAGCATTTTTGTCCTATTATACAAAATATATTGCCAGGCTGTATTCTAGCCGTTGGCACTGTGTGCTATTTCCAAGAATGGTAAGTCTTTATACTGAGATATTTTCCCACTTATTTAATTCCTCATTGGGACTGACAGTAAGCTAATAGGTCATTCTATTCCTATTGCTATATTCTATTTTGAGATAATCTGTTGCAGGGCTCGAGAATTCAAATTAATAGAGCCGTTCCAAAGGAAAAATGAGAAGATATATTTAAAAGAGATTTTTTCTCTCAGCAGTGATAAGCAAGTTACAAACGGAGAGTTTCTTCTAAGAAGGATTGATTGGCTCAAGCATCATCAGAGCAACTCTTCACCATCTCACAAAAAAAAAGAAGAGAAGAAAAGTTTTCCTGAAGCAAAAGTCCAAAGCAATTTCTTTCATTCTCAAGTCTCCTGAGCATCTGCTTAGAGTTTTCAAGACTTCAGAAAGAGCTCCAGATCTGCTTCACGTGCTCCAGAATCTGAAGACCTGATAAAAATCAGTCTACAGATCTCTGAGGATTTAGTTTCAGTATATCTGAAACTCCTTCATCCTGAAGCAAAGGCTTTCCCTGGACTTCCACTGAGCCAGGGGGAGACTTTGATTCTTTAGAGAATCCACAAGTCTTCTCTAATCTGTATTAACAACAGAGAAGACAATCTAACCCTCTCAACCCCTTTGTAAAAGAGTTTTCATACCTCTTCAAAAGTGAACATTGGTGACAGGGCACCTTATCAACAACCAGTGGTTGAGCATCCTTATCAAAAGCTCAAAGGGTCTGTTTGATCTACCTGAATCAGATCATTGGTGGCAGGGCACCTTAGCAAAAACCTGTAGTGGATTCCTACCAGGGTGGTAGAAGAGTGGAGTACCTATTTAGAGGGAACCACTATATATCCTGTGTCTCTGGCTATCTTGCTTAATTGTTTATTCTGTGGCTGTGATAGAACTACCTAGGATTGCTAGTTGCTGTGATAGGCTTATAGTTAAACTGAAATTTCAGTTAACTCTCTCACTTGTGCATTTCACTGTGTTAGGCTCTTAGGGTTCAAGTATCAGATTATTTATTCCGCAAATAAACTCGAAGGGAGCTGACTAGTTGTTCATAAAATTTGAATACTCTATTCACCCCCCTCTAGAGTAGTTTACAACTTATCCCCTCACTTTCAATTGGTATCAGAGGGAGGTTAGCTGTTCATACAGGCTAACACTTGATTTAAAAGATCCAGTGATAAGTTGTTTCCTGATACCATTCACAAACACTTTCACACATGGCCCAGTCTAAGGATTATTCAAGCACCAGACCTCCTGTATGCAACTTGTCCAAGTTTGGCATATGGAAGGCCGGGATAAGACTATACATGAATTCTATTGATGAAGATATCTTTTCCTCTATTTTGACAGGACCACCTGCTAGGCCTGCTGCTGCTTCCACTTCTGCTGATCTCAGTGCTGTGCCACCACCTGACTACAATGAAACTTACAAGAAGGCAAAAGCAGCTGATGCAAAAGCAATGAACATCCTAGCTCAGACAATGTCTAATGAAATATTCCAGAAGCTTGCTGAATGTACCTCAGCCAAAGCTATGTGGGATTCCCTCAACCACATAGTTGCTGGCTCAGCTGATGAGAGGAAGGATAGGAGATCCAACCTCACTTCTCAGTATGAAAATTTCAAGAAGGATGATGCTGAAGACGTTGACACAATGTACACAAGACTCAGTTCAATAATAAGTGAACTGAGGTCTTTGGACAAGGAGATAACTTTGTTAGAAGTCAATGACAAGATCCTGATGTGCCTTCCCATCTCTTGGGACTCAAGGATATGGCCCATCAAGGATGGAAGAAACACTGTGGAACTCTCCACAGAAGCTCTGTTGGGAAAGCTCAAGTCATATGAGCAAACTTTTAAGAGCAGAGCTGCTGCAACTGAAGTAAAAACTCCTACACCTACAAAGAAAGAGCACTCTCTAGCTCTTAAGGCTGCTGAGACTTCTGAAGGAAGTCAATCAAATGAGGAGTTACTGGCACTCATTGCCAAGAGGTTCTTCAACATGGGAAGAAGAGACCTCAGAAAGAAGTTCTCCAAGTATGAGGACAAACCAAGGTATGACAAGACTCCATCTAAAGAAATCATCTGTTATGTTTGCAGCAAGCCTGGACACATTGCTCCAGATTGTCCAGAGAAGAAACACAAGGAGAAGAAACATGAGAAAGAGTACAGGAAGCACCACTCCAAGTCCTCCTCACACAAATACAAGAAGAAGGACAAGGGGTTTGTGGCTGCTACCTGGAGTGAAACAGAAGAGGATACCTGCTCCTCTAGCTCCAGTGATTCAGAAGAAGAAGAAGAGAAGAAGGCCAAAGAGGTCTGCCTCATGGCTATTGATGCCTGCAGCTCTCTGTCAGCTGCAGAGAATTCTGAAGAGGAAGGAGACAATGAAGAAGATCCTTCTATGGAAGACCAGGTAATCAACTCATTTGATTTCTCATCTCCTGAGTTCAAATTAAAGTTTAAAACTCTATGTTTAGATTTACTATTATCTGAAAAAGAAATTAAGTCACTTAGATTAAAGATAATGGAACTAGACATGGAAAGTATTGAAATAATTAGATTAGAAAAGGAATTAGAAAGCTCAAAAGAAGAAGTAACATTCCTAAAATTAGAACTAGCTAAATCTAAGAGGTTAGAAGAACAATTAAATGGCAGAAGCCTTAAATTATCTGAAATAACCAGTATAGCAAACACTAGGGTTGGTAATGATAAACTAGGCTTAGGTGCTACATCTAGTGAACCCATCCTCCTCACAAAGGAGAGATTTAGCACTCCAGTAAAATTTATTTCTGAATCAGGAATAAAGAATACTGAGGAAATTGAAAAATGTAAGAAAATTCAGAATAAGATTAAGAAAGAGAACAGGAAGAAAAAATTTCTAGCTTTACAAAAATCGTCGAACATTAATCGACGATCGTCAAACAAATCGTCGAACGTCTATCGACGATCGCTGAACACCTTCACCAAGTATGATATCTTTGGTGCAGGAGATCGACGATCTCATCTTGAGTCGTCGACCAGTGATCGACGATCATGGAATCCAGAACATAGCACTACTACAAATGATCGACGATATGGCTTGCGATCGTCGACCGTGGATCGACGATCTGGACTTAAGCTGGAAAATAAATTTCAAACTTCCAGAATCGCAAATCCCAATCACTACCCTAGGTTGTTTAATCCTTCAACTGAATGGATTATCCCACCTAGGAGATCACACCCTTTAGGATATAAATCTAGGCCTGCAAAATCTTTTATATCTAGTTTTTCTTTTGTGAAGAATACTGGACCCAAGGTAACCTGGGTCCACAATGTATAATTGATATCTTTGCAGGTGAAGACCTATCCAGTCATACATGACAAATGGTATCTGGATAGTGGATGCTCAAAGCATATGACAGGAAAGAAGAAGAATCTGTCAGGGTTCAAAGCCAAGCTGGGACCAAAAGTTGTATTTTGGGATTCCAGCTGTGGACAGACTGAAGGGTATGGCAGCTTCACCATAGGAGCTGTAACATTCAAGAAGGTTGCTTATGTCTCAGGACTAAAGCACAACCTAATCTCTGTAAGCCAAATGTGTGATGCTGGGTACAAGGTATGGTTTACTGACACTGCTTGTAATATTGCTTTAAATAATACTGTTGTGTTAGTAGGTATTAGAATTGGTAATGTTTATGTTGTAGATTTTAACTCATCCAAATCTGAAATATGCTTGTTTAATGAAGTAACCAGTAATAATACTCTTTGGCATAAGAGACTTAGTCATGTAAATTTGAAAAACATTTCTAGGTTGGCTAAATACAATCTTGTAAGAGGCTTACCTTCTTGCCCCTACAAGAAGGAAGGCCTTTGCAAAGCTTGTCAATTAGGTAAGCAAACAAGAAATAGCTTTAAATCAGTTAATAAAAGTGATTCTCCCAGGATTCTATACTTGCCACATTTGGATTTATTTGGTCCTATTGTTGTACAGAGTCTTGGAGGAAAGTCTTACACTCTAGTAATTGTAGATGACTTCTCTAGGTTCACTTGGGTATTCTTCTTGAGAACTAAGGCTGATAACTTCAAGGTTCTTACAGATTTTCTAAAGTGTATACAGAGTGAGTATTCTACTCATATTGCCTTGATCAGAAGTGATCATGGTACTGAGTTTGAGTCTCTTCTTATGCAAGAATTCTGTGAGAAGGAAGGTATCAAACATAGCTTCTCTGCTTCTAGAACTCCTTAACAAAATGGGGTAGTTGAAAGGAAAAAACAAAACCCTAATTGAAGCTGCAAGTATATTGTTGGCAGATGCTAACATGCCTCTGTCCTTTTAGGCTGAAGCAGTTAGCACAGCTAACTATGTATTGAACAGAAGTCTGATACATAAACTTAAGGGTAAGACTCCCTATGAGTTACTTAAGCAAGTGAAACCTAAAATAGACTATTTTAGAGTATTTGGCTGTGTTGCTTTTGTTCATAACAATAACAAAGAATACCTTAGAAAATTTGAGGCAAAAGCTTCAATGGGAGTCTTTCTGGGATACTCTCAAGTAAGCAAAGCCTATAGGGTCCTCAATAAATCCTCTCTTAAGATAGAAGAGTCTGCACATGTCTCTTTTGATGAGACAGTCATGTATTATAAGGAGAAGGACTCTTCCTCTAATAGTACAGTGCAAGTCCTAGGAGTAAGTAAGGATTTGGAAGGTTTGAGACTCACACAGGAGAATCATCCCCAACAAACTCCTCAGGTTGCTTCTTCAGATTCTGAATCTGATGTAGAACTTTTAGAAGTTAAAGCACCTGATCCAACAGTTGATCAAATTCCACATGAGGAATTAAATCTTGAACATGCTGAAGATCAGATCATTGTTGAACCTACTAATCTTGTCACACTTAGAGATCACCCTGTATCTCAAGTGATTGGAGACATTTCAGTAGGAGTCCAGACAAGACATCAACTCAACAAAGATGTGATGTTTGCTTGTTTCCTTTCTCAGGTTGAGCCCCTAACCATTAAAGATGCTGAGCTTGATCCACACTGGATTATAGCCATGCAAGAGGAACTTAACCAGTTTGAAAGATGTAAAGTTTGGACTTTGGTTCCAAGACCAAGAGGCCAACTGATCATAGACACCAAGTGGGTGTTTAGAAACAAGCTTGATGCCCAAGGCATAGTAGTTAGGAATAAGGCTAGGCTAGTAGCTCAAGGCTATAGACAGGAGGAAGGCATAGATTATGATCAGACTTTTGCCCCTGTAGCTAGACTAGAAGCCATTAGGATTTTCCTAGCCTATGCTGCCTATAAGAAATTTAAGGTCTTCCAAATGGATGTGAAGAGTGCCTTCCTCAATGGAGATTTAAAGGAAGAAGTGTTTGTTGAACAACCACCAGGGTTTGTTTCATCAACCTTACCCACTCATGTGTTCAAACTCCAAAAGGCTCTATATGGACTTAAGCAAGCTCCTAGAGCTTGGTATGAGACCTTAGCAAATTTCCTTCTAGAACACAAGTTTGTGAGAGGTGTAGTAGATAGAACCCTATTTATTAGACATCATAAGGACTCACAACTGTTAGTTCAAATCTATGTAGATGACATTATATTTGGCTCCACTGATCCCAAACTATGCAAGAGGTTTTCTGAACTAATGCACTCCAAGTTTGAGATGAGCAGCATGGGTGAGTTATCCTATTTCCTTGGTCTCCAAGTGAAACAGTGTGTTGATGGTATCTTCATTTCTCAATCAAAATATGCCAGAGAGCTGGTTAAAAGATTTGGTATGTCTGATGCTTCATCAATGAGCACACCTATGGCCTCAAATGCAGTTATTGATTCTGATGTCAATGGCAAGTCTATTGATCAAAAGAACTATAGAGCCATTGTTGGTTCCCTGCTGTATTTGACTGCAAGTTGGCCTGACATAATGTTTGCTACATGCCTAAGTGCTAGGTTCCAGGTCAACCCAAAGGAATCTCACTTAACTCATCTCAAGAGGATCTTGAGATACCTTAAGGGATGCCCTAACTTAGGACTGTGGTACCCAGCTGAGTCAGGATTTGAATTAATTGGATATTCAGATGCTGATTATGCTGGTTGTAGAGTTGACAGGAAAAGCACCTCAGGGACCTGTCAGTTCCTGGGAGAGAGACTTGTCTCTTGGTTTTGTAAGAAACATGCATCTGTGTCTACTTCAACTGCTGAGGCTGAATATATAGCAGCAGCTAGTTGTTGTTCACAGATCCTGTGGATTCAAAATCAGCTAGTTGATTATAGGTACACACACTCAAAAACAAAAATTCTGTGTGACAGTACCAGTGCAATATCAATTGCTCAAAATCCTGTGCACCATTCCAGGACCAAGCACATTGAGATTAGACATCATTTTCTGAGAGATAATGTGGAAAAGAACAAGATAGCAATGGAATTTATACCCACAGACCTGCAGAGAGGAGATATTTTCACTAAGCCCCTTGATGAACAATGGCATTTGTTCTTCCTGAACCAGCTTGGTATGATTAATGGTTCAGAGTAGTGAAAATTTGGATAGATTTTGTTTTCTGTCTAAAATTGTCGAACGACTGCTCGACGATCTTCGACCAGGTTAGGTTTCTATCGTCGACCAATGATCGATGATAGATCGTTTTTTGTTGTAAGGCAGAAATCGTCGATCAACTGGTCAACGATCTCTCCTTAGGTATCTATCGTCGACCAATGGTCGACGACAGATTTTCTGTGCTGAGTGGAGAATCGTCGACCAACATATATTGATCGACGATCGTGGTGATTGCTTGTAGTCGGTCGATGTTTTTCGTTTAGTCAAATATTGACTATCGTCGGTCATTGTTCGACGACCGATTTTGTTCCGGGTTCGACGATCGCAGATTTATATCTGATAGTCGATTTAGGTCTGGAGATCGTCGTCCTTCCGCTCCGTCTTTTCATATTCCATCTTCTGGCTTAGAATTCGCTCTCGAACTCTAATCCCGCGCGATTCTCTTCTCCCCTGCCTTGCATCTCGATTCGTCATTCTCTCTTCAATCCAATGGCGATTCCTTCAGCAGTTCTCTTCGGAATGAAGTTCGACACTGGATTTTGTGTCGACTTCGATTCCTTCAGTCGATGTGATCAACCCATCCAAGACATTCTGCAGCTGTGTGAAGATCAAGGCCTAAAGAAATTTATGTCATTCTTACCAAAGATTCATATACCAGAGATTCGAGAATGGGTATATACCTCGTCCTCCAGCGACGAAGCGATGACTAGAAAGATAAATGGAGAGGAGGTCATTCTGACTCCTGAAGTTCTGACTGAGTTGTTTGGTCTACCAACCGGTACTGAGGACTATGAGCAAAATTCAGAGGAATATGGCCGCATGCTAACTGTGATGGGCCATGCTGAGGGTATTCCAGCTAAGCTGCTGAAAATAAACCTGTCTCCAGAGTACAAGTTTCTGGCAGACCTGGTGGGCAAGGTCATTTTGGGAAAGCACTCTGCTCACGACAACATCAACAGGCAACAATTTGCCTTAATGTCAGTTTTGGTGAATAAGACGCAGATAGCCTGGGGAAAAGTTCTGTTTGAACTAATAAGGAGAATGAACAATCAGAAAGAAGTAAACCTTGCCAGGGTGTTGGGTGTGTTTCTATATGTGAAAGCACCCCTGCTGCTTGTTTCTGCACCCTCCGCAGTCAACGCCAGCAAGAGGTTGGACCCCTCTCTGTTCAAGAAATCTCAGAGAGTCATCAAGAAGTCAGCCAGGGTTGATCCTAACCCTCCATCAGACACAAGGGCTGATTCAGCCACTCTCCAGCTTGCTGGGGAAGGCTCAGCAATCCCTTCATCCTCCCTCTTTACCCCTGCATCCTCATCTCCTGCATTACCCTCCACACAATCTTCAGTGCCACCACAACATGCATCTTCCATCCTACATGCATCTCCACCCCAGTCACCCATACCACAACATCTGGCAGCCGCAGCCAGTGTTGACATGGTAACTGCTACCATCCTCACACACTTATCTCAACATGAATCCCACACTCATGTTGATGTTCACCCATCTCCACATGATTCATTTGATCATGTGGTAGATCATACTGCTTCCATTCCATCCACCTCCACATCCTCAGCATTTCAGATAACTCCTGAATTGCTTGCACATATTGTAGAGCTCATCACACCATCCATACAAAAAATGATTGAGGCTGCCAATGCCCCTCTCATTGCATCCATCATTGCACTTTCTGAATCCATCAAATCTCTTCCTTCCTCTGCTGAGCCCTCTTCAGTAAGATGCATGACTCCAGACCCCACTGAAGTCATGCAGGGGGAGATGTCTGTTGAAGTGGTCTCAGGTGATGCCTTGACCCTTCAGGACAACTCTTCTCTTCCCCTTACAGCAATTGTAGAAGAACCTCAAGAGCTTCCAGAGCAACCAGAAGTGAATCTAGCTTCTGATGAAGAACTCCCAGAGAAAAATAATGAGGAAGTCCTCATGGACTTGTGTGAAAAAGTTTCAATAAACACTACTGACTCAGAAGTAGTGGTTCAACAACTTGAGAATGCTACTGCTCAACCAGATGGTATAGTTTTATTTAAGTTTCTAATTAATTCAAACTCCAACTTTGAGTTAATCTCCTATCCCTTCCTTCCCATCTCAGCTGCTGATGATCTTGCATCAGTGTTGCAAGTTGATGCTGCTATCTCCATTGACTCTGATAATGCTTTGGAATCCTTTCTCAATTCAGACTGTGAGTTCACACTCACATCTCCTTTTGTTCCTCCTTCTCAAGAGAAAACGGTCCCTTATAGACCTGAGTACCTTGATGATCCCTTGGTCAAGGACTCTCTCTTCTTTTCCTGTATGGCACTCCTCTTGTGCCTTGCAGAGGTGTCTATCCCTGATGTCACTGAACATCTAGAAGGAATTATAACCTCCTTCCTAGATGCAAAGTGGTATCCTGTGTAGATCTCAGGTAACTCTATCAATTACCTGCTGTTGTTCACCTTGGGGGAATACTCTATTCCCACTTGGTTGTTAACTTATCTTTCTTTGTATGCAGGCACAATCAACATCCCTGCTGCTGTTGCTGCTGAAGAAGCTGAGGCTGTGCAAGACTTACCAGAGAATGCCTCCAAAATGACTGAAAAGGAATCAAGCTCAGGTACTCTCAACCTTGAACAATTTATAGCCTTTGTGGCTGAGAATATTGCCTCTGAGTACATTGTACATTGAAGGGTTGGCTAATTCTCATATGGATTCCCTAGTCATCTCTCTAGAGAAAGCATCTGCCCCTGCAGATACAGTCATCTTTTCTCCACCTATCCTTACCTATCCTCTACCCATTCCTTCTATTGCAGAACTGGTCCCCAGGATAGCTCCTGACTTGTATCCTGAATCAGAACTCTGGAAGAGATCTCCAAATGTTGATCTTGATGCCCTCCTTGTGCAAGATGCCATTGAGGAAGCAAGAGAAAAAGAAGATAGAGAGAAGCAGGAGAAAGAAAAGGCTGAACATGCTATAGCTGCCAAAGATATCTCAGAACAAGATTTTGATGATTATGCTGGCAGAACCTTATCCCACTCCTCTGATGATGATGACTCTGAGGATTCTGATAGTACCCAGAAGATGAAAAAGGCTGTATCCAAGAAAAGAAAAGCATCTGCTCATCATACTGCTAATCCAGACAAGGATGTTCCCTATTTCATTCTGAAGGGAATTGATCCCAAGAGCAAGGAATTTCAACCATGGATGAGACTTTCAAAGAATCAGACAAGAGAGAAGAAGAGAACAAAAAGATATGACACTCCAATTCAGAAATTCCCCCCCAGAGGTCCTCCTCCACCTCCTGGTGCTGGAGCCTCTGGAAGTCTCTCTTCTGCCCCATCTGCAAAATCAGCAAGTTCCAACACCTTTAAGTCTTACCAGAGAAGGAGTAACCAAAGCCAGGGAGGCCAAGATATATCAGGACAAGGAAGGAAAAGAAATGAAAATGTTCCCATGGAACAAATAAAGGAGATGACATTTCAGCAATCTACTTTCTCTCCTCCTCCTGCTCCTAAAAAGAAAGTTCCAGAATGGAAACCTCTTCCTCCCAGGAGAGGTCCATCCTCCACATCAAGGAAACCTGCTGCTTCTGAGACAGCTGAAACAAAAGGAAAAAGAGTGGTCTATTCAGAGAAATCCCACAAGAAGTTCATTGAACTTGCACCTCCCAAATCTCTATATGCTGAAACTGATCCTAAGAAGGCTGCACAGATTCCTCTTGACTCAAGCAAATTAGCCACAGCTCTTCAAAGGAACATGGAGATTGCAGCTCAAGCTGATACTGACAGACCATCCTCTCCATCAGATATGACTGAAACTGAAAGAATTGCCTCTATGGCAAGATTTAAGGAATCTATTGCACTAAGCATGATGGAGAGAGCCAAAGCTCAAGGACTAGACCCTACAGCATATACAACTACGTCTGAATTCAGAGAAAAGGAACTCAGCAAAATTCAAGTCAACTCTGAAATTTTTAATACTGAAGAATACATGAAGTTGCACCCTGCTGCAGTTTTGCCAAGCTATGCTGAAAAGAAAATTATTGGTGAACATGATCTAATGCTATCCAAAAGACAAGCAGCAAACCCAAACAGGGAAATTATTTTCAAACCAGCTGTAATCCCTAAGAACTCATCTGATGCCAAAACCTCTGATAAATCTGCTTGATACTTTATAGTTCTGCTGACTTATGTTTTTATGTTTTTCTGTGGATTGCCTGTGATTTAAATTTTTGGTTAATCTCTGCTTTTGATATTGTGTGCATTAGTTTTAGATCGGATTGGATAACATAACCCAAATAGGGGGAGATTGTTGGTACCCTGGATGTGATTTGGCTTATGTAATCCCTTTCCAGCCCCTCTTGATCCATATAACTATATATGATCATGATTAGGCCTTGTTCAGTTTCCCTAGGACAGTTTATAACTGACCTAGAGCTTAGGCTAGTAGTTTTAGATGTATTTTTGGTTAAGGCTTTTTCCGTTCGACCATCGTCGAACGAGGCCTCGCGATCGTCGATCATTGGTCGACGATAGCAGGGCTATTGAATCGTTGAAGTCAAGACAATTATCACCGACCGATGGTCGACGATCTCAGAGCAAGTTTATTATGCTCTGAAGGTTGGTCGACGATCTGCCATCAGCAGTTCTACGATTGTGTTCTCGCTTCACGATTTCTGTCTCGACAGATTTTTTGCCTTAGTCGTCGACATCATGAGATGTTCGACGTTTTCTGCTTCGACAGATTCTTTGTTGGTCGACGATATCTTGAGCTGGTCGACGATTTCTGGTCGACGATTTCTGTTTCGACAGATTTCTGCTTTTAGTCGACGATCTGTTAGCTAGGTCGACGATCATCGAACCCCTGTTCGACGATTACTGTCTGCCTTTAACAATTTGCACTTATTTTATTCCTTGGTTTATTTCCAAGTGTTTTAGCGTGTGGTTAGAAAGATTTTCTGAAGTTATTTTTGCAGATTTATGGCTTAAATTCAAAATAAATTAATTACCAAATATGTCAAGCTTAAATCACGGGATTCAGTATTTTGATAAAGCATTTTTGTCCTATTATACAAAATATATTGCCAGGCTGTATTCTAGCCGTTGGCACTATGTGCTATTTCCAAGAATGGTAAGTCTTTATACTGAGATATTTTCCCACTTATTTAATTCCTCATTGGGACTGACAGTAAGCTAATAGGTCATTCTATTCCTATTACTATATTCTATTTTGAGATAATCTGTTGCAGGGCTCGAGAATTCAAATTAATAGAGCCGTTCCAAAGGAAAAATGAGAAGATATATTTAAAAGAGATTTTTTTTCTCAGTAGTGATAAGCAAGTTACAAACGGAGAGTTTCTTCTAAGAAGGATTGATTGGCTCAAGCATCATCAGAGCAACTCTTCACCATCTCACAAAAAAAAAGAAGAGAAGAAAAGTTTTCCTGAAGCAAAAGTCCAAAGCAATTTCTTTCATTCTCAAGTCTCCTGAGCATCTGCTTAGAGTTTTCAAGACTTCAAAAAGAGCTCCAGATCTGCTTCACGTGCTCCAGAATCTGAAGACCTGATAAAAATCAGTCTACAGATCTCTGAGGATTTAGTTTCAGTATATCTGAAACTCCTTCATCCTGAAGCAAAGGCTTTCCCTGGACTTCCACTGAGCCAGGGGGAGACTTTGATTCTTTAGAGAATCCACAAGTCTTCTCTAATCTGTATTAACAACAGAGAAGACAATCTAACCCTCTCAACCCCTTTGTAAAAGAGTTTTCATACCTCTTCAAAAGTGAATATTGGTGACAGGGCACCTTATCAACAACCTGTGGTTGAGCATCCTTATCAAAAGCTCAAAGGGTCTGTTTGATCTACCTGAATCAGATCATTGGTGGCATGGCACCTTAGCAAAAACCTGTAGTGGATTCCTACCAGGGTCGTAGAAGAGTGGAGTACCTATTTAGAGGGAACCACTATATATCCTGTGTCTCTGGCTATCTTGCTTAATTGTTTATTCTGTGGCTGTGATAGAACTACCTAGGATTGCTAGTTGTTGTGATAGGCTTATAGTTAAACTGAAATTTCAGTTAACTCTCTCACTTGTGCATTTCACTGTGTTAGGCTCTTAGGGTTCAAGTATCAGATTATTTATTCCGCAAATAAACTCGAAGGGAGCTGACTAGTTGTTCATAAAATTTGAATACTCTATTCACCCCCCCTCTAGAGTAGTTTACAACTTATCCCCTCACTTTCACATGAAAAGGAGCAAGAGATTGGCCAAGAAATAAGTTGAGGAGAATATCTCCCTATAACCTTCTGCTTCCCAGCAGTCTAAATCAACATCCTTGCTAGATCAGAATATAAGGGAAGTCAGCCAATTGAAAACAGAAAACAAGATCATTATGGATCTTAAGGAAAAGTTCCTTAATCAGAAAATGATAGTGGCTGAATTCAGCAAGACAAAGACTGTGCTGCCACTAATTGAATCCTTTACCTCTCAAAAGGATAAGAGAGGTTTGAGGTTTAAGTGGAACACTAGATCTGTCCCTTCATAAGGGAAAGATAAAGCTTTTGTTATACCTCGGGCCACCTTCCATATGGTAATTCTCCCATCCAACATGTATGACCAAGATAACATCTATGGTCACTAGAAGAATGGGAACTCTTCCTGTAAGTATACAAATGTATCTTATAATGGAGGGAGGAAGGACATGGGCTTGAGTGCCTTCAAGGCTCCCCATGAAGAAATTTAGATGGCTCATCATGGACTATTTATCTTTGGAACTCTAGCCTCTACACTCAGGAATGTGGTAGTGGCCAATAGTCAAACTCTTCCTACAATATCATAGACCGAAGGCAAGTCTATCAGGAAGTCTGATTTGGCCATCCCTGATGCCATCAACAGCATATCTACTACAAAGAAGATTGTTGTTGGTAGTAATCAGAGCAAGTCAAGTTCATCTACTGTCAGACTTACTTTCAGTCAAATTCTTGCTGAAAGAAACAAGAAATGGGGTGCTACTCTCCCCTCTGAATAGTCTGATGTTAACATCATGCAACCTACTTTGACTATTCAGAAGAGAAGGTATAACATTCATGAGTGTTGGTGCTGTGGTTAAGTGAGAAAATTTTCCATAGATTGTTGGCACAGCCTTAGTGTGTGATAGGTTGTTTTGTAATTAGACTATTAGGGTGTTTTAGGTCTTTATTATGCAAATCTTGTCTTATAAAATTATATGTTGACCCCCTTTTGTATTTATTAATCCCACTAATGTTTTCTATATTTTGTTTCATGATTTCTCAATTTTCAGCTCAAAGGACCTAACACGGCCACCTACACGGCCGTGTCATGGGGCATGTCACATGTTCCCAAGAAAGCCGGCCACCAGAGGCAAAATTCCAAAGATCATCCCGAGAAGGACACGGTCACCAACACGGCCATATAGACGCCGTGTTGACGGCCGTGTCAACCTTACCGTGTCAACATGGCGTGTTACTAGAAGCCGAAGATCATCCCGAGAAGGACACGGCCACCAACACAGCCGTGTTAACATGGCGTGTCAACAAAAGCCTAAAAATTTCCATAGAAGGACATGACCACTAACACGGCCGTGTTGCCGGGCGTGTCGCCACCTCCTCCATGCTTGCTGCCCGCCATAAATGCAACCCACATCATAGCCCATCAACTGTAGTGGACACCTCCACCAACACGGCCATGTTACTGGCCGTGTTAGTATGGCCGAGCCAATTCTTCCCACGGTGCCATGATCATTCCCACCAGAACCACAGCCCGAGGTCAACCAACACAGGATACAGCCACAAACACGGTCGTGTCGCCGACCGTGTCAGCCCCTCAAGATTTTCTATAAATTCAGCCCTTCCCCCTTGTTTTCCATATAGTTCTTGGATAGTGTAGGGAGGTGCTGCCCTTTTGTTTTCTGAAGTTTTTCATGCATTTTTCTTTCTCTCTTTTTTCATTTTAAGTCTTTCTTAATCCTAGCTTAGTTCTTTCCTTATAATAGTTTCTAGTTTCTTTTAGTAGCTTAATGTTAATGTTAGCCTAGTTTTATTTTCCATGCACTTGTAATTTTCATTTCCAAGTTGTAAGCTTTATTTATCATTAATAAAAAAAGTTGTTGTTTTCTCTCCTATTTCTACCTTGTTTTCATTATGTTCTTCTTCTCATCTCCTTCCCTCCACTTCACCATGAGTAACTAATCCTCCTTGTACTCGATCTTAATGATCCGAGGTTTGAGTTGATTAAGTTATGATGCGTTAATTTTACTTCTTCTTGTTTAGGGTTTAGACCATGAATTACTCTTGATTAACCTTTGTTTGGAGATATATCATAGATATATATTTTCCATCTTTGCTTTCATTCTTGGCTATCCGAGAGGCTGATAATTTTAAGTGAGCGCTGATGAGTAAAGAGAGTTGCACGCACCCCTCGAGAGAGGCAGACGTTAAATCTCCCGGATTGGAGTGAAATCCAATAGTTGGGTTCACAACGTAAGGCAAGCTTTAGGCCTTCGATTTAAATGAGAGTCAGTCAAACCATCCTAAAATCAGGTGGGCACATCTTCGAGAGAAGCGTGTTCATGCTTTAGGAACCTCCACGGTCAAGGAACTTTACCTTATTAAGCTAGAGTGTTTTATCGCATTTGTTTATTCAACTTTTGCCGAGGTGATTCTCGATTGAGTACTTCTTCTTCTCATCGTTCAACCCCTTGTTTTAATTGATAGTTGTGGTATTTCTAGTTTAGTGCCAGTAGTACTTTCATTTTATGCAAGTGTTTTCCTTTATGCTAGTAGTCTTTCCTTTTTTAGTTAGTAAACAACCCTTGTTTTCCTTTGATAAGATAATAGCATTCGTGTGAGTAAGATTACTCAACGGTTCACGAATTTAAATACGACACTTGTGTCCCCTAACTACAATTCGATAGGTATACTTGCCTAGATGGATTGCAAGTTCTGTTTCTTTTCTTTTCCTAACGAATAGCAGACCACCAAGTTTTTGGCGCCGTTGCCGGGGACGCAACTTTTGTTGATAATTTGAAATCACGAACCTATTACTTTTATCACTTCTCTTTCTCACCCTCTTTCTTAAACCTTAAAAATCCAAAAAAAAATTTAACGCTCTTAATAGAAACCCACATCACAATTTTTCTACGCCACCTAACTCTCTCGAAAAGGGCAAGGTGGCTTTAAATGCCGTGTTGGGGCTGCGGTCCGGAATCGCCCCCGCGCTGCGGTGCTATGCGGTAATGGCTTAACTGGCTGCCCCGTGGATCCGCCCGAGGACCTTTGATATAAAGATTAGTGGCGTTGTCCTCCAACAGGCCGGTCTTTTGGTGCAGTTGGTAGCGCTAAGTCCTCTCAATTGGTGGAGATGCGGGGTACGGGTTCGAAACCCCGGGGTCGTTTCCGGGGGGGGGGATTGTTGGGGCTGCGGTCCGGAATCACCCCCGCGTTGCGGCGCTATGCGGTAATGGCTTAACTGGCTGCCCCATCCCCGGTCAAAATCTTGATATAAAGATTAGTATGCGCCTTTGACCTTCAGGCCGGTCTTTTGGTGCAGTTGGTAGCGCTAAGTCCTCTCAATTGGTATCAGAGGGGGTCGCGGGTTCGAAACCCCGGGGTCGTTTCCGGGGGGGGGGGATTGTTGGGGCTGCGGTCCGGAATCGCCCCCGCACTGCGGTGCTATGCGGTAATGGCTTAACTGGCTGCCCCGTGGATCCGCCCGAGGACCTTTGATATAAAGATTAGTGGCGCCGTCCTCCAACAGTCCGGGCTTTTGGTGTGAGTGGTTGCACTAAGTCCTCTCATGCCACTATCTTGTCTAGTACCTTTCGAACCCTTTGCGGGGTATCCCTTGGGAAGTTCGGGAGTTAAGCTATTACAAAAAATCTATTTCAAAAAGGAAGGTTTTCCCTTTCTCTTTCTCGTTTGTCATTCTAGTTCTTCGTTTGTTTCTTCTTCTCTATCTTACTTACTTCTTCTAGTGCATGATCCACGGAAATCCGTCGGTTATTTTGAACTTGGACCACAAAATTAAGCGTACTCTTCGAAGAAGATTACGATTTTAAGGCCCTACTCTCCAAATACCGGTTGAAGATTTCGGGTCATTTTCTACCTTAAAATGGATGAACTCAATGTGGATGGAATCCAGCCCCAAGTAGATGAAGCCTTGCAAAGAACTATGTCATATTATATAAGGCCGAATCTCGAGGGTTCAAAATCAAGTATAGTTCGCCCTGCGATAGATAATAACAATTTTGAACTTAAGCCTAACATAATTCAAATGGTGCAGCAGTATGTGCAATATGACGGACTTCAAGATAAAAATCCGAACGCACATATAGCAAGCTTTCTTGAGATTTGTGACACCTTCAAGATAAATGGTGTTACAAATATTGCTATTTGGCTAAGATTATTTCCTTTTTCTCTTAGAACTAAGGCTAAGCAGGGGCTGAACAATCTACTTAAAAACAACATTACCATTTGGAATCAACTATCAGAAAAATTTCTGGCGAAGTATTTTTTGCCAGCTAAAACCACAAAACTTAGGAATGATATTTTTGCTTTTTTTCATATTGATTCTGAAACTTTGTATGAAACCTTGGAAATATTTAAAGAACTCTTAAGACGATGCCCCCATCACGCACTGCCTGTATGGTTACAAGTGCAGACATTTTATAACGGGCTAAATCAAAACACAAAGCAAATGATAGACGCAGCTTCTAGCGGTACTTTAAACCGAAAAACCCCGGAAGCAGCTCTTGAGCTTTTCGAGGACATGGCCATGAAAACATATCAGTGGAATGTGCCTAGACCTCGCCCAAACAAACCTGCAGGTATATTTGAAGTGGACAATGTCTCCCAGCTAGCTCTGCAAGTGGAAGTACTAAGTAAAAAGATAACGGAGATGACTGCTGCCTCCTCCCCTCAGGTATGGGAATCTACAACTCCTGCTCCCCAATAATTAGATTATGTTAATAATATGCCTAGAAATGGTTTTCATAATTTTTCTACTGCAATTTTTCCTGCGGTCGGTTTTGCTCTTCCAAATAGTTATAATCCCGCTTTAAGAAATCACCCAAATTTTTCGTGGAGTAATCCTTCGAATGCAATGCGCCCACCACCACAAAACAATTTTTCTATAACACCACCACCTCCTCAAAATTTTCCAAAACCTCCAAGTTTGGAGGAAATGTTTTCAAAATATATGAATGTTAATGACGCTACTATAAGAACCCTAGTCGGGACCGTTAAAAGTTTCTAAAATCAAGTAGGACAACTCGTAAAACTTATTTTTGAGCGACCCGCCAGGTCTCTTCCTACCAGCACTGAGCCCAACCCGAGAGAGCAAGCGAAAGCTATAACTCTTCAGAGTGGGAAGCAAGTTTCCGGTACAGTTATCGAAGAGCCCGAGGCAAGATCCTCCACCATTTTAAAAACTCCACCCTCTGTTGAAAAAGAAGTTAACACCCCTCTCCTTGTGTTAGAAAAAGATCTCACTCCACCACCCATCTTTAAAAATAATCCAACCCCTTAATACCCTTCCGAACTTAGTAAGCAACGTCAGGACGATCAATACTCCCGCTTCTTAGAAATGTTCAAGCAAATCCACATTAATCTCCCCTTCCATAAAGCAATCTCCCAAATACTAAAATATGCTAAGTACCTTAAGGACCTCCTAACCAATAAAAGGAAGTTAGAAAACCTTTTGCATATCACGTTAAATGTCAAGTGCTCTGCGGTATTGACAAACGGTTTGCCGAAGAAGATCAGTGATCCGGGTAGTTTTTCAATTTCGTGTGTCTTCGGTAATCGTTTTGTCTAGCACACATTAGCCGACTTAGGTGCGAGTATAAACCTGATCCCCCTCTTGTTGTTTAAGAAGTTAGTAATTGGTAACCTCAACCCCACATATATGAGTATCTAGCTCGCTGATAGATCAGTCAAATACCCATTAGGAATCGTGGAGGATGTCTTAGTTAAAGTCGATAAGTTCATCTTCCCGATGGACTTCGTCATATTTGACATCGAAGAAGACGTCGAGGTTCCCTTGATCCTTGGCCGACCCTTCCTTTCCACTTCACGAGCTATCATTGACGTAAGTAATGGTAAGCTCTTCCTTCGAGTAGGCGACGATGAAGTGACTTTCTCTATCACCCCCTCGATGAAGAACACCCTAGCAAATGGCGACTCCTTTTTTTTGTAGATGCCCTAAGTGAAGAATCTTCCTATTGCTTCTATAAATTTGAAAAAGAATTTTCTGATTTTTGTTCCTCCTCTACTCTTCCAACCAAATCGCTGCACCTAAGTGAAGAATCCTCCTATCTCCTTTCTGAATTTGAAAAAGAATTTTCTGATTTTTTTCCCTCCTCTGCTCTTCCAACTGAATTGCTGCAAGAAGCCACCATAGCCACCAGCCACACCCCTTTCAATTTTCCGTATAAATAAAAAGTCTACGAAATCATTATTTTTGAAAAATAAAGAATTTCTGCAACATCATATGAAGAACACCTACCCTGGAATTAAAGTAACTACCCGAACATCTTAGATATGCTTTCTTAGAAAAGGACTCCATACTACCGGTAATAGTTTCGGCCTACCTCACGGATGCGCAAAATGATAAACTACTTTTAATTTTACGTAAACATCGCCGAGCTATTGCCTAACTAATTTCTGATATCAAGGGAATAAGCCCATCTTTCTGCACTCACAAAATCCTAATGGAAGATAATTCGCGTAATTCAATCCAACCACAGTGCTGCATAAATCACAACGTGAAAGAAGTAGTTAAGGGCGAGGTTATGAAATTGTTAGACGCAGGAATTATCTATCCTATATCTGATAGTAAGTTGGTTAGCCCAGTCCAAGTATTGCCGAAGAAGGGAGGGATAACGATAGTTAGTAATGAGAATAATGAATTAATCTTGACACAGACGGTGACTGGGTGGAGAATGTGTATAGATTATTGTAAGTTAAATGATGCCACCTGCAAGGATCACTTTCCCTTCCCATTCATCGATCAAATTTTAGAACGATTTTCCGGCAATAGCTTTTATTATTTTCTCGATGGCCTCTCAGGGTACTTTCAAATCCCCATCTCCCCCGATGACCAGGAGAAAACTACGTTTACTTGTCCCTTCAGCACCTTCGCTTACCGAAGGATTCCATTTGGATTGTGCAATGCGCCAGCTACATTCCAACGATGTATGCTCGCTATCTTTGACAAGTACGTAGAAAGCATTATAGAGGTATTTATGGATAATTTCTCCGTGTTCGGCGATGCTTTTGATAGTTGTTTTGAAAACCTCTCAAAAATCTTAGAAAAATGCGAATGAACTAACCTTGCCCTAAACTGGGAAAAATACCATTTTATGGTAAGGGAAGGGTTATTTTTGGGTCATAAAATTTCTGCAAGAGGAATTAAAGTAGACATGGCCAAGATAGAAGTTATCGAGAAGCTGCCGCCGCCTACGAATGTCAAAGCTATAAGAAGTTTCCTAGGATACGCGGGCTTCTACCACAGCTTCATAAAAGATTTCTCCAAAATCCCCAAACCCCTTACTCATCTGCTAGAAAAAGACGCCCCATTTGCTTTTGATGACCTTTTTCTAGCTGCATTTTATTTAATAAAAGAAAAATTAATTAATACCCCAATTATGATAGCTCCGGTGTGGGACCTCCCCTTTCAAATCATATGTGACGCAAGTAGTTACGCGGTGGGAGCGGTATTAGGTCAACGAATTTCTAAAAACTTCCACCCCATCTATTACGCAAGTAAAACACTCACATATGCACAAGAAAACTATACCACAACCGAGAAAGAGCTTATTGCTGTTGTTTTCGCCTTTGATAAATTCCGTTCATATATTACACTTTCAAAAATCATTGTTTTTACAGACCACTCGACCCTCAAATATCTTCTTGCTAAAACGGATGCCAAACCGCGCCTGATTCGCTGGGTCTTAATCCTCCAAGAGTTTAATTTAGAAATCCGTAATAAGCGAGGAGCCGAGAATTTGGGCGCCGACCATCTCTTACGATTAGATAACCCGTACATAGAAAAGTTAGACAAAAGATCTTTTAATGATTATTTTCCTGATGAGAAGCTGTTATTAATTAACACATCGTCTTCTCCTTAGTTTGCACAAATAGCCAATTATTTAGTGGCTCGGGTGCTCCCAAAAGAGTTCTCCTCTCAGCAAAAGAAGAAATTCTTTTCTGAGTTAAAATACTACTTTTGGGAGGACCCACATCTTTTCTGAGTCTGTGCGGACCAGTTGATAAGGATATGTGTCTCATTTGAAGAAGGATCAGATATTTTAAAGCATTGCATGAAGGACCGACAGGTGGGCACTATCAAGCTGCTAACACCGCTCACAAAGTACTAAGCACGGGTTTTTACTGGCCTAGCCTGTTTAAAGATGCGTAGGCCTTTGAGAGTAGGTGTGATAGTTGCCAACGGTCGGGTAATATTTGTAATAAAAATGAAATACCGCAAAATTATTTCCTTGAGTGCGAAGTTTTCGAACTTTGGGGAATTGATTTTGTTGTCCCTCTTCCTTCTAGCTTCGGGAACAAGTACATCTTAGTCGCTGTCAATTATGTTTTGCGATAGGCAGAAGTCCAAGCTCTTCCTACGAATGACGCCTGAGTCGTAGTTATATTTTAAAAAAAATTATTTTCTCGATTTAGTACACCACGAGCCATCGTTAGTGACAGGGGTTCCCATTTCTGTAACGCACAGTTTTCTAAAATCCTTACTAAATACGGTGTTACGCATAAACTTTCAACCGCCTACCACCCCCAAACTAACGTATAAGTCAATGTAGTAAACAGAGAGATAAAAATAATTTTATAAAAGACTGTTTCCACATCTAGAAAAGACTAGTCAACCAAATTAGACGATGCTCTATGGGCCTACTGAACAGTATACAAAACCGCCATCGGATGTACGCCGTATCGGTTAGTCTATGGAAAATCGTGTCATTTACCCGTAGAACTATAACACCGCACTTTTTGGGCCTTAAGGTTCTTAAATTTTGATCCCCACTGAAATTTTAGAAAATTTTAGCTCAACGAACTCGATGAGTGGGGCTCTTATGCGTACGAAAATAACAAACTCTATAAAGAGCGGACGAAACGTTTGCACGATAAACACCTTAGGCACCCAAAAACCTTTAATCCGGGCGACCAAGTTTTTTTTATACAACTCTCGTTTACGTTTATTTAAAGGCAAACTAAAATCACGTTGGTCTGGGCCGTTTACTGTTTTAGAAGTTTTCCCGTATAGAACTGTTTTAATTTCACACCCTGATAAGGGTAATTTCAAAGTGAATGGTCAGCGTCTTAAATTGTATTTCTGTGGTGAAGTCATTCCTAACTATATAAACTTTATCTTGCATGATTTGACTTTCGAATAATTTTAAACTTTGTCTTATTATTAAAACTTTGAATGTTATTTTTGGACAATATTTTGTATAATATTTTTTATTGTGTCGAGCTCAATGACGTTTTTAAACAAAGGGCGCTCTTGGGAGGCAACGAAAGTTATCTTTTTTCTGTTTTCTTTATTTTACACTTCTTTTTGCCCCGGACGGCTCCGATAAGTTTAAGCTTCTGTGACCACCTGCTCCAATGCTGTTGAATCCATCACGAAGTCCAAAGAAGACATTTCATGAAGATCCAAAGCGCAAGCATGGGGGAGCGACATCAATCAACATTCGCGGCGCATAAATCCGGGGAAGTACCTGTTTTTCAATTATGTACTTTTATTTATGTTTTAATCTCTCTCTCTCTCTCAATCCCCTTCTTTTGCCATTGAGGACAACGTCCATTTTAAGCTTGGGGGAGGATTTCCTCCTTCATTTTTTCGTCTCTTTTGTTGTTTCCCTAAAACTATCCAAAAAAAGAGAATATTTCAAAATCAAAATCAAAAAAAAATTTAGGGTTAAGAATATTAATAGTTTAAACGAATTTTGCTTTTTTAATAGTACCCCTTGCTTTTGTTTTATTTTTCTCAAAATCACATATAACAACTTAGCTAATTATAATCAATCTTTTTAATTATATTTCACAAGTAAAATGTTGGTCTTGTTGTGTTTCTAATTCACAGTAGCATGTTAAGGTGAAATATTTTTCTAAAAATCGCATTTCTATTATGGTTTTTCGTTATTTATTTTCTTTACTTTCTTAAAAATCTATCATCCACTATTTTGTTTTTGTTTTTAGATAATTTTTGTAAAGTCAACTTTAGATTAGCATAGTAGATGTGAACGATTCTAGACTTATATAATCCTTACTTTTAAAATAAGTTCATTAGTCTCTATTTAATTTCTATGACCTACTTTTTGAAAATTTTCAAAACTAATACATTAGGAAAACTTTAGGAGCATGAAAATGATGTAGGTCGTTTTTGTTTTCGTTTGAGCCTTCTCGCCAAACCTAAAATTTTCCCCCTAGTTAGCCGCTTTTGAGCCTTTTTCCTATTTCAATTGATAGCTCCACGTTTCATTTCATTTTCACCAAAACCAAATTTTTTCCAACACTTCTTATCACACTAAACTTTTTTGAGCTTCATAAATTTCATGTTGTAATAGGATTGTTTTGTGATTTTTTGGAAAACTTTTTGAAAAAGTATGCTCAAAAAGAAATGTTTAATTTTGTGGCCAATTTCAAGATGAAACGACAAATATTTTATGGCCTTTTGTTTAAAGAAAAAATATGGAAAAGAAAAAGAAAAAGGAAAAAAAGAAGAAAATATTTATGTTATTTATGAAAATTTTGAAGCTCTTTATTTTTGGTTTAGCGTGATTTTAAGCCTTCATGTTTATCTTTGAATTTCATTTCTAATTATATGCCTAAACTAAACATTTCAGTCCTATTAAGTCCTGTTGATTCATGCACCTAGATTTTCTTTTATGCTAAGTAAAGAAAAATAGTAGACTAGTTAAGTCTTAGATTTAAATTTAGACTTATGTTCTTTATTTAATTTGGGTATAAAATGCCTCTTAGAATCAAGTAACATTTCAATGCATTTTTCATTTTGTTGTTTTGCTTAAGTTTATCTAAAGAATTTTATTCAAAATTTTGGATGAATTATTTTTGTTAGTAAAGTTTATAAAAATTGAAACCATGTTTAAGTAATTGTTTTAGGTTTATATTTCACCTTCTCCCTACTTAGAATTTCGCATAGTACCTGTGTAAGCATAATTAGAAATTTTTGATTAGTCACTTTTTATGATCGCTAATTTTTATATCTTGACTTGGGGACAAACACAATTTAAGCTTGAGGGAATTTTATAGGTTGTTTTGTAATTAAACTATTAGGGTATTTTTAGGTCTTTATTATGCAAATCTTGTCTTATAAACTTATATGTTGACCCCCTTTTGGATTTATTAATCCCACTAATGTTTTCTGCTTTTTTTCATGATTTCTCAATTTTCAGTTCAAAGGACCTGACACGGCCACCTACACGGTCGTATCATGGGGCGTGTCACATGTTCCCAAGGAAGCTGGCCACTAGAGGCAAAATTCCAAAGATTATCCCGAGAAGGACATGAACACCAACACGGCCGTGTCGCCGCCTTGTTGACGGCCATGTCAACCTTGCCGTGTCAACATAGCATGTTACCAAAAGCCAAAGATCATCCCGAGAAGGACATGGCCACCAACACGGCCGTGTCAACATGGCGTGTCACCAGAAGCCGAAGACTTTCCAGAGGACACGTCCACTAACACGGCCGTGTTGCTGGGCGTGTCGCCACCTCCTCCACGCCTACTGCCCGCAATTAATACAACCCATGTCGTAGCCCATCAACTATTGTGGACACGACCACCAACATGGCCGTATCACTAGCCGTGTCAGCATGGCCGAGCCCATTCTTCCCACGGTGCAATGATCATTCCCTCCAGAACTAGAGCCCGAGGTCAACCAGCACAGGACACGGCCACAAACATGCACGTGTTACCGGCCGTGTCAGCCCCTCAAGATTTTCTATAAATTCAGCCCTTCCGCCTTGTTTTCCATATAGTTCTTGGATGGTGTAGGGTGGTGCTGCCCATTTGTTTTCTGAAGTTTTTCATGCATTTTTATTTCTTTTTTTTTTTCATTTTAAGTCTTTCTTAATCCTAGCTTAGTGCTTTCCTTGTGATAGTTTCTATTTTCTTTTAGTAGCTTAATGTTAATGCTAACCTAGTTTTATTGTCCATGCACTTGTAATTTTCATTTCCAAGTTGTAAGCTTTATTTATCATTAATAAAAAAGTTGTTTTTTTCTCTCCTCTTTCTACCTTGTTTTCATTATGTTCCTCTTCTCATCTCCTTCCCTACACTTCACCATGAGTAACTAATCCTCCTTGTACTCAATCTTGATGATCAGAGGTTCAAGTTGCTTTAGTTATTATGCGTTAATTTAACTTTTTTTAGGGTTTAGACCTTGAATTACTCTTGATTAACCTTGCTTGGAGATATATCATCGATATATATTTTTCAACTTTGCTTTCATTCTTGGCTTGCCGAGAGGCTGATAGTTTGAAGTGAGCGCTCAAGAGTAAAGACAGTTGCACACACCCCTCGAGAGAGGCAGACATTAAATCTCCCGGATTGGAGTGAAATCCAATAGTGGGGTTCACAACGTAAGGCGAGCTTTAGGCCTCTGATTTAGACGAGAGTCGATCGGACCTTCCTAAACTCAGGTGGGCACGTCTTCGAGAGAAGCGTGTTCATGCTTTATGAATCTTCTATGCTTAACAGTGAGCTTCCTAGCTCATCATCTAGATATGCATGTTTAGAATAGATAATGGACAAACTAACCATCAATGATTCTCCACCAGCTGGCCAAAATAAAGATGATGGTGTATGTGTTCTTGAAGAAGGACAAAGCTCACAGGACATGGATGAAGATCAGCAGGATCCATATATTGAAGTCTATGATGCTTAAGGAATATTGCCTCTAGTAGTTAGACATCTAAAGGATCATCCCAGACATCAGATCATTGGTGATGTCAGCCAAGGGCCTACAACAAAGAGCAGAATCCAGAACATAGCCATGTACACTAGCTTTCTGTCTCAGATTGAGCCCAAAAAATTTGAAGATGCCAACATAGACCATTTTTGGATTGTGTCAATGCAATAGGAACTAAACCAGTTCAAGAGCTTTAAGGTCTGGAAGTTGATTCCCAAACCTCAAGGACATAAAATCATTGGAACCAAGTGGATCTATAGAAATAAGTTGAATGAGAATGGTGTTATAATTAAGAACAAAGCTGGACTGGTGGCCAAGGGATATAGACAAGAGGAAGGTATTGACTTTGTTCAAACCTTTACCCCTGTTGCTAGAATAGAAGCCATTAGACTATTCCTTGCATATACTTTACACAAGGGATTCAAGGTCTACCAGATGGATGTGAAGTCAGCCTTCCTAAATGGTAGCATAAGAGAGGAGGTCTATGTTGAGCAGCCTTCAGGTTTTGTTAATCCAAACTCTCCTGATAATGTTTATAGGCTTAGGAAAGCATTGTATGAGTTGAAACAAGCCCCTAGGGCAAGCTATAAAACCCTATCTAGCTTTCTTATTGAGAACAAATTCTCAAGGGGAAAGATAGACAAGACTCTATTCCTAAGGGAATCAAAGGGCAAGATTATCCTAGTCTAGATTTATGTAGAAGACATAATCTTTGGGTCTACTGATTATAACCTCTGCAAGAAGTTTTCCAAACTTATGCAAGGGAAATATGATATGAGAAATATGGGTGAGGTCATGTACTTTTTGGGCCTCTGTGAAAAAGAGCTAAATAAAGGCAATTTTTATTGCTCTATAAAGATAATCATTACATAGGTATGCCCCCTTATTTATAGAAAATGGGGAAGATGAGAGAATACAACAAATGATGTGGGACTAAATACAATCCGCGCAGTCTATACGGTTTGACAATGTTAAACCACATAGTATATAAAGAATAACTAAATGCCGAGCAGCTACTAAGGAAAGACACCACACTGCGAGGGAAGACTGCCGGTGTAGGTCACCAAATCGCAACTGCGGGTTGCCAACAAACCTCAGTTGCGGCTAACCATCAGTCTGCTACTGCGGTCTCCTCTAGACCGCTGCAGCTACAATCCACTCTATTTTAACGGCTACATCCGCTGCAGCTACAATCCACTCTATTTTAACGGCTACATCTAGACCGCTACGGATAACCTCCAGACCTCTACTGCAATTAATCACCAAGCCACTGTTGCGGCTTTCTGCTAGACTGCTACTGCGGCTAACACCAAGTCCGCTACTGCAACTATCCCTCAGACCGCCACTACTATTATTCTCCTGACCGCTAGCTAAGGTTCTCCATCAGACCGCTGATCCAAACCGCCAAACTGCTAAGAGTAGAAGATCGCTGCGGCTAGATACAAAACTGCCCGGTCTCCTCAA
Organism: Platanthera zijinensis; assembly: GCA_039513925.1. NCBI lineage: Eukaryota > Viridiplantae > Streptophyta > Magnoliopsida > Asparagales > Orchidaceae > Platanthera > Platanthera zijinensis. The sequence continues at coordinate 80,461,667 of CM077095.1, read as the reverse complement.
GCTCTAATACTCCCCCTCAAGCTGGAGCATATATATACCACACCTATTTTGCTACAAACCTTCCTAGAATGAGTAACTGGCTTGGTGAAGAAATAATCTAGTTTTCTCTTTGAGGTAATAAATGGAGTGCAGATCTGATTCTTCAAAATCTCCTCTTTAATGAAGTTGAAATCAACCTCGATATGCTTCATCCTCTCATGAAAGATAGGATTCCTCGAAATATATATGGTTGTCTTGTTGTCATAGAACATTGGTAGAGGATGATCTTAAACCTCTCCAAAATCAAGCATAAGTGTTCGTAACCACTTTAGCTTGCAAGTAGTTAGATCCATTCTCCTATACTCAGCTTTTGCTTTTGACCTGGAGACTACACCTTGTTTCTTGCTCTTCCAGCTGACCAAATTCCCTCCAACAAAAATACAGAACTCAGACGTGGACTTCCTCTCCTCCTTATCATCTGTATAGATGGCATCAGAGTATGTCTCAACCTTTAAATGTCCCCTTTTATGAAACATAAGTCCTTTTATTGGATCACCTTTCATATACTTTAGAATCTTCATTGTAAACTGAATATGATACTCCTTAGGAACTTGCAATAACTAGCTCACTCTTCCTACTGCATAATAAATATCCTGTCTTGTGACTATTAGATAAATGATTTTCCCCACAAGCCATCTGTACCTGGTGACATCTTCAAGAAGAGGTGAGTCCTCACTCCAACACTTGTCATCTCTAACAGATATCAGAGATCAAACAAGTTTGGCCCCAAGAAGACCAGTCTCTTTTAAGAGGTCCAAGACATACTTTCTCTATGAAATAATAATAGACCCTGGTTTCTTGGATATTTCAATCCCCAAGAAATATTTCAGAAATCCCATATCTTTAGAAATAAAATGCTGAAGAAGTTGCTTCTTTGTCATATCCACACCTTCTCTACCATCCCCTGTAAGAACAATATCATCCATATAAACCGCGAGAGAAAAAAGACCAGCCGATGTCTTGCGAATGAATAATGAGTGATCTACAGCACTTCGAGCAAACTCAACAAAGGAAATAACTTCATTGAACTTGTCAAACCAAGCCCTGGGACTTTGCTTAAGACCCTGTTTGCCTTTCGCAGTTTACAGACCTGAGACTCCCCCTGAGCAATATACCTATGAGGTTAATCCATATCGATAGTTTCCTGTAAATCACTATAAAGAAAGGCATTCTTCACATCCAACTGAGACATCTCCTAGTCTCTATTGACATCCACTGAAAATAGCATACAGATTGTAGTAATTCTAGCCACAGGAGAGAAAGTATTAAAGAAATACACACCATAGTTTTGTCTAAAATCATTGGCAACTAGTCGTGCCTTATAACGATCAATAGAACCATCAGGGAGAAACTTAATGACAAATACCCAGCAAAAGCCAACCACATCATCTCTTGGAGGAGTAGTAATAAGTGTTTAAGTACCCCATTCAGTAAGAATATGCATCTCTTCATCCATAACAGCCTTCCAATGAGTAATAACAATGGCATCTTGATACGAGGCTGGAACAACATTTGCCGAGAGGGAAAGATCAAAGCTCCTAGATAAAGGAGAGAACTGAGCATAAGAGACCATAACTTGAAGAGGATATTGAGTGCAGGAGCGAACACCTTTCTGAAGAGCAATTCGAAGATCAAGATCTATCCTGTCTACTATTTTAGTCCCATCCAAAGAAGAGACTACTGGCCTTGGAGATGGTGGCAGTGGCTTAGGAGAAGAATCAGGGACAGTTAAGAATCAAAAATAGGAGGAGAAGAAAGAAGGGCAGGCTCTAGAAGAGGTGCTGATACATTGGGAACAGAATAATCATCAGAAGAAGGAAGAAGAGAGGGAGAAGAAAAGAATAGTGCATCCTCAAAGAAAGTAACATACGCCGAGACAAAATGTCTCCGAAGAATAGGATCAAAACACCGATATCCTTTCTATGTCGAATAATAGCCCAAAAAGATGCATTTGATAGAACGAGGAGAAAGTTTGTCACATCCAGAAGCAGGAGAATGGACAAACGCAATACATCCAAAGACACGAGGAGGTAACGGAAACAATGTCCCATCAGAATATAGAATAGAAAAAGGAGTCTTGCCATTGAGAACCGAAGAAGGAACTCGATTATTAAAAAAACAAGAAAGAAGAACTGCATGACCCCAATAAGACCGGGGAACATGCATATGAGTGAGAAGACTTCAAGCCACATATATAAGATGGCAATTTTTACGTTCAACAATGTCATTCTGTTGTGAAGTGTAAGGGCAAGTAGTTTGATGGAAAATGCCATGATCCAAACAAAATAATGTAAACTGATGACTAAGATATTCCTTAGCTTTATCAGTGCGAAGAGTTTTAATAGGGGTATCAAATTTTGTACAAATTTCATTATAAAATGAAGAAAAAAATGGAGAAAATCCCAGAGCATTCGCGTAATAAATACAACCATGTACATAGAGAAAATTCACCTATGAATGTAGCAAAATACAAACTACCCCTACCAACAGTTTTAAGGGGAGTAGGACCCAAAATATCTGAATTGACTAGGTAAAATGGACAAGAAGAACTGCGTCCATGCTTAGCAGGAAAAGTATACCGGTGATGCTTGCCAAACTAACAAGCTTCACAATCAAGAGAAGAATCATTGCGAGGTAGATCATGCATAAGCTGATATAGAATCCGAGGAGGAGGAGTCCCAAGGCAAAGATGCCACTAGAGTAGAGAAGAAGACGCAGAAGCAATATCAAGATAGAACAAGCAGCTGTTCTCAGTCTCAGTAGCTTTCATCTACTTGGAATGAGGAATCTGAAAAGCACAAGTAGAAGAAGTAAAAATAGCTACACACTTCAACTGTTTATAAAGAGAAGTAACAGAAAGAAGGTTGAACGGAAAATTTGGGACATAAAGAGTGTCCTGCAGCTGAAGAGAGTGAGAAACGTGCACGGTGCCAGAACCACAAACCGGAGATGGAAAACCATCCTCAATAAGAACCAGAGGTAACCTGTTTCTCTTGTCAAGATAAGAGAAAAGGAAAGCATTTCCTATCATATGATTAGTTGCACAAGAATCAATGGGCCACAAAGCCGTCGTAGCCAACTGAGCAGCACTAGAAGTAGCTAGAGAAGAAGAAGTAGACGGCTTGGAGGAATCAACTGATTTTGGATGAAGATGCGTATGTTTGGTCCAACAATGATCAACCAAGTGACAATGTCAGCCACAATGAGAACAAAGATGCTTAAAATAACCATGGCCGCCACCAGTCTGGCCTCCACGACCACCAGAGGTATCATGACGAGCAGGATGAGCAACAAGATCAGAAGACGGAGATGGAAGCAACATACGCTGAAGAAGAGTAGTAACAACAGAAATTCTGGCAGCAGTAGCATATAAAGTCAGAGTATCCGCCTCTCAAAGAATTTGCTGGAGGATGATATCTTAAAAATCCGGTAGACGAAGAAGATAGTAAAAAGCAAGAAGCTCCTGAAAATGCTTGTGTTGCTCAGCCAGATCAGGCGAAAAAGTCCTATGCTGAAGAAGTTCAGCACCAAGAGCCTGAACTTCCTGATAGGCTGAAGCAGGAGTCATTACTGGTCGAGCAAAAAGATCAGCATATAGATTATAAATGCGTGATGTATGGGCTCCCTTGGAATATAAAGCGACAAGATTATTCAAGGCATGCTTGACCATCGGAGCATGTCGGATGATAGGAAGGCACTCATTAAAACAAACTATTGGCCAACCAGGTATGCACCAAGGCATCAAAAGCATCACAATCATCAAAAGCAACAGAGCCAGAAGGAGGGGTATCATTAATAAAATAATGATGCTTGCGTTGAGAACAAAAAAGAAAAATGAAGGACACACTCTAGTTAGGGTAATCGGGACATGTAAGCTTCGAAGCAGTACCTAGATTACCAAAAGCAGAGAAAGAAGAAGTAGAAATATAAGAAGGGGCAGAGATAGTAGAAGAAGATATCGTAGAAGGAGTGTCCATAGAAAAGAAGAAGAAACCGCACGGGTAGAGAAAACAACCCACGCGAACAGAACAAGTCGCGAGGAAAACCGTACGAATAGAACGATCCGGAAAGCAAAGCGCACGGCTAGAATAGAAGCCGCGCGAACAGAACCAGCAAGGGAGGGAAATAGCACAAATAGAAAAGAAGCCTCACGAATAGGAGCAAAGGACTGATTAACTCTGATACCATGTTAAAATTAACTAAATAAAGATAAATTTTATTGCTCCAAAAGATAATCATTGCATAGGTTTACCCCCATATTTATAGAAAAATGGGGAGATGAGAGAATACAATAAACGATATGGGACTAAATACAATACGCGCGGTCTATGCGGTTTGATAATGTCAAACTTCACACTATACAAAGAATAACTGAATACCCAGCGGCTATTAAGGAAAGCTGCCACACTGATTGGGAAGAACACCGATGCAGGCCAACAGACAGCAACTGCGGGTTGACATGATGACTAGTTTTAGTCATCCTTTTTTGGGGTAATTTAGTAGCTTATTTCCCAAATATCATTTTAATTTTATGCTTTTGTAGGCTTGGTTGTTATTATTTTATGTTATGTTTTTATTATTATAAACTTATGTTTTATTTTGTGTTATGTTCATATTATGTTTGACAAAATTACAAACTTATGTTATATGTCATGTTTTGTTCTATTTTATTTATGTTTGGTTATTTTTATTATCTTTGTGTTATTATTATATCTAATGTTATTTTTATAACTAATATTATAAATTTATGTTTGTTAATGTTATGTCCTATCTTTCTTTTATAACTAATGTTTTAATGATTAAATGTGTGTTTTATGTTTTAGTTATGTGTTATTATTATAACTAATGATTTAGTTATGTATTGTGTTTTAACTTGATGACTAGTTGTATTATTATTATTATAACTAATGTTATGTTTTATTTTGTTGTGTAGGTGCAGCCGGCCACCTTTTGGAGTAGCTCTTGTGCATGGTCGAGCCTCATTGCAGCCCACTACATGCAGCCCTACCCGAGCCCTCAAGTGCAGCCTTCAATCCCATTTGGAGCAGCCCACAACCTCAAGCCCGAGCCTCCTTCCACAAGCCTCAACCCGAGCCCCTCTCCCCTCATAAAGCCCACACAAAGCAGCCCATTATGAATCCAATGCTTGGCTGGCCACATACATGCATGCATGCACCTTGCCACCTTCCTCTCTCTCTCCATATTTAATATATTACATGCATGAACATTTCCCCACAAGTGTGGCCGGCCACCTCATGTATTCCCTCTTTCCCACTCTCATGCATGCATTCTTCCATCCACATGGCCGAACCCCCTCTTTCCCCTCATTAATTCCATACATTCATTCTCTCTCATTTATTATTTTCCACCCTCTTTATTCTACATGCATTCCCCCCTATCTATTTTATTTTTATATTTTCATTCCCATAAATATCATACATTGAATCCTCCCATTCTCTCTCCATCATTAAAACTCATGCATAAATCATCCCTCCATCATGTTGTCGGCCACCCCCTTGGCTCCCCCCTCTTCATTCCCATCTAGAATCTTCCCTCCTCTCCTATATAAAGGACTCCTTCCCCTCTTGTTCAAGGAGTAGTTTTTGTGTTAAGTAGTTTGGGTTTCAAGTAGTTTTAGTCTAAAGTAGTTTTGAGTGAAGATTTTGTAGAGAGCAAGCTTCCATTTCAAGTATTTATTTTCTTGTTGTTTTATTTCATTTCTCCAAGCAATAGTGTAGTAATTTTTGTTATTTTATGTACTCTCATTTCTAGTTTAATGATAATGCAATTTTCCTTTCTTTTGTTTTCTTTCTTTATCATGCTTAGCTAACTTTATTTTGTGCCCGATCGCGATGATCTTTGCAATGAAATAACATATCTTTATTTTTATGTTTGCATTTGTTTCTTTCTATTTTTGATCCTTCCTTGATTTATTTTGTGTCGACTCCGTATTCCGGTATACGGTAGTAGGCATCCGATCTCAATTTATAGAAGTCGAGAGACTCATTGATTTGAAAGATCACTAAAGGAAGGAAGGAGTTGAATGCACCCCTAGAGATAGGATGACGTAAATCCTCCGGATTGGAGTCAAATCCAATAGTGCGGGTCACTTCGATAATGCGACTTTAGGCCATTTTGACTTGTAAAGAGATTTCGGTCAAAATGTCTATAAGTTAGGGGATTTAATGCTCTAGCGAGATTACTTCCTAATATCGGATCCGTCACGGTCTTAATAGAAGTGCAAATGTAAACTAATTTCTTCTGTTATTTTATTTCAAAGTGAATCGTCGATCGAGCACTTTTCTCGTAATAGTTTATTTTCTCTTTTTAACTTAGTTTATTTTCATTTTCAAACTCATTAATCGTTCAGTAGGATAATCGAATCGTTGTGAGTAATAGTACTTGCCTGCCCCGAGTTTTTATACGACCTTGATATTTTTCATATCCTATGCTATATTTCGATAGGTACACTTGCCTTAATCGAGTATAGATTGGAGAATACGATTTTCTCTATCAAGTTTTTGGCGCCGTTGCCGGGGATTTTTTTGGCAATATTACGAAAGCACCGAGTTTATTATTTCTACTAAAAAAAACAAAAAAAAATATTATTATTATATATATTATTATTATTATTATATATCCACCCACATCATCTTATTTCTACCCAACCTAAAATCTCTCGAAAAGGGTAAGGGGCTTTTAGCGCCACCATTTTACCTAGTACCTTGCGAACCCTTCACCGGGTAGCCCTTGGGAAGTTCGAGAGCCAATCCATTAAAAAAACCCTATTTTAAAAATATATATATATATATCTAAAAAAAAACAAATCAAAAAAATTAGTTTTTCTTTTTCTTTTTGGTAGCAGTTTTTTTATGGAATCGTCGTACTTTTGCACTTTTTGCGGGTCGCCCGACCATTTTTATTCTGAATGTCTTTCGGGAACCCCTCCCTCTTTTGATTTTAATTTTTCTGGAGAAGGTCAAAGTGGCCAATTTGACCCTTACTCCGATTTTTATCCTACTTGGGAGGCGGGAAACCCGTATTTTTCTTATGATTTTGCCCCGCAAAGCGCTGCGCCTCCTACTTTTAATTTTAATTCTCTCAATAATGGGTATCTTGAATTGCAAACTTCTATTGATAATATTAGTTTGCATTTCAAGACCATGATGGATTATCTTTCTCGCGAGGCCGCCTCTTTTTCTTCATCTTCTTCTCCGTCTCCTCCAATTTCTTCATGTAATGAGTCACCGGATATCCCGGTTTGTCTTGTTCCTCTCGAGGAGGATAACTATTCGGATATCCCGGATTGTTTCCTTCCTCCTTTGGAAGACACCTCTATGGATATTCCGGTGTGAATCTTACCCGTTGAGTATGACGAAACGTTTCATATTTCTCAATCCGAAGACGTTTGTGATTCCATTACGCGTTCAAATTTAACTGTTCCAAATTTTCCTAGTTTTAGCGAATCTACTTTTTCTTCTTCTTTTTTAGATAATTCTTCTTTAGTCCTCTCTACTCCTTCTTCTCCCGAAATTTCACAAGACTCTCCTTCTCCTTGTGAAATTTCCTTTGATAAAGATTCTTTTTCTACTTCCTTTATTCCTCTTTCTATTCTTCTTCTTTTTTTTCTTCTTCTTTTGACGACCCCTTCTTTCCTATTTTACATACGACGGAGTTCTTCTATAACTCCGTCCGTTCATTTTTGGGCGTCATTCTCTTGAAGATTCCACCGCATATCGGTGCGATTCTTCAATTTTTTTTTAGTTTATTCTCCTAAGCGCATACTTAGGGAGTTACCTCTTCACTTTAGTTTTTATTTTCCCTTTAGCTAACAAATAACGTCGGGCTCAGCCGACGTTAAACAGAGAGCGCTCTTGGGAGGCACCCCTTGCTTATCCTTTTCTTTCTTTCTTTTTCTTTTTTGTTTTGCAGGAATAAAACCCCCGGCGGTTCGTTTGGCTCCATCAATTCATCTCTTCCTTAGGCCCGAGCTGTTGTCCAGCTCAAGCATGGGGAGCGACATCTACATTCGGCCTTACGACTCCGGGGAAGTCATTTTTTTTTAATTTACTTTTTCCCCCCCTCCCCTTTCTTCTTCCTTTTTCTTTCTTGTTTTTATTTTTCATTGAGGGCAATGAAAGGTTTAAGCATGGGGGAGGGTTTAGTTGCTTTATTTCTTATTTTTCTTTTCAAAAATGTTTTAAATTTCTTTAAAAATTAGTATAGTTTTATTAAGTTTCTTTAGTACTGCTTTTATTTAGCTTTATCAAAAACAAAAAAAGATTAGAAAAATCAAAAATTCCAAAAAAAGATAATATGTCAAAACCCAAAAAAATTAGAAAAAAAAAAAAAAAAAATTTGTGCTAAAATCTATTTGAAAAACAAAATCTAAAATTATTTCTATCTTTATTTTTATGTTTCTTCTAGTGATGTGTAGGCCCGTGCGGTTTTTATAGTTCTATGTAGATTATTTTGAAAATGTTTTCTAAACTTACCATTTTAGCATAGTTTAGTTCTACTAGTTTCTTTTTCTTAAATATAGGCATCAGTTTTTTACGTTATAAGTTAGCAATTTGTAGTTATGTCTTTTTATTCGGTTAGTTGCTTACGAAAGGTTGCTAGATATCATTAGCTCTTTTTCATTTGCGGGGTAGTCTTTCTTGGCGTCTAGAACTTGTACCAAGCTACTCTCGAAGCATTTGTGTCGTTTTTACGTTCTTTAGAAATGATTTAGGCCACCATTTTACTAGTTTGAGCTTTTGTTGCCCACCAAAAACATTACCATTGCAAAAACAATTTTGGGCCTTTTCATGTTTCCTTTGTTTTTAGCTCCACCTTTCATTTCACTATATTCACCAAAGCCAAAATGCCCTTCCTATGTTTCACACTATAACCTTGAGCTTAAAAATTATTTTTGTGGGGGGGGGGGTATTATCTTTGAAATGAATAGGAAATTCTCAAGTCTATTTTTGGAGCTTTTCTTATCAAAATGTTATTGAAAAAAAAATCAAAAAAATCAAAAATCAAAAAAATGAATGAAAGAAAAATTTATGTTTGGCCAAGTTTATAAAAGAAAATTTTCATGGCCTTATTTTGTAGTTTCATATTGGAGAAATGACATACTTGTTATTTCTCATTTTTATTATGCTTTGTTTATTTTTGAAGCTCACCTTGGTTTAGTGTCTTAGCCCTCGTGTCTATCTTTGTTTCCACTTCCTAATTATTTACCTAAGCCAAGTCTTAACGCCTATTAGAAGTCCTATTGATCTTAGAACGTAAATTCGCGTAGTGGAGAAAGTGTGAACGTACAAGCCTATGGCCACCATCATTGATGGATTTCTTTGGAGGTTACCTTGGAGTGTTTTAGGGTTAATGTTTATCTAGCAACCTAGTAGTTTGTTAATGCGCCGTTTATTTAGAACCTCTACTTTTGTTTTCCTTACTTTATTTTATTTTGGATGCCTTGTTTTAAGATTTAGAAATGTGTAGACTTTTCTTATGTTTTAATGAGATTTTTAGGGTTCCGCTTTCAAATTTTCTATTGTGCACTTCTCACCCCACTAGTTGATAACATGGAAATTAGGATAGTTTAATTTTTCATATTTTGCTTTTCTTAACTATGGAACCTAAAATAAAATATATGTCTTTTGTTTTTTCCCTAGTTCTTTATTTCTATTTGCTTGAGGGAAAGCAAATGTCTAAGCATGGGGGAGTTTGATGACTAGTTTTAGTCATCCTTTTTTGGGGTAATTTAGTAGCTTATTTCCCAAATATCATTTTAATTTTATGCTTTTGTAGGCTTGGTTGTTGTTATTTTATGTTATGTTTTTATTATTATAAACTTATGTTTTATTTTGTGTTATGTTCATATTATGTTTGACAAAATTACAAACTTATGTTATATGTCATGTTTTGTTCTATTTTATTTATGTTTGGTTATTTTTATTATCTTTGTGTTATTATTATATCTAATGTTATTTTTATAACTAATATTATAAATTTATGTTTGTTAATGTTATGTCCTATCTTTCTTTTATAACTAATGTTTTAATGATTAAATGTGTGTTTTATGTTTTAGTTATGTGTTATTATTATAACTAATGATTTAGTTATGTATTGTGTTTTAACTTGATGACTAGTTGTATTATTATTATTATAACTAATGTTATGTTTTATTTTGTTGTGTAGGTGCAGCTGGCCACCTTTTGGAGTAGCTCTTGTGCATGGCCGAGCCTCATTGCAGCCCACTACATGCAGCCCTACCCAAGCCCTCAAGTGCAGCCTTCAATCCCATTTAGAGCAGCCCACAACCTCAAGCCCGAGCCTCCTTCCACAAGCCTCAACCCGAGCCCCTCTCCCCTCATAAAGCCCACACAAAGCAGCCCATTATGAATCCAATGCTTGGCCGGCCACATACATGCATGCATGCACCTTGCCACCTTCCTCTCTCTCTCCATATTTAATATATTACATGCATGAACATTTCCCCACAAGTGTGGCTGGCCACCTCATGTATTCCCTCTTTCCCACTCTCATGCATGCATTCTTCCATCCACATGGCCGAACCCCCCTCTTTCCCCTCATTAAATCCATACATTCATTCTCTCTCATTTATTATTTTCCACCCTCTTTATTCTACATGCATCCCCCTATCTATTTTATTTTTATATTTTCATTCCCATAAATATCATACATTGAATCCTCCCATTCTCTCTCCATCATTAAAACTCATGCATGAATCATCCCTCCATCATGTGGCCGGCCACCCCCTTGGCTCCCCCCTCTTCATTCCTATCTAGAATCTTCCCACCTCTCCTATATAAAGGACCCCTACCCCTCTTGTTCAAGGAGTAGTTTTTGTGTTAAGTAGTTTGGGTTTCAAGTAGTTTTAGTCTAAAGTAGTTTTGAGTGAAGATTTTGTAGAGAGCAAGCTTCCATTTCAAGTATTTATTTTCTTGTTGTTTTATTTCATTTCTCCAAGCAATAGTGTAGTAATTTTTGTTATTTTATGTACTCTCATTTTTAGTTTAATGATAATGCAATTTTCCTTTCTTTTGTTTTCTTTCTTTATCATGCTTAGCTAACTTTATTTTGTGCCCGATCGCGATGATCTTTGCAATGAAATAACATATCTTTATTTTTATGTTTGCATTTATTTCTTTCTATTTTTGATCCTTCCTTGATTTATTTTGTGTCGACTCCGTATTCCGGTATACGGTAGTAGGCATCCAATCTCAATTCATAGAAGTCGAGAGACTCATTGATTTGAAAGATCACTCAAGGAAGGAAGGAGTTGAATGCACCCCTAGAGATAGGATGACGTAAATCCTCCGGATTGGAGTCAAATCCAATAGTGCGGGCCACTTCGATAATGCGACTTTAGGCTATTTTGACATGTAAAGAGATTTCGGTCAAAACGTCTATAAGTTAGGGGATTTAATGCTCTTGTGAGATTACTTCCTAATATCGGATCCGTCACGGTCTTAATAGAAGTGCAAATGCTAAACTAATTTCTTCTGTTATTTTATTTCAAAGTGAATCGTCGATCGAGCACTTTTCTCGTAATAGTTTATTTTCTCTTTTTAACTTAGTTTATTTTCATTTTCAAACTCATTAATCGTTCAGTAGGATAATCGATTCGTTGTGAGTAATAGTACTTGCCAGCCCCGAGTTTTTATACGACCTTGATATTTTTCATATCCTATGCTATATTTTGATAGGTACACTTGTCTTAATCGAGTATAGATTGGAGAATACGATTTTCTCTATCATGACACCAGACCATAGTTGCGGCTAACCATCTGTCTATTGCTGCTGCTTCCTCCAGAACGCTGCGGCTACCATCCACTGTGTTGTTGCGGCTACATCCAGAACCCTGCAGCTAACCTCCAGACCACTACTATGGTTAATCACCAAACCACTGTTGCGTCTTTATGCTATACTGCTGTTACGGCAAACACCCAGGCCACTGCTGCGACTATCCCTCATACCACCACTGTTAATATCCTCCTGATTGCTATCTGAGGTTCACCATCAGGCCGCTTATCCAAACCGCTAGACCGCTGAGAGTAGCAAACTACTACGGCTAGATATAAAACCATTACGGCTAGATACAAAACCGCTCGATATCCTCATGCTCCAACAACCTCAAAGTAAGATAGTCTGAGGATGGATTGTCCATCTCTCAATTTAAGTTCATAAGGGAGTCAATTAGAAAAATTGGAATGGAATGTGCCTCCATAATGAAAACTCTCATGGGGTCAAGTATGCCAATAGACAAGGATGAGATAGGGAAACTTGTTAATGAAACCTTGTATAGAGGCATAGTTGTCTCCCTCTTCTATCTTACTGCTAGTAGGCCATACATCATGTATGCTAGATGTGTATATGCTAGATACTAGGCTAGCCCTAAGAAGTCTCACTATTCTATAACTAAAAGAATTCTGAGATATCTTAAGGGCACACCAGATCTTGGGTTATGGTACCCTAGGAATAGTGATTTTGAGCTAACTGGGTATTCAAATGCAGATTTTGCACGCTGTAGAGAAGACAGGAAAAGCACATCTGGCTACTATCAGTTCTTGGGCGGAAGACTTATATTATGGAGCAGCAAGAAGTAGACTAGTGTTGCAAAATCAATAGCTGAGTAAAAATATATATATCAGCAAGGAGTTGTTGTGCTCAGCTGCTGTAGATCCAGTACTAGCTCCAGGACTACAACCTAAAGCCAAGTAACACACCCATGTATTGTGATTCTACTAGTGCAATCTCTATTGCTAGGAATCATGTCTCTCACAGTAGGACTGAGCACATAGAGATTATGTATCACTTTATTGGAGAGCATGTGGAATGTGAATATATCAGTCTTGAATTTTGTCCCAACTGATAAGCAAGTAGCTGATATGTTCACCAAACCACTAGATGTAGCCATGTTCAACACCTTCAAATTTGAATTTGGTATGTTTAATTTTCTTTAGCTTCAGTAGCTCTCCAAAATATTCTTGTTTGTTGCAGTTAGTGTTAATCTCTACAAGATAAACAAAGGAGAAATGGACTAAGTGTACAGGCATCGAGTGCGATGAGACAAGATCAAGCATCGAGTGCACTGAGTCTAAGAGCTCAGGCAATGAGTGCGTTGAAACAACTGCAAGCATCGAGAGCGTTGAGTGCATCAAGACCACTCAATGCATATTTGCGGCTAAGTATCAGGATCAATTCCAGACGTTGATCACTTCTTGATCTTAAACATATACGCGTCTCTCCATCTTCTAAAATAGAAACTACTATAAATAGAAGGCTATGTGCGCAAAACAAAATATACTATTCATTGCCCTTCTCTGCCCCTTGCGATGAAATAACGAAAGATCGCAAAATCTACAGCAAATCACAGAAGAAATGGTGCCAAGGAAATTAGATTTCATGCTCGAAGGTTCAGAGCTGGTCAAAAATGGATTCAAGGATGCGCCTGAGGAAGTACAGTTAGTTCTGCATCTGCTTAAGGTCGCTGACCTAGAATATGTTCTCTCAGAGCCCAGTCTACTTTGGAAGAGAGAAGTTCTTGAGTTATACTCAACTTCCAAGATCGACTCATCATCCATGAAACTCAGGTCATTAATTAGCAGAAACCAGGTTAATATTACCCTAAAGAGACTGAGCAAGGCACTACAACTGCCGAAGTTCAAAGTGTCAGATGAAGAAGATGAAATGGATAAAACTATTGTCAAGAAAACCCTAAAGTGGTGTGGATTATCAAAATACTCCACTGTCTCTAACTTGAGAAGAGAACAAAACCTAAAAGGTAAATTCCTTGTAGATGTCATTGGGAAAGAATTGCTGTGCAAGTCTGGCTCCGATGACAAAATTTACAAAAAAATGTTTGAGTTGATGGCAAGCGTGATTCTTTCTAAAAGGATAGATTAGGGAAGAGTTCTATTTGACAGAATTGTAGAGTGTATCCCAGAGCCAAACCTGGGTAGAATCCTATCTCTGTTTCTGCACAACTGTATTCTAGGGATCCTTAACATAAGGCTATGAACTAAAATCCACCAAACTTGAAGGATGGACTCGAAAATGTTGGATAGATGGGAAGGATTCTGCAACCACACCAACAATCAGTTGAAAATAAGAAGAAGAAGGCAATTACAGTTCAAGAAGACAACACTGACAACAATTCATCTAAATAGAGTGAGGAAGTGCCTCATGATCCATAACTTTCACAGTCAACTGAAGAGACTAGGAGAGATACTAGTGCTTAGGTATCATTTTCCTCATAAACTTTGTGGATGACTCCATCAAGACTCTTATGAATGATCTAACAATAGAGATTAAATCTATATGATTTAAGGTTAATCTGCTGAAGGCACAAACTGTCAAATTATTCCATAGGGCTGCACCTGTAGTTACCTTTACTGAGAGAAATCTAACTGAATCAATAATATCTAGACTAGGTATAAGACCCCCTCCCGGAACACAAGACACGACCGAGGGGAGTCTTATCCCCAGAACAGCTTCCTTGCGGTGGCACCAACACATGGGTTGGCCTGTACCACAAGACGTCTATCCTGCCGGCTAAGATCAATATCATCATTGCCAACACAACATAAAGAATATAACAGAAGTCAAAATCCACAATAAGCATATAAGTCCAGGACAATTACATCACAATAAGAAGCAACCAAGGCTTCTATAATATCATAGTACAAAATGCCAAGAAGTCTACAAATGAGTCTCTCAAAACTCATATCCGTAACGGACGACAGCGATGGTATCGACCCTTTAAGCCCTATCACTCTGGACTGGCTGCCCTCCAATAAAACATGCTGCTCTATCTGCTATGTTCCCTCCTAAAAAGGAAGATGTAGCAACTATTAGTTATAAAGACTAAGTGGCTATCACATCCGCTCCCCGACGACTCCTCGGCACCGGGCGGAGAAAGGAACTAGGGTACAATATATATATATATATATAAATAGTAGTACAAACAAGTGGTAAAGGATTAATAAACAACAGTGTATATCAAGGAACTTCAACAATTAAGAAAATCAATCTACTTTAGCAATTCTACCATCAACGGTAGTATGTAAGTATAAATCTACAATAGTAAGAAAGTGACTCAACTTATATGAATGCCCATACAGACATATAAGTTAAGGTTCGGCTTAATAGTAAGTAACTCATCATATAAGAGTGCCCATACAAACTTATATGATAAGGATCTTATGCGATGCAATGCAATATTATGGCTCACCCATGCTCACACATGCCATTTCACTTGGCCCTGCCATTTCACAAACCACATCCCTTTGTTCATCTTAGGATGGCACCCCTTTGAGCACCTTGGGATGACTTAGCCATTCCACAAGCCACATCCCTTTGTTTACCTCTGGATGGCGCCCCTTTGAGCACCTCGGGATGACTTAGCCATTCACAAACCATATCCCTTTGTTCACCTCGAGATGGCGCCTATTTGAGCACCTTGGGATGACTTAGCCATTCCACAAACCACAGCCCTTTGTTCACCTCGGGATGAAGCCCCTTTGAGCACCTTTGGACGACTTAGCCCTTCCACAAACCACATACCTTTGTTCACCTCGTGATGGCGCCACTTTGAGCACCTCAGGATGACTTAGCCATTCACAACCCGTGCTCAACAACACGCAAGGTCTCGACACCGAGTCCTTTACTAACACATCATTCCAGTGCGACAAACACACACACACCTTCAACCCTTCCACATTTCCATACCACTTGAGGGTTCATTATACACACAGGTGGTAAACCACCCTATAATACATATCACTCCCACACTACTACATGTAGGGAGACGCATCTCTAAGCAGTGGATTAGTTTGCACATTGCAATCATCACTATATCACGTGGTATTATATAAACCTCGTTCGATCCCTTCCTAACACAAGCATTCACAAACCTCTATGCTTCCATAGGATATTCACACACTCTCATGATACTTCACCTACGCATCAAGCATGATATCATAGCTCTATGTTACACCATTCAATATTCGAGCATCACACCTTCTTTCCAAAACCTATTTCATTATCCTGATTATAATCATGCACCTTCTTACCGGATTTCACGAGAATGTCACTTTTACATCCATATCGTATCAGATCGTTTGCTCACTAACTTCCCAAATCATTCGCTTATTGGGCTCCTCCAAACTGCTCACACCAAAACAATTCACCAAATCATTCGCTTAGTATGTGATATATCTACCGAATCCCATCAACCATGTGCTCACAAATTTTCACAAATCATTCATTTCTCAAACTCTACCAATTCATTTGTACTTATGTGTTTCTCCCACCGGTTGATCCTATAAGGATATATCCACTAGATGCCAATAGCCATTTGTTCCTTACAATCAATACTAAATTAAGACCAACAATTCTCATGAAAATCTCAACGCTCATTTGCTTATGACCTATCTAACAACTAAATGGCATCAATCATTTATTCATCACAATCATTAGTAAATTAAGTCTAGCAACCTCAAATAATTTACTATGACCAAATGCCAACAATTAATTATTCATTACTATAATCAGTAAATTAAGTCCAGCAACCTCAAATAATTTACTATGACCAAATGCCAATAATCATTTATTCATCACAATCATTAGTAAATTAAGTCCAGCAACCTCAAATAATTTACTATGACCTCTCTACTAATTTCAAACTAGGTTATGCACTAAAACTGAGGATTATAAGTGCAGGAAGCTTGTTGGTTAGCAACTTCGACCAGGGATTTCTAAGGCTACAGACCTCGTAAGAAAACATGTAACCATCAGATGGAAAGGTCTTTCTAAGGACTATAACTTTTGTATTCACACCAAAACCCAGATCTTAGCAATATACTCAAAATAGGCCTCAAAGATTGCTGCGTGCAGAAATAGATTTCTACACGCATCTTAAGAAAAGATGAACGACATCGGTTCATCTTCTTCATCAAGCTATATGTTCAAACCATGCCCAAAATTTCCTCCACCCTCAGTCACCATCACTAGACCATTTTCTCAACACGAACCAATTCCACCATCAACTCAAGGAGAGGGGAGAGGTTGAAGACATCACTATCCTTAGGGCACAAGACCTAGAATGGTCTCTTCCTAGGAAATCTTCATCTCGCAAGTAAAAACTCTTTTGAGTTGACATCTCTTCTAGAAATAACTATAGATAAAGCATCAAGGGAGAGGGTAAGAAGCTCACCTCATTACCGGCGGTTCCGGCCATGGATCTCATCACTCTCCTTGGTGACATCTTCTTCCTTGTTGGTGTTGTTCTTTACAGGGAAGAGAAAGGAAGGTTTTTCCTCCAGAAATCATCTCCGACAACTCTTGTTGTTCCTTCCTCTTTCGTCAGGGTTGGACAGGTATGGCTCGGCAAAATGGTGAAGTGGAGGCTAGGGTTTCCCGTGAAACTCCTTTTATATTAGGAATTAAGGTTAAACCATTTTGCCACGTGTAGGTCTAACATTGGACTGCCTATTATTACCTAAAATAAGTTCAATAAAAAAGAACCGGGTCTAATAAGTCAATCCGCGCATTTCCCAAAAATCTGATTCAACCCGTACACATGAACCCACAACACAATCTGCCGAAAATGCTCTAAGTAAAAATCATCGTGTATACCATACACACTCGACGAATCATCGGGATTCGTCATGATCACCCGATGCCTCGTCGAGTGATGTTTAGTCCACTCAGTGCCTATAACGTCCAGATTGTCACAACCCGCATTTTCTCCGTATTAAGAATTATCAGAGTAAGAGAAAACACGCGTCATGATGCCACGTCAAGCAGGGGATAACTGCTGACGCTCAGGCAAAACCAACTACAATCTTTATGCAAGAAAATCATATGCTTAATGAATAGAAAATCAGTTATATTTTAGAGACCGTATCCCTCGGCTCAGTGGATCACCTAGTCCACAAAAGAAAACTATATTTATACGCTGCGGAAAAATACTTTATTTAGTTTTGACATCCTAAGGAGCACATAAGGGTCCCAAGAGAACCACTCATGCTATGCAAGACCCTACATTTAATTTATATAATCTATAAGAAAATGGTCTTTATACGTGATTTGGAAAAATAGTGATTTCGCTTATAAAACATGCTGATCATGAGCTTTATTTATAATAACAATTATAGTTTGAAAATAACTAGCAACCTAGCATAAAACCTTCTCAGAGCAAGTAGACTATCTCCAGAAAATGGTAGCAGCGATAGTATATATATCTAGTACAAGGTAAAAACTACCAGTGGGCGCCAACAACCTGACACGAACCCACTAGCACAAATATATGTCTGTAAGAGAGTACTGAAAATAACCTCACTAACAAGGTAAACGGAACTCCAAAGTCCGGAAGTCCACCAACAACACCACCTCCAACTAGCCACCAGACTGGCTATAGCTCAGAACCTAGGGTATTCCATAAGAAAATAGAATACCTCAGCAAGGTAAACAAAGAAAAACTGCATGAAAGAGTCAACCAAAGGACAAAGTAACAGAAAAACATGCAGTAGAAAGAGTCACAACTGTCCAAAACAGGACCACAAGAAATGCACAACGTGCAAAGAAACAGCAACGACCCAGCCCAGGAACCACATCCTGCAGGGCCTACTAGGCTGCCAAGAGCCAGAATGTTGCAAACTACCAAAGAAGAAACTTCTAACACCCTAAACTGTGGGAAGTGATAGTAGCAAAAACAACAACGAGGAACCGGATCGAAGGCAAATGCAGTCCCCCAATCCACCATGTCCAAGTCAAAAGCTCGAGGGTCAACACGTGAAAACACAAGGGACCTTCCACCCGACATGCCCAGCCCGTACCTGGAGCAAGAAAAACATGGGTGGCCTTGGCTATATCACTCAACTCCACCCCCATAAAGAGCTACAACCACCACTACTAACCACGACCCACGATTCGGCCTTTAGGAAAATAAAGAAAACGGCCGACAAGGAAAACCCAGAAATACAACTGGAAATCCACTCGGAAACGAATACAAGGTAAAGGAAGAGTGTTGAAATAAATCAACACGACTAGGCGTTGAGTGAAACCCACTCAGTGCCTACCTAAACTTTGGCGTTGAGTGAACTAGCCTCACTCGCCGCCAAAATAATACCACTACCCACAAGCCCACTAAAGAATACGGAGCTCGACGACAGTCGAACGACCAAGGCAGAAGATCCAGAACTCGAGTAGTTGCCTGCCACTTGAGTATCTAAACTCCCGCACTTGAAACCAGCTAAATTCGCCTAGCAAACGAAAATATACAAAGCGCACGATCAGTGACGCACGATCAGTGGTCGTGCGCACTCATCGGCTGATGATCGTGCGAAGCCAACCTGGAAAACCTGACAGAAAACCTAGCAACTGCGCACGATCAGTGTCGCACGACCACTGGTCGTGTGCACTGTTGCCAGCGCTCGTGCGATTTTCCAAGACAGAACTTTGGAAACTGAAAGACAGCCGCGCACGAGCAGAGGCACACGACCAGTGGTCGTGCGCCCTAACGGTTGATGACCGTGCGCGGCTAACCTGTACCGTTTGGAATTTCCCGAACGACACCGGAACGCGCACACGACTCACGCCACTGCAGTAGCAGTAAACAACTATCAACGTCGCGCACCACTACCATACGAACTATGCCTAATCATTCGAGTAATACCATAACGAAAAAAGTCGGCAACCACACCCCCCCTCCTAACTCTCCCTCTCGGCTACACCCGAACCAGAGCAACAATCAAAATAAAGGAAAACAACGGCTCCACGCCAACAATTTGGATTCCAATCATCACAAAATAGGGGGGGTTTCAGTAGGAAGAACTAAGCCCTATAGTTAGCAAGAAAATGAGAACAACAAGGCCTCTAACATGGGCTAACCGGGATTTCAATTTCAGCAAGAAAATTCAAAAAGAAAACTTGGCAAGGGCAAGAATACCACTTGCCTCAATTCACAGCGAAGCTTTGGACTGCTTTCCTCCTCTTCGCACGGATCAAAACGGCCGTAACACCTAGAACAAAAACTCGGCCATTAATGGTAGAAAACTTCCAAAACCGAAAATTCCAAACCTCCCAAAACTCCATGAAAATCGAATTTCTTACCGCAGGAATGAAGGTCTTGACGAGAGCAATCCGAATCCACTCTCGGAATCGAATTCCGTCCACAAACGCTCCGGGAATCGGCGTCCGAAGGCAAGGGGTAGGCGGTTTCTCCGTTTCCTCGTACAGGACCGGCGGTTTCAAGCGGGGAAGAAGATGAATCGGGGGTTTTATTCTATATATATATAATTATATAATTATATAATTATATAATTAATTACAAAATTACATAAAGCACCACATCGACGCGAAAACCGAACTACCTCGGAATTCGACGAAATTCGCACCGTAGCTAAATACCCACGCTACGAACACAACGGCGAAGTCGAAATTAATTTTCGACGAACAGAACTCGAGTTATACCCAAATAAAGCCAAACACCAACATCCCCCCGAGAGGCCACACCGGGTCACCCAAAACGACTCGGCTTGCTAGGGAGATCTTGCCAACAGGCTACAGAATAGGGCACTCAGTTCTAAGGAGCTAAACCACACTCCACAAATGGCACAAGCCACGGAAACGCGTCATCGTAACGCCAAACGAGAATAAAAATAATCGCTGTAAAATGGGGCGTTACAGTCACTCCCCCTAAAAGAAAGTTTCGTCCCGAAACTTTACGCACAACCCTCCTACTAAAGAAGGAAAAGTAACAAACAGAAGTTACAAGGGGAAACATACCGATCAAATCAGCGAAATAGGTGAGGGTACGCCCTCCTCATGGCCGACTCTAGCTCCCAAGTCGCGCTCTCTAAATCCTGATTTTTCCATAGAACTTTCACCATCGGTATGGACTTCTTTCGCAGCACACGCTCCTGAGTATCCAAAATACGAACTGGCACCTCAACAAAAGAAAGGTTGGGCTCCAACTGGGGCACAACATCCAAGAGTTGCCCACTGCTGCGCACACACTTCCGCAATTGGCTAACATGAAAAACATTATGAACACCAGGGAAGTTTGCTGGCAAATCCAATCTATAAGCAGACACACCAATCCGCTCCAAGACCTCAAACGGGCCCACATACCTTGGGTCCAATTTCCGATTTTTACCAAATCTCTTCACACCAACCATTGGAGAAACCTTGAGGTATACATGATCCCCTACTAAAAACTCCAAAGCAGACCTACGCCGATTGGCGTTCTTTTCATACCTCTCCTGAGCTAAACGAAGCTTTTCACGAATAAGCTTCACGGCGACTTCCATCTCTTCCAGAGCATCTGGACCCAACAAAGGCTTCTCACCAGCCTCCGCCCAAAACAACGGAGTCCTACAGCGCCTCCCATACAAAGCTTAGAACGGAGCCATCTGCAAGCTTTCCTGATAACTGTTATTATAAGCAAATTCCATGAGTCGCAGACGCTCATCCCACGCTCCACCATGGTCTAAAATATAGCACCGGATCATATCCTCAACAATCTGATTGACCCGCTCCGTCTGCCCATTGGTCTGAGGGTGGTACGCAGTAGAATACCTCAGATCCGTACCCAAACCCTCCTGCAGACTCTGCCAAAAACGAGAAGTAAACCGGGAGTCTCGATCAGAAATGATGCTAACCGGCACACCGTGGAGTCGGATGACTTCATTCAAGTACAACTCCGCTATCCTCCTCATCGGGTAATCAATCTTATAAGGCACGAAGTGAGCACACTTCGTCAATCTATCCACTATAACCCAAACAGAATCAAATCCTCTCGAGGATTTTGGCAAACCCGTAATGAAGTCCATAGATATACTCTCCCGCTTCCAAGTCGGGATCTCTAGCGGAGTCAAATTACCACCAGGCCTTCCATGATCGGCCTTCACACGCTTGCAAGTGTGACACTCAGCAACAAATCGGGCTATATCACCTTTCATACCATACCACCAGGCAATTTGCCTTAAGTCACGGTACATCTTCGTAGATCCTGGATGGTAGGCAACGCTGGAATCATGAGCCTCACTGCAAATCATACCTCTAATGTCCCCAACAGCGGGAACGCAAAACCTGCCGCGGTACTTCAAAGTACCCGCATCATCAATAGCAAAATCTGGCAACTCTCCCTTCTCTGTCCTGGTAAAAAGGTGCAACAGATCCGGATCGTCCTTCTGATGCAGTCTAGTCAAAGAAATCCAGGACGGCTCTGCCACTGACAAACTACTCTGCAAACCACAGCATCCCACTGAAATATCCATAAGGAGAAACTCCTCAACTAACCGATCGGCGGAGAGGTTAAAGATCTTTCCCGTCTTTCGGCTCAAGGCGTCGGCCACCACATTGGCCTTGCCCGGATGATACTGGATTTCTACGTCATAATCCGCCACATACTCAAGCCACCGCCGCTGACACAGATTCAACTCTTTCTGCGTGAACACGTACTTCAGGCTCTTATGGTCAGTAAAAATCTTGCACTGAGCCCCATAAAGTAAGTGCCTCCACAACTTCAACGCATAGATAACCGCTGCAAACTCAAGGTCATGCGTAGGATAATTCTTCTCATGAGTCTTCAGCTGCCTTGACCCATAAGCGATTACTTTTCCATCCTGCATTAATACGCATCCCAGACCTATATGCGAAGCATCCACATACACATCATAATCCACGCCCTCAGTAGGAAGGGTCAGAACGGGAGCAGTACACAATCTCCTCTTTAACTCCTGAAAAGCTTCTTCGCACTTCTCGCTCCAAACAAAAGCCACATTCTTCTGAGTCAGCTTGGTCAAAGGTGCGGCTAGAGAAGAGAAACCCTCCACGAATCTCCTGTAATAGCCAGCCAACCCTAAGAAACTTCTGATCTCCTTAGGAGTATTCGGCCTACTCTAATCCATCACTGCTGCAATCTTTTCTGTGTCAACCGAGATCCCATCCTTGTTCACCACGTGGCCTAGAAAAGAAACCTGAGGCAACCAAAATTCGCACTTGCTAAACTTGGCGAATAACTTGTGGTTCCTCAATTCTGATAGTACCAAGCGCAGATGCTGCTCATGCTCCTCAACACTACGAGAATAAACCAATACGTCATCAATGAAGACCACCACGAACTTGTCTAGGAAATCCTTGAATACCCGATTCATCATGTCCATGAATGCTGATGGTGCGTTGGTCAAACCAAACGACATCACCAAAAACTCAAAGTGTCCATGCCTCGACCTAAACGCAGTCCGTGGAATATCTGCCTCACGGATCCTGAGCTGATGATAGCCCGAACGAAGATCGATCTTGGAGAACACCGTGCTACCACGCAACTCGTCAAATAAATCATCGATCCTCGGCAGAGGATACCTGTTCTTGATAGTGACCTTGTTCAACTCTCTATAGTCGATGCAAAGCCGCATCGACCCATCTTTCTTCTTTACGAACAAAACAGGAGCACCCCAAGGTGACGAACTCTGCCTGATAAAACCTTTAGCCAACAACTCATCTAACTGAATTCGCAACTCCTCTAACTCACGAGGGGCCATCCGGTACGGCGCCTTAGCTATAGGACGCGTACCCGGCTCCAAATCAATAACAAACTCCACATCCCGCTCAGGAGGGATACCAGGAAGATCATCAGGAAAAACATCGGCGAAACCACGAACAATAGGAATCTCCTCCAATCGTGGCACGCTAACAACGGTTCCAACCGCCGAGACTAAACAAACACAACAATCAGAAAGAAACAATCTCTGAACACATACCGCCGAGAGAACAGGAGAATCCTGACACGGATCAGCATATACGCTGCCGGGCTGACCGTCGTCCCTGATGAAGTCCAAGCGCTTTCCTTTGCACTGAATGACCGCATCATACCGAGAGAGCCAGTCCATGCCCAAAATGACATCGAAGTCCTCTAGATCAATCATCTTCAGGTCCGCCTTCGCAAGAAAATCCCCCAACAAAATCGGGCAATCCAAAATACCCAAATCTGACAACACAGATTCACCAGAGGGAAACTTGACACGGAAGGAATCCCGAACACGATCTAGAGACAACCGATGACGCTCCACAAAGGCTCTAGCCACGAATGAGTGGGTAGCGCTGGAGTCAAACAGAACACGCGCCCAGCGGTTCTTCACCTTAAATTTCCCTATAGGAGCGCACAAAGCTAAGGAACTAGCACAACAGTACCGCAAATAATCTAGCAACTAAACTACCAGGCTAGAAAGAAAAACAACAAACAACTAACCTGAGATCACCTGAGTCGAAGTCTGAGCCTCCTCGGAAGAAATCACGTTCAGCTTCCCTTTTCCCTTGTCCACACGCTGAGGTGGAGGTAATGCCTGCAATGGAACTGCAGGAAGAGCTGACTGGACCTGAGGACACCTCGACTTAATGTGACCCTTCTGCCCACACTGAAAACAGACTTTATCCCTGGACCAACACTGGGCCGCATCATGGCCGGATCGCTTACAAACAAAACAGGAGGCATCTCTCCTAGGAGCACCCTGAATCGCATGAACCTGCTCCTTCTTCTGAGCTGCCGCCTTCTTGAAATACCTCTCGATAGGATGGCCTGACCGGCCATAAAAACTGCACACCACCCTGCTCCTCTTTCTCGGAACAGCATCTGGTACTAGGGGTTTCTTCTCCTCTACCAACTTCCTCTTATCCTTCTTCAACTGCTGGCCTCTGCTCTTCGCCGTCTCAATATCCTCAACCTTAAGAGCAGCCTCTATAACTCCAGCATAAGACACTGACCCATAAGCACTGGCCAACTACTGCACCTCACTCCTCAAACCACCGAAGAATCGCTTAACTCGATCAGCCTCAACGCTGACCAATCCAGGGGCAAAACGGCTCAACTTGCTAAACTCTATCTCATACTCACCCACCGTGAGTTGCCTTTGCTTCAGATGGAGGAAGTCGTTCATGAGGCGGTCACGCTCGACCGAGGGTAAGAACTTCCTCAACAGCATCTCCTTGAACACTTCCCACGAGCATCCGGCTACCAAGCTCTCCTTCTCTCTCAGCCACCAACTCTTAGCCAAACCTTTGAGCTGATAGGCGGCTATCATCACCCTCTGGTCATCTGAAATCCCTGAGTACGAGAACATCTCTTCCATGGAGATCAGCCAGTCGTCTATCACCATGAAATCTGCCTTCCCATCATAAGTGGGAGGGCTCAGCCTCTGAAACTGCGAGATGAAGGCCATCTCTGCTGGCACCACCACTAGAGGCCTCAAGGGTGCAGGAGGAGGAGGAACAGCTAACCCCCCAGCAGGAACTTGCGCACCCTGAGCCTGCCCTGCCACAACTGCCACCAAAGACTGAATCTGGGCTTGCACCTCCTCCAACTGCCTGCCCATAGCTTCGCTACTCTGACGCAGACTCTCGATCACCGCATCGTTCTGAGCTCCAGAAGATTCACCCTCAGACAGGGGAGTCGATCGAGTCGCAGGACGCCTAGGCATCCTAAAAATCATTACAACGCAAATCAGATCCAAATCCCACGACTAGAACCGATTACCAGTACAGACAATACATATGTAGATATAGACTTAAAGCTGCTAAACTTGCTCTTAGAGTTTATCTTCTTCACAATAATTAGATGATATGCCCTAACCTAGGATGGTTAACCACCACCTCACTAACTCTTGTGCCTAGATCGGATGCATGAACTTATGTTAATTTGAAAACTCATGTGTGTACATATATCATCCTGCAAATCTTTAGCTCGGCGCGTTGTGCTTATGCAATGATATGATATGCATGATTGTGTTATGCATTCTAAAAAAAGGCCCTAATGCATGCTATGAACGGCGTACACATGAAAATGTTATGCATCCCATACTACATAACATTTCCATGCAACGAAAAAGAAACGTGCTAGTCGCAGTCATGTGGTGAGGTTATGCATCCCATACTACATAACCCTCACATGTAGCCCCTATGGTGGATCCATATATGAACACATATTATGCATCCTATACTACATAATATGCCCCGTATACTTCATGTTATGCTACGAGTGTAGTGTTCGTGCTTTTGCCAAGATGTGCTGATGACATATCGGTGTGTGAATGACATGATGTTGAACTACTAAAAGCATCCAAGGAAGGTTGCTCAACTAACTTGTCAAGCAACCTCCCTCTGATACCAACTGTCACAACCCGCATTTTCTCCGAATTAAGAATTATCAGAGTAAGAGAAAACACGCGTCATGATGCCACGTCAAGCAGGGGATAACTGCTGACGCTCAGGCAAAACCAACTACAATCTTTATGCAAGAAAATCATATGCTTAATGAATAGAAAATCAGTTATATTTTAGAGACCGTATCCCTCGGCTCAGTGGATCACCTAGTCCACAAAAGAAAACTATATTTATACGCTGCGGAAAAATACTTTATTTAGTTTTGACATCCTAAGGAGCACATAAGGGTCCCAAGAGAACCACTCATGCTATGCAAGACCCTACATTTAATTTATATAATATATAAGAAAATGGTCTTTATACGTGATTTGGAAAAATAGTGATTTCGCTTATAAAACATGCTGATCATGAGCTTTATTTATAATAACAATTATAGTTTGAAAATAACTAGCAACCTAGCATAAAACCTTCTCAGAGCAAGTAGACTATCTCCAGAAAATGGTAGCAGCGATAGTATATATATCTAGTACAAGGTAAAAACTACCAGTGGGCGCCAACAACCTGACACGAACCCACTAGCACAAATATATGTCTGTAAGAGAGTACTGAAAACAACCTCACTAACAAGGTAAACGGAACTCCAAAGTCCGGAAGTCCACCAACAACACCACCTCCAACTAGCCACCAGACTGGCTACAGCTCAGAACCTGGGGTATTCCAAAAGAAAACAGAATACCTCAGCAAGCTAAACAAAGAAAAACTGCATGAAAGAGTCAACCAAAGGACAAAGTAACAGAAAAACATGCAGTAGAAAGAGTCACAACTGTCCAAAACAGGACCACAAGAAATGCACAACGTGCAAAGAAATAGCAACGACCCAGCCCAGGAACCACACCCTGCAGGGCCTACTAGGCTGCCAAGAGCCAGAATGTTGCAAACTACCAAAGAAGAAACTTCTAACACCCTAAACAGTGGGAAGTGATAGTAGCAAAAACAACAACGAGGAACCGGATCGAAGGCAAACGCAGTCCCCCAATCCACCATGTCCAAGTCAAAAGCTCGAGGGTCAACACGTGAAAACACAAGGGACCTTCCACCCGACATGCCCAGCCCGTACCTGGAGCAAGAAAAACATGGGTGGCCTTGGCTATATCACTCAACTCCACCCCCATAAAGAGCTACAACCACCACTACTAACCACGACCCACGATTCGGCCTTTAGGAAAATAAAGAAAACGGCCGACAAGGAAAACCCAGAAATACAACTGGAAATCCACTCGGAAACGAATACAAGGTAAAGGAAGAGTGTTGAAATAAACCAACACGACTAGGCATTGAGTGAAACCCACTCAGTGCCTACCTAAACTTTGGCGTTGAGTGAACTAGCCTCACTCGCCGCCAAAATAATACCACTACCCACAAGCCCACTAAAGAATACGGAGCTCGACGACAGTCGAACGACCAAGGCAGAAGATCCAGAACTCGAGTAGTTGCCTGCCACTTGAGTATCTAAACTCCCGCACTCGAAACCAGCTAAATTCGCCTAGCAAAAGAAAATATACAAAGTGCACGATCAGTGACGCACGATCAGTGGTCGTGCGCACTCATCGGTTGATGATCGTGCGAAGCCAACCTGGAAAACCTGACAGAAAACCTAGAAACTGCGCACGATCAGTGTCGCACGACCACTGGTCGTGCACACGGTTGCCAGCGCTCGTGCGATTTTCCGAAACAGAACTTTGGAAACTGAAAGACAGCCGCGCACGAGCAGAGGCACACGACCAGTGGTCGTGCGCCCTAACGGTTGATGACCGTGCGCGGCTAACCTGTACCATTTGGAATTTCCCAAACGACACCGGAACGTGCACACGACTCACGCCACTGCAGTAGCAGTAGACAACTATCAACGTCGCGCACCACTACCATACGAACTATGCCTAATCATTCGAGTAATACCATAACGAAAAAAGTCGGCAACCACACCCCCTCCTAACTCTCCCTATCGGCTACACCCGAACCAGAGCAACAATCAAAATAAAGGAAAACAACGGCTCCACGCCGACAATTTGGATTCCAATCATCACAAAATAGGGGGGGTTTCAGTAGGAAGAACTAAGCCCTATAGTTAGCAAGAAAATGAGAACAACAAGGCCTCTAACCTGGGCTAACCGGGATTTCAATTTCAGCAAGAAAATTCAAAAAGAAAACTTGGCAAGGGCAAGAATACCACTTGCCTCAATTCACAGCGAAGCTTTGGACTGCTTTCCTCCTCTTCGCACGGATCAAAACGGCCGCAACACCTAGAACAAAAACTCGGCCATTAATGGCGGAAAACTTCCAAAACCGAAAATTCCAAACCTCCCAAAACTCCACGAAAATCGAATTTCTTACCGCAGGAATGAAGGTCTTGACGAGAGCAATCCGAATCCACTCTCGGAATCGAATTCCGTCCACAAACGCTCCGGGAATCGGCGTCCGAAGGCAAGCGGTAGGCGGTTTCTCCGTTTCCTCGTACAGGACCGGTGGTTTCAAGCGGGGAAGAAGATGAATCGGGGGTTTTATTCTCTCTATATATATATATATATATATATATAATTATATAATTAATTACAAAATTACATAAAGCACCACATCGACGCGAAAACCGAACTACCTCGGAATTCGACGAAATTCGCACCGTAGCTAAATACCCACGCTACGAACACAACGACGAAGTCGAAATTAATTTTCGACAAACAGAACTCGAGTTATACCCAAATAAAGCCAAACACCAACATCCCCCTGAGAGGCCACACCGGGTCACCCAAAACGACTCGGCTTGCTAGGGAGATCTTGCCAACAGGCTACAGAATAGGGCACTCAGTTCTAAGGAGCTAAACCACACTCCACAAATGGCACAAGCCACGGAAACGCGTCATCGTAACGCCAAACGAGAATAAAAATAATCGCTGAAAAAACGGGGCGTTACACAGATTACATTCAAGTCAAAATTTTCGAGTATCATAAACTTACTCGATGAATCGTCGAGATTCGTCATGACCACTCAACGTCGTACATATTCCAGCACTTCCCAAGTTTAAATCATCGAGTATTACCTCTTTACTCGACGAATCGTCGAGTGGCATCGAGTGCATTCAACGCACTTGATGCCACAACTCTCTGAATTATCCTGTGTGAAAGTGTTGAGTGGCGTCGAGTTCACTCAACGCACTCAACGTCTTTCAACTAATGGCGTCGAGTGCACTCAATACACTCGATGCCAATCATCCCAGATATCTAAGTCAAATGGCATTGAGTGGTATCGAGTCCACTCAACGCCTCACCATTGGTCGTCGAATGGAATTGAGTGCACTCAATGCACTCAACGCCGCATTAAGTCAAGTCACCAAGCTCAACTCCTAAATTCCAAGATTTATTCTAAGAAAAATTCGTTGAGTGGTGTTGAGTCCACTCAACGCCTGTCCTTCAGCATATTTTCCATGTCACAACTAGCATGGCGTTGAATCCAGGCAACACACTCAACGCCTTATTTCCGAAAATCATTCCAAGTAAAATGGAGTTTAGTACACTCAACGCCAATCAGTCTATGGCGTTGAGTGCACTTAATGCCCTGAGCCAGATATTTTTCTAAGTAAATTCCTGATCTAATTGTCGAGTCCAGTCGACTCACTCTACGCTTCCCGAACCTGAGTCAATTCTCTTAACTCAAAGTGTGTGCTAGGGGTCTAGCACGAAAAGGGATGTTACACTAGGATTGTGGAAAATCAGACTATCACTGCCAAAAACATACTAGCAATCCACAATTCACAGAAGGAGCTGATGGACATACACAAAATTATTCTTAAAAGTAAGAATGGATGCATGTGCTAAAGTTCTAGATGATCATTTGCTCAAAGTCAAGAACCATGTAACCCTGTGTATTGACCATTTGGATGGTTAGTTGACAAAGTCTTGCACCTCCCTGACAAAAGATGTATCTAAAGAAGTCAAAAAGGGGGAGAATGAAGTGATCAGGACTCACAATGAGAATGCAGTTTGTTCTACAAATGTGATCAAAGGGGATACTTTAGTCTTGAATGATAACATATGATAACATCCCTGCTTTTCCTTACCAGATTAATCAAGCACTGCAAGATGGGAATCAGTATAGGTACTAAATACAATGATCAGTATGCAGAGTAATATGATCCTCAACAGTATGATACTCAAGATGGTGCACAGTGGGCTAAACCTTCTACAACAGATGAATTTCCAACATTCAGCCCCACTATTGAAGAAATGATGAGAGCTAAATGAAAGTCTCGTGCTGAGGAAGAGTAAGAAGTCAGGTTAAGCAAGAAGAGGTAGAGGGATGAAATTGAAACAAGGCCAGATTTTGAACAATGGAGTCCTCAATCCAGGATTATCATTATGTTAGCCTGGGACCAAGTCAAGTCAACGAAAATTGTGAGGGGAAAGCTTTATATCTCCCTAGAATTGGCAAAGCTTGAGAAGAATGAAGAGGACAAAATAAATTTCAGTAGAGATAAGAGGTTAAGCAAACTGCTGCCACATGCTATAGAGCCCAACAAATACTTCCCAAAGCCATACATCTATTTTGAGAGGCAAAAGGAAAAGGAAGTAGACAAAGAAAATGCTGCCAAGAAGCCTAGCAGGGGCATAGTCATAAGAAAACCTAAAACTTAGAAATGTTTCTTATTTTACTTAAGGGTTGCATGAATTGTATTTTGTTTTTTGCACACTACCAAAACATTAATCCTTCCATTAATGAAAATCATATTTCTGGATGTGTATAATTAACTTCACCTTTTTACTGAAATGTTATATCTACTGCATATGTGTAGTGTTATATCATTGTCTAAGATTTTTTCTTCTTTAAATAGGGGAGATTGTTGGGTTCATTAATCAAAATGTCCCATATTTGAAGAAGGTCTACAAGGCAATGGTATACACATGTGTGTATCTGATTCATGTTATAAATTCTATGTATGTTGGGGCTCTTTATTACTTTGATTAGATAGGTTATCCAAGTGATAATGACAGGAGGATAGAATGCAGGATGCTGATAAGGCTGAAATTTGTCTAAGTACAGAATGCGTTGAGAGTAAAGGCGCATAGTTCACTCAACACCAGATGGCCTTAAGCATTGAGTAAAGACTAGACAGTCAAACCCTCAGCATTGCCAAGGCAAAAATCTGGTTAAGTACAGAAACATTGAGTGAAGGCAGTTCACTAAACTCCCAAAGCCAAAAGCGTTGTGTAATGCTCAAGCAATCAAACCCACAGAGAATCTGCTAAGGAGTCTGGCTTAGAACAGAGGCATTGTATGAAGGCAGTTCACTCAAAGCCATACATAGAAAGTATATACAGAACATAGTTCAGTTAGAGCTGCTTGATTATTTGATATAGAATTTTATCTAAGGGCAGAAGCATTGAGTGATGTCAACTCACTCAACGCCTATTCAACAGGAAAACTATCCAAGGATAGAAGCATTGAGTGAAGGAAGTTCACTCAACGCTTCTTCAACAAAACAGGCAAAGGCAGAAAGCGTTGACTAAAGACAAATCACTCAACGTCTTCAGACAGAGAAAATCAGCTAAGTATAGATGCGTTGAGTGATGAAGGCTCACTCAACGCCTACTCAATTAGATTGCAAGAGTCAATATTCGTTGAGTGATTACTGATCACTCAACACCTGAGGATGCAGAAATCTCCCTAAGTGTTTTTGCGCTGAGTGACAAGGCTTCACTCAATGCTTATGCAGAATTGTGAATTTGGCTAAGTCCACAGGTGTTGTGTCATGATGATGTTATCAGCAATTCAAAAGGTTACTGGAATTAAACAGTAGAGGACAAATTGCGCTGCTTGCCTATTGTACTGAATTTAATTCAAAAGACTTGTTGCAGCTATCCACTCCTGGTGGTCTAACTGCTCACAGAATTGTTGGATGACAGAATAGAAAAGGAAGAGATCAAGGAAGAATAAATTAATTTTTTGGATATTTATAGAACTTCCTCTTCTTCCTCTCGACTATGTTGCAGAATTTAAAGAACTTACTCCTTCTATTAAAACAAGAATTTCAAGAAGATAACTGTTGACATTCTCATCTTCAACAATAATTTCAGAGAGCTTACTCTCTGAGGTTGAAGAAGCAATAGAGCAAGCACTTGTTACAGTGACTTCATAGTTTCAGCAGGCATAATATTGAAGATACATTCTTGGAGCTGTGAAGGAGGCAAGACTGAGTTTTCTCAGTTCAGAAAGAGGAAGACACAGAGATCATTTCTCTGGTGTCCTTCATCATCAACAAACAACATTCGAACAATAGGATATTTCAGGAGATCTGAGTTGTAGGGCCTTTGGGCCTGAGTTGTAGGATTCCTATTCAGAATCTTAGTGGTAGGATCCCTGTCTCTATTTGAGTTAGGGCTAAGTTCCTGAGTTGTAGGAGGTTTATCCTTTGAGGTAGAATCTTGTGTTGGATCTGAGTATAGGGATTTTATCCAAGCCTGAGTGTAGGAGTTTGCCTAAATTTTGAGGTAGGTAGTCTGGTGCAGATTACTGAGTTATAGAAGATTGCATCTCTGAGTGTAGGGACTTGGGCCTGAGTGTAGGACTTGCAGGATTCTGAGAAATCCTGAGGGATTTTTGTAGTAAGCTCTTGGAGCCGAGTTTGGAGGAGTTTGCCTTGTCTAACAAGTTGTTAGAATAATGGGAGGGACAGTGGATATACCCATACTCTGGGGAACCATAATAAACCATTTATGTACTGATTTTGTTTTCTTGAAAGCAAACCTAAAACTAATCACAACAAACTAATGTCAAAAGGAAATCACAAAAAGGATGAAAAAACTATTCACCCCCCTTTAGGTGTTTAGCTACTCTTAAATCTAAAGACTTTTAGATGATCCTGATTTGCAGCACCTCCGAAGTATAACTAAAAGAGGAGAATTACCGGACTTTTCGATTAACAAAATTGGTATGTTGAGATATCGTGGTAGGTATTGTATCCCCACCGTTGAGGATATCAGAGAAAATATTTGTGATGAAGCGCATGACTAAAGTATTGCCCACCATCCTGGTTCTACAAAGATGTATCAGATCTAAAGCAAATCATTTGGTGGTCAAGTATGAAGAATGATATAGCTAAATTTTTATCTGAGTGTTACACGTGCCAGCATGGTATGGCAGATCATAGAAGGCTTGAAGGTAAGTTAATGCCTTTGGATATTCCCAGCTGGAAGTGGGAGAGTATTTCAATGGATTTCATTACCGATTTTATAAGGCCTCCCTGAGGGCATGATGTTGTATGGGTCATTGTTGATAGATTAAAAAAGTGTGCTCACTTTGTGCCATTTAAAATTTGCTATTCCATGGAAAATATAATAGAGCTTTATTTGGATGAGGTCATCAGATTGCATGGTATGCCGATGAGTATTGTGTCAGATTGAGATTCTAGATATATGTCCCATTTTTGGGGAAGCATCCAGGGAGCTTTTGGTACAGACCTCATATATTCTACTACATATCATTCACAGACAAATGTTCAAATGGAAAGAGTAAATCAAAATTTGGAAGATATGATTAGATGTTATATCCGGGACTATGGTGGGGCCTGGGACAAGCCTCTCAGACTTATGGAGTTTGCCTATAATAACAGTTATCAGGAAAGCTTGCAGATGATGCCTTTTGAAGCCTTGTATGGGAGGCGTTGTCTAACTCCCCTATTTTTGACTGAAGTTGGTGGGAGGCCATTGTTAAGTCCAGAGGCCTTGGAAGAGATGAGTGTTGTAGTAAATCATATCTTTGATAAGCTTCATTTGGCTCAAGAGTGTTATGAGAAGAACGCTAATCGGTGTAGGGTTGATCTGGAGTTCGCAGTTGGGGATATGGTTTTCTTGAAGGTTTCTCCGATCCCAGGTGTTAAGAGACTTGAGATGAACCATAAGTTGGATCCCAGGTATGTGGGACCTTTCCAGATCGTTGAGTGCATCGGAGTGTCGTCTTATATACTTGAGTTGCCTTCAACTTTCCCTGGTGTTGACGATGTATTTGATGTGAGCCAGTTGCAGAAGTGCTCTCATAGTGAGCGTCATGTCCTTAACTCGGTCCCCCAATTGCAGCACAACCTTTCTTATGTCAAAGAACCTCTCCATATCATGGAGATGCAAGATCGAGTGTTGAGAAGAAAGACAATCCCTATGGTGAAAGTTCTTTGGTAGAATCAGGAGGTCAGGAGCGCAACCTGGTAGTTGGAGTCAGCAATAAAAGAAATCTCATCCTCATCTTTTCTCCTATATTTCGTTGGTAAGAGTTTTCTCTAGCAAGTTAGTGCCTTTAATTTTCCCGGACGTTCGAGATGCGTTCTAAGTTTCAGGATGAAATTTCTTTTAGGAGGGGTGACTATAATGCCCCTGATTTTTTGATAATTAATTTAGTTGCGTAATAAAAGCGTAAGGACGTTATGTTAGTTCAAGAGTTTCATACATCAGCAATTTCCTCTTAAACAACAACTATGTAATATAATAACATAGAAATTTTAATTTATTTTATGAAAACCCTTCCCATATAAAAAACTCTGAACCCTTAGAATTATGTTTTTTACGGAAACTTCTTCTTCTGTCAAAATCGACCACGCGACAGAGGAGAAGTTAGCCTTTTTAGGAATCTTCCGTCCGCCGCCACCGGAGCTAGAGTGCAGGAAATCGTTGTCGTAGTAAAGATTAAAACTGCTCTCGTCGAGACCTTCATGTGTGCGGTGAGTTTTTTAGGTTTTGTTGATTTTGGAGTTGGAATAGGTATCCCTAACCTTCGTTTTTGTCCCAAATCTTTCAAAAATTACTTGTTGGGGGTTTCTTACTGCCGATTCGTGGTGTGGGGTGTTGTAGATGTGACTTCGTCGAGATTTGTAGTAAGTGGCGGTCTACCCCATTGCTTTGTTGTTATTGTTCTTATCCCTTCTTTTCTTTCTCGTAAAGATCTAAGAGGAATGTGTTTTGTCTCATTGTTATTTGATATTTTGATTTGGATATTTGAAAATTTTGGGCTATGTAGATTCGTTGAATGTTCCCGAGAGGTTAATTAAAATTCGTCGAGTATTCTCGTGTAATCTAAGTAGGATTTGTCGAGAGGATAAGTAGAATTCGTCGAGTGTTCATGAGAGGACAAGCCAAATTCATCGAGTGTTTTCGTGAAGTCTAGCTGAATTCGTCGAGTAATATTGTAAGGTCGAACAGAATTCATCAATGTTCTTAGGTAGTTGGTTGAGTTATTCGAGGCATCTACGTAAAATTCGTCAAGAGTTTAAGCGTATTAGTCGAGTGTTCTAAGTAGAATTCATCGAATGTTCACGAGTGATTATGCCAAATTCATCGAGTGTTCTTTTGAAGCAAAGTAGACTTCGTCAAGTATTCACAAGAAGTCTAGCCAAATTTGTCAAGTGAATAGTAAATTTCTCGAGTGAGCAGTACATTCGTCGAGTATACCCTTAAAAATTTCTGTATTTTATTTCCTTACGTCACTATGACAATACAATGCTAAGTCTTGGGTCTTTTACTTCCATCTATTATTATATTTAGATTTATTGTTGGATTTTGGGTTGATAGTGGATAAAGGACCACCACCTTAATGTCTGTGTGAATCATCACGTCTAACGACATTATGATTTTGGACATGGGTTGGCAGTGGATAAATGACCACCACCTTAGTGCATGTTATGAATCATTATGCCCGATGGCTTTATTATTTGGTACTTTTGGTTGGCAGTGGATAAAGGACCACCAACTCAGTTCCAGTTTCTTTGGTTGTGTTGGTCTTATGGTTTTGGTTGGAAAGATAGCCACCGACTCAGTATTGTTTTATGTCTGGTGCTGATGATTTACTCTTTAAGCTAATCAATGTTATTTCTATGATTATATATACTTATTATTAGGACATCACTAAGAGTCCTTTCCACACTTAGTGCAAGTAATCTCTTTATATGACCACTTTGTGTCAAGCTAATCATTTCCCTTACTCTTATGCTATTGAATTCAATGTTTTTTCATCTTTTCAGTGGGTTTGGTAACCCACTTATCTTATTTAAACCTTTGATTTATGTGCAAGTCGCCTTTTGTGCTCTTGTGATGAGGCATTCTTTCTTTTGAATGTCTCAGGTTCAGGCAGGTAGAAGGTAGTGTCAACCGAATTGTTGATCCAGTCTTCGGTGGCTATTTTTCCCCTCCCTATTCCAGTTGAGGAGTGGTCGGTTTCTTTTTCATTCTTGGTGTTAGAAGTTCAGACGTTTGATGTAAGTGTTATGGGTTCGTATCAGTTTGTTGGCGCCCATAGCACAGTTTTCTTGTGATTTTTGAAAAGACGCATGTTAGTTATTTTATATATAATAATTTTGTATTTTTAACTCATACTTATGACATCTTTTCAACTTAATACTAACCTAATTTAAGTGATATAAAACACTTTTCCTTTACCTATACTAAATTTAGAGGTTGCAAATCATTAACATGTTCGATGGGTTTTCATGATCATGTAGGATGAATGAATGTAGTAAATTAAAGTTTTACCGCTGCAATTATATTTTTATCATATATGGACTAGTTTATCCATTAAACTGAGGGATATGGTCTTAAACTTTAAACTCAAATAGTTTTTCAACCATAAAAATGCAAGTCTTTTATAAAGTGATCTGAAGTTTGTCCTTTCCCGAGTGTCTGCAGTTGTCCCCTACAAGGCGTGGTATCATGGAGAGTATTTTCTCTTAATCTTATAATACTTTAAGCCTCGAGAAAATGTGGGTTGTGACACAGTCTCAGTTACATTACGGGGGAGTGAAGGCACATCCTTCTCTACAGCTACAGTGTGAGGTCTTTCCTGCAATCCAAATACATCACCAATATCTCTCTCTGCCCCTGCCTGGGAATTCTCTGTTCCCATTGAGCAAAAATTGAAGCGTCTATCTTCTTCAAGTGATGAATTTGCACACTAGTGGACATATCAAATTGATTCTTGTCTAGCTTGCTAAGTTAGAGTATGATAATTCTTCCAAATTTTGGGGATGAGAAGCAAGCCTTTTTTCTGTCAAACAAAACTTTCCCCAATCCATCCTCTTTCTGCAAATTACTACTGCCAAAAGTTTGCATATATCACCTAACACATAGTCGTGAGACCCAGTCTTGCACAAGAATACCTTCCTAAGAATATCAGTTAATAGTTTTCCTTCATCATTCATCTCTTTTCTTCTAATAGTTATAGATTTCTTTTACAAGTCACAAAATGAGAGGGCTCCATAGTAGTTAGTGTCAGTGAGTTCATCATCTTCCTCGACTTCATGCATTCTCAGAAATTTGATCAATAAACAAGGATTTATTCTAACTTCGAAATTTATAACATTGCTTTTGATTAGGGAACCTTCATTCCTGAAGAACTCAATGATGTCTCTATCAAGAACTCAACATTCTTTCTCTAGAATGAATGACAGTCCAGTGGTTTCTAGCATGAGAATGACGTTTCAGAATTCGTCAAAAGCACTAGAAAACCAAAAGAAAACAAGTTCTCCTCCTACCTGAAGATTTCCAGTACCTTTGCGAGCCATTCCTAATTGATTGTTGGAGAAATAAAAGATATTTCTGAAGAACCGGAGATGAATCAATAGAAATTTCTGCAAGTCAACGTGGTGATGAACCGACAGAGAAAACTTGACAGAATGAAGGCAGGTCTCGTGAAGTGTCATGAAGTCTCAAATGCCCTTTAAGCCTTTATATGATATTAAAGATTTGAAGAAATGAAAAGACGCTAACCTTTTTAGGAATATTCGATTTACGTCTTCAAATCCAATAATTAGAGAAGAAATAAAATCTTCACAAGTAAAATTCATCGAAATGCCACCGAATTCGTCAAAAAATCATGAGAGCACATGTATAATATGACGAGATGAATCAGATATACTCGAAGAATTTGATGAAACTACTTGGGAAATTTGTCGAAAACACTTGTGAGATTGGATGAATTCATCAAAATAATTTGTGAAATTTGGAAATTCATCGAAAACACTTGAGATCTCTTGATTGATTTCATGAGTGCTTGTGTGAAGACTTGATGAATTTGAACTTCTTCTCATGGGCAGATTTCTTTAGATTCCTTGACCACCTCAAGATTCTTTGTTGAGCATTCCAAGTTCACTTTTGAAAAATATGAACTTGGTTTCATCTAGCGACTTCGTGAAAATATCTTCAACCTGCTTGTCCATTGATACATATCAACGTTGATATCCTAGTTCTCCACATGCTCCCGGATAAAATGATAACGTATCTCGATATGTTCTGTCTGGCTGTGAGAGACAGGATTGTTTGTTATAGCTATTGCACATAATCAATTGCAAAACTTTGGAATCTCCTTCAACTTTATATTATAGTCTTCAAGCTGATTTCTTATCCATAGAAGCTGCACGTAACAACTGCCTGTAGAGATGTACTCTGACTCAGCAGTTGAAATTGCCAAACAATTTTACTTCTTGCTACTCTATGAGATAAGCCTTCTTATAAGGAATTGACACGCTCTGGAAGTTCTTTTCTTGTCATCCATGCTTATTGCAAAATCAACATCTGAAAAACCAATTAACTCGCAGTCATTACTTCTTGGGTACCATAAGCAAACATTCAGTATAACTTTAAGGTATCTTAAAATCCTCTTTGTAGCGATATAATGAGATTCCTTAGAGTTCACTTGGAATTTAGTGCATACATATATTGAAAACATTATATCTGGTCTACTGGCAGTGAGGTAGATGAAGGATACAATGATGCTTCTAGACTTAGATTCATTAAAAGGTTTCCATTTCTCATCCTTGTCCAGAGACATAGTTGAACCCATTGGAGTGCTGATAGAGATTGCATTCTCCATTCTGAATTTCTTAAGTAACAACTTGGTGAACTTCGACTGAGATATGAAAATTCCATCTTCAGATTACATCACCCGAAGCCCTAAGAAATACTTTAGCTCACACATACTTCTTATTTCAAACTTCCCTTGGATCAAGTTCATAAAATTTTTTGCAAAGATTGTCGTTTGTAGATCCAAATATAATATCATCGACATATATTTGTACTGGCAAAATCATTACTTTTAATTTCTTAAGAGATAATGTATTGTCTATCTTTCCTCTTGTAAACTTATTTTCAAGAAGAAACCTAGACATCGTCTCTTACCATGCTCGACAAGATTATTTTAAACCATATAATGCTTTATGTAGAAAATAAATATAATCAGGTAGGGATGAATCAACTAAACCTGGGGGTTGTTCCACGTATACTTCTTCCTTTAAATTACTATTAAGGAAGCCTGACTTCACATCCATTTGATAGAGTTTGAAGCCTTTGTGAGCAGTATAGGCTATAAAGAATCTGATTGCATCGAGTCTGGCCACCAAAGCAAAAGTTTGATCAAATTTGATCCCTTCTTCGTGTCGATAACATCGAGCTACATGTCTTGCTTTATTTTTTTTATGATAAATCTAATCTCATCTAGCTTATTTTTGAAGACCAATTTCATCCCTATAATATTGTGACCTTTGGGCCTTGATACTAGCTCCCCACCTTGCATCTTTTAAACTGATTGATCTCTTCTTACATTGTGATGATCCATAAGGCATCCTTGTTTGCTTCTTCAAACCTCTTTGGTTCAATCTGGGAAAGGAAACTCAAATAAAAGGGTTCATTAAGTTTACCTCTTTTTGTTCGAACTCCTTAACTAGGATCTCTAATGATCAGATCAACGGGTGATCTCTTGAATTTCTTATAACTAGATTCCTTGCATTTCCACCAGGAGGTTCTACTTCTTCTGGTGCATGTCCTTCAACTTAGAGTTCTTTATCTTCAATCATGCTTGGAGTATTGACTTTGATGGAGCTTGAGTCATCTTCTTTAACTACTTTTTCTAATCTTAGCTCTTTTAGTTGTGAACCTGCATCTTCAACAAAGATAATAGTAGAGCTGCTATGAAGCATACTCATCTCATCAAATACAACATTAATGGATTCTTCTACAACCAGGGTTTTCTTAGTGAAATTCTTATATGCCTTGCTATGGTTACTATATCCTACAAAAATACCCTTAAAACATTTTTCACTAAGCTAAGTTTTGTAATACTTTGCGTTATTAAGTACGAATCATTTGCTTCCAAAGATTTTGAAGTAGGATGGAGTCAGTTTCCTGCCATTTAGAAGTTCATAAGGTGTCTTATTATGATTCTTGTTGATTAAGGATCTTTTTGTACGTGACAAGCTATTTTGATTGCTTCAGCCCAGAAGTACTCTGGTAATGAAGAGTCATTCAACATTATTCTACTGGCCTCAATGAGTTTCTGTTCTTTCTCTCGGCAACTCCATTTTGCTGTGGAGTATAAGTAGAGGAAAACTCATAAAATATACCTTTACTTACACAGAACTTTGCCATGGCACCAGATTAAAATTTTGTTTTATGGTCACATCAGATTTTGACCACAGAGCAGTTCAATTCATTCTATGTCCTCCTAAAAAAGCTAGTGAAAGAGTCAAAGGTATCTTACTTGTGTTTTAGAAAGAAAACTAATAAAAAACATGAGTAGTCATTAACAGTAACAAAGGTGTAAGCTTTACCTCCTAAACTACAAACCGGCAAGGGACCGAATAAGTCCATATGATACAGATATAGACATTTGGAAGATTCTTTAGCGATGATGCTTTTAAAGATAGCTCTTATCTGCTTACCAATTTGGCATGTGTGATAAGGTCTCTCTTTAACGAACTTAATATTGGGTGCATTATACACTAAATTGTGAGAAAATTACATATCTATAGTTTTCAAATTAATTTGTGCTAGTCTTTAATTCCATTGATCACAAAGAGATCCACTATCTTTTGCCAAAAGCACACTGGTGTAGAAGATTCCAAACAAACAAAATTAAGAAAGAAAATATTTCTACTTCGAGTGCCTGTTAGATTAGTTTCAAATTTATTAGAAGTTTTTATCTTTAACTTTTCATTGTAGAACTTAACCATATTTATAATTGACTTATGTTTATGAGATTATGTTATAATCCTTTAACATAATCAACGTTTATGAAAGAGACTATACCGTTTGTAATCATATTGTATCCTTTTGTGATTCCTTTGTCAGAACCGCCAAAA
Organism: Platanthera zijinensis; assembly: GCA_039513925.1. Classification (NCBI taxonomy): domain Eukaryota; kingdom Viridiplantae; phylum Streptophyta; class Magnoliopsida; order Asparagales; family Orchidaceae; genus Platanthera; species Platanthera zijinensis. The sequence goes on along the minus strand of CM077095.1, from coordinate 80,420,289 downwards.
ATAACTTTTGGATCGTCTTTGACTTAGGTATAAGTTTGAAGTTGGCATTTTGTTTCGGTGATATGCTTAGAACATCCATTATCCAAGTACCAGATAGGATTTTGATTGGCTTTTGAGCATATCTGCATTCACAGATTAATTATCCTTAAGAATCCAAACAGATTTGGGTCCTTGGTTTCTTGTTAGATGAACACCCCTTGGAATGTTAACATTGTGAGGTCATTCTTTCATTGTTAACTCAGGATGTCTTATATTCAAATGAATTGTACCAACAATCTATGACAAAGTGACACATTTTGCCACAACACCAACAGTCAAACTTGTTGTACTTTCTTTTCTTCTCCTGCTTCACCATTTGAGCGGGAGGTCTAGCAGGAGGTACTGATCTAGAAGTAGTAGCCGTATGAGAACATCAAGTGGTAGGATTTATTGTCTCATGTGGCTGCTCAGTTGTAACACCCCAATCCATCACATAGAGTATAATAGAAGGTCCAGCCAGGGCCCCACGCCATATTCGACACGCAATTAGTGGAGTTATGTATTGAAACCATAATCCAAACACACATCCTAACTGAGAGTGCATTCTAGTGGAAGTAAATTATTAAGTTTAGAACCCAACCATATGAATGTACACTAAACCAAATAGGAATGATAAGATAAATACACAAATAGTTATGGCCTTAAGTCCTTACAACTGTTTCCTCAAATAATAGTGTTTTACAAACTTCAGCATGCAGGCCGACCACACATAAAATTGTAAAGCAACTTTGCTTTGGACATCGAGGGCCGGCATAGCAACCATGGCCTATAACCCGCTATTTCCCGCTCGTCTCTCTAGCTGCACCTTCACAAATGCATTCCACCCCGAAGGTGGAAAACAAAGCAACGATCAGCATTAGCTGACAAAATTATAACGATCCACTTCTCACTCGGGGTGGTGTTGCTCCTTCCCTGCATGCATTTAGCATAGATATATAATGTCAATCAAAACGTGCAACTTAAGCACTATTCACCACATACATTGGCATTGTCGACCACTCGTCCCGTTCACTTAGGGCACATTATCAGTATGCTGAGATTAAAGCCCCACCGCTGTTCACCGGGATGGTTCACACATGAGCATTCTCTTTCGGTGTGCTGAGATTCAATCCCTACCCGCATGAGCATTTTAGTCTTTAGGGCCTAAAGTCTAAGACTCTCATTATGCTACGACAAAGTAATGCTGAGATTCAAGCCACTGACTCACTCCAAGCTGATCGCTATAAGGAGGGTACAGGTCAGCCACAGCTAGTGGCTCAAACCGTTAGGCTCACAAGCGAATATGCGGGTCAGCCTTCCCTTGCCCATTCATGATACATAACCATGTTATGTTCCAAGGTTGGCACTCACGACCACCTAAGATGTGGCCCACAGACTCTCAGCTCATCACAAAGTCCCCCAGGTCTCCAAGAGACAAGCCTAACACATAATTATTGGATCTAATGGCCAACCTTAGAGGGGGGGGGGTGAATAAGGTTTACATCATTTATTAAAAAAATTGAATTATTTTTAACTAGGAAAAAACTAGTTTTGGAAGCTACCACAGGGAGTTAGGTAGCTAACGCGTGGCGATAAGTTACAGAACTCATTTTTCTAGCCAGATTCCTCCTTAGAGATCTTTGCACCCTTTCAAAAATTGAAAACTAACCATCCCTACAATACACAGAAGTAAAGAAGTAGGAAATGAATTTCATTGCAAAAACAAAATGAACAATTATTTTAACAATTACAAAATTTTTATCCCCGTAACCCCAAAGATTGAAGGAGGTGAATGAAAAAACTCTTGTTTTTCTATACCGACCCGCTCCCCGGACAAGTTGGCTCTCTTCCTTTCCCTCCAAGAAATGTCTTCAAGCCGGCTCTTCACCTACACACACGGAAGGGTCTTAGATCCACCCTAGATCACTCGATCTAGACTCCCCTTCCTCGGGATGATTTCTCACGGAATCCTCCCCGGATTCTGACGACCTTCCCCGGTCGATTTCCCTCACCATAATAATATAGAGAAAGAGAAATATTACAATAAAAGTTTAAAGGATTTAAAAGATTAAAATCTCCCTCTTGACGATTCCTCCATCGAACGATCCGCAGCCGGTGCTTGAGATCTTCAGGTGCTTGCAACTGGTCTACTCTTCATAGTCGATGTAGTCCTTGGCTCGCCAGAGTTCTTCATGTGCGAATGGGAGGGAGGCGGATTTCTTTTCCTTCAATGAAGATGGCAGAATGGACCATAGAGAGGCAGCCGAACCCTAAGAATCAAAGAGCTCTGTCTATTTTTGTCTAGCTTAGGAATCAAGAAAATGAGACGCCTTTTATACATCTTTGTAAAAACAGGCTAGCGTCGGCGGTAAGGCTAACGCCCGTCGGTAGCTTCACGCGCTTGATGTGACAACTGTCCTGTAAATTTGGAAAAATATTAAAACAAAATATTTTCCTTTTTCCAATACTAGCACGACGCGATAGATAGGTAGTGCCACGCAGTAGTCCAGGCATCTCAAAAAATTAGTCTCAATGATCAGTGAGTGGCCTAGCACAGCGTGATATACTGTATAATCTGGCGGTAGCTTCCCGAGCGCCTGGTCAAATTAATTCTTCGAGCTAGCGCGGGCTGTTCGTCTTGCGCGGCGCGGTAGTATCCCGAGTGCCTTGTCCATTTAATTCAGGCTACCGCTCGACGTTAACTTCTACCTCTCGGCAGTAGGTTACTGAGGGGAGCTCCTTGTATTTCTTGGACCTGTAAGCCTGCGAACTCTACCAAACACAAGATGTAATCAAATAAAATATGGGAGTTGATATTATCAAACCAAGGTTATCTAAACCTTAGGTTCCAACAAACTCCACCTTTTGATAATATCAAATCCCGTTCATGAGGTATAATAATGAAGTGCATGATACAAAATATATATAAGAGATAATCTTTAAAGTTCAGGTTTCAGGTTCGATATAGCTCCCCTATACGCGCTCTCACCCAATATATGGGTTTAATATGCTCCCCCATATCTACGTGCACACAGTGAATTAAGTTCCCCCTATATGTGATCTACCCTTGTCCATGACTCATGAACCATCTATTCTCCCACTTTGATATTATTGAAAGTGGATGGGCTACACCATAAAAAAACATACCCATGCATGGGAGAAATAAAGGCCATATATGATGAGCAGGAAAATAAAGGCAAACAGAACACGTTTGTAGATAGCAAAAAAATGAGAGGCGACAAACAATAGGGGTGACAAAACACAAAATCAGAAAGGATAAAGTGAAAGTCTTTAGTTCAAGAATATCTAAATACCTAGATGGAGATGAATAGGTTTTTCAGTCTTTTTTGTTGCTTTAGTGTATTGTGAGTTAGATTAAGTTAGCTTTCAAGACAATCATACATCACACAAGAATTTTATAGTGATTACCCAGATTATGGGTACATCCACTCTCCCTCCCGCCTTTCTAATAGTTTATTAGACAAGGCAACTTCTCCAAACTCATCTCCAAAGATCTTACAACATAGATCCCACAGGATCCCATAGTCTCCTCCAAGACCTACCTCTGACACAAAGCCCTACAACTCAGAGAAAGCTTTACTCCTACAGCTCAGTTATCGAAAGATCACCTACATCAGACTAAGTTAATAGGCATACTCTCAGGCTAGGAGGATAGCCCTACAACTCAGAGAGGAATACTCTCCTACCTTAAATCTGAAATAGATCCTACTTCAGGCAAACTGCCATACAACTCAGATCCAGTCCAGGATCCTACCTTAAACAAGAGCACAAGTCCTACAACTCAGGAACACATACCCTACCTCAGATCCACACAGGGGTCCTACCTCAAGTCTACAAAAGATCCTACACTCAACAACCTTTATAAAATAGGCATACACTCAGATTTGTTAAGATCCTACTTGATGAAAGGTTTGTTGATGTAGAATAGACACTAGAGAGTTTCTCTGCATCTTCCTCCTTTTGTGCTGATTTGACTCAGTCCAGTTATCTTCTTCACAGCTCGAAAAATGTTCTTTAGGAAAAATCTGCTTGAACTGTCAAGTTCCTACAGCTAGGGCTTTCCTTGTTGCTGCATCTTTCTTTGAGAAGTGTCTCTGAACTTGCGGTTCCAGGTGAGAATGACAACATCTATCTTCTATCAACTGATCCACTGTAGGTAGTGTTAGCCTTGGCTGCTTCTTCTACTATCTCAGAGAAGTTTCTCTAAACTTGCTATTGCAGGTGAGAATGACAACAACTATTTTCTTGAACTCTTAGATCAGAAGTTTGAACTTATTCTTCAAGCTATACAACAATGTCGAGAGAAAGAAGATGAAGTGTAGATCTTTTACAAAATCAATCCAAAAGTTATTTTCTTCCTTCTGATTAGAATTCTTTTATTATCTTCTGCCATCCAACGACTCTTTGAGCAGTGGGACCGCTATAGTTGTTGGCTGCAACTTACTTTTGCATTAAATGCAGTACAAAAGGTATGCATCACCGTTTGTCGTGTACTGTAGACTTCCCGCAACAATTTTGAATTTTGTTGATATCAACATTTGTGGACTTAGCCAAATTCAAACAATTTAGTATAGGAGTTGAGTGAACAACCTTCACTCAATGCAAAAATACTTAGACGGTTTTCTGTCTCACTAGGCGTCGAGTGATTAGTCCACACTCGACGAATTTGTACTTAGCTAATATTTCTGTTGAGGAAGCATTGAGTAAACAGCCTTCACTAAATGGTTTTGTCCTTAGACAATCTTTCTGTTGATAGGCGTTAAGTGCATTGAGTGAGCCTTCATCACTCTACACATACTTGACTTTCCTGTCATTTTGATGAGGCGTTGAGTGAACAACCTTCACTCAATGCTTCTATACTTAGCTGATTTCTCTATTGTGTTAGCGTTGAGTGAACTGCCTTCACTCAACAGTTCTGGACTTAGAAGAATTTCTTATTGAGCTGGCATTGAGTGAACTTCCTTCACTCAACGCTTCTGTACTAAGTATAAATTCTTGTTGAACTGGGTTCACTCAACACTTGTTCTATGGCTTTGAAAAAAACTTGATCTGTCGACGCTTTCTGAGCTTGGCATTTAATAAATTGGCTTCACTCAATGCTTCTGGACTTAGCTAGATTTCTTCTCAGTTTCTCTGGCTTTGATAGCATAGAGCTTTACTAAACACTTCTTTCTTTAGGTGTCGAGTGAGCTGTTCTCACTCGACGCTTCTAGACTTAACCAGAAATAATCCTTAATAATGCTGAAGCTTTGATTATCTGAGCTTTACTCGATGCCTCTTTCTATATGGCGTTGGGTGAACAGCCTTCACTTAACGCCTGTGGACTTAACCAAAATTCTGCTTTGTCAACAATCAGGCTTTGACTGCCCATGCTTTACTCAGCGCTTCTTGACATTTGGCATTGAGTGAACTGCCTTCACTCAATGCCTGTGGACTTAGACAAATTTTTGTCTTTCCAGTATTCATCCTCGTGTCCACTTATCACTGTAACTTAGACAACCTATCTAATCATTGTAACAAAGAAAAACTTGCACACATTGAACTTAGAGCATGCATCAAATACATCTATGCGTATACCATTGAAATGTTTGACTTCTACCAATCTAATACATTGTGATCAATGAACCTAACAATCTCCCCCTATTTGAAGAAGTCAAAACCCTTAGTCAAAACTCTTAGTCAATGATATACACCATAATATGCAACAGATAAAACATTATATTTGGAAAAGAGTAACAAGTATAACAAGTTATTGGTTACCATATTTTCCCTGCTTACATAGTGTTCACATTTCCTACTCCCCTTTGATTATTATCTTATCCTCCTTGATCATTGTCATCTCCCCCTTTTTGACTTCTTTAGAAGCAACTATAGTCAGGGAGGTGTTGGCCTTCTTCTGACTTCTCAACAGCAATATTCCATCTCAAACTCAGAGAATTTTATGACTATGTAATAAATAATCTCTAGAGCATGAAGTTTAGAGTTGATCTCCCCCTCAGTCTGTGCATTGTCCTTAAGACATACAGATCACCAGTGTTGATCTTTGAATTCCACTATTACAGCTGCTTTCTCCTTCTCAATAGGAAGCTGCACCTATTCCTATAAGTGTTTGACTTGCTCCCCCTCAACATGAGCATCTTCTATCATCTCCTCGAATAGACACTTTAGTCCATTTAAGTCTTGATACCACTGAAAGTCTTAACAACCTGCAAAAGTAGTAATTCTAGTAACTAAAACAAAATAAGGTGCAACTGAAGCTATACCAAGTTCAACGTACCCAACTCAAACTTGAAGGTGTTGAACTTACTTCATCTAGTGGCTTAGTGAAGATGTCAGCCACTTACTTGTCTGTAAGGACAAACTCTAGACTGATATATTCCTTCTCCACATGCTCCCTAAGAAAATTATACCTAATCTCAATATGCTTAGTCCTCCTATGAGAGACAGGATACCTAGTAATAAAGATTGCATTAGTGGAATCACAGAACATAGGAGTTTTACTTATCTTCATGTTTTAGTCCTGGAGCTGATGTTGGATCCACAACAACTATACACAGCAACTTCCTACTGAGATATACTCTGACATAGCTGTTGAGATAGCCACACTAGTCTACTTCTTGCTGCTCTAATACACAAGTCTTTCTTCTAAGAACTGACATGTGACTTATGTGCTTTTCATATCCTCTCTACAACCTGCAAAATTTGCATCTGAATACCCTATTAGTTCAAAATTTCTATTCCTAGGGTACTGTAGGCAAAGATCTTGTGTGCTCTTAAGATATCTCAAAATTCTCTTAGCAGTAGAGTAGTGAGAATCTTTAGGACTAACTTGATATCTAGCAAAAACACCTGAAGCATACATGATGTCTGGCCTACTTTCAGTAAGATATATGAGGGAGCCAATTATCCTTCTATATAAAGTTTCATCAACTAGTTTCTCTGCCTCATCTATTTCTATAGACATACTTGACCTCATGGGAGTTTTTATAGTGGAGGCAATCTCCATTCCAAACTTTTTAATCAACTCCATAGTGAACTTAGACTGTGAGATAGACAATCCATCTTCAGTCTGCCATACTTGGAGGCCCAAGAAGTACTTAAGCTTACCTATACTGATCATCTCATACTTCCCTTACATAATTTGGCAAACTTCTTGTTATGGTTGTCATTAGTAGACCCAAAAATTATGTCAACTACATAAATTTTGACTAGGATGATCTTTCCCTTAGATTCCCTTAAGAATAGAGTCGTGTCTATCTTCCCCCTTAAGAATTTGTTCTCAATGAGGAAGCTAGACAGACTCTCATACCATGCCCAAGGGGCTTGCTTCAACCGATATAGAGCTTTTCTAAGTCTATAAACATAATCTGGAGAGTTAGGATTAACAAAACCTGATGGCTGCTCAATATAGACTTCTTCCCTTAAGTCACCATTCAGGAAGGATGACTTCACATCCATCTGGTAAACTTTAAATCCCTTATGTGCAGTATATGCAAGAAATAGTCTGATGTCTTCCAATCTGGCTACTGGGGAAAAGGTTTGATCAAAATCAATTCCCTCTTCTTGTCTATATCCTTTAGCCACCAGCCTAGCTTTGTTCTTAATTATAATGCCATTTTCATCAAGCTTATTCCTGTAGGTCCACTTGGTTCTAATGACATTATGTCTTTGTGGTCTGGGAACCAGCTTCCAGACCTTACACCTCTTAAACTAGTTCAATTCCTATTGCATTGCCACAATCCAGAACTGGTCTATGTTGGCCTCTTCAAATCTTTTGGGCTCAACTTATGATAGGAAACTTGAATACAAAGCTATGTTGAGACTTTTGCTCCTGGTTATAACTCCCTGGTTTGCATCACTCATTATTCAGTGTTTAGGATGATCTATTAGATGCATGACAGCTGGAGGCAGTCTTCCTTCAGTATCTTAAGCTTTAGTGGTTGCATCTTGCTGATATTCATCCATACCATGTGTGCCTTGTACTTCTTCTGGAATATACACTCAATCATCTTCATCTTGGACTATTGGAGCAGCTTCCTTAATGGTTAGCTTGTCCATCATCAGCTCTATACCTACAGGTCTAGATGAGGAGCTATGTAGCTCATTTTTTAATCTTAGTAGAGTCATCAAATACTGCATGTATAGACTCTTCTACATATTGATTTTTCAAGTTAAAGATCATATAGGGCATGCTATGATTATTGTACCCAACAAATATCCCATCATAGGATTTGGAAGTAAACTGAGTCATATAAGACTTAATATTATTGAGCACATAACATTTGCTACCAAAGATCCTGAGATAGGCCAGGTTTGGTTTTATTTCCTTCATGATCTCATAGGGAGTCTTCTTGTGGCTCTTGGTGATAAAAGCTCTATTTAGGACATGACATGCAAAATTTACTACCTTAGCCTAGAAATATTTTGGAAAAGATGTGTCACTTAGCAAAGTCCGACCAACTTTTATGAGAGTTCTATTCTTCCTCTCAGTAATCCCATTTTGCTGGGGTGTTCTTGGAGAAGAAATTTTTTGATGAATCCCTTGCTCTTCACAGAACCTTGTCATGCTTTCATACTGAAATTCAGTCCCATGGTCATTCTGATTTTACCACAGTATTGTCCAACTCATTCTGAATCTACTTGACAAAATTCTTGAAGATATCAAGGGTTTCCGACTTTTTCTTAAGAAAGAAAACCCAAGCTAACCTAGAAAAGTCATCAATAACCACAAGGGTGTAGACTTTCCTACCTAAACTATGAACTAGTATAGGACCAAACAAGTCTATATGCTGGAGGTATAGACACCTCACAAAGTCTTTGGTCCCAATGCTCTTGAAGGAAGCTTTGGTATACTTGCACTTTTGGCATGCAAAGCAAATGCCTTCCGTAGTTCATTTTATCTTGGGACGATTCCTAACTAGCTGTTCACTAAAGAGCTTGCCAATGATCATATAGTTCAAATGAGCTAGTTTCTTGTTCCATTGTACACAGTGTAAGACTTTCTCATTTGCAACTAGACATATAGGGGAGTCTTGACCTAAACATAAAAAAGTTTAGGCAATACATATTTCCACTCCTAGTGCCTGTCAAGATGACCTCTTGGTCACTTGACCTCTTAATTTGGCACTTATCCTTGTGGAATACAATGACATAACCAATATCACATAGTTGGCTTAAGCTTATCAGGTTGTATTGCAACCCTTCAACATAAGCCACTTTTGAGATGAAGACTATGCCATTGGTAATCCTACCATAGCCTTTAGTGACTCCTCTGTCTGAACCACCAAATATTTCTTTGGGTTCATCCTTCACTAGAGTGTACTCCTTCAAGTAGCTCCTTATTCCACTCATGTGCTTGAAACATCCACTGTCCAAGTACCATATGGGGGTATGGGCAATTGGACTATCCTGCAAAACATAATTTAATTTACCATTGTACTCTAATTTTTATTGGGTCCTAGGTTCTGATTATCCTGAAATAGACGTTATCTTCCTGCAGATTTTCTGACAAGAAGACTACCACTTGCATTAGGTATAGTAGGATTGTGCCAGCAATCTAAGGCAAAATGACCCACTTTGCCATAACACCAACACTCATGTATATTGTATCTTCTTTTCTGAGCAGGTCTGGCAGTTTGGTTATCTGCTGACTGTATAGAAGAAAGAGCAGCAACCTTCTTTAAGTTCTTTTCAGCAAGGATCTGAGTGAAAGAGAGTCTTCGGGTACACTTACTTGGCTTGCTCTGAATGCCATCAACAACAATCTTCTTTGTAAAGGACATACTATTGATAACATCAGAGATAGCCAAATAAGGATTAATGTTAGACTTACTCCTTGTCTGAGTCTTTATTGGTAGGTCTTGAGAGCTAGCCACTGCCATGTTTTTGAGAGTAGGGGCCGGTACACCAAATACAAATGATCCATAATGGGCCATTTGAATTTCCTCATGTTGAGCCTTAATGACACTCATCCCCCTACTATATCTTCCACCAAAGCTGTTAACATTTTTGTTCACATTTGTGGATCTACCATTCAACCAGTGACCATAGAAACTCTCTTGGTCATACCTGTTTCATGGTAACATCACCTTCTTAAAAGGGATGGGATGCTTAGATGCTAGGGGCTGAATTTGGACTTGGACTTTCCCTTTGATATTTGCAACTCTTGTGTTCCCCTTGAATCCCAACCCTGTCTTACCCTTTTGAGAGGATGAGTCTATGAATGGTAACACTAACATAGGCTTAGATAAGCTAGCCACAATTCTTTTCTCCCTTTGGAATTTCTCTTCAAGATCCATAATGATCATGTTCTTGTTGTTGATGGTCCCAATCTGGATGATTGAGATGGCCTTTAGTTGGCTGACTTCCCTTATTTTTTGATCCAACAAGGATGCTTACTCAGACTGCTGGGAAGCAGCTAGTTATAGGGAGATAATCTCCTCAGCACGCCTGCTTCTTGGCCGACTTCTTTTTTCTTTTCAAAGCATCTAGAAGGGGATTGTGCTTGTCAATCAATTGATTGACATCTTCTCCAGATTAAGAGTCATCTTCATCATTGGATTAAGATCCTTCAAAATTGGGAATAGTCTCATAGATAGTCTCAGATGTGGAGCTAGATAGAGATTGTACCTTGTCTTGACCAGGCTAATACTGTCTGGATTCTTCATCTGACATATCCATCAGCCCATAACAGTTGTTGGCATCTTCATCCTCATCATCCTCCTTTGAGTCACTATCTAAATGCAATAGAGGGTCCCTGATGTTGGATCGTGTGTCCAACCTTAGGGGGGGGGTGAATAAGGTTTGTGTCATTTATCAAAAATTTAAATTATTTCATTCTAAGGACAACTAGTTCAGGAAGTAACCGCGGGGCGTTAGGTATCTAATGCGCGGCGGTATGTCTCTGAACTCATTTTTCTGGGCAGATTCTCCCTTGGTGATCTATGCACTCTTCAGAACAACACAAACTAATAACCACAGCCGTACACGCAAGCATAGAAGTAGGTAATGAATTTCATTCTCAAAACTCAAATCAACAATTGTTTTTAAAGATTACAAAACTTGATCTCCATGACGCCAGAGAACAAAGGCGGTGAATAAAAAAACAACCTTTTATTTTCTATACCGACCCACTATACGGACCAGTTGGCTCTCTCCCTTTCCCTCCAAGAAAGGTCTTCGAGCCGACTCTTCACCTCCATGCAAGGAAGGGTCTTAGAGCCCCGCTAGATCACTCGATCAAGATGTCCCTTCCCCGAGACGATTTCTCACGGAATCCTACCCCGAATTCTGACGACCTTCCACGGTCGATTTCCTTCACCACAAGCAAAATAGAGAAAGAGAAAGAATACAATAAAAGTTTAAATGATTTAAAGAGATTAAAATCTCCCTCTTGACGATTCCTCCATCGAGCGATCCATGACAGGTGCTTGAGATCTTCGTGTGCTTGCAATCGGTCATCTCTTCGTAGTCATTGTAGTTCTTGGCTCTCCAGAGTTCTTCGTGCGCAAACGGGAGGGAGGCGTTCTTCTTTTCCTTCGACAAAGACAAGGGAACGGACCACAGTGAGGCGGTCATACCTTAGGAATCACAGAACTTTGTCTCTTTTTGTCTTGGTAAGGAACACAGAAAATGAGGCGCCTTTTTATACATCTTTGTAAAAATAGGATACAACCGGTAGTAACGCTTGCGCCCGACAGTAGGTTCACGTGCTTGACAGCTGTCCTCCAAATTCGAAAAAATATTCAAAACGAATATGTTCCTTTTTCCAATGCTAAAGAGGTGCAGTAGGTATATAGCCCCAATCGATAGTTCTGTCTTGACGCTCTCGATGCCTCTGTCTCAACACTCTCAACGCCTCTATCTTAATGAGTGTTTAGTGTGTTACTGCGGCGCGATACCAAGCTATCTCGCGGTGGTAGTTCTTTCTCAATACTCTCGACACCTCTTTCTCAACGCTCTCAACGCCTCTATCTCAACTTGCATTGAGTGTGTTGCGTTGTGCGGTACCGAGCTAGCACATGCGCGGTCGGTTCCCAAGAGCCTAGACGAATTAATTCCTCGAGCTAGCGCGAGCGGTAGGACTAGCACGACGCATTAGGTTCCCGAGCGCCCTAGCCATTTAATTTAGGCTACCGCCCAACGTTAACTTCTATCGCTCAGTGGTAGGTTCCTGAGGAGGGCTCCTTGAATTTCTTAGACATGTAAACTTGCACACTCTACCAAACACAAGATGTAATCGAATATAATATGGGAGTTGATATTATCAAACTAAGGATTTGTGAACCGTCAGCTCCAACACCTAATACATATCCTAGCATCTGGATAGTCTTCAACTTCATCTGCAATAGAAGCTAGCAGCCCTATGTAGGCTTCTTCTTCTTCTTCAGACTCTGAGGAAGATGAGTCACTCTGACTCCAGCTCTTTCCAATCTTGGCTAGGAAGTTCTTTTCCTTCTTTCCCTTGAGATGGTGATGCTTCTTCTCACCAGATTCTCTTTTCTTTAATGGGAAGTCAGCAATTACATGCCCAGGTTTGCTGCAGCAAAAGCAAACAACTTTAGAAAAAACTTATTTACTAGGTTTGGATTCATACCTGTCTCCCTTGGAGTATTTATTCTCAACCTTGTAGTGGTCCTTCCTATGATGAAAGGAGGAGGAAGGTCTGTTATTTTACTACTTTCTCTTCTTCAACTTCTGAAACTACCTAGAGAAGGCTGCAAATTCTACATCAGACATGTTGTTGTCTGATGTGCTTGGATCTATGCTGTCTGATTCAGCAAGCCTCCTTGGAGGAGAGGCAACCCTCTCCTTTCTCTTCTTGGTGCTCTCAACTTTGAAGGCCACGGTCCTTTCCTTGGCTTGAGATCTTCTGATAGTATCCTCCTCCTACCTAGCAGATAGTTGCATCTCATAGGAGAGGAGCTTCCCAAATAGTGTGTGAGGTGGAGTATCAACCAACTTTGCCACTTCTTTGATGGCAAAGATCTTTGTGTCCCAGTCTCTAGTTAGAGACCTGAGGAACATGTTATTGAGCTCATAATGGATGAAGACCCTCCCATAGTTCCTTATCTCATTCACAATTCTGAAAAATATTTCATACCATTCTGCAATGCTATCCTTCTTGTTCTGTCTAAAGGCTTCATATTCTTGGTTGAGCAGGGATTTTCTGTCATCTGTGACCTCCTCAGTGCCTTCCATTTAGATAACCAAGGTGTCCCACATCTCCTTAGAAGTCTTACAATGAATAAGATTCTGGAAAGTAGAATCATCAAAAGCACTGACTATGAAGTTCTATGCTCTCTTGTCCATGGTGGCTAGAATGACCTGATCCTTGGTAATCTCTAAATACTTCTTGGGGGTCTTGACTGCTGCATCCAGTGCTGAGATCTTTATAGGGATGAAGGGTCCTTCTTCAACAGTTATAAAGATCCTTGGGTCAGATTCTTGCATGAAAAGCCTGACCCTGTCCTTCTAGATGCTTTCCTTCCTGCAGATTGGAAGCTTCATGGAAACCCAGCTCCTTATGGTTCTCTCCTGAACCCATACGTACAATTCTTTTAGCTATACTTGGAGATCAACTCAGAATGTTAAGTCCTTTTTGACTAACTTCCCTCTGATACCACTTGAAAGATTTTAGTTTCAAGAGTAGCTAAACACCTAGAGGGGGGTGAATAGGTTTTTTAGTCTTTTAAGACTTTTATCTTATTTTAGTGTGTTGTGAGTTTGATTAAGTTAGCTTTCAAGACAATCACACAACACATAGGAATTTTATAGTGGTTCCAAAATTATGGGTACATCCACTGTCCCACCCACCCTTCTAACAGTTTGTTAGACTAGGCAACTTCTCCAAACTCGTCTCCAAAGAGTTTATAACACAGATCCCTTAGGATCTCTTAGTCTCCTCCATGATTTATCTCAAGCACAAATCCCTACAACTCAGAGCATCTTTGATCATACAGCTCAATGATATAAAGATCATTTACCTCAGACTAAGTTAATAGTCATGCGCTCAGGATAGGAGGATTGCCCTACATCTCAGAGAGGAATACTCTCCTACCTCAGATCTTAAATAGATCCTACCTCAGGAAAACGGCCCTACAACTCAGATCTAGTCCAGGATCTTACCTCATACTTGGGCACAAGTACTACAACTCAGCACACAGGCCCTACCTCAGACCCACACAGGGATCCTACCTCAGATCTACAAAAGATCCTACACTCAGCCTTTATAAAATAGTCTTACACTCAGATCTTTTATGATATTACTTGATGAAAGGTTTGTTGATGCAGAATAAACACTAGAGAAAGTTTCTCTGTGTCTTCCTCCTTCTGTGCTATGTTGACTCAGTCCAAATATCTTCTTTATAGCTCCAAAAAATATTCTTCAGGAAAACTCTGCTTGAACTGTGAAGTTGCTGAAGCTAGGGCTTGCCTAGCTGCTTCTTTTTTATTAGAAAGTATCTTTGAACTTATTGTTATAAGTGAGAATGGAAACAAATATCTTCTATCAACTAATCTGGTATAGCTAGGGTTAGCCTTGGTTGCTTCTTCTTCTATCTCAGAGAAGTTTCTCTGAACTTGCTGTTGTAGGTGAGAATGGCAACCACTATCTTCTTGAACTCTTAGATCAGAAGTTTGAAATTCTTCTTCAGACTTTGCAACAGTGTCAAGAGGAAGAAGACGAAGTCCAGAGCTTTTCAAAAATCGATCCAAAAGTTATCTTCTTCATTCTAATCAGAATTCTTGTATTATCTTCCACCGTCCAACGACACTTTGAGCAGTGGGACATGCTGTAGTTGTTGGCTGCAACTTGCTTTTGCATTAAATGCAGTACGAAAGGCGTTCAACACCGTTTGTCATGTACTGTAGACTTCCTGCAATGATTTTGAATTTTTCTGATGTCAGCATCTGTAGACTTAGCCAAATTCAAGCAATTTAGTATTGGCGTTGAGTGAACAACCTTCACTTAATGCCAAAACACTTAGACAGTTTTCTGTCTCACTGGGCATCGAGTGATTAGTCATCATTCGATGAATTTGGACTTAGCCACTATTTCTGTTAAGGATGCGTTGAGTGAACGACCTTCACTCAATGATTTTTTACTTAAACAAACTTTTTGTTAATAGGCGTTGAGTGCGTTGAGTGAGCCTTCATAATTCAACGCATACATGACTTTCCTGTCATCTTGATGAGGCATTGAGTGAACAGCCTTCACCTAACGCTTCTGTACTTGGATGATTTCTTTGTTGAGTTGGCATTGAGTGAGATGCCTTCACTCAATGCTTCTGAACTTAGAAGAATTTCTTGTTGAGTTGGCATTGAGTGAACTGCCTTAACTCAAAGCTTCTGTACTTAGTAGAATTTCTTGTTGAGCAGGCATTGAGTGAACTGCCTTTACTCAATGCATCTAGATTTAGATAGAATTTTTGTCCACTTCTTCTAAGGCTTTGACAGAAGCTTGATCTGGCGATGCTTTCTTAGCTTGGCATTGAGTGAACTGGCTTTACTCAACACTTCTGGACTTTGCTAGATTTCTTCTCACTTTCTCTAGCTTTGACAGCATAGAGCTTTACTCGACGCTTCTTTCATCAGGCGTCGAGTGAGCTATCCTCACTCGATGCTTCTAGATTTAACCAGAAACCTTCCATGTCAATGCTGAAGCTTTGACTGTCTGAGCTTTTCTCGATGCCTCTTGTTATATGGCGTTGAGTGAATTGTCTTCACTCAACGCATGTGGACTTAACTAAAATTCTTCTTTGTCAACAGTCAGGCTTTGACTGCCTATGCTTTACTCAGTGCTTCTTGACATTTGACATTGAGTGAACTACCTTTACTCAATGCCCGTGGACTTAGACAAATTTTTATCTTTCCAGCATTCTTCCTTGTGTCCACCTATCATAGTCATATAGATAACATGTCTAATCATATTGACAAAGAACATCCTGTACACATTGAACTTAGAGCATGCATCAAATACATTTATGTGTATACCATTTACTCATTTGACTTCTATAAATATGGGACATTATGATCAATGGACCTAACATAGAGTATAGAGGACAAACCGATGAGTACAGTACGTAGACATAGTTTTAAATAAACTTTCAGAGTTACAAAAGATTGGACAACACAAGAAAACTAAGCGCAAAACAATTCAGAGTACAATGCTACAAGAATTATATATTTTATACAGAGGAACAATGTACAAGTCACGAATAGAAATCGTGGGCTAGACCTTACGTGCTAGAGACATATAGTGTTGTGTTAGTCCAATTCTTTTGCGTGGAAGCGTTAGATAGAGAAATGTCGTGTGTACGTGTACCATCGAAAGAAAAACCTCAAGTAGAGGTAAAATTAATTACATGGTTTATCTCAGTAATTAAATATGCTATCGCGAGAGGAATAAAATGAATAAGCACGTTATGTTGCTATCAACATTATAACAAGATTAGAGCTAGGGGCCCTAAGATTAAGGTTCTTGTCCGTGCACAAGATCAAAATGATTTTTTGACCAGGTGCTCATCCTCACAATGCTCATAAAGACTTATCAGGAGGAGTGAATACTGCTTGGGGGGGGGGGGTATCCTTGACACAAGGCTTGATAGCATTCATATTATATTTTTTTATTTTGACACGTTAAGCTATCATTTTTATAGTTTGGATACAAAGGACTGCAAATCAATAAAAATCTACCCACATAGATAGATAAACTTTAACTTATATATACGGGACTTGACCACTAGAGATTTATCACAACGTTCTACCCTTTATATAAGCACATATGTATCGTGACAGTGATTATTCAAGTTATTTATAGCGTGGTAGACACGATATGACGAGTTATAACATGTAAACATATACTGTCTACAAGAGTGCTCCGTCTAGGGATGTGTGAATAGTGTAAAGTCATTCCGCTACCTAAATCCTCAAACATACCTAGAGGAATATTCAACGAACACTAACATATCAACTCGCACCCAATAGCTAAGTACCTATAGATTCGACAAATCATGACATAGGTAAACAATTTTCATAGGGATTAACATGCTTGAGTCCAACATTGTACGCAATAGTTATTCTCTAAGTTCTACCCAAGTGTGTCCTAAGAGTTCATAATCCACAGTTTTATTTTAAAAATTTTGGGTTATATATATATATATATATTTGGTTTTTTTTATTTAACAAAGCGGAATAAAAAGACCAGCATACAAGAGAACGATTAAAAACAAGAGATTTTTTTGTTTTATTTTTTTAAAATTATTTTATTATTTTTTTAGAAGAAAAACAAATAACAAATGAAGGAACACAAAAAAACAAACAAAAAACAGGAGTAAGAAAATAGAAGAACCCAAAAAAATAAAAAACAAGACACCCCTAAGACACTAAGTGATGCAGCATGACTAGGAAGAGATATCAAAAACACACAACTTGAGTCGAAGTAGCGAGAAATGAGGGTTTGGGAGGGGTTTTGTGAATATATCCACTAGTTGGTCGTTAGTGCCAATGAAGCTTACTCTCACATTTTCTTTCTTAATGTGATCCCAAATGAAATGATTACGAACGTGAATATGTATGGAATGAGAGTGATGCACTGGATTATTTGTCAGATCTATGCCACTCTTATTGTCGCACCTAAGAGTAACGTTCCTACAAATTAAGCCAAAGTTTTCTAACATTTGAGACATCCAAAATACTTGTGTGCAACAACTCCCTAATGCAATATACTCGGCTTCAGCAGTAGAGAGGGCAACCGAATTTTGTTTTCTACTTGACCATGAAACTAGTGCCGAACTGAGGAAGTGACATGTACCACTCGTGCACTTGCGATCAAGTGAGCATACAACATAATAAGAGTCGGAGTACCCGTAGAGTTTGAAATCAGTTGTGTAGGGGTACCAAAGACCAAGATTTTGGGTGCCTATAAGACACCTAAAGATATGTTTAACAGCTTTTAAGTGTGATTCTTTAGGATCTGCTTGATACCTAACACATAAACACATCGCGAATGTTATATTGGGCCTAGAGACACTTAAGTAGAGTAGTGATCCATTCAATCCTCTAAATATAGTTTGATCCACTGAAATACCACTTTCATCCTTTCCTACTTTTAGAGAAGCACTCATTGGTGTTTTTACTTTTTTAAGATTCTCAAAGCCGAATCGCACCAGCATATCTTTTATGTATTTCAATTGACTTGTAAAATTTCAATCATTACGTTATGAAATCTAAAATCCTAAAAAGTAAGTTAGCTCTCCGACTAGACTCATTTCAAATTCAGACTGCATTAGAGTGACAATTTCTTTGCACAATTTTTCATTGGTGGCCCCAAATATAATATCATCCACTTAAATTTGTAAGAGAATTAAATCAAGATTTTTCATGTTTCACAAAAAGAGTTGTGTCCACCCTACCCATTCTAAAACCATTTCATAGGAGAAAAGTCGTGAGCCTATCATACAAGCACGGGATGCCTGCTTCAGTCCGTATAAGGCTTTCACCAACTTGTATGCGTGGTTTGGGTAGTCAGCGTTGTTGAATCCGGGTGGTTGCTCGACATACACCTCTTCCTTAATATATCCATTCAAGAATGCACTCTTAATATCCATTTGATATAATTTAATTTGTTTATAACTTGCAAATGCCAAAAACATACGAATGGATTCAAGACGTTCAACTAGTGCAAATGATTTCACAAAATCCACACCCTCTATCTATGAGTAACCTTGTGCCACCGAGCTATCACAACCCACATTTTCTCCACATTTAAATGATATATCAGAGTAATAGAAAACATGCATCGTGATGCTACGTCGTATAGGGGATAACTGCAGATGCTCAGGAAAGACCCTGAACCTAACACTATATATGAAATCCTCAAGTTATTATGATGAAACTGCAATTTAAGTTAAGTTTTGATAGTCATATCCCTCGGCTCAGTGGATCAACTAGTCCACAAGTGAAAACATGAATATACGCTGCTGAAAATACTTTGTTTAAATTGCTTAACATCCTACATGAGCATAAACATCCAAATAGGACAACTCATGATATGCATACCTCTAGATTTAATATAAGTATAGAAATAACTTTTACGTTTGTTAAAATAGAATGTCTTTGTTTTTGAAATAATGCTATGCTTGAGATAGCAAAAATGATAGTTTTATTCTTTAAAATAACTAACATGCAATTCTAGCATAAAACCATCCTAAAGAGCAAGTAAAACTAACAGTTCAATCAGAAATTGACTTAGCAGATATCAAGTAATTTAACATTCAACCAAAATCTCCAATGAGTGTCAACAACCTGACACGAACCCACTAAAAACATATATGTCTGAACTAAAGGAAAAAAACAATAAAAATACCTCACAATGGTGATCAAAAGACAACTACAATAGCTGTAGACCACTAGCCACAACCAACCCTAGCCGCTAAACCGGCTACTGCTCCAAACCTGAGGGTTTTAAAAGAAAAGAATACCTCAACAAGAATATACAAGTGGCAAAAGATCATCAGTAGATTAAAACAAAGGAGTTTAAGGGTAACCAACCCAAACAGGAAAGGCTGCCAAACCACATAAGACGAGAAATAAAATAGTAATAAATTATTAACTTATAAAGTCCAAGAGTAAGGAAGTTGCATCAAGTGTGAAATGAAGCCATGCTTTGATAGTATCTACGAGAGTAAGCATAAATAAATAAGCCTACACAATGAGAAGGAAGAGACTTAACAGCTCTAAACACGTAAATCATTAACACTGGTAAAAACGGTTCTGAGTTAGTGGCCACAATGTCCAACACAAACTAACAGACTCAAATATCTTGAGAAGGCACTACGGTGGTGGCCACAATTTCCAAAACAAACCAACAGTACAACATCTCAAAAAAGGCACTATGGTAATGGCCACAATGTCCAACACAACCCAACAGTCCATAAGAAAACCCGAAAAACCCACTAAGTGTAATGATTCATAAACAAGCTTTTGGTTGGTGGTCCTATATCCACTACAAACCATGAGCCATACTTAAACATTCATAAACACTGACAAAACTCTAACCAAAATATAGGAATTCTCCAATGACAAGCAGGAAGAAAAAACCCAAAATTCACCCTAAGGCCCATACTCGACGAATTGGCTGAATTCGGCGAGAAAATACTAAGTCAATACTGATTCGTCGAGTATACTCGACGAATACAGTAGATACACGATTAATCGGCGTAATTGACCCAAGTCTAGGGGAAATTTGTCGAGTATACTCGAAAAATCTGAAGTTCTTTCAATGCTCTCAATGCCAAAGCAGTCTCACTCGACGCGTGGACTTAAATTAGCGAAATTTACTTCACTTAATGCCTAGCTGAGTTCACTCTGCGCACTCGACGCCAATGGAAGTAACACTCGAAGCACTCAACATTATTTGGTTCACTCGACACTCTCGATGCCAAACTAATAATACTCGACGAATTATACTTAGCCTTACTGACACTCGACGCTCTCGACGCCAAAACCATAACACTCAACGCCAAGACTATAACTCGACGAACTTAAAGCCTAAAATTCAAATAATGCAACATCACTCAATGCCGAGATTGATACTCGGCGAATTCATCGAGATTACTCGACGAATCTGACTTAGACTCACAGATCACTCAACCCTCTTGATGCTAAGTCACATTCACTCAATGCCAGGACTGGTACTCGACGAATTCATTGAGAATACTCAACGAATTTGCCTTAGTCCAAAACTCATATCTGACGAATTCTGCTCACTTGCATATATGATGAATTTATCATTACTTAGACTGTCATATACGACGAAACTATCTTAGACTAACTGCCATATACAACAAAACTATCTTAGACTAACATCCATATACGACGAATCCCATTTAACCAGAAATCCTACGCTACATAGCAGATCAAGCTTGGTTGAAACCCTACACTACTCCTAACTCTAAGGTGGGAAGAACAGATACAATAAACACACAAAACGAGACATAGCAATGGGAAGAAATCATCACTTGCCTCTAACCGCTCGAAATCCGGCCACACAAGCGCTCCTCCTCAAGGATCTGACCGTATGAACACCTAGGCAATGATTCCATAAACTTTTTGGGGCAACGAGGGTCAAAATTGAATAACCTAACACCTAGAAATTCAAGAAACGGGAAAAACTTACCGTAAGAACGTAGATCTCGGCAAGGGCTATCCAATTCAACCCTCCGATGATGATTTCGAGCACCGGAGCTCCTATAATCGACGACCAAAATCTTGCAAAGTCCATCGCTCCCCCTCTTTCGCAAAATAGTCCGACAGATTAGGGGAGATGCTTAATAGGGTTCCGTCTAAATTGTAAGCGTATTTATACTTATAATTTTTAAATAAAATTATATAATATATTATTATTACACTAAATGTCCAAACGACCGAAAATTCCAAATCATCTCGGATTTCCACAAAATTCGCACCGCAACTAAATATCAATGCTATGAATCTAATGGAAAAGTCGAAATCAAAATCCGACAAACCAAACTCGGGAAAAAACTCCTGATGTCAAAACACCAATTATCCCAAAAAGTCTCCACTGAGTCCAAAACAAACCCGGCTTGCGAGGGAAATCTCAAAAACACAATAGCATTTAGGCAAGCTAATATTCTAAGTCAAAATCTCAGATACCAAATGAACAAAAGTCATGCTCCAGCCATGGTACCCGTCAACTACGCGTCAACGTAACACCCTGACGTCAAAAATACGCCACTAAAGGAATTAAAATAAACATCGAAAAAATCAGGGGCGTTACAGCCACTCCCCCTAAAAAGAAGATTAGTCCCGAAACATGATACACAATGAAATCCACTAAAGAAGGAAAATAACTAAGGGTTATTGAATAAAAATACTTACCAAACGAAACTAGGAGAACAGATGAGGATGAGCCTCCCTCATAGCTTACTCCAACTCCCACGTCGCGCTCTCCACATCTTGGTTTCGCCACAAAACTTTGACCATGGGTATTATATTCCTTCGCAACACCCGATCTTGATTATCCTTAATGTGAACATGCATCTCAACATAAGAAAGGATAGCTTCGACCTGGGGCACCAAATCAAGAATATGTCTGTCACTAAGCACACATTTCTGTAACTAGCTCACATGAAACACATCGTGAACAGCAGGGAAATTTGCGGGAAGATCCAGCGTATAAGCTGACACTCCAATGCATTTAATAACTTATAAAGGTCCCACATACCTTGGATCCATCTTATGGTTCCTTCCAAACCTCTTAACAATAGACATTGAAGAAACTTTAAGAAAAACCATGTCCCCCACAGTGAATTCCAGATAAACCCATCGCCGTTTAGCGTTCTTCTTATAATGCTCCTGAGCTATTCAAAGCTTCTCTCAAATAAGCGTCGCAGAAGTATTCATCTCTTTCAAGGCTTCCAGACCCAAAAATGGCCTTTCACCAACTTCGACCCAAAATAAGCGAGTTCTGTAACGTCTCCCATACAAAGCATCAAATGGGGCCCTCTACAAGCTCTCCTGATAACTATTATTATATGCAAATTCCATCAATCTCTGCCGCTCATCCCACGCTCCCCCGTAGTCCAAGATGTAACATATTTCATATCTTCCACAATCTGATTTACTCTCTCCGTCTGACCATTGGTCTGTGGATGATAAGCGGTTGAATATTTGAGGTCGTTACCCAACCCTTCCTGTAAACTCTTCCACAAACGAGACGTAAACCTGGAATCTCGATCTGACATGATACTTACAGGTAGTCCATGTATTCTTATGACCTCATCCAAATATCACTCTGTTATTTCCTTCATGGAGTAATCGGTCTTGATTAGCATGAAGTGGGCACACTTTGTCAATCTATCAACTATGACCCACTCAGAATCATGTCCTCGGCGAGATCTTGGTAAACTAGTAATAAAGTCCATAGATATACTCTCCTACTTCCAACCTGGAATATCCAAAGGCGTCAAATTTCCACTAGGCCTTCCATGATCTGCCTTAACACGCTTGCAGGTGAAGCACTCAGACAAAAACTTGGCTATATCATTTTTCATTCCATACCACCTAATGATTTGCTTCAGATCTCTATACATCTTAGTATAACCAGGGTGGTAGGAAACACTAAAACCATGTGCCTCACTACACAACTTAGCTCGAATATCCTCAATAGCAGGAACACAATATCTACCGTGATACTTCACAGTACCCGCATCATCAATTGAAAAGTCTGGTAATTCCCCTTTCTCGGTTCTACTACCAAGGTATTGCAAATAAGTATCGTCCTTTTGATGTAGCCTCGTTAGCGTAATCTATGAAGGCTCTGCAACTTCCAAGCTGCTTGGCGAGTCGCTACTTCCGACCGAGATACCAATTAACAGAAACTCTTCCACCAAGGATTCCACCGAATGCCCAAAGATCTGCACGGTCTTTCTACTCAAGACAATGACTACCACATTAGCTTTGCCCGGATGATATTGGATCTCGACATCATAATCCATGACAAATTTTAACCATCTACATTGGCACAAATTTAATTTTTTTTGAGTGAAGACATACTTCAAACTCTTATGGTCTGTGTAAATCTTACACAATGTGCCAAACAACAAATATCTCCACAACTTCAAGGCATAAATCACTGTCGTAAACTCCATATCATGAGTAGGGTAGTTATTTTCATGTATATTTAATTTCCTCGACCCATATTAAATTACCTTGCTTGATTGCATCAAGACACATCCAAGCCTGATGTGCGATGCATCCACATAAACGACATACTCCAATCCTAAAGCACAGTCAACACTAGAGCAGTGCGCAATCTCTTTTTCAATTCCTAAAAGGCTTCATCGAACTTGTCGCTACAAATGAATGTTGCGCTCTTCTGTGTATGCTTAGTCAGCGGCGCAGTCAACGTAGAAAATTCTTCCACAAACCTCCTGTAATAGCTTGTCAACCCTAGGAAGCTTCTTATTTCTTTGGGCGTGGTAGGTCTTTTCTAATCCTTTATGACAACTATCTTTTTTGGGTCAACAGAAATTCCATCCTTATTCAAAACATAACCCAAAAAGGAAACCTGAGGTAGCAAAAACTCACATTTGCTCAGATTTGCATGCAACTTATGCTCTCTCAAAGCAGACAGAACCTAACGTAAGTGTTGGGCATGCTCGATAGCACTCTGGGAATAAACCAAGACATCTTCAATAAACATGACCACAAAACCATACAGAAAATCTTTGAATACTTTGTTCATCATGTCCATGAAGGCAGAGGGGGCATTCGTCAATCCAAAGGACATTACCAAGAACTCAAAATGTCCATGTCGTGAACGAAAAGCAGCCCGCGGAACATCCAACTCACGGATCCTCAACTGATGGTAGCCTGTGTAAAATCCCTCCACCCGAGAATTGGGTACGGCCAAGGAGTGGTTTTATGCCCAGGACCATCACCTTACAATGACACTAAATATGAGTTAGTAACCACCACAAGACAATGACCCTGCCGAAAAACATGATCATTCACACAGCCAATAAAAGAA
Organism: Platanthera zijinensis; assembly: GCA_039513925.1. Taxonomy (NCBI): domain Eukaryota; kingdom Viridiplantae; phylum Streptophyta; class Magnoliopsida; order Asparagales; family Orchidaceae; genus Platanthera; species Platanthera zijinensis. The sequence goes on along the minus strand of CM077095.1, from coordinate 80,395,697 downwards.
GAAGTAAGTCAAGCCCATATATCACAACAAAGATATAATAAATATCTAATCAAAGGTCCGCATAAGATAATAAAAATGTACAAGATAAAGGGCTTATGCCTAGTACATGGATATCATAAATATCACTCTCTCTAAACAAAGATTACAGAAGATAAACCATATGATAATCAACCTGATGTCGGGTAGTAGTAGTGGTAGTGCGCGGCTCCGGCTCCATAGATCCTAGTGTCTCAATCTCTGTCTACGCTTGGTCGAACTACGGCTGCGTCTCCATGCTTCCCTTAAATGACGTGATCAAGTGACTGTCAGTCAAACTAGACTCAGTTGCTTCATCCATGCCTCACCCCCGCGACTCCTAGGCACCGCGCGGGAGGAAGAAGGCGGAGGACCAATAGTAGCAGAATGTACATGCAGGTGATAGTAGTATATATATAATTCTCTAGAAGTTCTATATCAGTTTGAACAGTAAAGAAGAGCAACAACTAATGCAGTATATAAGTACAGTAAGAGGAGCTAAGTAAAACTAGTAAAGTAAAAAAACTACACTACCATCACAGAAGCGTACCCTAACTTATATGAATGCCTATACAAATATATAAGTTAAGGTTTCCAAAAAAGTAACTCATCATATAAAAGAGCCCATACTAATTTATATGATGAGGATTTGCAAGTGTGTATGCAATTCCATGTTATGCAATGTAATGTTTATATAACTCACACACACGACTCTATGCACAGACCTTTCATGCATCCACACTTTTTGGAGGTGGCCAACCTCTGAGGTACCAATTGTCATAGCTTACGATGATAGTCGAGCGAGTATCTCCCCTCCTAGGCGGGCAGGCACACTATCAGGCCTAGAACTCTTGTACGCCTCAACGCTAAGAACACAACAGCGGTGCCCCTGTATACTCTTGATTGCAACTACCTGTCTTCCATAGTCAGGTGTGCTCTTAGGGGACATAGTCTTCCAAACCTCGGTATAAACATCCTATCGGTCTCCCCAAAGGTCTACACACTGCACTAGAGTCATTATACTTCTGCCGGTGTGCCAACTGGACCAGTACCGAGTGAACCACCACATAAACACAAACCAGGTATAATAATACCCTCCCGAGCTTCTATCTCGCAGGACCATCCTATCCTGATATCGACAAACAACCTGAGCCACTAGCTCGTAGGACCAACAAGCCATATATCACTCCAACCCACACATGAGTGAGATCGCTACAACATTCCTTAATCCTATTACACTAATCTTGTCCAACTTCCGGATTACTTAGTGATTTATTGTTAACCTTGGACTTCCCGAGGTCTACCCAGTGAAGTCCTTGCAGCGTACTAGAAACTATGATTGGCTGAAGCCCATCGCTCTTGTTGGAACACCCTATTACTAATTTGGGAAAGGATCACTATGTTATTAGGAAATTGGTTTGACCTAGTTGTATAGTTGAAAAGGTCAACTTAGAATGATTCTAAAGCTTAGAACTTAGGTTTGGAGATGCCCCCAAGACCATTCAAAGATCAGGATTCATTGCTGAGACAAAGACAATTTTCGTCGAGCTCAAGTCAACGAAACATCGAACTCCGTTCGACGTTCTCTGAGCTAAACTCTGCAAGTCGTCGAACTCCGGTCGACGATCTTCGAGCTCAGATCGACGCTCTGTCTTCAGCTATTTTCCCAGTCGCTGAGCTCAGTTCGACGATCTTCGAGCTCAGGTCGATGTTTTCTGTCTCTAGTATAAATCCAATCTCTGAGCTCAGGTCGACGAATTCTGTGAGAGATCGACGCTTTCGGATTTCAAATTCAAGAACAGTTATGGAATTCTTTCAGATTCATTCAGAGTTATTTCCTACATTTATTGCAAAGGATTTTCTAGCCGTTTCAAGCAATCTAATGCAAGTTTCAAGGAAGACTAAAAGGAATGTTACTTAGGACTTTCCCTAGAGACAGTTGTCATTTATGGAAGTCATTTATGACTGAGTAACGACCATCTAAGTCAGAATCTGATATACTCCTTCAGAATATGTTTTTGAAAAAAAAACAGATCAATATAATTATAGAGACAAGAGATATACAACAGAATTAGATTGAAAGAGACACAGAAGAGTGAACAATAGAAACTCTCTGATCAAGAGTTCATCTTCTGAGATTTACAAATTTACTGAATCCCAAATCTTCAAGAACACAAGAAAGTTTTCTGTGGAGGAAATCCTGCTACTCAACTCCTCCAAATCATCAAGTGTTCAAAAGCTTCAACATAAAGAACTCCAGACATCAAACATTTCAGCCTCTGTTGAAATCATCAATTGCTGGAGATCTGAAGCAACTGAAGACCTATCACCCTAGCAAAGCTCACCTTCCTGAACCCTTAAAGATCTCAGGGGGAGCTTTGACATCATTATCCACTTGTCTTCTCTCAGACTGTTGACAGAGAAGAACAACTCAACTTTTTCTTTCTTTTTCCTTTCCCTCCTGTAAAAGGGTTTTTCAAAACTCCCTTCAAAAGTTCTGAGACTGGTTTCTGAGACCTTGTCAAAACTAAGTGGTGGCAAGACACCTTATCAAAAAAAATCTATTTTTGGTTTTTGAGCACCTTATCAAAAGCTGATTGGTGCCCAAGACACCTGATCAACTATTCCTGCAGTGGATTCCTACCAAGGGTGGTAGAAGAGTGGATGTACCCAGGTTGTTGGGGAACCACTATAGTTCCTTGTATCATCTGGTTGCTATGTGTTTGACTTTGCTGTGTGCTGTGTGTTTTCTTAGCTCTTGCTTTAGTTTTTATTTCATAACAAGCACTTTACACATATATATAAATTAAGTCTTCCACTGCTTTATATTTTAAATTGTAAATTATTTTAAAAATACTCTATTCACCCCCCCCCCCCTCTAGAGTTAAGGTAGATCTTTTCCTCACTTTCAATTGGTATCAGAGCCAGGTTGGTTATTCAACATCTGAATCTTCAACAGATTGATTGAACAGGCTAACACCTGAACCAAAAGATCCTTGATAAGATAAACCTTTTATAGAGGATAGTTATTACTTTTTGTATTATATTTATTTTCAAACAAAACCATGGCACAAAATAAAGATTATGCTAGCACCAGACCTCCAGTGTGCAACCTCTCTAAGTTTTCACTTTGGAAGGCAAGGATTAAGCTTTACATGAATTCTATTGATGAGGACATTTTTAATTCTGTTTTGACAGTTTGTCCAAGACCCCCAGTGATCAAAAGTATAAGTGTTGTTCCACCTCCTTCAGGAACAGATGCAGAAATAAAGAAATGGAAAGTTCCAGATACAAAAGCTATGAATATCCTTGCTCAGACTATGTCTGATGAGATATTCCTAAAGGTGGCTGAATGCAGTTCAGCAAAAGATATATGGGACAAGTTTTCTTAAATTGTCTCAGGATCTGCTGATGAAAGGAAGGATAGGAGATCCCATCTCATATCTCAATATGAGAATTTCAAGAAAGGAGAAGCTGAGTCAGTTGCAGATATGTACAACAGGCTTAATATGATAGTCAGTGAGTTGAAAACATTGGATAAGGAGATCACTCTAACTGAACTAAATGACAAGATCCTAATGTGCTTCCCTAGCACTTGGTACTCAAGGATCTGGCCAATCAAGGATGCCAGAAGCCTAACTGAGATTACTACTGAAACTTTGTTCGGCAAGCTCAAGTCTTATGAGCTGCTCATCAAGAACAGAGAGGAAGAACAAAAGACTGCTTCTCCAGCCATCAGAAAGGAGAAGACCATAGCATTCAAAGCTACAGAAGATCTGCCTGAAGATAAGGTCACAGGGAATGAAGAATTGATGAGCTTGCTGGCCAAAAGATTCTATAAGATGGTCAGGAAAGATTTCAGAAAGAGGTCATGCAGAGGGCATGAGAAGCCAAGGTATGACAAATCAAATAATAAAGAAATAATCTGTTTTGGATGCAGGAAACCAGGCCATATTGTGCCTGACTGTCCAGAAAATCAGAATAAGGACAAGAAGGACAGGAAAGATAGGAGAAAAGACAAGGACTCCAGGGGAAACAATAACAACAAATCCTCCTCCAACAAAAATAAACATACAAGGAAGGGGTTTGTAGCTGAAAGCTGGAGTGATACTGAAGAAGAATCAGAAGCCTCATTAAGCTCAAGTGATGATGAGGATGATGCTGAAGAAAAGGAATTCTGCATGAGGGCTATCAATGCCTCTCAGCAAAATTCTGATGCAGAACAAGGATCAGACTCGGAATCTAAAACTCAAACTGAAGAAGACCAGGTAATAGACTCCTTTGACTTTGAATCATAGGACTTTAGGTCTGAATTTAAGGCACTTTATTTAGACCTGTTAAAATCTGAGAAAGAGATTATCTCTCTCAGAAATCAATTGTCTGAACATAGTACCTTAAAATCAGACAACCTCAAACTCTCTGAGGAGTTAGAATGCTGTAGGGAGGAGATAGCTTCACTAAAGAGTGAGTTATCCCAGGCAAAGAAGTTTGAAGAATACCTTAATGGGAGAAGCATCAGACTGATGGACATCACAAGTACAGGGAACTCAAGATTCAATAGTACACTGGGCTTGGGTGCTTCATGTAAGACCCCCCCCCTTTTGTTTAAACCCGGGGTCTTAAGCCCAGAATCGCCGCTTTGCGGTGACACCTTCACGTCCTGAAGGGTCATCACCACAAGGCGCCGATTCTGCCGGCCAATTCGATCACAGAAAGGTAGCACAATAATTGAAGTAAGAGAAAGTCCACTGAAAGTAAATCACATATTTAGAATAAAATCTCCACGAAGGGAGTGTCCACAGAATAATACATCAGAGTAATAAAAATACGGGCTTATGCCCGGTACATCATGTCCTCACTACAAAACGCTCATGCGGAAGCAAAAACAAAACTACTCAAGGCCGAGACTCACGGTCCCGGCTGTATGAACTCCGGAGCTAGACTGCCCCATCTCCAAGCGCACCGGTCTCTGGGGCTGCTCCCCTTTGCTGGGCTCCCCGATCCCCTAAAATTATGCGGTTCGAAAACCGTTAGTCATAAAGACTAAGCCCTATCATCCCCTACCCCTTCCCCCATGGCTCCTAGGTACCGAACGGAGAGGAAGAAAGGGAAGGACATGAAGGTTGAGATTTAATGAAAGAAACAGGTGGCAGCGGAACTAATCTAGCAATTCTATAATAAATATGTCAATAATAGAAAGTAGGAAAAGTAACCTTAACTTATGTGCGAAAGCGCATAAGCCAAGGGATCTTCTGCAAGGCTCCCATCGTATAGAGTGTCCCAGACCACTTATACGTTGGGGTGTCGGTTATCAAACAACAACATATATATATATATATATAGAATTTAACCTTAATTTATAAACTTGCCCACACAAGCTTATAGACCAAGGGGTCATTTTGCAGGTCCTAATGTATAAGTGTCCCATACCACTTATACTTTAGGTGTCAGGGTTAAATTAATCGATTATGCTATGACATGCAAGTGGGTATGATGAAACATGCAAGTGCAACTCACACACCCGACTCTGTGCACACAGACCTTTAGTTCCCCCTTTCGGAGCCGTTACCTCCCAGGATACCTCCGTAGTGGCAGACGGAAGCGGTGGGTTGGACCTCGCCCACCTTTAAACCCGTAAAGCACTATCGGTCAATCCTATCGTACGCCTCAACGCTTGGTGCACTAAGCGGACTCCGGCGTACTCTTGCCGTTTGGCGCACCGGACTTCTGTTGGTGAAGTGCTAACCACACTTGCCGAGTCAGCGTATTGGCGTCGGTGCATCGACCCTCATATACCGAAGACCCACCACCTTAATTTTCATTCCTTTTATGCACATGCAAATTTAATCGTAAACACACAAAAACCGAGCCGAAGCCCCCCGGACTAAAACGTCCGTCTCTTAACCAACCGAGCCGAAGCTCTCCGGACCATTCCGTCCATCTCTTAACCAACCGAGCCGAAGCTCCCCGGACCATTCTGTCCGTCTCTTAACCCACTGAGCCGAAGCTCCCATAAATCTTCCTATGCTAACAATGTTTGTGATTGGTGAAACCATAATTACTAAGTTACTCTTGTCAGTTTGTTATTGTAGTTTACGTTAACCCAGGACTGCCCCTGATATTCCCCGTGAAGGGCTCTCAAAGGACACTAGGAACTATGATGGTAGCTGAAGACCATCGTTCGCTTTCGCAAGGCACTTATTATTATTGGTTGATCCCATTTACCCATTCCCTTCTCATATTACGATAGACTATCCTAGGGTGATTTTTAACCTTCCTCTCTTCCGGAAAGATGATTTTTCGTCGAACCCGAGCATCTCTTAACCCTAGCTATCACTACTTCTCTCTACTCTTCATATCATCCTATTGTGATATCATCCACAATTGTCAACCCAGACAAAATGACTAACTCCAACGACTTTCTCAGATCATGTCCTATTACAATTCACAAATTTGCTATATGCAGACCAACCTAGACTATATGTCGAACCGGTTATGCAATGATCCCAAAACTCATCCAAATGCCCTAAACTATTTACTGGAGACTTATCATTATATAAATAGCCTAAATCCAGAATGTGGTAATTTTACTAATTTATCTGGAATTTAATTAATTTCCTCAAAAATTCCAAGGGCTACCGGTTTGAACATGAACTACCCTAAATTCTCATGCAAGATGTCCAGCAAATTTATAATAAATAGTAGGTTATCTCAATAGGGTAAATCCAAAATATCATAATTTTCTACCATCAAACGGGCACTAAAACTATTTTAGCAATATTTACTATCTTCCATTATTTATGAACCAAGTACAGAGAATATTCTTCGGAAAATTATAAATAAATTATAATATGCAGATAAAGCCTTAAAAATAGCATTGGCCCAATTTCATAATTTTTCAGTAATAATATCATGCCTAATTAATTTTCAAAGCATAAAACCCTTCTTTAACATTTGTGAAGGAAGTACTTGATTTACTCAACAAAAATTATACAAAAATTCAAGGGTAACCATTCTGTCCTAAAACATTTATTTCCAAGATTGCACGGAGTTTTAATGAACAGAAAGATCCAAATAATTAAAACATCAATTAGGGCTATAATAAACTTTACAAATGAAGTGCTGGAAATAAACATCATAAAATTCCAGTAAAATCTCTATAGCTTCTACCCACTCCAAAACTTACTCTACCCTAATTTCACAGCCTTTAGATAAACTTTAGTGACGGATTGTGCTTAATTAGTATTTTACCCTAAAGCTAAGATTAAGGTTTTGAGGTATCTACTTTTCTCCAAATTCTCCAAGATTCCATTCAGATGATTCTTATCATGCTAATGTCAAATCTACAGAGTTTCAAGGCAATACGAGAGCAATTACACCCATGTCCTTCTCAACCCTCAAAACCCTCCATTTAGGGTTTGAGCTTGGATCCTAGGGTAAATCAACCCTAAACCACACCATTTTATCCAAGTGGGTTATAATAACCCCTACAAGTAAGTAGTCAAGATATCAGTCTCTGTTGAGGTGATATGACCATTCTTACCTCTAGTGCTCTTTTTACTCAAAAATGCCTCACTATTGCCTAGTTAAGAATAGGTGACTCCCTAACCAAAACTAGTCCAAGTGAGTTGAAAATTTGTACAGAGCTAAGTTTTATAGCCAGGGACCACTCACCAAAATTTGAGAGAGTTTAGAGGTCATTTGACCAATTAAATAAATTCCTCTAACTTAATTAAATTAAAACAGAAACTTTGGACAAAGTATCTCCAAAAATTCTCATTTTTGGATAGCTATTAGATATGGCTAAGGATGACCCCCTGCCCAAATTTTAGGTCATTTGGGTAAAGGACGAAGCATGGGCATCCATTTTAATTTCTGCCCATCACTAGGTACAACCCCTATTAAAACGGGTTCTGCGGTTTAACCGCTTACCCAAACAAGTTGAAACAAATTTTAAATTAATCTAGACTCAAAGGGTTAAACCTTTTGTGACTGGTCATTTTTCCTAAATCGGCCTCTAGGTGCCTCGTTTTGCAGCCTCAAAATGTACTCAATTAATTTAACTTTTAATTATGTACTATATACATAATTTATATATTATAAATTGATTTTACTGTTCATCTTCCCTTCCAGACAGAACCCGTAAACTGAACTCAGATAAATATATTTCTTGTAGCTCTTCCATGGTTCATTGCCGGCCGTCCGGTCACTTCCCTAGCCAGCCACCACAACCACCACCTCCGTCGAGGCGATGGCTAGCGGTCGGCGGTGGTTTGGCCGCCGGAGGTGGAGGTTTCCGGCGTACCCGAAAAATATCTTTTTCATGGTTTTCCATGAAAACGCAGGATAGGCCCGGCTCCTTTGAGCACAAAGTTCATTTCTAAGATCCTAAGATCTACCCATAAGAGAAGAAGTAGAGGAGGACCTTGTTCGCGGTTTGAAGGCGAGATGAATGTCAGATTGTCATGGTGCGGTGGTGGCATTCCCGAACTTCTTCGACCGCAAGAGTAGAAATCTGAATTCGTTTGGTATAGAGTGTAACCTTCTCCTCTTGCTCTAAGGAGGCTGTTATAGATCTCCAAGTGGGGAGGGGGAAAGGTGAATCATTCATGGCAATAAAAGCTCCCTTAACGAATGGCTTTTCGATTATGGTGGAGAGAAGGAAACATTGGAATAAGAAGAGGCGTTTACAAGGTGGCAATTTCCTATTGGACCTCAATCACTCTTTCTTATTAAGTAATTAAAGAAAGAAACGGCTCATAAATACTCCTGCTGTAAATTCCCATACTCAGAATTGATTATGACTTCGGTTACAGAAATTTCCAGTCTGGCTGACGTTTTGGCCTTTGTCACCGGCGTGACACGTGGGTCACGGGCATGACAGGCCCGGGTGGCCAATTCTGAGTTCGAGGATCGTCGATCTGAGATTGACGATCGTCGAAAGGTTGTCACGCCCTTGGTCACGGGCGTGACACGTGGGTCACGGGCGTGACCGGCCAAGATGCAAATTCCGCGCTCAGCGATCGTCTCGCTGAGATCGACGATCGCCGAAGGGGATCACGCCACAGGTCACGGGCGTGACACATGTGTCATGGGCATGACAGGGCCATGACGCAAATTCTGCGCTCGACGATCGTCGCGCTGAGATCGACGATCGTCAAAGCGGTCACGCCCTAGGTCACGCGTGTGACACATAGGTCACGGGCGTGACAGGCCCGGGTTGAAAATTCTGCGCTCGATGATCGCCTCCCTGAGATTGACGATCGTTGAAGGAGTCACGCCCTAGGTCACCGGCGTGACGGGTCGGTCACGGGCGTGACCAACCCATGACCCAAAATCTCGGTCGATGTATTTCAATTTTTGGGCTTCCTAGGGTTCTGTCACGACAAACCGACTCCTAGGGGTCTAGCCAGAAATAGGATGTTACAAATCCCAATAAACAAAACAAAAATTTCGTCCTCGAAATTGAGGTTGAGCCTACAGGGATTTCTACCGAAATAAATTAAACTTGTAACATCCCATACGGTTTTTCTATTGAGTCGAAGCAAGACTACTTGTTTTATAAACGAAGACAATCTCCCCAATAAACAAAAGATTAGCCCCTACTTTTCTGCGCATGCCTAGGTTCTCCATTTCCCTTACCTAGTCCTACCGGTTCAATGCAAGAAGGTAATTTATTGTATACTGAGAGGTGGTGAGGTATACCTGACTGAACAACTCCGGGTATTTTTGCCTCATCAGGTCCTGCGGTTCCCAGGTTGTTCTCCTCCTGACCGTGGTTTCTCCACAGAACCTTGACTAAGGGGATCTTCTTGCGGCGCAAGATCTGTACTCCTTTGTCGTCGATCCGAACCGGCTCCAAGTTAACAGATCGGTCTGAAGCTACCAGCCCTTCGGTGGTCAAAATCTGCTGCTCCGGGCGTTGTAGAGCCCTTCTCAGCAAAGAAATGTGGAAGACGTCGTGTAGAGCTGCAAGCTCTGGTGGCAACTCCAGCCGGTAAGCTAGGGGCCCGATCCGCTCCAGGATACGGTAAGGGCCCATATACCTAGGGCTGAGCTTCTTCTTCCGACCACACACCCGTGAAACTCCATGCATGGGCCGGATCTTCAAAAACACTCGATCCCCCACCTGAAACTCCACCTGACGATACCGGGCATCATAATACTTAGCTTGTCTGCTCTGCGCCTCTAACATCCTGTCTCTGATCAGCCTCACCTGAGCCTCGGTGTCTTCAACAAAATCCGATCCTAACACCCTTCGGATCCTCGTCCTGAACCCAAGAAAGCGGGGTCCTGCATTTTCTTCCATACAAGGCTTCATACGGCGCCATCCTTATGCTGGACTGGTAGCTATTGTTATAGGAGAACTCGACCAAAGGTAACATCTTCTCCCACGGCTCCCCTCGGTCTAGTATACACAGTCGTAGTAGATCCTCCATCGTCCTGTTGGTGCGCTCTGTCTGCCCGTCCGTCTGAGGGTGGAAGGCCATGCTAAAAGTCAATCGGGTGCCCAGGTATGCCTACACTGACCGCCACTCCCTGGATGTAAACCGTCCATCGCGGTCCAAACACTATCGTCCGTGGCACGCCATGATATCGAACATACTGCTCCACGAACTTCCGTACCAGTACTCCCACCGAGTCATCCTTCCTGATTGGTATAAAGCGGGCCACCTTCGTCAATCGATCAACAATCACCCAGATCGAGTCATTCCCCGTCCGAGACCGAGGAAGCCCATGTATAAAATCCATAGCTATATCATCAAACTTCCACTCCGGCACCGGGAGTGGCTGTAACAGTCCTGCGGTGTTCCTGCATTCCGCCTTAACCAATTGACAAGCCTCGCAATGGGTCACGAAGTACGTAATGTCCTTCTTTATCCCTGGCCAAAACATCATCTTCTTCAGATCTGTCGTCATCTTGGTGATCCCCGGATGTATAGAATATCTGCTACAATGCGCCTCCGCCATGATGTCCTCCCAAACCCGGCCTCCTGCAGGTATATATACTCTGCCTCTGAAATGTAGCAATCCATCTCTCAGGGAATAATCTCCTGTCGAACCCTCCTCCAAGGCTCGGAATATCGGCTCTGCCCATACATCTGTCCTCTGTCCGTCCCGGATGCGGTCCCGAATATCATCTATGGACACCATCGATGCCAAATACTCCCTATACAGCTCTGGATCATCCTCAGACACTAGGGATATCTGCATATCTCTGAAGGACCGAACTAGCTCCATGGACATAACCTGGGGCCCGTCTTCGGAAGTGGCAGCTCTCCGACTCAACGCGTCGGCCATCACGTTTGCCTTCCCTGGATGGTAGTGCATCTTATACTGATAGTCTGCTAAGAACTCCACCCAGCGCCTCTGCCTGATATTCAGCTCCTTCTGCGTGTCCACGTATTTCAAGTTTTTGTGGTCGGAGTAGATGTCGCAGTGGACTCCATAAAGATAATGGCGCCAGACCTTCAGAGCAAAAATGACCACTCCCATCTCAAGGTCGTGCACCGGGTAGTTCTTCTCATGGGTCTTCAGCTGGCGGGAGGCATATGCTATGACGTGTCTGTTTTGCATCAACACCGCTCCCATCCCCTGGTATGATGCGTCGGTATACACCTGGAATCCTTCCTTTCCAGATGGAAGGGCCAGAATAGGGGCTGAGATGAGTCGGTCCTTCAGCTCCTGGAAAGCCGCCTGGCACTGCGGGGTCCAAACGAAAGGTGCCTCCTTCTTTATCAAAGATGTGAGGGGGAGGGCAATTTGAGAGAACCCCTCCACGAACGTCCGCTAATAATCGGTAAGTCCCAAGAAACTTCGTACATCGGTGGCTGTCTTTAACTACGGCCAATCTCAAACTGCCTGAATCTTTTCCGGATCCACTGCCAACCCGGCTCCGCTGATAATGTGGCCTAGGAAAGCCACCTCCTTCAACAAAAACTTACACTTGCTGAATTTCGCGTAACGGCGATGCTCCCGCAACCCCTCCAGAGTCAGTGCGAGATGCCGAGTGTGCTCCTCCTCCGTCCTAGAGTTGATCAGGATGTCGTCTATGAATACTATAACGAACACATCCAAGTAAGCCTCGAAAACCCGGTTCATGAGGCTCATGAACGCCGACGGTGCATTCGTGAGCCCGAAGGGCATCACGGTGAACTCATACAGGCCATATCTGCTACTGAAGGCCGTCTTCGGGATATCCTCCTCCTGGATCCGCAGATGGTAGTATCCTGACCTCAAGTCCAGCTTCGAGAAATAATGGGCTCCCTCCAGCTGGTCGAACAATTCGTCTATCCATGGGAGCAGATAGGTATTCCGGACGGTCAGCCTGTTTAGTGCTCGATAATAGATACACAGGCGAAGTGTCCCATCCTTCTTCTTCACGAATAGGACCGGGGCTCCCCATGGCGAGGAACTCGGTCTACCAAATCCCGTCTCGACCAACTCTTGCAACTGAGTCCGAAACTTCACCTACTCCTTCGGGGCTATCCGATAGGGAGACCTGGATATCGGCTTAGCCCCTGACACCAACTGAATCTGAAAATCCTTCTCCCTGTACGGAGGCAATCCTGGCAGCTTCTTTGGAAACACATCGGCGTAATCACAAACCACCGATATATTGGCAATCCGATCCTTCTCCTCGGTCATCTTGAACAGCACCTGATATACCACGTCTCCCTGCAGATGGGCCTTGATGGCCTGTACCGAAGATAAGAGTATACGAGAGGCAGGTCTTATACCTTCGATGACAATGAAAGAGTCCCCATATCTCACGGTGATCCTCTTCGCTTGGCAATCAATCTGGGCATGGTTCCAGTGCAGCCATACCATGCCAAGGATCAGGTCGTAGTCCGTCAGCTTAAAAATCATTGGTGGAGCCTCGAACGCCTTTCCACCAATTTCTGTCTCCATATTGCAGTGATTCGTGGTAAGGAGCTCAGATCCATCCGGTAGTCGCACCCTCATCCTCGAGCCCGTGAATCGCTCCACGCCTTCCAGTCCATCTACGAACGTCTCCGACACAAAGGAGTGAGTAGCTCCAGTATCAAAAAGCGTGCGGGCAGGCTTGCCGCTGATGAAGACTATCCTGGGGTGATTAGATGTCTTAGGGTTCTATAAAGAATTTTCTTTCCTTATTAATCTATCAAGTGCGGTTCTAAGTTTTAACAACTAAAAGGGAAATTCTATGAAAATAAAGAAGCATTGTTGAGTACCTGTTATGACCTGCTCCGAATTCCGAGGCTGCGCAAGGTCCAAAGCATATACCTGCGCCCTTCCCTATCTACGGTCTCCCTCCTGGTATCCACGACCGCGTCTGCATCCTCTGCCTCCGTAATGCTGAGCTGGTGGGCCACCCTGTGGTGCTGGAGGTGGTGCCCCCCTCATCGGGCAGTTCCTCCGGATGTGCCCAATCTGATGATAATGGAAGCACTCAGGTGGGGGATATGCCATTCCCCCGGGTCTCGGCATCTCCTGCATCCGAAGAGGTTGAGGGGCCAATATCACCTGCTCCCTCGGCTCCTGCATTACTTCCTGACGAGGTTGGTCCTCTGTCCTCCTCCCCTCTGGTATAACACCTCTCCGCTGGTCATTTCTGACTCTCCGTCCCTGATCCTCTGCTGGCCGCTTCCGGCCCCGGGTGGTATGGAAATCAGCCTCAATCCTTTTTGCCATTTCCAAAATCCGGGAGATAGGCCCGTCAGATACAAAAAACAAAGCCTCCCTCAAGTCTTCCCGCATGCCCTTATAGAACCTCTTAATGTACCCTGCTTCGTCCATCTTGTAAGAATTTGCATATCGAGCCAGATGGTCGAACTCCCGATGGTACTCCGCCACCGTCCGGGTGCCCTGCTTCAGCTGTAAGAACTGCTCCTCCAACTCATCCCTGGCCGACTGCGGAACGAAATGCTCCAGCAGCGCGGCCCTGAACTCTTCCCAGGTAAACTCCGCAACCTCCCTATCGGCAAATGTCATGCCCAACGGCGTCTTCCACCACCTCTTGGCATGGGACTCCAGGCAAGAGAAAACCAGAGCCACCCTCTCCTCCCAGGGACACCGTATCCCAGTCAACATCTCGTACGTAATATCCAGCCACTCTTCCGTCCGAACCGCCGACTCTGTCCCCAAGTAGGACGGGGGAGACAGTCCTCGGAAGATGCTCAGCTAGTTGGCCCCCGGATTATGCTGTAGGACCGGAACCTGCTGGGCCCTGAAAGCCTCCAGGATGGCAGTCAGAGTCTGTCCCATGTCTGACTGAAGGAAAGGAGTGGGGACCGGTGGAGGTGGTGCAACATCCTGAGCCTGTTGAACTCCACCTTGTGGCGTAGGCCGTGCTGAAGGCTGCGTAACAAAAACCCATACTGAGAAAACGTTCAATCTTTAATAAAAGTGGACAATTTATATGTGATCCCCATATGGGCACACCACTGCTTCTGCTGCTTAGTTTGTCCCCAAACTAAACTCGAGCGGGGGTGACCCAGGGATAGTGGACTGCTATCTTTTTCAGATCGATGTTTCCCTCTGATACCACTTGTAAGACCCCCCCTTTTTTTAAAACCTGGGGTCTTAGGCACAGAATCGCCGCTTTGCGGTGACACCTTCACGTCCTGAAGGGTCATCACCACAAGGCGTCGATTCTGCCGGCCAATTCGATCACAGAAAGGTAGCACAATAATTGAAGAAAGAGCAAGTCCACTGAAAGTAAATCACATATTTAGAATAAAATCTCCACGAAGGGAGTGTCCACAGAATAATACATCAAAGTACTAAAAATACGGGCTTATGCCTGGTATATCATGTCCTCACTACAAAACTCTCATGCGGAAGCAAAAACAAAACTACTCAAGGTCGAGACTCACGGTCCCGGCTGTATGAACTCCGGAGCTAGACTGTCCCATCTCCAAGCGCACTGGTCTCTGGGGCTGCTCCCCTGTGCTGGGCTCCATGATCCCCTAAAATGATGCGGTTCGAAAACCGTTAGTCATAAAGACTAAGCCCTATCATACCCTACCCCTTCCCCCATGGCTCCTAGGTACCGAGCAGAGAGGAAGAAAGGGAAGGACATCAAGGTGGAGATTTAATGAAAGAAACAGGTGGCAGCAGAACTATTCTAGCAATTCTATAATAAATATGTCAATAACAGAAAGTAGGAAAAGTAACCTTAACTTATGTGCAAAAGCGCATAAGCCACGGGATCTTCTGCAAGGCTCCCATTGTATAGAGTGTCCCATACCAATTATACGCTGGGGTGTCGGTTATCAAACAGCAGCATATATATATATGTATATAGAATTTAACCTTAATTTATTAACTTGCCCACACAAGCTTATAGACCAAGGGGTCGTTTTGCAGGTCCTAATAAATAAGCGTCCCATACCACTTATACTTTAGGTGTCAGGGTTAAATGAATCGATTATGATATGACATGCAAGTGGGTATGATGAAACATGCAAGTGCAACTCACACACCCGACTATGTGCACACAGACCTTTAGTTCCCCCTTTCGGAGCCGTTACCTCCCAGGATACCTCCGTAGTGGCAGACGGAAGCGGTGGGTTGAGCCTCGCCCACCTCTAAACCAGTAAAGCACTACCGGTCAGACCTATCGTATGCCTCAATGCTTGGTGCACTAAGCGGACTCCTGTGTACTTTTGCCGGCTGGCGCACCGGACTTCTGTTGGCGAAGTGCTAACCACACTTGCCGAGTCAGCGTATTGGCGTCGGTGCATCGACCCTCCAATACCGAAGACCCACCACCTTAATTTTCATTCCTTTTATGCACATGCAAATTTAATCGTAAATACACAAAAACCGAGCCGAAGCCCCCCCGGACAAAAACGTCCGTCTCTTAACCAACCAAGCCGAAGCTCCCTGGACCATTCCGTCCGTCTCTTAACAAACCGAGTCGAAGCTCCACGGACCATTCTGTAAGTCTCTTAACCCATCGAGCCAAAGCTCCCATAAATCTTCTTGTGCTAACAGTGTTTGTGAAAGGTGCAACCCTAATTACTAAGTTACTCTTGTCAGTTTGTTATTGCAGTTTACGTTAACCCAGGACTGCCCCCGGTATTCCCCGTGAAGGGCTCTCAAAGTGCACTAGGAACTATGATGGTAGCTGAAGCCCATTGTTCCCTTTCGCAAGGCACTTATTGTTATTGGTTGATCCCCTTTACCCATTCCCTTCTCATATTACGATAAACTATCCTAGGGTGATTTTTAACCTTCCTCTCTTCGGGAAAGACGATATTTCGTCGAACCCGATCACCTCTTAACCCTAGCTATCACTACTTCTCTCTACTCTTCATATCATCCTATTGTGATATCATCCACAATTGTCCATCCAGACAAAAAGACTAACTCCAACGACTTTCTCAGATCATGTCCTATTGCAATTCACAAATTTGCTATATGCAGACCAACCTAGACTATATGTCGAACCGGTTATGCAATGATCTCAAAACTCATCCAAATGCCCTAAACTATTTATTGGAGACTTATCATGATATAAATAGCCTAAATCCAGAATGTGGTAATTTTCCTAATTTATCTGGCATTTAATTAATTTCCTAAAAAATTCCAAGGGCTACCGGTTTGAACATGAGCTACCCTAAGTTCTCATGCAAGATGTCCAGCAAATTTATAATAAATAGTAGGTTATCTCAATAAGGTAAATCCAAAGTATCATAATTTTCTATCATCAAACGGGCACTAAAACTATTTTAGCAATATTTAGTATCTTCCATTATTTATGAACCAAGTACAGAGAATATTCTTCCAAAAATTATAAATAAATTATAATATGCAGATAAATCCTTAAAAATAGCATTGGCCCAATTTCATAATTTTTCAGTAATAATATCATCCCTAATTAATTTTCAAAGCATAAAACCCTTCTTTAACATTTGTGAAGGAAGTACTGGATTTACTCAACTAAAAATTATACAAAAATTCAAGGGTAACCATTCTGTCCTAAAACATTTTTTTCCAAGATTGAACGGAGTTTTAATGAATAGAAAGATCCAAATAATTAAAACATCAATTAGGGCTATAATAAACTTTACAAATGAAGTGCTGGAAATAAACATCATAAAATTCCAGTAAAATCTCTATAGCTTCTACCCACTCCAAAACTTACTCTACCCTAATTTCACAGCCTTTTGATAAAGTTTAGTGACGGATTGTGCTTAATTAGTATTTTACCCTAAAGCTAAGATTTAGGTTTTGAGGTATCTACTTGTCTCCAAATTCTCCAAGATCTCATTCAGATGATTCTTATCATGCTAATGTCAACTCTACAGAGTTTCAAGGCAATACGATAGCAATTGCCCCCATGTCCTTCTCAACCCTCAAAACCCTCCATTTAGGGTTTGAGCTTAGATCCTAGGGTAAATCAACCCTAAACCACACCATTTTCTCCAAGTGGGTTATAATAACCCCTACAAGTCAGTGGTCAAGATATCAGTCTCTGTTGAGGTGATATGACCATTCTAACCTCTAGTGCACTTTTTACTAAAAAATGCCTCACTATTGCCTAGTTAAGAATAGGTGACTCCCTAACCAAAACTAATCGAAGGTAGTTGAAAATTTGTACAGAGCTAAGTTTTATAGCCAGGGACCACTCACCAAAATTTGGGAGGGTTTGGAGGTCATTTGACCACTTAAATAAATTCCTCTAACTTAATTAAATTAAAACAGAAACTTTAGACAAAGTAGCTCCAAAAATTCTCATTTTTGGACAGCCATTAGATATGGCTAAGGATAACCCCCTGCCCAAATTTCAGGTCATTTTGGCAAAGGACGAAGCATGGGCATCCATTTTAATTTCTGCCCAACACTAGGTACAACCCCCATTAAAACGGGTTCTGCGGTTGAACCGCTTACCCAAACGAGTTGAAACCAATTTTAAATTAATCTAGACTCGAAGAGTTACAACTTTTGTGACTGGTAATTTTTCCTAAATCGGCCTTAGGTGCCTCATTTTGCAGCCTCAAAATGTACTCAATTAATTTAACTTTTCATTATGTACTATATACATAATTTATATATTATAAATTGATTTTACTGTTCATCTTCCCTTCCAGACAGAACCCGTAAACTGAACTCAGAAAAATATATTTCCTGTAGCTCTTCCATGGTCCGTTGCCGGCTGTCCGGTCACTTCTCTAGCCAGCCACCACCACCACCACCTCCGTCGAGGCGATGGCTAGCAGTCGGCGGTTGTTTGGCCGCCGGAGGTGGAGGTTTCCGGCGTACCCGAAAAATATCTTTTTCATGGTTTTCCATGAAAACGCAGGATAGGTCCGACTCCTTTGAGCACGAACTTCATTTCTAAGATCCTAAGATCTACCCATAAGAGAAGAAGTAGAGGAGGACCTTGTTCGTAGTTTGAAGGCGAGATGAACGTCGGATTGTCATGGTGCGGTGGTGGCATTCCCGAACTTCTTCGACCGCAAGAGCAAAAATCTGAATTCGTTTGGTCTAGAGTGTAACCTTCTCCTCTTGCTCTAAGGAGGCTGTTATAGATCTCCAAGTGGGGAGGGGGAAGGGTGAATCATTCATGGCAATAAAAGCTCCCTTAACGAATGGCTTTTCGGTTATGGTGGATAGAAGGAAACGTTGGAATAAGAAGAGGCGTTTACCAGGTGGCAATTTCCTATTGGACCTCAATCTCTCTATCTTATTAAGTAATTAAAGAAAGAAACGGATCATAAATACTCCTGCTGTAAATTCCCATACTCAGAATTGATTATGACTTCGGTTACAGAAATTTCCAGTCTGGCTGACGTTTCGGCCTTTGTCGCGGGCGTGACACGTGCATCACGGGCGTGACACGACTGGGTGGCCAATTCTGAGTTCGACGATCGTCGAAAGGTGGTCACTCCCTTGGTCACGGGCGTGACACGTGGGTCATGGGCGTGACCGGCCAAGATGCAAATTTCGCGCTCAGCGATCGTCTCGCTGAGATCGACGATCGCCGAAGGGGGTCACGCCCTAGGTCACGGGCGTGACACATGGGTCACGGGCGTTACAGGGCCATGATGCAAATTCTACGCTCGACGATCGTCGCGCTGAGATCGACGATCGTCGAGGGGGTCACGCCCTAGGTCACGGGCGTGACACATAGGTCACGGGCGTGACAGGCCTGGGTTGAAAATTCTTCGCTCGACGATCGCCTCCCTGAGATCGACGATCGTCGAAGGAGTCACGCCCTAGGTAACGGGCGTGACGGGTCGGTCACGGGTGTGACCAACCCGTGACCCGAAATATCGGTCGATGTATTTCAATTTTTAGGCTTCCTAGGGTTCTGTCACGACAAACTGACTCCTAGGGGTCTAGCCGGAAATGGGATGTTACACTTCATCCAACCAACCTATAGTATTAACAACCCCAATTAAATTTATTTCTGATAAAGGAAAGGGTGTTTTAGAGGTAGCTAGGAAGAATCCAGATTTACCTAAGGAAAATCAAGTTCAACAGAAAACGTCGAACAGAGCTCGACGATCGTCGAACAGAGCTCGACGATCCAAGGATGGATCGTCGAACTCAGATTGACGACTTCTGAACTCTGAAATCTGGTATAGTCGATCTTCGAACGGAGCTCGACGATCTGACACAAGATCGTCGAACTCAGGTCGACGATCGTCGAACGGAGCTCTGAGCTTTGAACCTTCTTTCAGAGGTAAATATCAAGTCAATCCTAGAAGTCCCTCATCCCAAATCTTCAACCCTTATACTGAATGGATAGTACCTCTTAGGAGATACTATCCTGAAGGATATAAGAGTCAGCCAGGGATGTCTTTTATTTCTGAATTTAAAGGTTATCAACCTAGACCCAAGGTGAACTGGGTCAAAAACATATAAATTGTTTATGTGCAGGTGAAGACCTATCCAGCAATGAACCAATAATGGTATCTGGATAATGGGTGCTCAAAGCACATGACAGGGAGTAAGGACAATCTCACGTCCTTCAAAGCCAAACTTTGACCCAAAGTGATCTTTGGAGATTCAAACTTTGGTCAAACAAAAGGATATGATGATGTTCAGATTGGCTCAGTCACATTCAAGAAGGTGGCTTATGTGGAAGGACTGAAGCACAACCTAATCAGCATCAGTCAACTTTGTGATGAAGGATATCAAGTGACATTCAATAAATTCTTATGCCAGATCAAGTCAGAGGATAACACAATAGTGTTAACAGGTAAAAGGAAAGGTAACATTTATCTTGTAGATTTCCTTTCAACCAACATAGATATCATCTTATTTAATTCAGTCTGCAAACCAAATGATTTATGGCATAAGAGACTAGGACACTTAAACCTTAGAACCATTGCTAGGCTGCCCAAGGACAACCTTGTTAGAGGACTACCTTCTGGCCCCTATAAGAAGGAAGGACTCTGCAGGGCTTGTCAATTAGGCATGCAAACTAAAAATAGTTTTAAGTCACTTAATAAGAGTGATTCACCTAGGATCTTGTATCTGTTACACATGGATCTTTTTGGACCCATTACAGTACAAAGCTTAGGAGGGAAATCTTACACTTTAGTGATTGTAGATGACTTCTCTAGATTCACTTGGGTATTCTTTCTGAGGAAGAAGTCTGATAACTTTAAATGTTTGACAGATTTTCTCAAATGCATACAGATTGAGTTCAATACTCACATTTCCTTGATCAGAAGTGATCATGGGATAGAGTTTGATTCTCTTCTTATGCAAGAGTTCTGTCAGAGTGAAGGGATCAGGCATACTTTCTCTGCTCCTAGAACTCCTCAACAAAATGGGGTAGCTGAAAGGAAAAATAAAACCCTAATTGAATCTACCACTACATTGTTGACAGATGCTCACCTTCCTCTATATTTTTGGGCAGAGGCAGTGAACACCTCCAACTATGTGTTGAACAGAAGTTTGATACATAAGCTGAAGGGCAAGACTCCCTATGAATTGCTCAAAGGGAAGAAACCTAAAGTAGACTATTTCAAAATTTTTTGTTGCATTTGTTATATTCACAATAATGACAAGAAGCATTTAGCAAAATTTCAAGCTAAAGCTGATGAAGGAGTGTTTCTGGGATACTCAATGATCAGTAAAGCTTATAGGGTTTATAATAAAACTTCTCTTAAAATTGAAGAATCTGTTCATGTATCTTTTGATGAGACTAACATGTGTTACAAGGAGAAGTCTACTTCTACCATAGAACCATTGCAGGTACACTCTCTTTCAGAAAATTTGGACAGGTTATATATTGTAGAAAAGGATTCAGTACATTCACCTATCCAACAAAGAGCTGAAATCAGTGAAGATGTAGAGGATACTCAACATCTTGATGTTCAACATCTTGGAGAAAACCATTCTGAAGAGCCAGTTGCTGTTCCAGAAGAGGAAACAACAACACAGGTTGGTGAATAATCAACACCCCCTGTTGATTTAGTAACAACAAGAGATCACCCAATCTCCCAAGTGATTGGAAACATCTCAGCTGGTGTGCAAACCAGAAATCAGGTCAACCAGAACCTGATGCACACCTTATTTTTATCTCAAGTTGAGCCTCAATCCATTCAAGATGCAGAACAAGATCCACACTGGATCATTGCTATGCAAGAGGAACTACATCAATTTGAGAGGAACAATGTTTGGGAGCTAGTACAAAGGCCTAAGGATCACTCAATTGTTGGAACAAAGTGGGTGTTCAGAAACAAGTTGGATGATCAAGGAGTTATTGTAAGGAACAAGGCAAGGCTAGTTGCTCAAGGCTACTCTCAAGAAGAAGGAATTGACAATGACCAGACTTTTGCACCAGTTGCAAGGTTAGAGGCCATATGAATTTTCCTTTCTTATGATGCTCACAAAGGATTCAAGGTCTACCAAATGGATGTGAAGAGTGCATTTCTCAATGGAGACATCAAAGAGGAAGTCTATATTAGATAACCTCCAGGTTTTATCTCTCCAACTTATCCTGACCATGTTTTCAAATTGCATAAAACATTATATGGTCTCAAGCAAGCTCCTAGAGCATGGTATGAGACCTTAACATGCTTTATTCTGAAAAATAATTTTATAAGGGGTAGAGTAGGCCAAACTCTTTTTATTAGAACCCATAAGTTCCATACCCTACTAATACAAATATATGTAGATGATATTATCTTTGGTTCTACTGATTCAAATTTGTGAAAAAAGTTTTCCAACCTGATGCACTCTAAATTTTAAATGAGTAGCATGGGTGAGCTTTCCTTCTTCCTAGGATTGCAAGTCAAACAACATGCTGAAGGCATATTTATTTCTCAAACCAAGTATGCAAAAAAATCGGTTAAGAAATTTGGTATGTCTGAAGCATCTTGTATGAAAACACCTATGCCTACCAATGCTGTATTAGATACTTATGAACATGGTAAACATGTTGATCAGACAACATAAAGAGCAATGATTGGCTTTCTATTGTACCTTACAGCTAGTAGACCTGATATAATGTTTGCTACATGTATATGTGCTAGGTTCCAAGTAAGCTCTAGAGAGTCACACCTAACATTAGTTAAGAGGATTCTTAGGTATGTGAAAAGTTGTCCAAATCTAGGACTCTTGTATCCAAAAGACCCAGGATTTGAATTAACTGGATTTTCAGATGCTGATTATGCTGGATGCAGAGTAGACAGGAAAAGCACCAGTGGAACTTGCCAGTTCCTTGGTGACAGACTTGTCTCCTGGTTTTGAAAGAAACAGACATCAGTGTCCACTTCAACTGCTGAAGATGAATACATGGAAGCAGGCAGTTGTTGCTCACAGATTCTGTGGATTCAACACCAGCTCCTAAACTATAGCTACAACTTAGAAGGGTCAAAAATATTTTGTGATAACACTAGTGCTATTTTTGTAGTACAAAATCCAGTCCTCCATAGTAGGACAAAACATATAGAGATTAGGCATCACTTCCTAAGAGACAACGTAGAGAAAAATAAAATTGAAATTCAATATATCCCAACTGATTTGCAAAGGGAGATATTTTCACCAAACCTTTGGATGAAAAGAAACACACCTTCTTCCTAAATCAGTTAGGAATGTTAGATGGAGGAAGTTTAACACAAATCCCAAGATTTTTAAATCTAAAAACAGACCAAGACTAGGCTAAAAACTTATATTTTCTAGTGTCTGTAGGTTCTGTTTTGTCTCTGAACTGCGCTCGACGTTTTTCCCAAAAATCGTCGAACGGAGATCGACGCTTTCCAATAATCGTAGACCGGAGTTCAGCATTTTCCAGGCAGCGCTAGGCTATCTTCTTCTGGTCAACGATCGTCGAACGTAGTTCGACGCTCTCTAATGTCATCGAACGGAGATCGACGATATTGTAGACTCTTCAGATTCCATTAAGAAGCCCAGATCGTTGAACGGAGTTCAACGATCCTTCCTTTCCGGCGCCGAACCCTAATATAAAAATCATTCTTTCGCCGTCGTTCTTCTTTTGCGCTTTCATATTCTCTGCAATTTCTTTCTTTCCCTCCAAACTCTACTACACTTGGTCGTGTTTGTTAATTTTTGTAGGTATACAATGGCTGTTAATGTTGCCGCTCTCGCTAAGATGAAGTTTGATACTGGATTTGATATCGATATGGATTCGTTTGACGGGAGCGATCAAATATTCAAAGACATTCTGGAACTATTCAGAGAACAACAGTTGGTGCATATTATGTCTACCAGAATGAAGATTGCGGCAGATGAGATAAATGAATGGGTATTTACAGCAAATAATCTTGATTAAAATACTATAGTCGGTACTATAAGCGGGACTCAGGTATCTTTATCACCTACTCTCCTAAGTGAAGTATTTCATTTAAGTACTGGAGATGATTCTACTGAAATGTCTGGAGAGGAGTTTATTCAATGTTGGATAGAATGGGTCACTCTGCAGCTAACTCTAACAAATTATTGAAAAAGAATCACTCTATTTAGTTTAGATTTCTGACTGATGTTATGGGGAAAGTGCTTCTGGAAAAGCACTCAGCTCATGATAGCATATCCAGGTATCAGTTCTGTTTTATGGGAGCTCTGGTAGACAAGAAACACTTGAATTGGGGAGCAATTTTCTTTGATCTGATAAAGAAGAAAATAAATAAGAGCTTTGTGAATTTTGGGAGGATTTTAAGGGTATTTCTGCACTCCAGGAGCCCAGAACTGCTAGTCTCAAATGGGTTTCACATAAATGCATCAAAAAGAGTAACATGTGCCCTATTTGGTAAGTGGGATAGGCAGATAATCAAACCATCCAGGACTACCATGGCTTCAGGCACAAGGACTCTTGCAGTCACTTTCCCTCAGGCCTCTACCCTCATGGAAGAGTTGCCTGCCTCCACCTCTTCTCCTCCTTCTCCACCACTTGTTTCTACCTCCATCTCCACATCAACCATCTCAACACTCATCTCTTCCCCAATTACCATTTCTTCACCAATCTCACCTCCAGCCACCTCAAAACAATTCCATCCACTTCACTTCTATCCACCTCTTGACATACCCTCTTTCAACATCTTAGAAGACTCCTTTATGGATGATTCCACTTCCTCCCCTATTGAGCCTCCTTCTACCTCCTCATACCAACAGCTCCTTTATGATATTCTCACTCAACCATCCTTCACACCATCCATCTCCCGACCCATATCATCTATCTTCACCATCCCAATCTCTCAACCAACCATCCTACCATCCACAATACCATCTACCACAGTTCATCCATCACCAGCCCAAACCATTCCCTCCTCCACCTCTACTCAAGTCACACTTGAGCAAGTGGATCTATCTGCCTTGGAAAATAGGCTATATGGGATACTAGCCCCCAACTAGTAAGCCTGCTGGAGACCACCATGGCTCCACTCCTTCACTCAATAAAGGAGCTATCTGATAGGATAAACTCTCTCTCCTCTCCCCAGGCAATCCCTTTTATGGGATGCCTTGATCCAGTCATCACTGAATCAAGGCAGGGGGAGATGCCTTATGAAGCTGAGGTAATGCCTACTGCTCTAGGTGATCTGCTGCTGTCACAAATCTCCACTGCTGCTCCAAAACCAGTACTCACGGTCGACCTCAGGTCACTGTTGTATGTATTTGATCTTCTTCACAGAAGCTGCTTACCAACTCTTGGAGTTGAAGACCTCACTAAGGCCATTGTGCCTATTACTGTCTGTGATCCCAGCCTGATCATATCTTATATAAATTCTCTTAAGGTTGTGGAAGTTTTTGATTGTGTTGCTGCTGCTGCTGCTGCTGAAGGTGCTGAATCTAATGATATTGATATGTTGTCTACTGATCCTGTTGATGCTGCTGCTGCTATTGAACTTGCTGTTTCTCTAAAAGAACCTGTTTTTTCTGAGGTTCCTGCTCCTACTGCTCCAAAAGTTCCTTCTGCTCCTGCTGCTACTACATTTGATTCTGCTCCTATTCTGTCTACTGAGAAGTCTAAATAAAGAGAAGAGTATATCAAAAGCATTGATGATCTATATGACAGACCCCAGAGTTCAGAAAGTGATCAATTTAACACTGACTCTGATGATTCTGCTGGCACCATCTCTAAGAAAAGGAAAGCAAGAAGCAAAGCATTGATGAGAGTTCCCCTGCTAAGGCCAAAGATGTAAATGATATACCATACTATATTTTGCATGATTGTCAAATAACAGAGTCTTGGATGCAATATTCTATGAATAAGTTAAAGGCTATGAGGAAAAGAAGAAAACTTGACAAATATGAGAAAGGATCTTCTCAGTCTCATCCTCCTCCTCCTCCTCTAGATGCTGGTACTGGTAAAGGATCTGCTTCTCAACCTGGATCTGCTTCAAAGCATAGTTCTTCTCAATCTTATCAAAGATATCAACCCAGAGGTCAACATCAAGGAAGCAATCATTCTAAAAGAGGTCAGTTCAGAGGAAATCAGAGAGAGTATAGAACCTATTCCAGACAACAAAGGGAAGGACAAGATCCAATTGATTCTACTCAAGGTCCTTTGCCTTACAAGCTTAGAGATTCAGTTGTCACCAGGACTCCTACTGATTCAGAATCTATCAATAGATATGAACCTCAAGTCCCTTTTGAAGATCCTAAAAACAACCCAATGTCTTGGACTGCCAGAATGAAAGAGCTTGCTGCTTTAGATCAAATGAAGAAGGCCAAGGAGCAAGGTAAAGACTTTTCAAACATTACAACCCTATCAGAACAAAGAAAGACAGAACTGGAGAGATATGCTTCAAGAAAGTTCTTTGATCCAGAAGATTACATGAAGCTGCACCCTGAGGCTGTAGTCCCAAGGCCAAGATCCCAAACATCCTTAGGTGCAGATGATGACAGAAGATCAAAGAAAGATGCTCTCAATCCTAACAGGGAGATTCTATTTAAGAAAGGTAATGAGAAGAAATGATTTCTGTAAGCAGACAGTATATCTATATCCCTGAATATTGCTGATATTCTATATGAGTTCTGCAATGCTGCTATGTTTTTCTTCTGTATTGTTATTTTAGCTTTTGTTTCTATATGTATTCTTTTGTATTTCCTATTGTGTCCTGTAAATAGTAATCCTAACCCAAATAGGGGGAGATTGTTGGAACACCCTATTACAAATTTGGGCAAGGATCACTATGTTATTAGGAAATTGGTTTGACCTAGTTGTATAGTGGAAAATGTCAACTTAGAATGAGTCTAAGGCTTAGAACTTAGGTTTGGAGCTGCCCCCAAGACCATTCAAAGATCAGGATTCATTGCTGGGACAAAGACAATTTTCGTCGAGCTCAGGTCAACGAAACGTCGAACTCAGTTCGACGTTCTCTGAGCTCAACTATGCAAGTCGTCGAACTCCGGTCGACGATCTTCGAGCTCAGATCGACGCTCTGACTTCAGCTATTTTCCCAGTCGCTGAGCTCAGTTCGATGATCTTCGAGCTAAGGTCGATGTTTTCTATCTCTAGTATAAATCCAATCTCTGAGCTCAGGTCGACGATAGCTAAGCTCAGGTCGACGATTTCTGTGAGAGATCGACGCTTTAAGATTTCAAATTCAAGAACAGTTATGGAATTCTTTCAGATTCATTCCGAGTTATTTCCTGCATTTATTGCAAAGGATTTTCTAGCCATTTCAAGCAATCTAAGTCAAGTTTCAAGGAAGACTAAAAGGAATGTTACTTAGGACTTTCCCTAGAGACAGTTGTCATTTATGACTGAGTAATGGCCATCTAAGTCAGAATCTGATATACTCCTTTAGAATATGTTTTTGAAAAAAAAACAGACCAATACAATTATAGAGACAAGAGATATACAGAAGAATTTGATTGAAAGAGACATAGAAGAGTGAACAATAGAATCTCTCTGATTAAGAGTTCATCTTCTGAGATTTACAAATTTACTGAATCCCAAATCTTCAAGAACACAAGAAAGTTTTCTGTGGAGGAAATCCTGCTACTCAACTCCTCCAAATCATCAAGTGTTCAAAAGCTTCAACATCAAGATCTCCAGACATCAAACATTTCAGCCTCTGTTGAAATCATCAATTGCTGGAGATCTGAAGCAACTGAAGACCTATCACCCTAGCAAAGCTCACCTTCCTGAACCCTTAAAGATCTCAGGGGGAGCATTGACATCATCATCCACTTGTCTTCTCTCAGACTGTTGACAGAAAAGAATAACTCAACTCTTTCTTTCTTTTTCCTTTCCCTCCTGTAAAAGGGGTTTTCAAAACTCCCTTCAAAAGTTCTGAGACTGGTTTCTGAGACATTGTCAAAACTCAGTGGTGGCAAGACACCTTATCAAAAAATCTAGTTTTTGTTTTTGAGCACCTTATCAAAAGCTCATTGGTGCCCAGGACACCTGATCAACTATTCCTGCAGTGGATTCCTACCAAGGGTGGTAGAAGACTGGATGTACCCAGGTTGTTGGGGAATCACTGTAGTTCCTTGTGTCATCTGGTTGCTTTGTGTTTGACTTTGCTGTGTGTTGTGTGTTTTCTTAGCTCTTGCTTTAGTTTTTATTTCATAACAAGCACTTTGCAAATATACATAAATTAAGTCTTCCACTGCTTTATATTTTTAATTGTAAATTATTTTAAAAATACTCTATTCACCCCCCTCTAGAGTTAAGGTAGATCTTTTCCTCACTTTCAGCTCCCTTTCTCAAGCCACTTTGTAATGTTATGCTAGCCTTAACCAAATCCTTTCCCAGGATTACTAGGTGTGTGACCTCTCTAAAGTATCAACTACTGAAAACACTAATTTTCCAAAATTTTTAAATGCAGACAATATGATCTTGTATGTGTGTATCAATAGGAATCCGTCAAACACTTGAACCAAAGACATAATATTATTTCCTGAGACCTAATGTGGACATCTTAGACCTAATGCCAGAGATTTATAATTTTCCTAAAATAATCATCAATTATTAAAAATTTTCCAAATTAATGCTACATGTGATTTTTAACATGAAGTATCACTTTTTGTTATCAAACTAACAAGATAAAATTATCCTAACATTATCTTTAGTAAAAATGGCTCTGGACAAAATTTCACATCATTCTAATAAAATTTGATATTTAATTTCTAATTACCAAAATCTGATCCACTAGGTCAAGTTACACATGAAGTACTATAAATATTCATTAAATAATTCCAAAAAAATTACTGGAGGTTACAAATGGTAAATAATTAGCTATTCCAGAAATTTATAATTTTATAACACAATTGGAGCACAATTATCTCAATAATATTGAAGGGGCAAAAATAAAAATTATAACTGCAATCCTAAGATTCTGACCTTAAAAAATTCCAACTAATTTAACCAATATTTATAATACTAAATAATTGTTATTGGCCAAGTTTCATAATTTTTGCAACTATTTTAGTCACCCCAATTTAACTAATACTTTTGCATAACAAATATACTAATTAATTCACTTGCTAAGCAAATCAACTCCAAATGTTTTAAACTTCATGAGGAGGTGTAATTTCACTAAATAATTGCATGCATAAAATTTGACTGGATTTGACTAAGTCAATCCTATTAAATTCACAAGATACACATTTTTGGCTAAATGCACACCACTTCACACACAACATGGCAAATTACAAGTGGAATTCACCAACCTACAAGGGTCCAAAGGACTTAAAATTTTACCAGAGACTTATACCTCCCTAATGGACTTCTCACCAAAATTTGGAGTTAAAACATTTATTTTTCATCAAAATATTTCAATTTTATGAAAAATCATCTTTTACCTAAAACTATAGGAAACTGTTGTCCAAAAATTCCCATTTTTGGACTGTAGATGTCTCAAGTTTATATTCTGATATGACATAAATTTTAAGTCCATACACTTATCTAATTTAAAGTTATTAAGGATATAGTGACAGTCCTACAATATGGACCAGTCCCACGAGAATTGCCCAACAGGGAGCTATATTGTTCAAAATGACCCGATTCAAATTTTTAATTAAGGTAGACTAAAAGGGATACCTTTTTCATGTTGGACACTTTGCATGGTTCAGTCCCTGAGGGCCTCCTTTTTCTGATTTGAAAGGTTCATAGTAAAGGGGATAAATAACACCTAATTAATAATAATAGTTATACTGTTTTGTACAGATCTAATCCGATGGCCAGGGAGTTGTCTTCCTCCTCCAGCCGGCGGACAAGATTCACCATACCTGGAAGGGATTAAAACCCCATTTCCTGGAGACCTAGCCCCCTCCCCGGCTGGCCTCCACCTCCACCACCTTTGTTGAGGTCGGGGCTATCGCCGGGCGACAGCTCGGCCGCTGGAGGGGCATTTTTGGGTGAACCCATGAGGTGAATTTTCAAGCTTTTTCCATGAAAATTAAAAATTGAATTCAGCTCGATTGAGCTCGTACTCAAGTCCTATTGATCTAGAAAGCTAGCACAAGGGGAAAGGAGGAGAAGCATGTAACACCTCCCCTATAATGATCGTACAATATGGGTCCGGCCGAGGTCCCACAACATACAGACGCCACAACTTAAGCGTTATAAGATGATATAAACTACCCAACTCAAAATTCGTACTAAACACAGCAGAAACAAAGAAGAAGACTAGACGTTATCCACTAACATATGAGTATCAACACGGCCTTAAGGCCTTACAACAGTTAAGAGTTCAAACCTGAAATAATAACATCAAACATCAATGTGCATAAGCACTCCTAGGCTACCTCGACATGCAAGACGAAAACATAGTGCCTTAAGCACAACATTCAACCAAAAAGAGCTACTATAAAAAATGAATCACTTCATGAGGCTTAGGTCTTTTTCTTCGGCGAGCTTGCTCCTGCTTGCGATCCTTGCCCTGTAAAAATGGTGGTAACGTGGGTCAGCAAAGGCTGACCTCTATTGTGTAACCAACACATCTCCTCCAGGCCATCCCTAGGGAACCCCGAGGTACACCACCACTCTGTAGGTCAGCACTTCGCATGCAATATATATAAACATGTAAAGCTATAAAATAGGTTTGGATGTCTTGTAAAACAAACATGTTTCTAAGTTGATCATGTAATATACAGGGGCCTACAATGCAACATGTATGCAATCCTGAGTTTCTCCGAAGGCACCCTAAGTGTATGCTTCTAATACATCATCAATTGGGTACTTCTAGTTTTGCCATTGGCGTTCAAGCCACAAAAACAAGGGTACTTTCAATTTCACCAAATGGCATACAAGCCACCACCAGGAACTCTTGCCTAGGCCCCACCTGCTTGTGGGTCTTAAACCTGGGCTTGCCTGCAAGCTCGAACTTCTTACGTCAGGATTCCGTCTCACACACAAACTAATTTTAAAAACCATTGTTGGACCTCACCCGCTCGTGGGATTCATCGCCCGGGCTTATCCTAACCTTGGCGTTCTCATCAGTTTCATAGAAGGGAACTTGTCTCGTCGGGACACTCTCCACACATGGCTTGTACGTCACGGGCTAGCCAGCCGACCACAGAGATAAACCATGCCTTAGCACATCACAATCCCAAGCCTTTCCTGCCCTAATCCACCATTCATACCATACTGTCCCCGCGCCCAAGCGTGTACTCTAATTTCCACCTGGTCCAGTTCTGGTTACACGTACTCACACAAAAGAGGGGGGAAAACAACATCACAAATGGCATCTTGATGCTAACGGATTTCTAACAAAATCCTTAATGCTCGCTATGCAACATCACCAAGTCGGACTAACGGTCGCGATTATGGCTTCACCCACAATGCCTAATCCCCTAACGCAGTGGATTTCTTATGTAAATCATGTCCGAGATCGACACAATTGACCCGGTGGCTCCTCTTGAACCATAGAAACCCGAATCCCACTCATTTGAGTGATCTGGTGCCTATAATGCTTGAAAGAAAGCAAGAAGAGAATGGATGTCATGCACGCATCCTAAAGACCAAGAGGAGAAGTGTCGTTACCTTACAACTAATCTTCCTTGTCATGAAACCTTGCTTTGCACGGATGAGAACGCGTGCCTCCAAGTCCTCACCACGAATTTGGACTCGGATTGACGATCGGGGCTCCGAAGCTCCGTCAATGGCGGAAGGAAGCTCTCTTCTTCCTCCTCCTAACTCTCTCTTCCAAAACCGTAAGTCAACTCCAAAATGAGAAGAAACGAGGGAGAAATTCCGCTCAGCCCTATAAAAGCACTAAGGACGGAGAGTCTTGGGTCTTAGGATCAAATCCTAAGAGGAATCAGACGACTAAAATGCCAAACGATGGAACTGCTCCCGTACACTATCGCCGGGCGGTAACTAACAACCGCTGAGCGGTAGCTTCCCGAGCACTCAGCCAAAAAATAAGTCTGTGCTAACGCTGGCAGTACCACTAATGCTGCGCGGTAGCTCACTTAACGCCTACCACTCAGCGCCATCCTCTCAACGCACTCAACGCCAAGCTACTGCTGAGCGGTAGCTAGCTAACACCGTGCGCTAGCACTCAACGCTCTCAATGCCTGGATTCGTCGAAACAAGGCTATCACCGGGCGATAGCTACGTATCGCCGCGCGATATATTCCAGAGACTCAAGATCTAGAAAAAAATTTGGGGTGTTACAACTCCTCCCCCTTAGAAGAATTTTGTCCTCGAAATTTCGCATGCACTCAAAATAAAAAGCGTACTTGAATCAAAAAGTCTTGGGAAGTCCTATCGCATTGCTTGCTCATGTTCCCATGAGAATTCATCTCGCCCACAGTAATCCCAGCGCACTTTCAGGAGTTTAACTTCTTTGTCCTGCAACTTCCGAACTTCTGAATCCTCTGTGCCGACATGACAGACTTTCGTACTCAGGTCCTCTTCAATCGACACTGCTGCCAACTCGACCACAACACTTGTCTCCAACAAGGCTTTCCTCAAAACAAAGACATCGTGCAATACACTCAGCTCTGTGGACAATGCCAACCGGTAGGTTGCTTCTCCAATGTGTTCCACGACCTCGAACGATCCCAAAAATCTCGGACTCAACTTCTTGAGTAGGCAAATCCGCGAAATGCCTTTAAATGGCTTAATCTTTAGGTATACCTAGTCGCCTACCGTGAACTCCACGCTCTTGTGGAGAGCGTTGAAATACTTCGCTTGCCGATACTGAGCAACCCCCATGTGCTCTTGAATTGTCCGCACTAACTTGCAAGCATCAGCCACTACCTCTTTTCCCAAAAGTTTGGTGTCTCCTGTTTCTATCCATGACCTCGGTGTTCGACACCTCCTTCCTTACAAAGCCTCGTATGGCGCCATCTTTATATTTGCCTGAAAACTGTTGTTATAGGAGAACTCCACCATAAATAGGTGATCTTCCCACTTCTTACCGATGTCAAGGGTACATATTCTCAACATATCCTCCATTGTATGGTTCGTTCTTTTTGTTTGTCCATCATTTGAGGATGGAATGTCATAATGAACTTTAGTCTTGTACCAGGGCTCTTCTATACCAACCTCTAGTCTTTGGATGTGAATCGTCCATCGTGATCACTAATAATACTCTTAGTAATCCCATCAGCTGCACAATGTTGCGAACATACAATTCTACCAGCTTCTCCACGCAGGTCCCTCTTTCCGATTTGGGATGAAATGTGGCACTTTGGTCAAGCGATCCACGATCACCCAAATCGCATCATTTCCCTGCTGCGACTGAGGTAAGCTAAGAACAAAGTCCATGGATATGTCATCAAATTTCCACTCGGGGATAGGAAGTGGCTTCAGGAACCTTCCCGGCTTCTGACATTCAGCCTTCCCTAAGGCACAAGTTGACACAGACTCACGTACAAAGCAACATCCAGCTTCAAACCAGGCCATCAAAAGGATTTCTTCATATCCTAGAATATCTTTATACTGCCCGGATGAATGGAGTACTTCGTTAAATGAGCCTCAAACATTAACTCCTCACGGAGCTTGCCGAACTGCGATATATATATCCTTTCATCCTTCCTTAAGATCCAATCAATAATCTCCCAGGCACTACTCTCTCCTTTTTGAGCTTCGACCACAAATGGTTGAAACTCTGCATCCACACTGGTCGCTTCCCGAAAACGATCGGACAATCGTTCTGCAACTCTATCCAGTTCAATCGAGTCTTGCTAGACTTGCCTCTTGCTACACAAACGATGTCGAGGGATTAAAACTCTCGTACCAACTGCTCATCATGAACTTCATTCCAATTCCCTTGTTCAGAAAATTTTCTACTCAAGGCGCTACCACCATGTTGGCTTTGCCTGGCATATACTGAATTGCCACATCATAGTCCCCAAGGAACTCGACCCATCTGCGTTGCCGCATGTTTAGATCTTTTTGATCTAGAAGATACTTCAGGCTTTTGTGGTCTGTGATGATCTCCACCTTCGCACCGTACACATAGTGCCACCACAACTTTAACGCAAAAATTACCGCCGTAAATTCAAGGTCATGTACGAGGTAATTCCTCTAGTGAGGTTTCAACTGTCTAGACCCAAAGGCTATCACCTTGCCATGTTTCACTAACACACAACCCAAACAGCAACCTGATGCGTCACTAAAAATCTGAAATCCTTCAGTCCCTTTTAGAAGGCTTAGGATTGGGGCTATCATCAGCATTTCCTTCAAGGTGTCAAACGCTTGATTGCACTCTTTAATCCACACAAACTTCTGGTCCTTATGAGTCAAAGTAGTGAGGGGCAAAGGTATCCTTGAAATGTTTTCCACAAACCGTCTATAGTACCCGGCTATTCCAAGAAAACTCCTGACTACTACCACGGTGCTCAAAACTGGCCATTCTCTGATGGCCTCAACTTTGTCTGGATCTACCGCCACCCTATCACCACTAATTACATGGCCCAAAAATGCCACATTCTATAACCAGAACTCGCATTTCGAGAACTTTGATAAAACTGGTTCTCTCTCAAAGTCTGCAAGACTACTCTCAGATGAGCCTCATGCTCTGCCTCTATTTTGGAGTAGACCAAAATATCATCGATGAAGACCACTACAAATGAGTCTAAATACTCCTGAAACATTCGATTCATCAAATCCATGAATATTGATGGCTCATTAGTCAATCTGAACGATCACCGAGAACTCTAAGTGACCATACCTCGTACCAAACATTGTCTTAGGTATGTCCTCATCTCGGATCTGTAACTGGTAGTACCCTGACTTTAAGTCCAATTTAGAGTACACCACTAACCCCACCAACTAGTCGAACAGCTCATCTATCTGTGGGATCCGAGACTTATTTTTGACGGTCAGTTTATTCAACTCCCGGTAGTCTATACACAGCCGTATACTACCATCTTTCTTCTTAAAAAACACCACTGGCATGCTCCAAGGAGATGAGCTAGGTCTGATGTACCCCTGCTCCAACAGTTTCCTGCAACTATACCTTGAGCTTGGCTAACTCCTTTGGTGATATCCTAAAAGGAGGATGTGACACCGGCCTAGATTCTGGCACTAACTCGATCGAGATATCGATATCCCATCAAGGAGGTGCTCTAGGTAACTCCTTAGGAAACACATCCTCATATTCTGCCACTACCAGTACTTCTCTAATTAATAATTTGGAAAGTTGAACTTCTAGCAATGCTACGAAAGCAACTCCTCCCTGTTTAACTACCCGCACCAACCACATGGCTGAGATCAAGGAACAGGACACTCCACTAAGGCCTTCAAACTTAACCTCTTTCTTTCCCTCGCTTCTCAGGGTCACCACCTTAGATAGGCAGTCAATAATTACACTCTGCTCTACAAGCCAATCCATCCCCAAGATCACATAAAACTCATCTAATGGTAGAACGGATGCCGCCAACATGAAGTCAACTCTGTTTAGACTCCAATCAATATGTCCCTTTGTCCTGGTAGTCATGAAAGACCCATTGGGCATGCGTACCCTAAGTTCTACGTGTGTCGAAAAGGGCTCGAATCCAATTATATGAATAAAAATGTCCGCAAGATAAGAGTGTGATGCTCCTATATCGAACAATACCCTAGCAGGGTAACCGAAAACTAGCACAAAGCCTACAACATCGGCGACATACATTGAAGGTATCGAAAGTCTAAAGCAATTTGTTGGGTACATTGGAAAATGTGTACCTGATTTGGAGAAGCCTCACTTAGCTCAATGATATACATCAAGGTGTATTTGATGTTTTTTTGAGTTTATATGTGCAGGTTAAGAATGTGCTTAGAATGCAGGAAAAATATTCTAAGTCCATATGTCGACACCTGAAGAAGCTGTGTCGACACTTCAGTAAGATTGTGTCGACACTTGGAAATAGCTGTGTCGACATTCCAGAGAATTTGTGTCGACACCGGGAGGCAGTGTCGACACACAGAAGATTATAGTCGACATCGACTGTGTCGACTGTGTCGACACCGGGAGGCAGTGTCGACACACAGAGGTAGAGTCGACAACAACTGTGTCAACACGTGGAGGCAGTGTCGACACACACTTTGTTCTGAGTCTACATCAACTGTGTCGACACACAAGACTTGTGTCGACACACAGCTGAGTCTAGACCAAGTTGATTGCTGATGTATGGTGAAGTGTTTGTGTCGACACAAATAATCAGTGTCGACACATTCTCAAGATGCAGTATCAAGGAGCTATGTCGACATCAAAGCAGCTTTGTCGACATCACCAAAGGCTGTGTCGACACTTAAGTCACTTGTGTCGACACATATTGACAGATGGTCTCGATACTTTATGACAGACAGACTCGACGCTTTGCTAACAGAGTCAAAGGCTCAAGAACTTTTTGAAGACTTGACAGCTATGGGTTATGAGAGGTTTACTGAAGCTGTCAGACTTGTCAGAAGTTAGTTATAAACCGGATCAGCCGGTTACCACGGATGAAGTCTATAAATAGATGAATTCAGAAGAAAAACAACATAACAACAACATAGAGAAGAAGTATTGTCACCACTAACATAATTAGAGATTATTCTCTGATCAAGAAAGTACAAGTAAAAAAGGAGAAGATCTAAGAAGACGATCTGAAGTAGTTTACTATTCAGATTCTGTCTAAGTTGAATTCAATCAAGAATTCAGAAGTATCTTCAAGAGATTTGGATAGAGAGAGATCCAGCTATTTGAAGACAAGGAGGAGACATTCACAGGTCTCTCAAGAAGCAGATACTGAACTAATCTATCAAGGAGATTCAGATCTATTTCTGAAGTCTAAGAAGGAAGCTGCCAGTCAGTTTTATTCAAAGGAAATCAATTCAACTAAGTTCAGATTCAAGAAGCTTTGAAGAAAGCTAAGATCAAGTTGATTTCAGCCATCAACCTCTTCAATAAGCTGATCAAGAAAGTTCTTATCCCTTCTCTCTCAACAGGGGTAAGAGATTACAAAAATTCCTTATCAAATTCTGTAGGATCTATTCATAGATCTGAGTTGTATGCCTATTTTATAAAGGCTGAGTGTAGGAGATTTATTCTCTGAGATAGGGCAGTTTATGCCTGAGTTGTAGGAGAAGGTATTCTCTGAGCTGTAGGCCTTGAGGCAAGGCTGAGGTAGGGCTTGTTAGCCTGAGTTATAGGAGAAGGTATTCTATGAGTTGTAGGCCTTGTGGCATGCCTGAGTTGTAGGGGGTGAATACGTGAATTGTGCGTCTATTTGCGGAATAAAAATTTTAACGAACTTGCACAAAAACAATCAAGCAATCACAGACGACAAGAATATTTATAGTGGTTCCCCAACCTTGGGTACGTCCATTTTCCCTCACCGATCTAGTAAATCACTAGACTCGGCTACTCCACTATCTAGGATTGAAAACCAATCCTACGTCTCGAAACCAAGTTCCTACAATCTTGATCCAAAGGGATCTACACTCGGAAGATGAAAACTTCCTACAACTCGGAGAACAATGCTCTTACACTCAGAGAATAATCTCCTACAAAATTATAAAGAGATATGAAATACAAACAAAGATTTTTCTCAAATCTGGAAAAATTTGACTCTAGGTCTTCTTCTAAACTTGGCGGCTTTTTTAGAATTTGTTGAAGAAGAACCTCTGTAGATCTGATCTGAGAAACTTAGGACCTACTCGATCAAGGAGAAGAAAGACGACCGATTCAGAATAATAGAGAGCACGGATTCCGCTTAGGGTTAGTCTTGTTGAAATGACATTATATAGGATTTCCCCTAACGGTTAGAATTAACATTAATGAAGACACGTGGACCAATCACGTCAAATCATTTGAAAACCCGTCGATTTGGACTTAAGTAAATTTTCTTGAAAAATAAACTGCAGTTCTCGAGGGTATGAATGAGTTCTCGAGAATAAAGCTGATTTCTCGAGAGCTAAGCTTTCTAGACTTAAGGTAGTACTCGAGAGATAGGCGTTGAGTCAACTCAACTAAATTTCGCTTCTTGAGAACTAAAATAACATTTCTCGAGAGCTCAAACTTATACTCGAAAACTAAGCTGACTTCTCAAAAACTAAAAGTTAAGTTCTCGAGAACTATAATCAGCTTCTCGAGAGATGGACTTAAAAGATTTTTCACGGCTGTCTCTGGCTACTCGAGAAGTATAGGCTGAGACTTCTCGAGAACATAGACTAAGTTTCTCGAGAACTATAATGATGTTTCTCGAGAACTAGTCTAGGCTTTTAGAGAACTAAAAGAACTTCTCGAGAATTGCTAACTCTACTTCTCAAGAACTATAGTGGACTTCTCGAGAAGTGGACTTAGAGAAATTTTAGAACTTAGAAACTTTTTCTCTTCAAGAATCTAATCTTCATACCATGGTCCAAGTGCTTGAATATGAAGTGTATCCCAATAAAGAGGTTACATATGAGTCAACACCTTAGATCACACATTGAGGGATTACACTATATGGTCCTGTGTTCATGACCCACTATAGACTTACATTGGTCTACACCTAGCAATGATGGTCTGAAAACACACAACTAAACAAAGATATCAAATAACACTTAATTCATCTTAGTTCAAGGGTGACTTCATGCAAATATGGGTTATTGTGGATGCAATACCCAACAATAAACACCGACCTTCATGTCAGACGCTCCATGCACTGAGGGCACGCTTATAGTGTACCGAATAATCCTTGGTCCCACAACCGATTAGAGGTTATTAGCTTGTTGGCCAGGCACTAGTCTACTACAACACACATGTTGGAGAAATCCTCACCCATCCAACTCAGAGGTGTTCACCTCAAGGAAACCATTGAGCACTCTAGATTGAACTATGCCCGTAGTGTAACAAGCCAGGAAGGCTCGCAGCCCCCCATTTGCATTTCCACCAATTGACCGCTCACAACGTAGGTACAGAGTACCTCTAGATCGACCTACCACCGTAGTATAACGCACCGGGAAGGCCCGTAACCCCCCATTTGAATTGCTACCAATCGATCTCTCAAAACACAGGCACACAGTGCTGCTTTCTGGTTCAGCATACAGCTCACGCAGAGCTTACAATTCCAATGCCACAAAGGCTCCACAATCACAAATAATGGCTCTCACGGCCACCTCACATACAGCTCATGCAGAGTATACAACTCAAGGAGCTCACAAGCATCCTCACAAACGACGTAACCTACTCGTTACATACATAGAGTTTTATCCGGTTCATAATATAAACATCACCAATCAAGACTAACCGTCCTGATGGGCTTCACATAGCATGCCTATTCCGTACTACTCATTTATGGATCTAGATGAAGACTCAACCGAGGATATCAACTATCAACCCGCTGGAATCGCTTACGCTTTCCACCACTTGGTGGAGGATTCCAAGCACATGCATAAAGGAGGACTTCACTTGTCCAAGAAGGAGATCATTACCCTTGAAGATCGCTTTGGAGCCATGGAAATCTAGCCGGATGAAAAGCACCGCAACGTCCTTGCCTTCACGGAACTGAACTCGGCTCGCGACTCAGAACTCCGAAGCTCCACCGGCGGCCGGAATCCTTCTCCTTCTTCCTTCCTTGCTCTCCCCTCTCTCTATCACTTTAGAAAGAGAATGGTCAACATAGAATGAGAGATAACTCTCAATCCTTGGTTTTATAATAGCAGGAAGGAGTCCTGGACCATTAGATCCAATTTGAAGGAAATGAACGGCCACGATTCGCTCTGAAAAGCATCTTCCATGGGTTGACACGGCTTGTGACACACCCATATCACAGGTCGTGTACCTTAAGCGGCACACAGCCGACTCAATCCAGACCAGGACACGGGCTTAGACACGCCCATGTCAAGCTCTTGACAAGCTCGTATCAATCTGTACACGCTCGTTCTGAGGGGCATGTCCCTCAATCGACACAGGACAAACAAATGCCGAAAGGGATACGGGTTCCCAACATGCCCGTGTCAACTTTGACATGCCCGTGTCACCCAAAACACACCTTAGATCCAGGTCGTGTTCCTCACCCGACACAGCCCAGCTACCAACCCAAGATGGACACGGCCTTGGACACTCCTGTGTCCCTGGCCGTGTCGCCTCTCGAAGATTGTCTCCTGCATTCTGTCGAGAACTCGTGATAATACAGTGAAGGACACGACTTGGGACACGCCCGTGACCCAGGCCGTATGACTCACTCGAGACCCACTCGAGACCCACTCGAGTATACAGAGCAAGACATGCCATGGGACACGCCCGTGTCCCAGGCCGTGTTGCCCAGCTTGACTCCAATTTGGGATTTTGGGGTGTTACAAACCTCCCCCCTTACAATAAATTTTATCCCGAAATTTAGCTTAACTGTAGACATCAACACAACCACGCCTTTGTTGCAATTTTAAAAAAATGATCCGGGTTTAGAGCTCAGAGGCCGCAGCTTGTCTCGCCCCACGACATCGCACAAACACAAGTATTCACAAACAGACAGACAACAGGTACAATATTAAAGTACACTCTTTCCTTTATTTCCGCTCGTCCGCGTCCCTCATAAGCCGCTTGACGACCTGCTATAACTCCAGATTATACACGTGAGGTTGTTGTACTTCACGATTTGAGCTTTGTGGCTTCTGTAATTCGAGAGTGTACATTCTAGGTTGCGCCCAGGATGTGTATGACTCTGCTACTGCCTTGCCCTTTTCCTCATAGTATGCACCAGTCTTTTTCTCACCCTTTGACGGGCCACTCCAACAATTGCGGGCGATATGCCCCTGCTTCCCATGATTAAAACATGTACGTGTCTCCATACATCCTTGCCCATACGTTGCTCCCAAAGCAACATCCGAAGAAGTTTGTTCAGCAGGCCTGAACCTCTTCTTATCTCTTTTCCTCAATTCTGATTGTTCCAACTACGGAACTTTGAACTCCGACTTTTCCACCGCCATGTTCTTCTTGTCCTGCACCCATCTTAAATCCTTCTCCAGTGCATAGGCTGTATCTACTAACGCTTGAAGCCTTGTTTCGTCGAACTCGGGAGGCCTCAGCTCATCACGAAGTCCCTCATAGAACCTATTCGTCTGCCATACTTCTTACGCAAAAGTAGACCCCGCATAGCGCCCCAGCCTGGTAAACTCATGCAGGTAATTATCAACAGTACTCTCACCATACACCAGTCGTTGGAACTCATTCTCCATTGTAATTCATCGCGATACTAGCAAATACTTTGCCCAAAATAATCTGGAGAATTCCTTCATCGATATCTCTCCTAGGCCTCTGCCTTCCAATTGGTGCAATTCCACTTCATCCCACCAAAGCCTCGCCTCTCCTTCCAGCAGGAAAGTGGCTAATGTAACTTTCTGCCCCTCATCAGTCCCGATCACTCTCAGGATCCTCTTCACTCTTGTGAGCCAATCCTCAGATTGCATTGGGGAACCCGCCCCATCGAACATAGGTAGATGAAACTCCATAAACCATTTCAATTGTTCATCAGCCGCTTGCTCGTCAATCAGAGCGTCAACACGCTCTTGCCTCGCACCAACCCGTACTAGTTGCACTACATGCCTTGCCTGCCTAATAGGATGTGCATGGAACATGACAAATAGCGCCTCCGCAACTAAGCATATGGTTTTTGCAGAAAGAGGAGGTATGGGCACCTCAGCTGGTTCCGCACTCTCAACCGAACGCTGGGGTTCAGACTGTCTAGATCCACTCCTCGTCACCTATACGTGTACAAAATTCCATTAACATCCATTCCAAAACAGCAAACATGCCTAGTATTCACGCTCACGCTCCTCAAACACCTGTATTGCATTCCTAGTGGACATTCTTGAGTTCAATTATGTTATCCCTACCAAACCCTAACCTCTCATACCACTTTGTAACGCCTCCATCCGTCACATGGAATATAACAGAGGGTCCGGCCGGGGCCCCACGCCAAATTTCACAGACAGACGGCGGAATCACATGTGAATAACAAAATACTCTCTACTCGCATCTTAACTTAGAGCATTCTAGCGGAAGTTTATAACTTGCATGAACTCATCCAATGAATGTCCACTAAATATATAAATAACACATTTATATATAACACCAGGAATGTATACAAGAACACAAACGCTCACGACCTTAAGGCCTTACATGTTTCTCTTTATAAGATGTGGTTTCATACATCGGCACGCAGGTCGGCCACACATGAAATCCAATTCTTCGCACGGCCTTCTACGAACTACAAGCAGCGATAGCAAGGGCTTCAACCCGCTCAATCCAAGTCAGCACCAACAAGGGCAGCACCTTCATATGGACGTCCACCCCAAGGGTGATAAACAAAGCAACGATCAGCATTCAACTGACCAATTATAACGACCCTACCCCTTACCCGGGGCAGTGGTTCCTTCCCTGCATGCATTGCAATCACAACATATATATATCAAAAGAAGTACACTCATGCACAACATCATCACTAATGCCGACATTCATGCCAAATGCCGACATTAATTAAATCTTGACAGCACGACTATTTTTAACATTAAATTTTTTCATTTATTTTAAACATTAACATTTTTCATTGTATGATAACTTCATAATTCAGTATCACTTTCTTTCTATAGTAGGATTAATGGGATAAACTATCCTTGATTAGCTACACAAGGTCTATATATTTGTCGGGATAGAAAAATCAGTTGATGATTTTTCATTATGACGATAACTTCGATAATCTCTTGGTCTGACATTAATATCTTCATCAATGCTAGTACTGTTTTTGTCAGTTCTCAGTAGCAAATTTCTTTTCTTTAAGTATTGAACCACTCAAACCGAACCGAACTGTTCGGTTCGGTTCCAATGGTGTTCGCGGTTCAGTTCGGTTTCAAATTTTTGTAAACCACACGTGGATGATTCGGTTAGCGGTTTTGATCAAAAAGCGAACCAAACCAAACCGTTACAGCCCTATATATAATAAGTCTCGTGCTCTTTGATGAAACATATATTTGTTTAGTTTTATCATTATTTATTTTAAAATTTAAATTTTTCATTAGTTAATTTTATTTATATGTATTTATTTAATTTTAAAAAATGTGTCATCATTCCCACAATTTCTCATTTGAATTTTGTGTATTTGGGCATGAAATTTTTTTAACAAGAAGAAAGAAACGAATGAACGGAGGATTTAAAATCGCGACGATGCACTGGAACCCATTGCATGACATAATTTTTATTAATATATATTTTCCACATAATTTTTATTAATATATATTTTTTGTTATCTCTCTTCAATTCTTCTTCTCTTCTTTGTTTCAGCATTTTCTCACTTCGAGTCGGAGGTTCGCTTGATGATAAAGTAATATATGAAATTGGAGGTAAAGCGCGGAGGCCATGCGCGCCGTTTGTTAAGAATGATTCGACTTTGTTTGGATTTAATGATGGTTGCTTGCCGTTGACAAGATGGGATCGCCTGAATAATTTCTTCAAAAAAACAGGGTATTTTTGAATATTTTCATGCTTTTATTTCTTTCTATTTTTATTCGAAGTCTCACTGTACAAAACATAATGTTTTATGGTTTTACATCTTATATATATATAGAGATGTAATGGTTCGGTATGATTCAGTTTTGGAGCAAAACCGCAAATCAAGCCGCCGCTACATGGTTCCAAAAATTTTAAATCAAAACGAACCGTACAAACCATTGGAATGGAACCGAACCTATCTCTCAAAACACAGGCACACAGTGCCACTTTCCGTTTCAACATACAGCTCACGCAGAGCATAAAATTCCAATGCCACAAAGGCACCACAATCACAAAGAATGGCTCTCACGGCCACCTCACATACAGCTCATGCAGAGCACACAACTCAAGGTGCTCACAAGCATCCTCACAAATGCCGTAAGCTACTCGTTACATACACAGAGTCTTCTCCGGTTTGTAATATAAACATCACCAATCCAGACTAATCGTCCGGATGGGTTTCACACAGCATGCCTATTCCATACTACTCATTTCCGGATCTAGATGCAGACTCAACCGGGGATATCAACTATCAACCCGCTGGAATCGCTTACACTTTCCACCTCTTGGTTGAGGATTCCATGCACATGCATAAAGGAGGACTTCACTTGTCCAAGAAGGAGATCGTTACCCTTGACGATCGCTTTGGATCCATGGAAATCTAGCCGGATTAAAAGCACCACAACGGCCTTGCCTTCACGGAACTGAACTCGCCTCACGACTCGGAACTCCGAAGCTCCACCGGTAGACGAAATCCTTCTCCTTCTTCCTTCCTTGCTCTCCCCTCTCTCTATCACTTTAGAAAGAGAATGACCAATATAGAATGAGAGATAACTCTCAA
This sequence comes from Platanthera zijinensis, assembly GCA_039513925.1. NCBI lineage: Eukaryota > Viridiplantae > Streptophyta > Magnoliopsida > Asparagales > Orchidaceae > Platanthera > Platanthera zijinensis. The sequence goes on along the minus strand of CM077095.1, from coordinate 80,351,537 downwards.
TCCTTGGTCTTATAACAGTAGGAAGGAGTCCTTGACCATTAGATTTAATTTGAAGGAAATGAACGGCCACGATTCGCTCTAAAAAGCATCTTCCCTGGGCTGACACGGCGTGTTGCACACCCGTGTCACAGGCCGTGTACCTTAAGCATCACACAACCGACCCAATCCAGACCAGGACATGGGCTTAGACACGCCCATGTTAAGCTCCTGACACGCTAGTGTCAATCCATACACACCCGTGCTGTGGGGCGTGTCCCTCAATCGACACAGGACCAACAAATCCCGAAAGGGACACGGGTTCCTAACAAGCCTGTATCAACTTTGACACGCCCGTGTCACCCAAAACACGCCTGGGATCCAGGCCATGTTCCTCACCCGACACAGCTCGGCTACAAACCCGAGCATGACACAGCCTTGGACACGCCCGTGTCCCTGGCAGTGTCACCTCTCGAAGATCGTCGACTGCATTGCGTCGAGAACTCGTGACAACATAGTGAAGGACATGGATTGGGACACGACCATGTCCTAGGCCATGTGCCTCACTCGAGACACACTTGAGACCCACTCGAGTCCTACTCAAGACCCACTCGAGTATACAGAGCAGGACACGCCCTGAGACACACCCGTTTCCCAGGCCGTGTTGCCCAGCATGACTCTAATTTTTGATTTTGGGGTGTTACAAAGAGTTTGTATTTTCATGAAGGGTGGTGATGGAGTGGTGTAGGCTATATATAGCCATACTTATGTGAGTATTGTAATTAAGAGAAGAAGAATGAAAATTGAAACCATAAGAATTCAAGAGTGAATTTTCCCACCTCCTCTCTTTCCCCCTCCTTGAGAATTTCGGCCCACTCATTCTCCCCCTCTCTCTTGGTCGTCGGCCTCCTCTTCTTCCCCTCTCTATTTCCGGCTACCTCCTCCCCTCGTCCTCCTCTTGGTGAGACCTAATCTACCTTTTCTCTTCCCTAACTCCAAAACCTGATCACCCTTCTTCTACACAAGACCCGACCATCCCCACTTCCCCTCTACAACTCGGCCACCACCCTTCACCACCACCACCCGACCAACCTTTCCCCTTTTCACTCCAAACCCAACCCCCTCTTCTTCCCTTAGGGTTCGGCCAAACCCCTAGCCACAAACTCTTCACAACCTTGATAATATTATCCCCACTACCTTTTCTCACTCCTCCAAAAAGAATTTTTGGCTTTCAAGGTTTCTCCCTCTCCTAGGGTTTTCTTGCAAAGTAGAATGGCTTACATCTACATCGTTCGTTGCAGATCTGTGGACTCGTGTGGAAGTAGACTCAACCACCGTCGTGAGCGTTTCCTCCACTCATTTTGTGGATGGATTACTCTTGGGATTAGGTAACGATTTCTAAACTAACTCTTTGTGTGTTTCTTCTAAATTATTGTGAGAATTGGTGGAATAGAAGGCTAGTTAATTGTCCTGATTTATATTGAAATCGTGCTAATTAAAATCTAATTTTTAAGCATAAATTGTCCGAATATTTTTCGTACAAATTGGAGTGGGTTGATCTCGTGAACACTAGAAGAAATCGGGTTCGTTACCCTTGATTTCCCCTTGAGTTCAAGTGATTTGGTATACCTTGTTTTAATTAATTTGGGAATTGATTTTGGACTTTATTTTAAATCCCTATTTTAGTCCGGATCTTCCCTTATTTGAATTGTGAATGTTTGCGTATAATTTTATTTTGGATTGCTAATTGTCCGGAAAGGGTAGGTCCTATTCGCTTGAGCGAACATTAGCCTTTAGCCCTTATTCAATTTATAAAAGGGGTAGCGTCCCTTTGCATTGTTTAATGTTGAAAATTGTGCCATTAATTGCTTGAGTAATCGATAGTGTTATTTAGAGAAACCGCTCGCTACATATTTATTTTAATTACCGAACCTAAGAACGCGTAGTTTAATCCGCCGAAACCATGTGACTGCATTACACTAATAGCCTCTTGGTAGGTTGCAGGCACATCACTATGATCCATCAACAACACATTACGTATTTGAGACAGGAGAAATACATATCTCTCAGTCTCAAATGCCCAGAGATAGTAAATCTGCCTATGTGTTTTGGCGTTGAGTGAAGCTTACTCACTCAACGCCTATGCTAATGTTGCTTGATTTTAGGCTAAGTCCACAGCTAGTGACGTCAGTAAGTCAACAAGTCAACATATTTTAAATAAGTGGCAGGATGACTATAGTATGCGACAAAGGTTGCCGCAGACCTGTTGTACGATAGTTGGCATTAAAGAAAATTTGCAGCCAACATTAAAAGTGTGGGACCTATTGCTAAAAGAGTCGTTCGGTCTCAATAAATAAAAGAAGTAACAGTTGTTCTTCTTCACGGCCATTATTGTGGAGCTATAGAACAACAAGATAAAGCTGAGAAAGAAAAAAGAGAGCAATATAGTTGTTGGAATCAACATCTTCATCAGTAAGATAACTGGTGCAATTCTCATTTGCAGCAGCAAGCTATTTCAAAGTATTTTCTCTAAGCATAAGGTAGCAGCCAAGGGCCGACCCTTACTGTAGGTTCTTCACAGTTCCAGCAACACAAGCACCTGAAGATCTTTGTCTTGAAGATGTGAAGAGAATAAAGCTTGAAGAAGCAGAGATCTGAAAGAAGGCTTAGGGGACTATTCCTCAGGAGTCAAAGTTAGGGTTGAATCACCTCAGCCCAAGAAGGAGAGAAGGGTAGAACAGGGTTCTGCAAGTAACTGCTAGCACAAGTAATTACTTATTGTTGTGAAAGTAGTTAGGACTAAGTATATTTTAGTTCAGTAAAGGTAGACATAGGAAATAAACTCATGTAATCATTGTTGGGTTGAGTCTATCTCAGTGAAGAAGCTTGACACAGAGAAATATCTCTTGTGTCAATAATATCCATCAACTAACTTTCATCCTGTAGGATTCAATTTTCCTGGATCTAAGTTGTAGGTACCTGAAAGGGTACTGAGTTGTAGGAGTGCTGCAACACTCTGAGAGTAGGGCTGTGTGCCTGAAGTTGTAGGCTGAAGAGCCTGTGTTATAGGACTTAGAAATAATGCTGAGGTAGGTGATCAGTGGATCACTGAGCTGTAGGTGTAATCTCCTTGGAGCATTTTGTAGAAGTGCCTAGTCTAACAAGACAGTTGGATAGGTGGGAGGGAAAGTGGATGTACCCAGTTGGGGAACTACTATAAATATCTGTGTGCTTTGCTGTGTTGTTTTCTTTGTGTAGGGTAAATCATCTTAAAAGAAGAAATTAATCAACCACTCAAGCAACAAACTAAAAGAAAAGAAAAGAATTAATAAAGAGAACAATAACCTATTCACCCCCCCCCCCTCTAGGTGATTTAGCTATCCTTGAAATTAAAGACTTTCAAGTGGTATCAGAGGGAGGTTACTCAAAAAGGACCTAACAGTCTTATGTGACCTCCAAGGATAACTAAAAGGTTAAACTTATGTGTTCAAGGATGAACCATAAGATGAGGAACTATATAGAGCCACAAATCTGCTGGGAGGACAAGATTAACATTGGGCTATTGGCTGCTCTTGGTTATGACAAAGCCCTTCCAGATGCAAGAGCAAGAATTAGGGCCCCTTTGTCACATTCAGAGAGTGACACAGAGGTGGATGAAGCTGAAGAAGGGGAATGTAGATGTCATGGAAAAATAGCTACCCAAGAAGTAGAATCTTGCCAGGATCATTCTGGTCAACAAAAGGTACGTTCCCCATCTAGCTCATGCTCAGAGTCTGGATATGAATCTTATACAGACTCTGATGTCTCCTCATCTACTGATGATGAGGGTCCTTTGACAGATGATGATATCAATCAATTGATTGAAAATCATGCTGCCCTTCTGAAAGCTTTAAAGGAAAGCAAGCTGCTTATTAAGAAATAAGTAGAGGAAATAGCCTTCCTACAGAAGATTGCTTCCCAGCTGGATGAAGCTTCATCCTTCCTATGTATAAAAGAGAGGGAAGCAGCTCATCTGAAAATCATGGTAGATATTATGTTGAGTCCTCAAAATACAAGGACTCTATTATCAAGAATCTTGAGGAGAAACTTGATCAGGAGAGGAGAATTGTGGCTAACTTCTCGAAGATAGATTCTATTAAGAGAAGATCTGAATCTGAGTGGATTTCTAAAGTAATCCAATCTCAAAAAAGAGGCAAGGTTCCTGTCAGGGCTCAACCTACCTTTCACAAGGTAATTCTCCCTTCCAATAGGTATGACCAAGCCCCCAGGGATGGTCACTGCAGGAATGAGAATCTTCTTTATAAGACTATAAATGTCTCTTACAATAGAAGAAGAAAGGACATGGGTCTGAGTGCTCTGAAGGCTCCCCATGAAGATATGCAAAAGTCCCATCTTGGACCTTTTGTATTTAATGCACCAACTCCATCTCTCTTGAGCAAGGCAGTGGCCTTTTCTCAAAATCTCCCTGCTCACACTCTGACCAAGGGTAAATCTGCCAGGATGCAAGACTTGGAATCTTCCAAGGACACCAACAACATGTCCTCTGCAAGGATAACTGCTACTGATAGACCTTGTGAAAATCTAAGCTCTTATCATGTCAGACCTACTCTCAGTCAGACTATAGCTAAGAGAATTTGGAATAAGGAAGCCGCTTCTTTTGTTCTGTCTGTTGTCAACCATGCTGTCAGACCTGCTCAGAAAAGAAGATACAATATTCATGAGTGTTGGTTGTAACTCCCCCGATTTTTTCTACGATTATTTAATTCTCATTTGGCGTTACGATGACGCGTTTCCGTGGCGTGTGCCATTTATGGAGTGTGGTTTAACTCCTTAGAACTGAGTGCCCTATTCTGTAGCCTGTTGGCAATATCTCCCTAGCAAGCCGCGTCGTTTTGGGTGACCCGATGTGGCCTCTCGGGGGAATGTTTGTGTTTGGCTTTATTTGGGTATAACTCGAGTTCTGTTCGTCGAAAGTTAATTTCGACTTCGCCATTGTGTTAGTAGCGTGGATATTTAGCTATGGTGCGAATTTCGTCGAATTCCGAGGTGGTTCGATTTTCGAGTCATTTTGGGTGTGTTATTAGTAAAAACAAATTAGAAACCCTTTTAAATTAAGTGAACCGGCAGTTTAGGCAGCGGTTAGGGCCGAATAGGCGTGTCCTTTTATTATAAAGGCCTTGTTAAGAAGTGGCGGACCCACTTCTCCTTCCTCCTTCCCGAGACCAGACTGAAACAGTCGCCCCTCCAGTTCGCGGAAAACGGAGGAAAACCGCCGGCCTGCTTCCCCTTCGGACGGTGATTCCGGGCTTGTTCGTGGACGGATTTCGATTCCGAAAGCGGCGTTGTCTTGCTCTCGCTCAGATCTTCATTTCGACGGTAAGATATTTGATTTTCGTGGAGTTTTAGGAGACTTGGATTTCCGGTTCTTGTGGTTTTCCGCCATTAATGTACGGTTTGCTTGTTAGGTGCTTCTCCTTCTAGTGTAGAACGAAGAGGAGGGAAAGCCGACCAAGCTTCGCCGGAAATCGAGGCAAGTGGTATTCTTGGCCTTGCCATTGTTGTTCTTTTGAATTTTGGAATGTTTCCCGGTTAGCCCTAGGGTAGAAACAATGCTTATTCTCTTATTATCTTGCTAAGTTTTAGGGCTTAGATTCTCCTATGAGCCCCCTCCTTGGGCTGTTTGCTCCTCGTGCTAGTTGTGTTCACCATTTAGACTCCAGATTTGTAGTTCTAGTTGAGTGCTTTTGTGGGTGGAGCCGAGAGAGAGAGTGAGGGACGTTGTTGGGGTAGGGCTCTGGTTAGAACTAGTCTTGGTAGACTCTCGAGTTTTGGTGTTGAGTGTGGTGCACACACTCAAAGCCAAAAGCCGCCCGGACTTGGCGTTGAGTGTGGTGGACACACTCAAAGCCATAGTTCGGTTTGTTCTTTGCGGCTGAGTGGTGGGGTGATTGAGTGAAAATTTTCGTCTAAGTCAAAATCGACGGGAATCACCAAGTGATTCCCGCCGATTTCGACGTGTATCGTCAGTGTTTCCCACCGATCGGCGAGAATCAACCTTGATTCCCGCCGATTCAGCGAGAATCATCCTTGATTCCCGCCGATTCGGCGAGAATAATTCTGGATTCCCGCCGGTCATCGAGAATCATCCTGCATTCTCGCTGATTCTGCGAGAATCGTCCTGCATTCCCGCCGATTCGGCGAGAATCAGTCGGCATTCCCGCCGACCTTCTCTTGTTGGCGTTGGCTTAGGGTTCTCCTGCGGAAGTGAACTTTGGCGTAGAGTGAGTTGACCTCACTCAACGCCAAAGCTGTTTTGGCTTTGAGGGAGGTAGACTCACTCAACGCCGCTGTTAGGTTTTGTGGTTTTGCTGAAGGCGTTGAGGAAGTGGACCTCACTCAACGCCATGGCTGTTCTGGTGCTGATTGAGTCTAACTCACTCAACGCCAAGGTCTAGTTAGGCACTGAGTGGATCCCACCCAACGCCGAGCCGTGTTGAGTAACTTCAACACTGTTTCTCTTTCCTCGATTTATGTTCCCGAGTGAGTTTCCTTATTTATATTTGTAGTTTCCTTGTCAGCCATGTTTTCTTTCCTAAAGGCCGAATCGTGGGATGTGGATAGTAGTGGTGGTTTGAAGCTCTTCATGGGGGAGGTGTTGTGTAATTTAGCCAAGGCCACCCTTATTCTTCTATCTTGCTCCAGGTACGGGCTGGGCAAGGGGGTGGAAGGCCCCTTGTGCTTTATCATATAGACCCCTGAGCTTGTTGGCATGGAAATTGGTGGTTGGGGGACTGAGTTTGCCTCCAACCCGGATCCATGCTGTTGTTTTGCTACTACCATCTCCCACAACTTAGGGTGTTAGAAGTTTCTTCCTTGGTAGATTGCAGCACTTTGGGCTCTTGGTAGTCTAGTAGGCCCTGCAGGATGTTGTTCCTGAGCTGGGTTGATGCTGTTTCCTCGCACGTAGTGCATTTCTTGTCGTCCTATTTTGGAAAGTTGTGACTCTTTCTACGGCATGTTTTTCAGTTACTTTTCCCCCTTTGGTTGACTCTTTCATGCAGTTTTTACCTTGTTTTGCTTGCTGAGGTATTATGTTTTCTTTTGGAATGCCTCAGGTTCTAAGCTGTAGCCAGTTGGGTGGCTAGTTTGCAGTGGTGGTGTTGGTGGTCTCTTAGACTTTGGAGATCTGTTTGCCTTGTTGGTGAGGTAGTTTTTAGTACTTTCTTACAGACATACATATGTGCCAGTGGTTTCTTGTCAGGTTGTTGGCGCTCACTGGTAGTTTTTACCTTTGTAATGGATATATTACTTATGCCGCTACCGTTTTCTGGAAATAGTTTACTTGCTCTGAGGAGGATTTATGCTAGGTTGCTAGTTATTTTTAAAAACTACTATTATTATAAGTACATCGCATGATCGGCATGTTTTATAAAAGTAAATCACTATTTTCCAAGAAGCGTATAAAGATCGTTTTCCTATATATAATATCAATTAAATGTAGAGTCTTGCATAGTATGAGTGGTTCTCTTGGAACTCTTCCAACGTCGAGCCGTGTTGAGTAACTTCAACACTGTTTCTCTTTCCTCGATTTATGTTCCCGAGTGAGTTTCCTTGTTTATATTTGTAGTTTCCTTGTCGGCCATGTTTTCTTTCCTAAAGGCCGAATCGTGGGATGTGGATAGTAGTGGTGGTTTGAAGCTCTTCATGGGGGAGGTGTTGTGTAATCTAGCCAAGGCCACCCTTATTCTTCTATCTTGCTCCAGGTACGGGCTGGGCAAGGGGGTGGAAGGTCCCTTGTGCTTTATCATGTAGACCCTTGAGCTTGTTGGCATGGAAATTGGTGGTTGGGGGACTGAGTTTGCCTCCAACCCGGATCCATGCTGTTATTTTTCTACTACCATCTCCCACAGCTTAGGGTGTTAGAAGTTTCTTCCTTGGTAGATTGCAGCACTTTGGGCTCTTGGTAGTCTAGTAGGCCCTACAGGATGTTGTTCCTGAGCTGGGTTGATGCTGTTTCTCGCACGTAGTGCATTTCTTGTCGTCCTATTTTGGACAGTGATGACTCTTTCTACGACATGTTATTCAATTACTTTTCCCCCTTTGGTTGACTCTTTCATGCAGTTTTTACCTTGTTTTGCTTGCTGAGGTATTCTGTTTTCTTTTGAAATGCCTCAGGTTCTGAGCTGTAGCCAGTTGGGTGGCTAGTTTGCAGTGGTGGTGTTGGTGGTCTCTTAGACTATGGAGATCCGTTTGCCTTGTTGGTGAGGTAGTTTTTAGTACTTTCTTACAAACATACATATGTGCCAGTGGGTTCATGTCAGGTTGTTGGCGCCCACTGGTAGTTTTTACCTTTATACTGGATATATTACTTATGCCGCTACCGTTTTCTAGAAATAGTCTACTTGCTCTGAGGAGAATTTATGCTAGGTTGCTAGTTATTTTTAAAACTACTATTATTAGAAGTACATCGCATGATCAACATGTTTTATAAAAGTAAATCACTATTTTCCAAGCAGCGTATAAAGATCGTTTTCCTATATATAATATCAATTAAATGTAGAGTCTTGCATAGTATGAGTGATTCTCTTGGAACTCTTATACACCCTTTAGGATGCTAAACCTGAATAAAGTATTTTTCCGCAGCGCATAAGTATAGTTTTTAACTGTGGACTAGGTGATCCACCGAGCCGAGGGATACGGCCTCTAAAATATAACTGATTTTCTAATCATTAAGCTCATGATTTTCTTTCATAAAGAGTAGCAGTTGGTTTTGCCTGAGCGTCAGCAGTTATCCCCTGCTTGACATGGCATCATGACGCGCGTTTTCTCATACTCTGATAATTATTTAATTCGGGGAAAATGCGGGTTGTGACAGTTGGTATCAGAGGGAGGTTGCTTGACAAGTTAGTCGGGCAACCTTCCTTTGCTTGCTTTTAGTAGTTCAGCATCATGTCATTCACACACCGATATGTCATCAGCACGTCTTGGCAAAAGCACGAACACTACACTCATAGCATAACATGAAGTATACGGGGCATATTATGTAGTATGGGATGCATAATATGTGTTCGTATATGGATCCACCATAGGGGCAACATGTGAGGGTTATGTAGTATGGGATGCATAACCTCACCACATGGCTGCGACTTGCACATTTTCTTGTTCGTTGCATGCGAATGTTATGTAGTATGGGATGCATAACATTTTCATGTGTACGCCGCTCATAACATGCATTAGGACTTTTTTAGAATGCATAGCACAATCATGCATAGCATAACATGGCATAAGCACAACGTGCCAAGCTAAAGACTAGCAGGATGACATATGTAAACACATATATTTTCGAGTCAAAAATAATATAAAGTCATGCATTCCCGATCTAGGCACAAGAATTAGTATGGTGGTGGTTAACCATCCTAGGTTAGGACATAACATAAAGTTTTGTAAAAGGTAAACTCCCAGAGCAAGTTTAGCAGCTTTAAGTTCATATCTATATATGTATGGTCTGTACTAGTAGTTGAGTCTAGCCGTTGTACTAGGATCTAACTAGTGTTGCTATGACTTTAGGATGGCGAGACATCCTTCGATTAGATCAACTCCCCTGTCTGAGGGTGAGTCTTCTAGAGCTCAGAATGATGCGGTAATCGAAAGCTTGCGGCAGAGTAGCGATTCCTTGAGCAGGTAGTTGGTGGAGGTGCGAGCCCAGATCCAGTCTTTGGTAGCAGTTGTGGCGGGTCAGACTCAGGGAGTGCAAGGCCCTGCAAGGGGGATTGTTGTTCCTCCCCCTCCTGCAACCTTAAGACCTCTAGTGGTGGTGCCAGTGGAGATGGCCTTCATCTCGCAGTTTCATAGGCTGAGCCCTCCCACTTATGATGGGAAGGCAGACTTCATGGTGATAGATGACTGGCTGATCTCCATAGAGGAGATGTTCTCGTATTCAGGGATTGCAGACGATCAGAGGGTGATGATAGCCGCCTATCAGCTTAAAGGTTTGGCTAAGAGTTGGTGGCTGAGAGAGAAGGAGAGCTTGGTAACCGGATGCTCTTGGGAAGTGTTCAAGGAGATACTATTGAGGAAGTTCTTACCCTTGGTCGAGCGTGACCGCCTCATGAATGACTTCCTCCATCTGAAGCAAAGGTAGCTCACGGTGGGTGAGTATGAGATAGAATTCAGCAAGTTGAGCCGTTTTGCCCCTGGATTGGTCAGCGTTGAGGCTGATCGAGTTAAGCGATTTCTCGGTGGTTTGAGGAGTGAGGTGCAGCAGTTGACTAGTGCTTATGGGTCAGAAACTTACGCAGGAGTAGTGGAGGCTGCTCTGAAGGTGGAGGCTATTGAGACCGCGAAGAGCAGAGGACAGCAAAGTAGGAAGGATAAGAGGAAGTCTGTGGAGGAAAAGAAACCCCGGGTACCAGATGCGGTTCCTGAGAAGAAGAGCAAAGTGGTGTGCAGTTTCTATGGCCGGTCAGGCCACCCGGTCGAGAGATGTTTCAAGAGAGCAGCAGCTCAGAGGAAGGAGCAGGTTCATGCGATTCAGGGTACTTCGAGGAGAGATGTCTCCTATTCTGTTTGCAAGCGACCCGGGCATGATGCTGCCCAGTGCTGGTCCAAGGATAAGGTCTGTTTCCAGTGTGGGCGGAAGGGACACATCAAGTCTAGGTGTCCTCAGGTCCAGCCTGCCCTGCAAGCAGTGCCCCTTCAGGCATTACCTCCACCTCAGCGTGTGGGCAAGGGAAAGGGAAAGCTGAACGTGATCTCTTCCGAGGAGGCTGAAGCTTCGACTCTGGTTATCTCAGGTTAGTTGTCTTCCATCCTGAATGTTTTGTTCTTGTATTGCTAAAATGTAGTATTATTGTGGTAGTTCCTTAGTTATATATGTTCCTATAGGGAAGTTTAAGGTGAAGAATCGCTGGGCATGTGTTCAGTTTGACTCCGGCGCTACCCACTCGTTCGTGGCTAGAGCCTTTGTAGAGCGACATCGGTTGACTTTAGATCGAGTTCGGGATACCTTTCGTGTTAAGTTCCCCTCTGGTGAATCTGTGTTGTCAGATGTGGGCATGTTGGATTGCCCTGTTTTGTTGGGGGACTTCCTTGCGAAGGCAGACCTGAAGATGATTGATCTGGAGGACTTCGATGTTATTTTGGGCATGGACTGGCTGTCCAGGTATGATGCAGTCATTCTGTGCAAAGGGAAGCACTTGGACTTCATCAGGGATGACGGTCAGCCAGGAAGCGTGTATGCGGATCTAAGCCAGGATTCTCCTGTCATCTCTGCGGTATGTGCTCAGAAGTTTTTTCTTTCGGACTGTTTTGCTTGTTTGGTCTCGGTGGTTGGGACCGCTATTAGTGTACCGTGCTTAGAGGAGATTCCAGTTGTGCGAGATTTCGCCGATGTTTTTCCTGATGACCTTCCTGGTCTTCCTCCCGAGAGGGATGTTGAGTTTGTGATCGATTTGGAGCCGGGTACGCGCCCTATTGCTAAGGCGCCGTACCGGATGGCCCCTCGAGAGCTAGAGGAGTTGCGAGTTCAGTTAGATGAGTTGTTGGCGAATGGGTTTATCAGGCAGAGTTCGTCGCCTTGGGGTGCTTCTGTTCTATTTGTGAAGAAGAAAGATGGGTCAATGCGGCTCTGCATCGACTATAGGGAGCTGAACAAGGTCACAATAAAGAACAGGTACCCTCTGCTGAGGATCGATGACTTATTTGACCAGTTGCGCGGTAGCACGGTCTTCTCCAAGATTGACCTTCGATCAGGCTATCATCAGCTTAGGATCCGTGATGCAGATATTCCACGGACTGCGTTTAGATCAAGGCACGGACATTTTGAGTTCTTAGTGATGTCGTTTGGATTGACCAACGCTCCATCAGCGTTCTTGGATATGATGAATCGGGTGTTCAAGGATTTCCTAGATAAGTTCGTGGTGGTCTTCATCGATGATGTGTTGGTTTACTCTCGCAGTGCTGAGGAGCATGAGCAGCATCTGCGCTTGGTTCTATCGGAGTTTAGGAACCATAAGTTATTCGCCAAGTTAAGCAAGTGCAAATTTTGGTTGCCTCAGGTCTCATTTCAGGGCCACGTGGTGAATGAGGATGGGATCTCGGTTGACCCGGAAAAGATCGCTGTAGTGATGGATTGGAGTAGGCCGAGCACGCCCAAAGAGATCAGGAGCTTCCTAGGGTTAGCCAGCTACTACAGGAGGTTTGTGGAGGGTTTCTCTACCCTAGCTGCACCACTGACTAAGCTGACTCAGAAGAACGTGGCTTTTGTTTGGAGCGAGAAGTGCGAAGAAGCCTTCCTGGAGTTAAAGAGGAGATTGTGCACTGCTCCTGTCCTGACCCTGCCTACCGAGGGCATGGATTATGATGTATACGTGGATGCTTCGCATGTGGGTCTGGGATGCGTATTAATGCAGGTGGGTAAGGTGATTGCCTATGGGTCAAGGCAACTGAAGACTCATGAGAAGAATTATCCTACGCATGACCTCGAGTTCGCAGCAGTTATTTATGCGTTGAAGCTGTGGAGACACCTACTTTATGGGGCTCAGTGCAAGATCTTCATCGACCATAAGAGCCTGAAGTACGTGTTCACGCAGAAGGAGTTAAATCTGCGCCAGCGTCGGTGGCTAGAGTATGTGGCCGATTATGATGTAGAGATCCAGTATCATCCAGGCAAGGCCAATGTGGTGGCCGACCCCCTGAGTCGGAGGACGGGTAAAATCTTTAATCTCTCCGCCAACCGTTTAGTGGAAGAGTTCCTCCTTATGGATATATCAGTGGAATGCGGTGGCCTGCAGAGTAGTTTGTCAGTGGCAGAGCCGTCTTGGATTTCTTTGACCAGACTTCACTAGAAGGACGACCCGGATCTTCTTCACTTGTACTCCAGGACTGAGAGAGGAGAGTTGCCGGATTATTCCATCGATGATGCGGGAACTTTGAAGTACCGTGGCAGATTTTGCATCCCCGCGGTTGGGGACATTCGGGGTATGGTTTGCAGAGAGGCTCATGGATCTAGTGTTGCCTATCATCCAGGATCTACGAAGATGTATCGTGACTTAAAGCAAATTTCCTGGTGGTATGGCATGAAGGGAATATAGCCCGATTTGTTGCGGAGTGCCATACTTGCAAGCGGGTGAAGGCCGATCATGGAAGGCCTGGTGGTAAGTTGACTCCGCTAGAGATTCCGACTTGGAAGTGGGAGAGTATATCTATGGATTTCATCACGGGTTTACCGCGATCCCCGAGGGGATTTTATTCTGTTTGGGTTATAGTGGATAGATTGATGAAGTGTGCTCACTTCGTGCCATATAAGATTGATTACCCTATGAAGAAGATAGAAGAGTTGTACTTGAATGAAGTCATCCGACTCCACGGTGTGCCGGTTAGCATCATTTCTGATCGAGACTCCCGGTTTACATCTCATTTTTGGCAGAGTCTGCAGGAGGGTTTGGGTACGGATCTGAGGTATTCTACTGCGTACCACCCACAGACTAATGGGCAGACGGAGCGGGTGAATCAGATAGTTGAGGATATGATCCGATGCTACACTTTAGACTACGGTGGAGCGTGGGATGAGCGGCTGCGACTTATGGAATTTTCCTACAACAATAGTTATCAGGAGAGCTTGGAGATGGCTCCGTTTGAAGCCTTGTATGGGAGGCGATGCAGAACTCCATTGTTTTGGGCTGAGGCTGGTGAGAGGCCATTGTTAGGTCCTGATGCGCTCAAAGAAATGGAAGTCGCAGTGAAGCTTGTTCGGGAAAAGCTTCGTATAGCTCAGGAGAGGTATGAGAAGAACGCCAATCGGCGTAGGTTTGCCTTGGAGTTTTCTGTGGGGGACCTTGTATTTCTTAAGGTTTCCCCGATGGTGGGTGTAAAGAGGTTTGGTAAGAATCGGAAATTGGACCCGAGGTATGTGGGCTCGTTTAAGATTTTGGAACGAATTGGTGTGTCAGCTTACAGGTTGGATTTGCAAGCAAACTTCCCAGGTGTTCATAATGTTTTCCATGTTAGCCAATTGCGAAAGTGTGTGCGCAGTAGTGGGCAAGTCTTGGACGTTGTGCCCCAGTTGGAGCCCAACCTCTCTTTTGTTGAAGTGTCGGTCCGTATTTTGGATACTCAGGAACGGGTGCTGCGAAAGAAGTCAATTCCGGTGGTGAAAGTTCTTTGGAGGAATCAGGATTTGGAGAGCACGACTTGGGAGTTAGAGTCGGCTATGAGGGAGGCTTACCCTCAGCTGTTTCCCTGATTAGTTTGGTTTGTTTTTCTTCTTGTAATGTTTGGATTATTACTTTCCTTCTTTAGTAGAAGTGTTGTGCGTAAAGTTTCGGGACGAAACTTTCTTTTAGGGGGAGTGACTGTAACGCCCCCGATTTTTTCTGCGATTATTTAATTCTCATTTGGCGTTACGATGTCACGTTTCCGTGGCTTGTGTCATTTGTGTAGTGTTGTTTAACTCCTTAGAACTGAGTTCCCTATTTTGTAGCCTGTTGGCAATATCTCCCTAGCAAGCCGAGTCGTTTTGGGTTACCCGGTGTGGCCTCTCGGGGGAATGTTTGTGTTTGGCTTTATTTGGGTATAACTCGAGTTCTATTCGTCGAAAGTTAATTTTGACTTTGCCGTTGTGTTCGTAGCGTGGATATTTAGCTACGATGCGAATTTTGTTGAATTCCGAGGTGGTTCGGTTTTCGAGTCGTTTTGGGTGTGTTATTAGTAAAAACAAATTAGAAACCCTTTTAAATTAAGTGAACCGGAAGTTTAGGCAGCGGTTAGGGCCGAATAGGCGTGTCCTTTTATTATAAAGGCCTTGTTAAGAAGTGGCGGACCCACTTCTCCTTCCTCCTTCCCGAGACCAGACCGAAACCGTCGCCCCTCCTGTTCGCGGAAAACGGAGGAAAACCGCCGGCCTGGTTCCCCTTCGGACGGTGATTCCGGGCTTGTTCGTGGACGGATTTCGATTCTGAAAGCGGCGTTGTCTTGATCTCGCTCAGATCTTCATTTCGACGGTAAGATATTTGATTTTCGTGGAGTTTTAGGAGACTTGGACTTCCGGTTCTTGTGGTTTTCCGCCATTAATGTACGGTTTGCTTGTTAGGTACTTCTCCTTTTAGTGCAGAACGAAGAGGAGGGAAAGCCGACAAAGCTTCGCCGGAAATCGAGGCAAGTGGTATTCTTGCCCTTGCCATTGTTGTTCTTTTGAATTTTGGAATGTTTCCCGGTTAGCCCTAGGGTAGAAACCATGCTTATTCTCTTATTATCTTGCTAAGTTTTAGGGCTTAGATTCTCCTATGAGCCCCCTCCTTGGGCTGTTTGCTCCTCATGCTAGTTGTGTTCACCATTTAGACTCCAGATTTGTAGTTCTAGTTTTGTGCTTTTGCGGGTGGAGCCGAGAGAGAGAGTGAGGGAGGTTGTTGTGGTAGGGCTCTGGTTAGAACTAGTCTTGGTAGACTCTCGTGTTTTGGTGTTGAGTGTGGTGCACACACTCAAAGCCAAAAGCCGACCGGACTTGGCGTTGAGTGTGGTGGACACACTCAAAGCCATAGTTCGGTTTGTTCTTTGAGGCTGAGTGGTGGGGTGATTGAGTGAAAATTTTCGTCTAAGTCAAAATCGACGGGAATCACCAAGTGATTCCCGCCGATTTCGACGTGTATCGTTAGTGATTCCCACCGATCGGCGAGAATCAACCTTGATTCCCGCCGATTCGGCGAGAATCATCCTTGATTCCCTCCGATTCGGCAAGAATCATTCTGGATTCCCGCCGGTCGTCGAGAATCATCCTGCATTCTCGCCGATTCGGCGAGAATCGTCCTGCATTCCCGTCGATTCGGCGAGAATCAGTCGGCATTCCCGCCGACCTTCTCTTGTTGGCGTTGGCTTAGGGTTCTCCTGCGAAAGTGAACTTTGGCGTAGAGTGAGTTGACCTCACTCAACGCCAAAGTTGTTTTGGCGTTGAGGGAGGTAGACTCACTCAACGTCGCTGTTAGGTTTTGTGGTTTTGCTGAAGGCGTTGAGGGAGTGGACCTCACTCAACGCCATGGTTGTTCTGGCGCTGATTAAGGCTAACTCACTCAACGCCAAGGTCTGGTTAGGCACCGAATGGATCCCACCCAACGTCGAGCCGTGTTGAGTAACTTCAACACTGTTTCTCTTTCCTCGATTTATGTTCCCGAGTGAGTTTCCTTGTTTATATTTGTAGTTTCCTTGTCGGCCATGTTTTCTTTCCTAAAGGCCGAATCGTGGGATGTGGATAGTAGTGGTGGTTTGAAGCTCTTCATGGGGGAGGTGTTGTGTAATCTAGCCAAGGCCACCCTTATTCTTCTATCTTGCTCCAGGTACGGGCTGGGCAAGGGGGTGGAAGGTCCCTTGTGCTTTATCATGTAGACCCTTGAGCTTGTTGGCATGGAAATTGGTGGTTGGGGGACTGAGTTTGCCTCCAACCCGGATCCATGCTGTTGTTTTTCTACTACCATCTCCCACAGCTTAGGGTGTTAGAAGTTTCTTCCTTGGTAGATTGCAGCACTTTGGGCTCTTGGTAGTCTAGTAGGCCCTACAGGATGTTGTTCCTGAGCTGGGTTGATGCTGTTTCTCGCACGTAGTGCATTTCTTGTCGTCCTATTTTGGACAGTGATGACTCTTTCTACGACATGTTATTCAATTACTTTTCCCCCTTTGGTTGACTCTTTCATGCAGTTTTTACCTTGTTTTGCTTGCTGAGGTATTCTGTTTTCTTTTGAAATGCCTCAGGTTCTGAGCTGTAGCCAGTTGGGTGGCTAGTTTGCAGTGGTGGTGTTGGTGGTCTATTAGGCTATGGAGATCCGTTTGCCTTGTTGGTGAGGTAGTTTTTAGTACTTTCTTACAAACATACATATGTGCCAGTGGGTTCATGTCAGGTTGTTGGCGCCCACTGGTAGTTTTTACCTTTATACTGGATATATTACTTATGCCGCTACCGTTTTCTAGAAATAGTCTACTTGCTCTGAGGAGGATTTATGCTAGGTTGCTAGTTATTTTTAAAACTACTATTATTATAAGTACATCGCATGATCAACATGTTTTATAAAAGTAAATCACTATTTTCCAAGCAGCGTATAAAGATCGTTTTCCTATATATAATATCAATTAAATGTAGAGTCTTGCATAGTATGAGTGATTCTCTTGGAACTCTTATACACCCTTTAGGATGCTAAACCTGAATAAAGTATTTTTCCGCAGCGCATAAGTATAGTTTTTAACTGTGGACTAGGTGATCCACCGAGCTGAGGGATACGGCCTCTAAAATATAACTGATTTTCTAATCATTAAGCTCATGATTTTCTTTCATAAAAAGTAGCAGTTGGTTTTGCCTGAGCGTCAGCAGTTATCCCCTGCTTGACGTGGCATCATGACGCGCGTTTTCTCATACTCTGATAATTATTTAATTCGGGGAAAATGCGGGTTGTGATACTGGTGTTGTGGCAAAGTGGGCCACTTTGCCATAGATTGTTGGCACAACCCTAGTATGCCAAGGGCAAGAGAAAGTCTTCCTAACATGGCTCCGGTAGGTATACATTTGCTTTTTCAAGCTAACAAGAACCTTGGACCCAAGTCATTTTGGGTTCCTAATGGAAGTTAATTCTGTCTTGCAGGATAGTCCAAGTGGCCATAACCATTTATGGTCCTTGCACAATGTTGTACCAGACCCAAGTATGGATTCAAAAAATGATTCATCTTATCAACATGCACTAAATGTCAATGACAAGTGCAATTATTAAGGGGGAGTTTACAAAGGAAAGCCAGATGAACATCAAAGGCTAAAGCTTAGAAGCAAGGTTGCTGGTATGCTTAGAAACTATGAATCCAGCATGGATTCAAGTCTACAGAGCAGATATAAGTAGAATTCACCTTTATTTTATTCTACCACTTAATTTCAAAATTAATTACTCATGCATAAGAAGGGAAATTGAAAAAAAATGAATAAGAAGATGTAAAAACAATAACTCTTCTTAATACATGTGTTAGTGGTATACATGTTCTCCATACCACAAAATGTAACTTGTCTCATCATACCTAAAGACATATTACATATGGAATACTAAACTAGGTTAGTATCAAAATTTGGTTGAGTTAATTGAGCTTGGGGGCTAATACTCTCTCAGTTGAAATAAATATATGGTTACTGAAATTTTGTCTAATTGCACCCCAATAGAACACGTTTTAGAATGTGTACTGCAGGTTTATATTACCCCTGTAAGTTTGGACAACACAGTTAGGGGCTAATCGAAAATTTAATTACTAAAGAAAACTGATGTTAAGCTAATTAAGCCAACTTAACAAATACTAGAGAAAAGACAGACTGCAGATTTGTGTCGGGATTCAATCCTGGCCATTGATCAAGATTAAACAACAAAGATTGATTAGTGACTTTCCACCTTCCTTTTAGCAATACCTATAAATAGAAGGGCTTATGCAATACGCCAAGTCACTATTCCTTACCCTCTCCCGCCCGCATTCGCTAAATCGACGGGAAGCCGCTTTTGCTAGCATTCCCAAATTCTCCAGAGAAATGGCGCCCAAGGGACCAGATTTCCTCTTCGAAGGAGCATAGGTGGTTTGAAATGGATTCGTTGATGCTCCAGATTAAATTTTGTAGGTGCTTAATCTTCTGTAGAAATCTAATCTAGCTTTTGTCCTGACGAAACCCTGTCTTCTGTAGAAGAGGGAAGTACTGGAGTTGTTTGCTAATGCTAAAGCAGATGCTTTAGCTGGTAAAATTTAGACCATAGTAAGCGGAAAGAAGATCAAGATAAATCCCAGAAGGCTAAGCAAGGCTCTATAGCTGCCAAAGCTCTTTGCAACTAAGAATGAATAAGAGCTATTACTGGATAATGGAAAATCGGCAATGAAATGGTGTGGACTTTCTAAGCACACAACTGGATCAATTCAAAGGAAAGAACTTAACCTGAGAGGTAAGTTTCTAGTCGATGTCATTGGGAAAGCTCTGATATAAAAACAGGCTCCCATGAAAAAATCTCAAAAACGATGTTTGAACTAATGGCTAGGGTCATACTGTCCAAGAGAACTGATTGGGGAAGTGTGGTGTTTGAAAGAGTAGTGGAATGCATGGATGAACCCAATTTGGGGAGAATCCTTTCAATATTTTTGTGAGAAACTACTCCAGAAATTTTGAATATGAAACTTGGTGCAAGAATACACCACATGAGAAGGATGGACATCATGATGCTTGAGAGATGGGACAAGGTCCTTCTGCCTCGTGGTCCAGAAGCTATGACGAGAATAGGGAAGAGAATTGCTGCTACTAAGCCCAGCTCCTCTAGCAGCTCATCTGAGGACGAAGAGCCTCATGATCCTGATCTATCTTCATCTACTGAAGTGTCTAGGAGGGACATGAATATCCAGGTATCCACCTTGTTTGATCTTACCCCTCTTAGTCGTGTGAGTAGACTAAAGTCAGACTCTATTCCTGAAGTGGATAAGATCACTTCCGGGTTTGCTGGATCTGCTGGAGAGGAAGGAGATGATTTGCCTCCAGCCAAGGATGCTGGGGAAATAGCAGAGGAACTTGTTAACAAAATATCTGCAAAAATGGGGGATGATGCCTCCAGATTGGAAGATGCAGATAGGCATATACCTATGTCTCAAGATGAGGAACTACAAGATATAGTCTTGTAAACTACTAGTGCTAAGGGAAGCATTGCTCAAATTGGGGGGGAGCAACTGAAGCAAGAGATAATGCATGATGCATTATTTGTAGGGGAGCAACCAGAGGTTCCTCCAATAAAGGATGCTACTAATATTGACCTGCATTCAAACAAAAGCTGGCAGTGGTTGAGGGGGAGAAACCTTCTGATCTCCTCGGTCATAAGGTACATAATCTAGTGTCATATGAATTTGAGGAAGAGGAAGAATGTGATGAGAAAGCACACTCCTCACCATATATAGAAATAGAACAGCACAAGAGTGGCACAACTCAAGGAACATGGACCAAGCATGTATAAGGAGAAACTGAAGCCCTTGATGAGGGCACATCTGCTAGATTTGATCAGCTACCACCTACCTTCATGGCCCAGCTAAAAGGTTTACTAGATGAGCAAATAAGGTCATTGGAAAACTATGTGGATGAAGCCCTCAAAGATGTTAGAAATGATCTTGCAACTGCGATCAAATCTATAAGGTTTGAACTGAATCTGCTGAAAGGAGAAATTGGAAAATTCTTTACAAGAGCTGGTCCTGCTGTAGATTACACCATGAAGAAACTAGATGTGTCATGCCAGAATATTACTATTATCATTGAGAATCAAAATATTTAGGCTAAGAACTCTGTGACCACTCATGAGAATGATAAAATTCTGAGAATAGAACAGAACACTAAAATATTCACTAAGATGGATGCTTGCACCAAGATGCTTGATGACCATATGTTAGAAGTTAAAAATCAAGTTACTGCTGAAGTTAACTACCTAGAAGGGGAATGAAGCAAAGCTAGCACCTCCTAGACTACTCAAGTAATTGAAGAAGTCAAAAAGGGGGAGAGAAATGTCATTAAAACAAATACTGAGAATATGGTTTGGGCCACAAATGCTATGAGAGGCTCATTGGGAATGGAGCCAATGCAATATAATAATATCCCAATGATGCATGACCATGTACAAGACTCTTTGAACAAGATATATAGTAGTGAAGCCCAAGTTCAAGACAACCAAGAATATGTTCAGTACACTTAAGAAGGTGACAGTGTTAATGCTTAGTGGGGAGAGAAGACTACTGGTTCTCTGAATCCTTCCTTCAGCCCCACAGTAGACCGGTCACTAAATGTCAAAGAAATAATCACTTATGGTGCTGAAGAGGAGGACAAGCTAAGGAATAAGAGATATAGGGAAGAAATGGAACAGAGGCCTAATTTCGAGCAGTGGAGCCCAGAGTCCAGATCTATTATTCTTCTTGCTTGGGACCAGGTCAAGAATAAGAGATCAGATAGAGGTAAATGGTATAACAAGACTGAATGGGATAAGATAGAAAAGAGAGACACAGAGAGAAGGATTTTCTGGAAGAACAAAAAGGCAAATCTTCTAACTCCTGATGTTGTGGAACCATCTAAATACTTCCCCAAGCCTTTCAACTATTTTGAGAGACAAAAGGATAAACCGGAAGCTGGAACTACTAAGGCTAAGGATGTTGATGAAGCCGATAAGAAAGGAAAGAAGATAGTTGGAGCTGAAGACAAGCTGGCAAAGAGATCCAGAGGGAGTGGGATTATGATATGGGAACCTGGAACTTAAAATCTTTCAGGTTCTTCTTACAGGGCTAGGGATGAAACACTGTGTATATATTGCTCAAACATTTATTCCCTATATGATTAAATAGAACAACCTTTTGTTATAATCATGATCTTTCTAACTCCTCATTTGCTATGTTTTTGACTTATCTGCTACATCATTTGATATATCTATGATTTATCTGAATTATGCTGTGATGATTATGTCTATGATTTATTTGAATTATACTGTGATGATATGTTTTTAATTTTTTATAACATAAGTATGTTTAGTGTATACATTGGATTATGTTTTGACTTCTTCAAATAGGGGGAGATTGTTGGGTCCATTGATCCCAATGTCCTAAATTTGAAGAAGGACTAGCAAAACAATGTATAGACATATTGTGATCTAACTTGTGTTTATGGTGAATGATTGCAGTTTGTCCTGATAAGCGATGATGGGACAAGTAGCCTAAGTGGCTAAGCCAGGTAAGTTCTTACCTAAGTGGTGGAAAGACAGATAACTACCTAAGTCCACTAGCATTGAGTGAAGATTAGTCACTCAACGCCAGATGGATTGTAGCGCTGAGTGAAGCCTATACAGTCAAAGCCAAGGTAGTGCCAAGATGAGAAAATGGCCAAGTCAACAGGCATTGAGTGAAGTCAACTCACTCAACACCATACAGTAAAAGGCCGTGAGATAGGCTAAAGCAGTAAAATCCCGAAGTTGGAATGTGCTGAAATGTGGCCAAGTCCATAGTTGTTGAGTGAAGTCAACTCACTCAACACCATGCTACTAAAGAGATATTTAGCCAAGTGTTTTGGCATTGAGTGATGAAGACACACTCAACTCCATTCAGCAAAAAGGTTGTTAGTTGAACTGGTCGAACTGAATTCAAAGTTCGTCGAACTCAGAAAGATGGTCTGCCCAGTGCTTGTTAAATACAAAAAATTGGTTAAGGCAGAAAGCGTTGAGTGAGGCGTATTAATTTACTCAATGCTATCAATGCCTAGTGAAGACAGAATTTTGTCTAAGGGGTTTGACATTGAGTGATGCTTACTCACTCAATGCAAAGCAACAGAAAGCTGATAAAGCAAGTTTAGCATTGAGTGAAGCTGAATCACTCAACACCTAGTAACACATTGATATTCTAAGTAGTTTGGCATTAAGTGAAGGTTACTCACTCAACGCCAAGAGACAATAAATTTGCCAAAGTGTTTTGGCGTTGAGTGAAGCTTACTCACTCAATGCCTATGCTAATGTTATTTGATTTTTTGCTAAGTCCATCGCTGGTGACGTTACCAAGTCAACAAGTCAACATATTTCAAATAAGTGGCGGGATGACTACAGTACAAGACAAAGCTTGTCGCAGAGCTATTGTGCGGCAGTTGGCGTTAAAGCAAAATTGCAGCCAACATTAAAAGTGTGGGACTCATTGCTAAAAGAGTCATTGGGTCTCAATAAATAAAAAAAGTAACAATTGTTCTTCTTCACGGCCATTGTTGTGGAGCTATAGAACAGGAAGCTCAAGCTAAGAAAGAAAAAAAGAGAGCAGGATAGCTTTTGGAATCAACATCTCCAACAGCAAGATAGCTGGTGCCATTCTCACCTGCACCAGCAAGCTAGTTCATAGTATTTTCTCTGAGCATAAGGTAGAAGCCAAGGGCTGACCCTTGCTACAGGTTCTTTATAGTTCCAGCAACACAAGCACCTGAAGATCTTTGTCTGAAAGCTGTGAAGAGAAGAAAGATTGAATAAGCAGAGATCTGAAAGAAGGCTCAGGGTACTATTCCTCAGGAGTCAAAGTTAGGGTTGAATTACCTCAGCCCAGGAAAGAGAGAAGGGCAGAACAGGGTTCTGCAAGTAACTTCCAGCACAAGTAATTACTTGTTGCTGTGGAAGTAGTTAGGACTAAGTATATCTTAGTTCAATAAAGGTAGACTTAGGAAATAAACTCATGTAGTCATTGTTGGGCTGAGTATATCTCAGTCAAGAAGCTTGACATAGAGAAATATCTCTTGTGTCAAGAATATCCATCAACCCACTTTCATCCTGTAGGATTCAGTGTACCTTGATCTGAGCTGTAGGTACCTGAAAGGGTACTTAGTTGTAGAAGTGTTGTAACACTCTGAGAGTAGGGTTGTGTGCCTGAAGAAGTAGGGTTGAAGAGCCTGAGTTATAGGCCTTAGAAATAAGGCTGATGTAGGTGATCAGTGGATCACTGAGCTGCAGGAGCTCTGTAGGGCTCTGAGGTAGGAACCCTTGCGGTTCTGAGCTTGGATTATGTGAAGAATCTGTGTGTAAGCCTGAGGTCCCTAGGTGTAAGCTCTTTGGAGCATTTTGGAGAAGTTCATAGTCTAACAAGACAGTTGGATAGGTGGGAGGGAAAGTGGATGTACCCAGTTGGGGAACCACTATAAATATTTGTGTGCTTTACTGTGTTATTCTCTTTGTGCAGGGTAAATCATCTTGAAAGCATAAATTTATCAACCACTCAAGCAGCAAACTAAAAGAAAAGAAAAGAATTAATAAAGAGAGCAATAACCTATTCACCCCCTCCAGGTGATTTAGCTATCCTTAAAATTAAAGACTTTCATTCGGATCTAGCAATATTCATGAATCAAGAAGTAAAGCATATTGTAATAAAATTACCTTTGAGGGATTGAGTCAATACTCAACCTAGATGCTCCAAAAAAATTCTAACCAGTCACTAGCGGCTTGAGTCTTGAGTGTATAAAGTATATCTGCGCCTCTACAGGAAATCCACACGATTGGGAGAACATGTAGAAAATTGTCTCACAAGCTCTAGGTCGGGAGAGGAGACTCAACGTCTCTACAGACTGCAAGGTCTGTTAGAAGGAGATGCGGCAGCGACACTCGTTAGGATCGAGATCGGGCTCGGCGATGGGATCAGTGGAACGCTCCTGCCGGCTTTTAGGGCTTCCATATTTTCGCACAGTGACGACACGTGTGCTTAGACAGAAAGAATAATCGCATACTGTTCAAGCCCTAATGCTTCCTATTTATACCCAAAGGGAATAAACAAAGCAGCTCGTCGCTAATCGCAGACCCAGGACAGACAAAATAGACCTTCGGCCAGACAACAGTTTGTCTGGACGAATCGTCGAATATCTACAGGATATACGACGAATTGTTGAGTATCAATTTATACTCGTC
This sequence comes from Platanthera zijinensis, assembly GCA_039513925.1. Taxonomy (NCBI): domain Eukaryota; kingdom Viridiplantae; phylum Streptophyta; class Magnoliopsida; order Asparagales; family Orchidaceae; genus Platanthera; species Platanthera zijinensis. The sequence goes on along the minus strand of CM077095.1, from coordinate 80,327,136 downwards.
GAATCACTGAGTATCTTATAGAACATATGACGAACTCAACACTATCCTCCGCTGAGTCAATGCTTGACTCTACGAAGGCGTTGAGTGGACTCAAAGCTCTCAACGCTTTCTACACCATACTTGACGAATCAACACTTGATCGTCGAATGGCGTTGAGTGCACTCAATACACTCAACGCCTAAGGCCAGATTCATCGAATGGAATTGAGTGAATACAATACACTCAACGCCAAAGTGCCAGATTCTCCAAGTAAACCCTTTCTCGACGAGGGCGTTTAGTGCATTTAACGCACTCAACGCCTAAGACATAGTGTTTGGTCCATTACCCACAATGTCCTGGATTTGAGTAAAGTCAATCTTATCAATGATATACACATATCAGTAGATGACTATGATAGGTCAGGTAGCCTAAGTGGCTAAGTCAGGTAAACACTTACCTAAGGTGTGGGATGATAGAAATCTGTCTAAGTACACAAGCATCGAGTGAAAGAACATCACTCAATTCCAGATGACTTATAGCACTGAGTGTAGCCTATACTGTCACAGCCTAAGTTGGAATGAGCTGAAATGTGGCTAATTCCACAGGCATTAAGTGAATTCATCTCACTCAACGCCATGCTACTAAAGAGAAAGTTAGCTAAGTGTTTTGGCGTTGAGTGATGAATACACACTCAATGCCATACAACAAAAGGCTGTAAGTTGAACTAAGTTCAGAACTCGTCGAATTGAGTTCAAAGTTCATCGAGCATAGCTCACGTCTCATTGAGCTAAGTTCATATCTTGAGATACTGAGTTCGTCGAGCTCAGTTGAGAGTTCGTCGAACTGAGTTCAAAGTTCGTCGAGCTCAGTTGAGAGTACGTCGAACTGAGTTCAAAGTTCGTCGAGCTTAGATTCACCATTCGTCGAACTAAGTTTAAAGTAAGACAGTCTATGCCCAGCTATTTTAAACACAGAAAATTGGCTAAGGAAAAAAAGCGTTGAGTGATGCTTACTCACTCAATGCTCTAAATGCCTTTATGCAAAAATGAGTTAAAAGCCGGTAGCTTTGAGTGAGGCATGTTCACTCAATGCTCTCAACACTTAAGTTGCTGAAGAAGCAAAAATTTTGTTAAGGCAAAAATCATTGAGTGGAGGTTACTGACTCAACGAAGTCAACGCCTAGTGAAGACAGAATTTTGTCTAAGAGGTTTGGCATTGAGTGATGCTTACTCACTCAACGCCAAGCAGTTGAGAGCTGATAAAGCAAGTTGGAATTAAGTAAAGCCGAATCTCTCAATGCCTAGTATCAGACTTTATATTCTAAGTAGTTTCACATTGAGTGATGGTTACTCACTCAACGCCAAGAGACAGTAAATTTTTCAAAGTGTTTGGGTGTTAAGTGATGCTTACTCACTCAATGCCTATTCTCTGATGCTCGATTTTGGCTAAGTCCACAGGTGCTGACATCAGCAAAATCGACAAAATCAACTAAGGGCAATTCAAACATGGGGAAGCTACATAATACGGCAGAACTTGTCATGAAGCTACTATAAGTCTTCTTCCGTTAAAGCAAGGCGCAGCTGGAAGCTGCAGGTGGGGCCCACCGATCTTTAAGAGTCCTTGATCGGCAATCTACAAAAGGAAGAGATAGAGCCAAGACAAAGACAACTTTTTAGGGCATACAATATTCAAAAAGGAGAGCAGTGTAATACCCCATTCCGTCACATAACATATAGCTGTAGGTCCGATCGGGGCCCGACGCCATATACCACGGACAAACCGATGGGTTACTAGATGAAACCATACAACTAATACACACGTCCTACATAGAGCATCTAGCGGAAGTAATTTATTAAGTTGCAAGAGAAAGAACCCAGCACAAGCATGAATGTCCACTAACAAACCTAGAAGGAATGAACTACAAAATACACAAAAGTACTAGCCTTAAGGCCTTACAAGAGTTTACAATAATTAATCAGTGTATTACAAACTTCGGCTCGCAAGCCGGCCATATATGAATTAAATGAGTAAACAAACAAGGTCTTCGAGGGCCGGCTCAACAACTTGGGCTTTGGCCCGCTATTTGCCAATCGGCTCCGCAGCTCCTGCAAGCACAATTAAGCACAATGGTCGCAAACAAGAATAACGGTAAGCTAAAGTTGACCAAATTATAACGATTCTGCCCCCAAGACTCGGGGTGGCAAAGGTCCTTCCCTGCACTTGTTAGCAAAACAAGCAATAGTGAATAAACAGAACATCACAGGTGCATGCACACACGACAATACACCCCGTGCTCTCAGGGCACTAACTCGGTGAAGCAAGTCCGAACCCGGTCCGTTGCTCTGCTCCACCACTGCCCCAAGGGCCGGCAAACCTCGTGAGCATTTAGTCCTTTCAGCCGCAGCCTAGACTCGTTCTCCAAATCATCGGTAAGTGCCACGTAGCTTTAGGTCTCTTTAACCAAACTAGATGGAGCGGGTAGGGTTCTACCAGCCCGTTGCTCACCCTGCCATGGACATTTTGCCTTTGACGCGGGCCAAGCTTCCCCAATTCCCAACTATCGATAAAACACGGTACATAGCCCCGCTATGTACCTTGATGGCTCCCAGGCCACCAAAATGGCAGAACTTCGCTTTCGCCTAGATTTCCGGGTGCGCCTTAGATCCCTTCTGCAATCTACCACGTAGAAACCCAAAAATAACAAAAGGGCATGTAGTCTTCTCCGGCTATCAATGCATAACAAATCATCACCGATCCAGACCAACATGTCTGGGTAGGCTTCGCACACCATGCCTATGTTCGTTTCGATTTTGGACTCTACATGCAAACAAGGGGGACTTTACATATCCACCCCAAGGAACACTGCAACTCACCGCACACTTGCGGGAGAGGGATTTCCCTATGCAAAAGAAGAAGAGCTTCATATGCTCAAGATGATAATCATTAACCTAGCGTTTCTCCTTGGCTCCATGGAAAACTATGCGGATGAAAAGCACCGCGATGATCTTGCCTCCGCAGATCTGGGATCGGTTTGCGATTTGGAGCTCTGAATCTCCTACGGCGAGCGGATCTTCCCTCCTTCTTCCTCCTTGCTCTCCCTTATCTCTAGGATTTAGAAAGAGAAAGGCCCAAGAAAAGTGAGGGTTTAAACCCCCAATCCCGGCCTAAACCCTAACAAGGAGGGTCCTGAGCCGTTAGATCCCAAATTAAGGAAATGAACGGCTGCAATTCAGCTCGAAAATAAACTTCCTGGGCCGAACACGGCTTGCAACACGCCCGTGTCTAAGGCCGTGTAACTCATTCACCGCCGAAACCATCGCGTCCCGAAAGAACACGGGCACTCGACACGCCCGTGTCAGGCTTGACACGCCCGTGTCATCCTATACATGCCCGTGTAGCTGGGCGTGTGCCTCCATCGATACAGGACCAGAACGTCCAGAGCACGACACGGGCAGGTGACACTCTCGTGTCATATGCAGTGTGCTAGACACGCCCTTGGACATGCCCGTATCCCATGACGTATAGCTTCCTTAGCACAACTCGCCAACCGACCCGAGCAGGACACGGTTATTTGACACGCTCGTATCAAATCTGACATGCCCGTGCAGACCCAAACACGCCTGAGCTCAGGCCGTGGATCCTTACTCAATGATCGTTGAGTGAAAGGCATTGAGTGGCTGACACGCCATGGGACACGCCCGTGCGCAGGCCGTGTTCACTGCCCCGACGACTGCTAACTGGAATTTTGTCAACCACACGACCATCGTCATACCCGAGCACAACACGCCCTGGGACACGCACGTGTCCCAGGCCGTTTCACCTCTACCAAATCCCAGAATTGTCTCAAAACACCACCCGCCACTCTTTTGAGTATTGGGGCATTAGAAGCAGTCTTCTTCATCTTCTTTGCCATTGCTGCATGTGAAAAGCTTGAAGCTCTCCAGCCAGAAAAGTTTAGTTAGCTGTGCAAGTCTCCATCTGCCATAGCAGATTCAAAATCAATTCTGAAGAAAGAAGAATCATCATCCTTTAGCAGGTTCAGTGAGATGTTTGAAGACTCGAGATCAAAAGATCTTTAGCCTTTAGCAACTAGTTCAGAAGTTATCTTCTAAGTTCCTCCAGCAAATTATTTCCCTACTATGAGGAGAGTTGGAGCAGAAATTTTTCTGCTCAAGGTTTAGACACAGAGAAATTTCTCTGTGTCAAAGTAAATTAAACTATTTCTTTTTGTAGGATCCTTCTGGATCTGAGCTGTGGGACCTTTGGGTCTGAGGTAGGGAAAATTTGCCTGAGCTATAGGAGTGTGCTGCTCTCTGAGGTAGGTTAGTTTTACTCACTGAGTAGTAGGGTAGTTTTGCCTAAACTATAGGAGAGTGCATCTCTTTGAGTTGTAGGAGCAAGCTTGCTCTGAGGTAGGGCTATCCTCCATAGCCTGAGTGGTAGGGCTATCCTCCATATCCTGAATGGTAGGGATTAACTGCCTGAGGTAGGTGATACTTGTATCACTGAGTGTAGGCTTTTGTGGCTGAGGTGTAAGTCTTGGAGGAGACTGAGAGATCCTGAGTGATCTGAGGTCTAAGCTCTTTGGAGAAATTGTTTGGATAAGTTCCTTGACTAGCAAGAAGTTATCAAGATGGGAGGAGAGTGGTTGTACCCATAATTTTGGGGAACCACTATAAAACACTTGTGTGCTTATTTGTGTTTGCTTTTATTTTCTTAATTACAGGTGCTAAGGACAAGCTCTAGATAACTCTAAGCTGAAAGCTAAAAGAAATGAACCAGTGATTTAAAAGACTATCAAAAGACCTAAGCAAACCTATTCACCCCCTCTAGGTTGCTAGATACCTTGAAAATAAGATCTTTCAAGTGATATCAGAGGGAGGTTACTCAAAAAGGATTTAATAATCTGAGTGATCCTCCAAGGTAGCTGTTATTAAGTGGTCATAGGATCAAAAGAGAGCTAGAGAGAGCTGAGTTCCTTAAAACTCCCCATCTGCAGAAAGGAGGAGTTTTGAATATGGAAGGAGAGGTTGAGGCTATTCATGGAAGCCTATGATCCAAGAATTTTTGCAACTATTAGGGAGGGACCAGTAATTCCTATGAAGGTCTCTACACTGGATGCCAATATCCAGACACCAAAGATACTCTCTAAAATGACCAAAGATTAGGTCATATTAGCTGGCCTGGATAAGAGAGCACATAACATCATTGCCAGTGTTATAGGTGACTCAACCTTCCTAAACTTGGTTCAATACTAGACCTCCAAGGAGATGTGGGACACCCTTGTGGTCTACATGAAGGGTACTGATGAGGTAAGAGATCATAGAAAGTCTCTGCTCAACCAATAGTATGAGGCTTTCAGGCAAATCCTGAAGGAGAGCATAACTTCCTATTATGAAAGATTCTTCAGGATCATAAATGAGTTGAAGACCTTTGGAAGGGTCTTCAATAATTATGAAATAAATGATAAGTTTCTCAGATCTCTCACTAGAGACTGGGATACTAAGATTTGTGTCATAAGAGAGATGGCCAAGCTTGCTTACACTCCTCCCCAAATATTTTTTGGGAAGCTTCTCTCCTATGAGATGTAGCTAGCTGCCAGGAAGGAGGAGGATGCCTCCAACAAATCACTTACCAAAGAAAAGTTCTTGGCCTTCAAAGCTAAAAGCACAAGGAAATGCAAGGAAAGGATTCCTTCTCCACCAAGGAGATTAGCTGAGTCAGACAGCTCTGACTCAAAGGCATCAGACAATAACATGTTTGATTAAGATTTTGCAGCCTTTTCCAAACAACTCCAGAGGTTAATGAAAAAGAAGCATTGGAAGAAAAGGCATTCCAATTCCACTCATTACAGAAAGAATCAGTCCAAGACTGACATGTATGGTTCTAAACATATTAAATATAACTCCTCTAAAGTAATTTGCTACTGGTAAAGCAAGTGTGGGAATATGATAGCTGACTACCCAGAGATGAGGAAGGAGACTGAGGAGAAGAAGCAGCACCAACACAAATGAAAGAAGGAAAAGTCCTTCATTGCTAAGAAGGAAAAGAGTTGGACAGACTCATCATCTTCGGAGTGTGGAGAAGAGGAAGCATATATTGGGCTAGTTATTGTTGCTGTTATAGATGAAGCTATTACAGTAGGAGAAGTCAATCCATTAGGGAGGATAGGAATCAGAGCCCCTCTGATACTATCAGATAGTGAGTTAGAGGTGGATGAAGATGTCCACAGCTACAGAGGGCTGATGTCACTAACATATGAGGAAGGAAACCATGATCAGATTGGTTAGAGCAAGGTATATCTATAGCCTAACTCTGCTTATTTGTCTGAGTTTGAGTCTAGTCCTTGCTCATAAGCCTCTTCACCCTGTGGTGAAGAAGATTCTTGATCTAAAGGAGATGTCAATCAAGTGATTGAAAAGTATGAAGAACTTCTGAATGCCTTCAAGAAGGTCAATAAGTTGTTTAAGAAGCAAACTAAAGAGATTTCATCTCTTAAGCTTGTAGTTGCCCAGCAGACTGTAACAACAAATTTGCGTGACCAGAAAGCTAGGGAAATAAGCCAACTAAAGTCCCTCTTGGACATTCAAGTAGCCTCCATCAAGTACAACAACTGTCTCATCAGGGAGCTTGAAGATAAGCTTGAGAAGGAGAAAAGATTAGTGGCTAGCTATTCTAAGCCAAGTATTGTCCTCCCCTTGATAGACTCCTTCTACTCTCAAAAGGGCAAGAAGTGGTTGGGATTCAAGGGAAGAACAAGAGTTTCTCCTTCCAAAAGGAAGGGAACAGCTCCAGCTCCAACTTAGCCTACTGCTTTTAAGCCTCAAATTCTTTTTAAAAAAGTTCTAATATCTTCTAACAGGTATGACCAAGAAAGCACTTATGGTCACTGGGAGAGGGGTTGTTCATCTGGAGTGAATAAAGATGTTCACTGCCATGGTGAAAGTTTTAGCAGGGTGTGTGTAACATCCCTCAGACAACTAGACCCCCTAGGAGTGGTTTTATCATGACTAGGTCATGACAAAACCCTTGAAGCCCAACAAGACTAAATGGACTTAGGAATATATGTGAGATCATTATGGTCTGCAAATAGTAGATTCCTAAACCCTAGTTTAGGATGATCATGAGACTCCAAGGCCCCAACATGACATCACCAATCTATTGAAAGACCCTAAGGGTCCATTTGAGTCAACCCAGGGTGACCAAGTTGACCTAGGATCATCCTAGTCCTAAATAGGGCAAGATGCCCTAGCTAAGGGCAATGTGCCCTAATGAGCCCAACCAACACTAACAAGGTATCCCTAGACCTAGAGTGGGGTCAATGGGTCACCAATGATCCATTGGGGTCAACCTTAGAGCTTAAGTTGACCTAAGTCAACCCTAACACTAAATGGGTCAAACTAACCTATATAGGGTCAATTGACCTTCCCTTAGCCAAGTGGACCCCACCCATGCCCTCCTAACCCTAGATCGAGGTCAATGGTTCACTAAGGACCCATTGGGGTCAACCCTAGTGGCTAAGTTGACCTAAGTCAACTCAAACCCCAAAGTGGTCAAAGTGCCCTTAATAAGGGTCAAGTGACCTTCAAGGTGCAAATTCAACCCTACCCATCCATACCTAGACCCTAGGGGAGGCAAATAGGTCACCAAGGACCCATTGATGGTGACACAAAAGGTCAATTTGACCAAAGTCAACCCTAGGCAAGGTCAAGTCAAACTTAGCTCAAAAGGGGTAACTCAAGCCCTAGCCACTTGGGCTAACCACCTCCTAACCACTTTATATTAGCTTAGTGGGCTGCATTTAGGCTAGTGCCATGACATAATTTGGCCATGAAGGGAAGGAGAGAGAAAACTCCAAATTCCCCTTTAATGGAGGAGAGAGAAAGAGGATGGAAGAAAGCCATTTATGGTTTAGGGAGGCCAAGGGACAACTTTATTGGCTGGATTCAACTCCTCTAGGGAAGAGGAGAAGTTTCCAGCCATTTCTCGGCCACCAAAAGGCAGGTTCACCCCCCCCCCCACCACTTGGCCGAAAGCTTCATTGAAGGCCATTAATGTCAATTGGTGCTTGGCCCCTCCTCTCCCCTATTTCACTCTTTTAAAAGCTTCACTAGACCCAAGGGAGTCATTTTCACACTTCATCCAACAGAGATGAAGCATTCCAATATGCTATTGTAGAAACTCGATCGGTGCCACCACCACCATGGATTCCCGGTGATCGGCGCGCCTCTAGCCCGCAAACAAGGTCCTCCCCTTCCTCTCTCACTGTGGGTAGATCATAGGAATTGTTATGGCCAAGATTCGGGCTCAATTAGCCCGATCGGGAGAAGCTTTCTCCTGGTTTTTCCGCAAATATGTGCTTGTTGGGATCACCTGAATCCGCCCCTCCGGCGACTGCGACGCCTCCTGGCGATAGCCACCACCTCAACGGAGGTGGTGGTGGCGGTGGCCGGCAACGGAGGCTACCGAATTGCCGGGAATTTGGCTGGGAAGTGGCTCCACAATGGTATTATCCAGGCCATCGGTTGGAGCTTGAAGATGACTAGATACCGCTGGATGTGCTTTAAGATTCGTGCTAGAGCTGATTTAAACTATAGGTTATATTTTCATAATATTTCATTTCTGTCACTCTATTTGAATTTAATGTTTTTTTATTATTAAAAATACCTAGGGTCCCCTTCAGAAAAAATGATAAATATCAAAGTTGTAGCCCTAGGAGTGTAATTTATTTTAAAATTTGTTTGAACTAATTTAGGAGCCTGGTTTGACCAGGGCAATCATTTTGGTGGGGTCTATACTTATTGTTAGATAGAGATTAAAGTGTGTGCCCTCACTTCACCACAAGTCCAAATGACCTGAAATTTGGAAAGCGAGTCACCCTAACCCATACTAGGTCGTGTCAAAAAAAGTGAATTTTTGGGGATAATTTTTCTATAGTTTTTGGAATTATTTAATAATCCAAAGGTAAATTAATTTAGGGACCTAAAGACCTCCAAACCCTCCAAAATTTTGTGAGTAGTCCATAGGGTCATCATGAGGTTCTGTATAAATATTCACCTCATTTGGAGTTGATTTGGTTATGAAATGATTAAACCCTAGCTTTGCCCTAAAGGGGGTATTTAGGTCAAAAGTGAACCTTGTGGGATTGGGTGGCCAAACCACCTCAACAGAGGCAGAAATTTGGGCCACTGGTTTGACTTGACTTCTCACACCCTCATATGGGTTATGGGGTGGTTTGGGGTAGGATTGCCCTAGGACCCAAGTTCAAATCCTAAGTTTGGACTTTGGGGGTTTGAGAAGGACTTGGGGTCAAATGCCCTTGTATGGACTTGAAATTTGGTAGAGAGGACACTAGGGTAACTAAGGTCCTCTGGTAAAAATCTTAGAGGATTTAGAGATGGATAAACCCCTCAAAACCCTACCCTAGTTTAGGGCACAACCCTTATACATGTAAGATAGGCCACCAAAACTTAATGAAAAGTCATGATACTTGGGTAGTATGGTCATAAGTTTAATTAGAGCCTCTGGTGATTTTGTTGGTAATTTTGGAACAATACACTTAGTACCTCCTTTATAATTCATGGAATTGGCCTTGATAGATTTTTGTTTATTATGATTACACTGTTTAGTAAGAAGTTATGAAAATTAGGCTGAGGGTATTCAATATATCCATACTTGAATTTTTATTATAATTTTTATAGGCATATTTCCACTTCTTTCTTCACAAGCTTTTAAAAATGCAATTATATTCAAAAATGGACTCAGAGCTCTATGATTGATTTAAAAATGTGAAACTTGATCAGTAGTGTTCCTAGGACAATATGCTCATGTAAGAATTTTATTGTAACTTTTAGATAAATAATGTCTTTATTTAGTTCATTAATTTATCAATTTGAATTATTGCGCAATATTAATATTAGAGTTCACTACTCATTGAAAAATTATGAAACTTGACCTAGAGTATTTATAGGTCATTATTTACATGCTTGGATTTTCTGAGAATTTTTGGAAGTATTTTAGCAGTACCTGTCTCTTTAAAATGATTAATGTTGGTTATGTTTCAAATTTAGGTTTAGAGGTCTAAACTTTGCTGAAAAATTGGGAGACTTTGAATTTACTATTAAATAGTCATCTTTTATTTATAATAAATTTGTGGAGCATTTTGCATGCCTGAACAAGGTACTTCATGTCCAAACTAAGGTATTTGGATTTCTTAGAAAATTAAATAAATTATCAAGTAAATTAGGAAAATTATGAAACTCTAGATTTAGGCTAAACATGTCATGATAGACCCCCAATAATTATTATAGGGATTTTGGATGATAATTTGGGGTACCTCCCATTATTTACATCATATAACTTAGGATGGTCTACATTTAGTTAAACTGCAGAAATCGTGTTAACATGGGGAATGGTTGTAGTGAGATGGTATTGTGTTTACTAATTTTGGTAAGTGAATTGGAGTATACCATTGGAAGTTGGGAAGAGTAGGTTGTAGAGTTGTCTAAGTTTAGGTGGTACTCGGGATCGATTAAAGATCGTCTATACTGTGAAGGGGGAGACAGGTCAAAACACATTAGGGTTAGAACCAGTGGAATACTAAAGGGATCGGGAATCGGGTATTAACTAATAATAATAAGTTCCTTGCGAAAGGGAGCTTTGGGCTTCAGCCAATCGTAGTTCCTAGTGTCCTTTGAGAGCCTTTCACGGGGTATGCCGGAGGCAGTCCTGGGCTAACCTAAACTGTAGGCAAACTAAACTGCAAGAGTAACTATCATAACTAAGGATTCACTTTCACTCACCTCGATGTCTCGGGATGTTAGGTTGGGTCACACGGGCAGTAGGCTCGGTGAATTGAGATGGGCAGGTTGGCCCGGGAGATTAGGCTCAGTTATTGGTTGTAACAGACAGGATAGTCTAGGGAACTTAGGCTAGGTTGTTGAGTGTGACGGACGGGATGGTCCGCGGAGGTTTGGCTCGGAAGCTGATAATAAGGTTGCATGTGCATAAAGTATAGGGTGGTGGGTCTTCGGTATTTGAGGGTCGATGCACCTATGTTAATACGTCGACTCAGCAAGTATAGGTTAGCACTTTGCCAAATAAAGTCCGGTGCGCCAGTTGACAAGAGTACGCAGGAGCTCCTCTTAGTGCACCAGCGTCGAGGCATACCATAGGTCTAAATGGTAGTGCAATTACTGGTTTAGAGGTGGGTGAGGCCCAACCCACCACTTCTGTTTGCCACTACGGAGGTATACTGGGAGGTTAGGCTCTAGAAAGGGGGAACTAAAGGTCTGTATACATAGGGTCGAGTTGGTGAGTTGCACTTGCATGTTCATATCATAACATATTTTGCATGTCACACCATCATCATTGCATATAAACTTGACACCTATTGTATAAAGTGGTATTGGACGCTTTATACAATAGACCCTGCAATACGACCCCTTGGCTTATAAGTTCGCGTGAGCGTGCTTATAAGTTAAGGTTTTTACTCTGTAGATATATACATGCTGCTAGAAAACTGACACCCTATCGTATAAATTTGTATGAGACTTTTTATACGATAGGAGCCATGCAGAAGGTCCTTTAGCTTATGTGTTTTCATATTAGTTAAGGTTACATATTATATATTCAGTATTTCATATTTTCTTTACTGTCACATATACTCTTAGAACTGCTGGATTAGTTCCGCCGTCACCTGATATTTTATTATTCTCCACCTTCATTACCTCTCCTTTCCTCCGCCCCACTCGGTGCCTAGGATCCATGGGGGAAGGGGCGGGGGATGATAGGGCTTAGTCTTTTAGACTAACAGTTTTCGAACCAAATCATTTTAGGGGACCGCGGAGTCCAGCATGGAGGAGCAACCCCGGAGGTCAGCACGCTTGGAGATGGGACAGTCTAGCACCAGAGTTCAGACAGATGGGACTATGAGTCCCGATCGTTAGTAGATGTTTAGCTTTTGCTTCCGCGCTGAGTGATTTGTAGTGAGGATATTGATGTACCGGGCATGAGCCATATTATCTGCACCTTGTTTTTTCTATGGACTCTCCCTTCGTAGAGATTATTTACTATATATGTGATTTCTGTGGACTTGCCTTTTATTATTCTGCTACTATTTTGTGATCGATTTGGCTGGTAGGATCGACATTTTGTGGTGATGACCTTCCAGGGTGTGAGGGTGTCACCGCAAAGTGGCGATTCTGGGCCTAAGACCCCGATGGTTTAAAAAGAAAACAAAATGGGGTCTTATAAGTGGTATCAGAGCAAAACTAGATTGGAAAAGTAGAAGTCCACTAACCCTGGGTCACCCCCACGTGAGCTTAGTTTGAGGACAAACTAGCAGTGGAAGCAGTGGTGTGCCCATAAGGGAAATCACATGTAAATTTACACATCTTCATTGGAATTCTTCTTTATAGCCTACGGCAAACCTTGCCCCAGTAGGGAGAACCTCCGTCTCAAAGATCTCATTTTATAGTTCTCTAACAAACGAGTTAAGCTCAACCCACTAGGACTCATGACTAACCATGACAACTTATAGTATGCCCTAGTCAGGAATAAACCTTCGGTATGAACTTGGTTAAGGTAATGAGATACCCAAAGAGAATAAAGTAGGAGTTTAATACGAGAATGGTTACCTAAGAAATAAACTAAGGTGACCTTACGGTCCGTTACTCAAACTGGTAGGACTGCTTTAAGGAGAATTGAGACCATTAACCATTAATAGAATGGTAGAAGACACTTAGTCTTAACCCTCGTACCAGTAACAAGATTACCTGGAGACAACCACCACGACAAACACCGAGGGTCGTATAGGAATTCAAGTTCGGAAGAGACCCAGTTGGGATTGGGAACATGTTGACCCGAATAAGATTGTCGTAAATGTGACTCGGAGGGTTTAGAGTATGGAGTATATCAACTGGTTTCAGGTTAGAACCCCAAGTTGAAAATTGATGCCCTAGGGATTGTGCACCCAGCTGGGACGGATATAACATGGTAATATCAAAGATACTTACCCCAAGATAGGTAGGGGCTTATCTTTTATTTATTGGGGGCTTACCTTTTGTTTATTGGGGACTTGCCCTTTATTTATTCGGCGAATTAGTATCGACTTGGGTTTCCTTAGACCTAATTTAGAGAATGAGGCATAACAAAAATAGTGAGATTGATGTCGATATAATTCGGTGTTATTCGGGCGAAGATAAGAATTTGTAAAAACATGTTTGAAATGATGACCTGTAGCATTACCAAGACAATGACTTGGTGATTAGGCGAGTATTAACTATGATCATGATGGATATTAGGGATTTTTATACACAGGATTCTTCGGAAGTATGGTAACAAGATTCATGATATTTTAGAAGGAAAAGATTTAATCGCTATGATGTAACTTCGGAAGTATGGTCTTTCTCAGAACATGTATGTCCCAGGAGTGAAGAAAGAGGCACAATTATCATACACTGCCAGAGTTAGAGTGGAAGTTCGAGGGTATAATTAGGGATTTTCATACACAGGATTCTTCATCCCCACTCTAGGCACAATTATAAAGGGAACATCGAGGATAGATTGGCCGAGGTAGCTGGGGTTACCCCGACCCAGAAGAAAACTCCCGTAGGTATTTCATGAAGTTTGGGAGTAGAAGTCCATTATCATTGTGTACTTAAGGTGATCGTGTCGAATCAGGATGGATGTGGACGTCCAAGGAGAGAGGATAAGTCCAGGATTATCTGGATTGTCGGCCGACATTCAACAAAGCTCTCCACCCTTCTACATAAGTACAAGATTCCACTATCATGGATCTAGGACGAGGATTCAACGGCACTCGAATCGGAATTTATGAAGAACCCAGATACATGGGTGTGACTAATTCAAGATAGGATGCTGGAGGCCCAGAGCAGACCGGCCAAATATTACGATGCGCGACATTGTCAATTAGAGTCTCAATAAGGATACCATGATTCCTGAGGATATATCTGGAGCATGGAGTCTCGCGGGTACGCAGGCGGAAGAAGCTCAGTCCATGGAATATTGGGTGTTACATGATCCGGGAGCAGATCAGCCCTATTGCTTATAGGCTAGAGCTACCGCTGGAGTTAGCAGGTTTTCACGACGTCTTCTATGTCTACTCTCTTATGAAGGCTCTACTACGCCTGGAGCAGCAAATTACGGCCACGAATGGGCCGGTAGCATCTGATCGGTCAATTCACCGGGAGTCGGTCCGGATTGATGATAAGGGGATACGGGTCTTGCGACGCAAGAAGGTCCCGTTGGTCAAGGTCTTATGGGGAAATCATGGGCAGGAGGAGCACACCTGGGAGCCACAGGATCTGATGCAACAAAAGTTCCCAGAGCTTTTCAGTCAGGTATTTCTCACAACCTCTCGGGATGTAACAATTTACTTTTCATATTTGAAACGTCGTAGGCCTAACTAGAATTTCGAGGACGAAATTTTTTGTTTATGTATTGGGATTTGTAAAATCCCTCAGCTAACTAGACCCCCTAGGAGTGGTTTTATCATGACTAGGTCATGACAAAACCCTAGAAGCCCAAGAAGACCAAGTGGACTTAGGAATATAGGTGAGATCATTATGGTCTGCAAATAGTAGATTCCTAAACCATAGTTTAGGAAGATCATGAGACTCTAAGACCCCAACATGACCTCACAAATCTGTTGAACGGCCTTAAGGGTCCATTTAAGTCAACCCAGGGTGGCCAAGTTGACCTAGGATCATCCTAGGCCTAAATAGGGCAAGATGCCCTAGCTAAGGGCAATGTGCCCTAATGAGCCCAACCAACACTACCAAGGCCTCCCTAGACCTAGAGTGGGGTCAATGGGTCACCAAAGATCCAATTGGGGTAAACCTTAGAGCTTAAGTTGACTTAAGTCAACCCTAACCCTAAATGGGTCAAACTGACCTACATAGGATCATTTGACCTTCCCTTAGCCAAGTGGACCCCACCCATGCCCTCCTAACCCTATATTGAGGTCTTTGGGTCACAAAGGACCCATTGGGGTCAACCCTAGTGCCTAAGTTGACCCAAGTCAACTCAAACCCCTAAGTGGTCAAAGTGCCCTTAATAAGGGTCAAGTGACCTTCAAGGTTCCAATTCAACCCTACCCATCCTTACCTAGACCCTAGGGGAGTCCAATCGGTCACCAAGGACCCATTGATGGTGACACAAAAGGTCAATTTTTCCAAAGTCAACCCTAGGTAAGGTCAAGTCAAACTTAGCTCAAAAGGGCTAACCCAAGCTCAAGCCCTATCCACTTGGGCTAACCACCCCTAACTACGTTATATTAGCTTATTGGGCTGCATTTATGCTAGAGTCATGACATAATTTGGCCATGAACGGCAGGAGAGAGAAAAATCAAAATTTCCCTTTAATGGAGGAGCGAGAAAGAGGACGGAAGAAAGCTATTCATGGCTTAGTGAGGCCAAGGGCCACCTTTATTGGCTGGATTCAACTCCACTGGGGAAGAGGAGAAGTTTCAAGCCATTTCCCGACCACCACAAGGCAGGTTCACCCCCCCCCCCCACCACTTGGCCGAAAGCTTCATTGAAGGCCATTAATGACCATTGGTGCTTTGCCCCTCCTCTCCCCCATTTCACTCTTTTAAAAGCTTCACTAGACTCAGGGGAGTCGTTTACACACTTCATCTGACGGAGACGAAGCATTCCACTATGTTGTTGCAGAAACTCGATCGGTGCCACTGTTGGAACACCCTATTACTAATTTGGGAAAGGATCACTATGTATTTAGGATATTTGTTTGACCTAGTTGTATAGTTGAAAAGGTCAAGTTAGAATGTGTCTAGGGCTTAGAACTTAGGTTTGAAGCTGCCCCCAGGACCATTCAAGATCAGGAATCAAAGCTGAGACAAATGTCAAAAATATTCGAGCTCAGGTCGACTATCGTCGAGCTTCAGTCCGACGATCGTCGAGCTTGGATCAGCGCCCGACCTTCAGCTATTTCTTTGTCGTCAAGCTTAGATCGACGCTTTGTCTTCAAGCTTAGGTCGACGCTCTGTTGCTGAGCTTAGATCGACGCTTTGTCTTCAAGCTTAGATCGACGCTTTGTCTTCAAGCTTAGGTCGACGCTCTATTGCTGAGCTTAGATCGACGCTTTGTCGTCAAGCTTAGGTCGACTATTTCTGATTTAGCAAGGTCAACGATTTCTGCCTTAGCCAGGTCGACATTTTCTGGTGAGCTCAGGTCGACGCTTTTTCCCTGAGTTCCGATCGACGTTTTCTGTTGAAGCTAAGGTCGACGATTTATGTCCAAATCAGGTCGACGCTTTCTGTCTGTTACTTATCTCCATTTTCTCCGAGCTCAGATCGACTATTTCTGTTCCAGTTCAATTTCATTAACTCTGAGCTCTGGTCGACCATAGTCGATCTCCGATCGACTATTTCTTGATGAGTTCGACGTTTTCTGCTATCAAGTCAATATCAGTTATAGAATTATTTCAAATTCTTTCAGAGTTAATTGCTGCATTAATGGCAAAAGATTTCCTAGCCGTTTCAAGCTATCTGATGCAAATGTCAAGGAAGGTAAAATGGAATATTGCTAATGGACTTTCCCTAGAGACAAATGATGTTTTTGGAAATCATTCAAGACTGTTTATTCGGCCATTCAAGTCAAGAATTCATTATTATTCTCTCAGTTCTCTTGGAGATTTTTGAGCTGAAGAAAAGAGAGACACAAGAAGACAGATCATTCAACACCAACACCAAGAGACACAAGAATTACATTACAGAAGAAGAACAACAAAAAATTCTCTAATCAAGTTTTCATCTTCTGTGACTAAAAGATCTGCTTCAAGTGCTAAAAGGCTTCATCATTCAAGTCTCCAGACAACTCACATTTCAGCCTTGCTGAAATCATCATTTGCTGGAGAAGTCTCATTGAAGGCCTATCACCCTGTGCAAAGCCTCTACTCCTGAACCTACTGCTAATCTCAGGGGGAGCTTTGACATCTTCATCATATCCACTAGTGCTTCTCTCATTTGATTTGAGAATAGAGAAGACAACATCAACCTCTTTACTTTTTTACTTTCCTGCTGTAAAAGGGTTATCAAGACTCCCTTCAAAAGTTTTGAGTGTGGTTCTGAGAGCCTTGTCAAAACTCAGTGGTGGCAAGACACCTGATCAAAAAAAATCTAGTTTTTGTTTTTGAGCACCTTATCAAAAGCTCTTTGGTGTCAGGACACCTGATCAACTCTTCCTGAGTGGATTCCTACCAAGGGTGGTAGAAGAGTGGACGTACCCAAGTTGTTGGGGAACCACTATAGCTCCTTGTGTCGTCTGGTTTGCTGTGTGTTTATCTTTGCTTTGTGCTGTGTGTTTCTTTAGTTTTTATTTTATCTTTGTTTCATAGCAAGCACATATACACTTAAATATAAATTAAATCTTAATCTGCCTTATTTCTTTTAAACTGAAAATTATTTTAAAATACTCTATTCACCCCCCCCCCCTCTAGAGTGAAGGTAGATCTCTCTTCCGCACTTTCAATTGGTATCAGAGGGAGGTTGGTTGTCCAACAACTAAATCTTCACTAGATTGGTTGTACAGGCTAACACCTGAACCAAAAGATCTCTGAAAAAGATCACCCTTCTATATAGGCTTGTTATTTGTTGTATTATATTTATTTTTATTCAAAACCATGGCACAGAATAAAGATTATGCTAGCACCAGACCTCTAGTGTGCAATCTTTCAAAGTTTGCACTCTGGAAGGCAAGGATTAAATTATACATGAATTCTATTGACGAAGATATATTTAATTCTGTTTTGACAGTGTGCCCAACTCCACCAGCAAGCTCAAGTACAGATGCTGTTCCACCTCCTTCTGGAACAGATGCTGACATAAAGAAGTGGAAGACTGCAGATGCCAAGGCTATGAACATCTTAGCCCAAACAATGTCTGATGAAATATTTCAGAAGGTAGCTGAATGCAACTCAGCTAAAGGAATTTGGGACAAACTCTCTGAAATTGTCTCAGGATCTGCTGACGAAAGAAAAGATAGAAGATCCCATCTCATAACCCAATATGAGAATTTTAAGAAAGGAGAGACTGATTTAGTAGCAGATATGTACAACAGATTGAGTCTGATTGTCAATGAGTTAAAGACCTTGGATAAAGACATCTCATTAACTTAGCTTAATGACAAGATCCTAATGTGCTTCCCCAGCACATGGGATTCAAGAATCTGGCCAATTAAAGATGCCAGAAGTCTAAGTGAAATTACTACTGAAGCTCTCCTAGGCAAGCTCAAATCTTATGAGCTGCTCATCAGAAACAGAGAAGAAGAACAGAAGGCTGCCTCACCAGCCATAAAGAAAGAGAAGTCAATAGCTTTTAAAGCTATTGAGGACCTGCCTGAAGAAAAGCTCACAGGCAATGAGGAATTGGTCAGTCTATTGGCCAAAAGATTCTACAAACTGTCCCGGAAAGACTTCAGAAAAAGGCCATACAAAGGACATGATAAGCCAAGGTATGATAAGACAAATAACAGCAAAGAAATTATTTTCTTTGGCTGCAGGAAACCAGGCCACATAGTGCCTGATTGTCCAGAAAACAAGAACAAGGACAAAAAGGATAGAAGAGAAAGAAGAAAAGAGAAAGATTACAAGAAGAACAGCTCAGACAAAGCCTCCTCCAGCAAGAACAAGAACACAAGGAAAGGATTTGTTGCTGAGACATGGAGTGAAACTGAAGATGATTCTGAAACTTCATCCAGCTCCAGTGATGATGAGGATGATGCTGATGAAAAGGAATTCTGCATGATGGCTATCAATGCCTCTCAGCAAAACTCAGATGCAGAACCAGAATTTGATTCAGAAGCTGAAGCTGAAACTGGAGCCAAAGAGGACCAGGTAATTAATTCTTTTGATTTCAATTCTGAGGACTTTAAAATTGAATTTAAGACATTGTGTTTAGATTTACTAAAATCTGAGAAAGAGATAATCTCTCTCAGAAATCAATTATCTGAATACAGTGTCCTAAACTCAAATAACCTCAAACTCTCTGAGGAGTTGGAATGCTGTAGGGAGGAGATAGCTTCACTAAAAAGTGAACTGTCAAAAGCCAAAAAGTTTGAAGAATCCCTCAATGGGAGAAGTATCAGACTGATGGACATCACAAGCACAGTGAACTCTAGACTTAATAGTACACTGGGCTTGGGTGCTTCATCCAGCCAACCTATAATATTAACAACTCCAATCAAATTTGTCTCTGACAAAGGGAAGGGAGTAGTAGAGGTAGCTAGGAAGAATGCTGATCTGCCAAAGAAAATCATGGTTCAGCAGAAAGCGTCGAGCAGAGGTCAACGAGCTTCGAACAGAGCTCGACGACATAAGGCTGAAACGTCGAACTCAGCTCAACGCTTTCTGGACTCTGAAGCTCAGCACTGGCGATCTTCGAACGGAGCTCGACGATCCTACCCAGGAACGTCTACCTCAGCTCGACGATCTCCGAACGGAGCTCAGAGCCGTGAACATGCTTTCAGAAGCAAATCTAAATTAAATCCTAGAAGTCCTGCATCCCAATGTTTCAACCCTTATACTGAATGGATAGTACCTCCTAGGAGATATCATCCTGAGGGTTATAAGAGTCAACCTGGGATGTCTTTCATTTCAGATTTTAAAGGCTATCAACCTAGGACCAAGGTAAACTGGGTCAAAAACAAATAAAATGTTTATGTGCAGGTGAAGACCTATCCAGTATCTAACCAACAATGTTATCTGGATAGTGGGTGCTCAAAGCACATGACAGGGAATAGGGAGAACCTATCATCCTTCATAACCAAACTTGGACCCAAAGTGATTTTTGGTGATTCAAATTTTGGCCAAACCAAAGGATATGGTGCTGTTCAGATAGGCTCAGTCACTTTCAAGAAAGTGGCATATGTTGAAGGACTGAAGTACAACCTGATAAGCATCAGTCAGCTATGTGATGAAGGATATAAAGTGACCTTCAACAAATCCCTGTGCAAGATCAAGTCAGAAAATAACACAACTGTGTTAACAGGTAAAAGGAAAGGTAACATCTATCTAATAAATTTTCTTTCAGCCCATACAGACATTTGTTTATTCAATTCAGTATGCAAGCCAAATGATTTATGGCATAAAAGATTAGGACATTTAAACCTTAGAACCATTGCCAGGCTCTCCAAGGACAACCTTGTTAGAGGACTACCTTCTGGCCCCTACAAGAAGGAAGGACTCTGCAGGGCTTGTCAATTAGGCAAGCAAACTAAAAATAGCTTTAAGTCACTTAATAAGAGTGATTCACCTAGGATTTTGTATCTGTTACACATGGACCTTTTTGGACCCATTACAGTACAAAGCTTAGGAGGGAAATCTTATGCTTTAGTGATTGTAGATGACTTCTCTAGATTCACTTGGGTATTCTTTCTGAGGAAGAAGTCTGATAACTTTAAGTGTTTGACAGAGTTTCTCAAATGCATACAGATTGAGTTCAACACTCACATTGCCCTGATCAGAAGTGATCATGGGACAGAGTTTGATTCTCTTCTTATGGAAGAGTTCTGTCAAAGTGAAGGGATCAGGCACACTTTCTCAGCTCCTAGAACTCCTCAACAAAATGGGGTAGCTGAAAGGAAAAATAGAACCCTAATTGAATCTGCTACTACATTGTTGACAGATACTCACCTACCTCTATCCTTTTGGGCTGAGGCAGTGAACACCTCCAACTATGTGTTGAATAGAAGTTTAATACATAAACTGAAGGGTAAGACTCCCTATGAATTGCTCAAAGGGAAGAAACATAAAGTAGATTATTTAAAAATTTTTGGTTGTACTTGTTATATTCATAATAATGACAAGAAGTATTTAGCAAAATTCCAAGCTAAAGTTGATGAAGGAGTGTTTCTGGGATACTCCATGATCAGGAAGGCTTATAGGGTATATAATAAATCTTCTCGTAAAATTGAAGAATCTGTTCATGTTACTTTTGATGAGACTAACATGTGTTATAAGGAGAAGTCTACTTCTACCATAGGACCTCTGCAGGTATACTCTATTTCAGAAAGTATGGACAGATTACAGGTTAAAGAAGAGGATACAGCCACTCAACCTATTCAGCAAAAGAATGAGAGCAGTGATGATGAAGAAGAAGTTCAACCTCTTGAAGAAAATCATCCTGAAGAGCCAGTTGTTATTCCACAAGAGAAAACAACAACACAGGTTGGTGAACAATCAACACCCCCTGTTGATTTAGTAACATCAAGAGATCATCCAATCTCCCAAGTGATTGGAGATGTCTCAGCTGGTGTGCAAACCCGAAATCAGGTCAACCAGAACCTGATGCACACTTGCTTCCTATCTCAAGTTGAGCCTCAATCCATTCAAGATGCAGAGCAAGATCCACACTGGATCATTGCAATGCAAGAGGAGTTGCATCAATTTGAAAGGAATAAAGTTTGGGAACTAGTGCCTAAGCCAAAGGATCATTCCATTGTTGGAACAAAGTGGGTGTTCAGAAACAAGCTGGATGATCAAGGAGTTATTGTCAGAAACAAGGCAAGGCTAGTTGCTCAAGGCTACTCTCAACAAGAAGGAATAGACTATGACCAGACCTTTGCACCAGTTGCAAGGTTAGAGGCCATTAGAATATTCCTAGCTTATGCTGCTCATAAGGGATTCAAGGTCTACCAGATGGATGTGAAGAGTGCATTTCTCAATGGAGACATCAAAGAGGAAGTCTATGTTAGACAACCTCCAGGTTTTATCTCTCTAACTCA
This sequence comes from Platanthera zijinensis, assembly GCA_039513925.1. Taxonomy (NCBI): domain Eukaryota; kingdom Viridiplantae; phylum Streptophyta; class Magnoliopsida; order Asparagales; family Orchidaceae; genus Platanthera; species Platanthera zijinensis. The sequence continues at coordinate 80,305,393 of CM077095.1, read as the reverse complement.
TCCTGATCATGTTTTCAAATTGCATAAAGCATTATATGGTCTCAAGCAAGCTCCTAGAGCATGGTATGAGACCCTAGCATGCTTTCTTCTGGAAAATGATTTTATAAGGGGTAGAGTAGACCAAACACTTTTTATTAGAACCCATAAGTCCCATACCCTACTAGTACAAATTTATGTAGATGATATCATATTTGGATCTACTGATTCAAATTTGTGCAGAAGGTTTTCCAACCTGATGCATTCCAAATTTGAAATGAGTAGCATGGGTGAGCTCTCCTTCTTCTTAGGATTGCAAGTAAAACAACATGCTGAAGGCATATTTATTTCCCAAACCAACTATGCTAAAGAATTGGTTAAAAAATTTGGTATGTCTGAGGCATCCTGTATGAAAACACCCATGCCTACCAATGCTGTATTGGATGCTGATGAGCATGGCAAACATGTTGATCAGACAACATATAGAGCAATGATTGGCTCTCTATTGTACCTTACAGCTAGTAGACCAGATATAATGTTTGCTACATGCATATGTGCTAGATTCCAAGTAAGCCCTAGAGAGTCACACCTAACTCTAGTTAAAAGGATTCTTAGATATGTAAAAAGTTGTCCAAATCTAGACTCTGGTATCCAAAAGACTCAGGATTTGAATTAACTGGATTTTCAGATGCTGATTATGCTGGATGTAGAGTAGACAGGAAAAGCACTAGTGGAACTTGTCAGTTCCTTGGTGACAGACTTGTCTCCTAGTTTTGTAAGAAGCAAACATCTGTGTCAACCTCAACTGCTGAAGCTGAATATATGGCTGCAGGCAGTTGCTGTTCACAAATATTGTGGATACAAAATCAGCTCATAGACTATGGCTATAATTTAGAGAAGTCTAAATTTTTTTGTGATAATACTAGTGCTATTTCTATAGCACAAAATCCAGTCCTCCATAGTAGGACAAAACATATAGAGATTAGGCATCACTTTTTAAGGGATAATGTTGAGAAGAATAAAATTGAACTTCAATATATCCCAACTGATTTGCAAAGGGGAGATATTTTCACCAAACCATTGGATGAAAAGAAGCATACCTTCTTCCTGAATCAGTTAGGAATGCTAGATGGAGGAAGTTTAAATTAAATCCCAAGATTTCAAAAGCTAAAAACAGACCAAGACTAGGCTAAAAAATATTATATTTTCTAGTGTCTATAATATATATTTTGTCTCTGAACTGAGATCGACGTTTTCTCAGAAAACGTCGAACGGAGATCGACGTTTTTCCCAAAAGCGTCGACCGGAGATCGACGTTCTACAAAAACGTCGATCGAAGTTCAGCTTCCTTAGTTAGCGCTAGTTTCTTCTTCTGATTAGTCGTCGTCGAGCTGAGCTCGACGCTATTTAATAGCGTTGAACAGAGTTCAACGTCATTAAAGACTCTTCAGTTTCCCCGTCAGCCGAAAACATCGAATGGAGTTTGACGGTTTTTCCTTTTCCGTGTCAAACCCTAATATAAAATCATTTTTCGGCCGCCGTTCGTCGCTTTCACCTTCTTTCTCTCTGCAAATTTTCTTCTTCCCTCCAAAACTCTCTACACTTGGTCTTGTTTGTTGAACTTTGCAGGTATAGATGGCAGCGACAGTCGCTATTCTCTCCAAAATGAAGTTTGATACAGGATTTGACATCGACATGGACTCTTTCTACGGCAGCGATCAGCGCTTCAAGGACATTCTGAATCTTTGCCGCGACCAACAGCTAGTGCGGTTGATGTCAACCAGAATTAAGATTGCAGCAAATGAGATTAAAGAATGGGTGTTTTCAGCAACAGTTGAGAACGAGACTACTGTTGTCGGAACAATCAGCGGAACGAAGGTACCGCTATCCCCAAATCTCCTGACGGAAGTGTTCGCTCTCAGTTCTGGAAATGATTCCTTCGCTTTGTCTGGAGAGGAAGTTAATTCGTTGTTAGAAAGAATGGGTTATTCTGCCGCGAACCCTAACAGGTTATTGAAGAAGGATTTGGCTATTGAGTTTCAATTTCTCGCCGACATTACGGGAAAAGTGCTTTTGGCAAAGCACTCGGCGCATGATACAATCACGCAGTATCAGTTGAACTTGATGGGTGCAATTGTTGGCAGGAAGAAAGTGGATTGGGGAACAATCGTTTTAAACTCAATCAAGAAGAAGATTAGCAAGTCTTCTGTGAATTTTGGAAGGATTTTAGGAGTATTTCTGCACTCCAGGTGCCCAGAATTGCTGATTTCAACTGGGATGCACATAAATGCTTTCAAAGAGGCTATCTTGTGCCCTATTCAGCAAGTGGGACAGGCAGATCCTCATACCCAGCAGGGCTACTGCTGTAACAATTGCTTCAAGCACAAGGACCTTATAAGTCTCTTCCCCTGCAGCATCTCTTAAGGGATTGCCTGCCTCCTCCTCTGCTCCTATTTCTCCTCCTCCCCTTATCTCTTCATTGCTTTCCTCTTCTCTCATTCAGCCTGTCATCTCCTCCCCCATCACCACTTCATTACCTTCTTCATGTCCTCCAGCCACCATTTCAGAATCATTCCACCCTCTTTTCTATTATCCATCAATTGACTCTTCCATTCTGGATGATTCCTTCATGGATGATTCTCCCTCCTCCTCTCTTGATCCTCCATCCTCCTCTTACTAACAATTGTTGTATGACATTTTGGATCAACCCTCTTTCTTACCATCCACCTCCATTCCTATACCATCCATATCCACCATCCCTATATCCCAGCCATCCATCCCTCCTTTCTCACCTTCAAGTCGTGCAGCCACTTCTTCAGTCCCAGCCACATCTTCATTCACCTCTACTCAAGTCTCTCTTGAGCAAGTGGATCTTCCGAGTCTGGCCGATAGGCTATATGAGCTACTGGCTCCCAAGCTAGTGGATTTGCTGGAGACCTCCTTGGCTCCACTCCAAAAGTCCATTCAGGAGCTATCCTCCAGACTCTCCGCTCTCTCTTCTCCGCAAGCCAATCCTTCATTTAGGTGCCTTGATCCAGCTCCGTCTGCATCAAGCCAGGGGAGATGCCTTATGAAGCTATTGAAGCTGCTGCTGCTCCTCCAGCTATATTTCCTGCTGCTGATACTGCTGCTCCAGTGCTTTTATTTACAGTGGACCTCAAGTCACTGCTGAGTAGTTTTGATTCTATCTACCATCAAATTGCACCAGTTCCTGTTCAGAAAGCTGAAGATTTTACTAAGGCCATTGTGCCTCTTTCAATATGCGATCCCAGTATAATTGAATCTTATGTCAAGTCTCTTAAAGCTGTGGATGTTGGTTCTGTTTGTGCTGCTGCTGCTGCTGATGATGAAGTTATGACTGTTGTTTTGTCTGCTGAGATCTCTGCTGCTGATGATATGATTGTTGATGTTTCTGCTGCTGCTGATACTGTTTGTTCTGTTGCTTGTACCTTCTCCTCCTGCTCCTGCTGTCTCTGAAAAGCTCAAAGATCAAGAAGATTATATCAGAAGGATCGACGATCTGTATGATCAACCTCAAAGTTTTGAAAGTGATCAGTTCCAAACAGAATCTGATGACTCTCATGGTACTATTGTAAGGAAAAGGAAAGCAAGAAGCAAAGCTCTGAAAAGAGTTCCTCTCGAAAAAGCCAAGGATTCAAATGATGTACCCTACTATATATTGCATGATTGCCAAATTACTGAGCCGTGGATGCAATACTCCAATAATCAATTGAAGGCAATGAAGAAAAAGAGAAAATTTGACAGGTATGAGAAAGTCTCCTCTAAGTTTCAGCCTCCTCCTCCTCCTCCAGATTCTGGATCAGGTGGAGGCTCAGCTTCTCTACCTTCGGATCCAAAGCAAGCCCTTCTCAACCATCTCAAAGATATCCTCCCAGAGGGCATTATCAAAGAGGCAATCAGTCCAGAAGTGGACAGTATAGAGGTAATCAAAAAGACTACAGAACTCAAAGGGAAGGACAAAGGCAACTTGACACATCTCAAGGTCCTTACCCATATAAGTTCAGAGAAATTGTTGAATCAAGAACTGCTGCTGCTCCTGAAACCATTAACAGATATGAAGCTCCTATTCCTTTTGAGGATCCTGAAAATAATCTTAATTCCTGGACTGCCAGGATGAAAGAACTTGCTGCCTTGGACCAGCTGAAGATGGCAAGAGAGCAAGGCAAGGACACCTCAAACATCTCCACTCTGTCCGAGCAAAGAAAAGCAGAGTTGGAAAGGTATTCTTCAAGGAAATTATTTGATCCTGTAGATTATATGAAGCTGCATCCTGAGGATGTGGTTCCCAGAGCAAAATCTCAAACCTCCTTAGGTGCAGAAGATGACAGGAGATCAAAGAAGGAATCCCTCAATCCCAACAGGGAAATTCTGTTCAAGAAAGGAAGTAAAAAGGAATGAATTTTGTATGCAGGTGGCTCATTCATTTCTTAAATCTCTTGCTGAGGTTCTATCAGATTGCTTGCTATGCTGTTTGTTGCTTTAATTTTTATTGCTTGATTGCATTTGATGATTGTATTTTATTCTAAGTCCTGTAAATAGTAATCCTAACCCAAATAGGGGGAGATTGTTGGAACACCATATTACTAATTTGGGCAAGGATCACTATGTATTTAGGATATCTGTTTGACCTAGTTGTATAGTTGAAAAGGTCAAGTTAGAAAGTGTCTAGGGCTTAGAACTTAGGTTTGAAGCTGCCCCCAGGACAATTCAAGATCAGGAATCAAAGCTGAGACAAATGTTAAAAATAGTCGAGCTCAGGTCGACTATCGTCGAGCTTCAGTCCGACGATCGTCGAGCTTGGATCAGCGCCCGACCTTCAGCTATTTCTTTGTCGTCAAGCTTAGATCGACGCTTTGTCTTCAAGCTTAGGTCGACGCTCTGTTGCTGAGCTTAGATCGACGCTTTGTCGTCAAGCTTAGATCGACGCTTTGTCTTCAAGCTTAGGTCGACGCTCTGTTGCTGAGCTTAGATCGACGCTTTGTCGTCAAGCTTAGGTCGACTATTTCTGATTTAGCAAGGTCGACGATTTCTGCCTTAGCCAGGTCAACGTTTTCTGGTGAGCTTAGGTCGACGCTTTTTCCCTGAGTTCCGATCGACGTTTTCTGTTGAAGCTAAGGTCGACGATTTATGTCCAAATCAGGTCGACGCTTTCTGTCTGTTGCTTATCTCCATTTTCTCCGAGCTCAGATCGACTATTTCTGTTCTAGTTCAATTTCATTAACTCTGAGCTCTGGTCAACCATAGTCGATCTCCGATCGACTATTTCTTGATGAGGTCGACGTTTTCTGCTATCAAGTCAATATCAGTTATAGAATTATTTCAAATTCTTTCAGAGTTAATTGCTGCATTAATGGCAAAAGATTTCCTAGCTGTTTCAAGCTATCTGATGCAAATGTCAAGGAAGGTAAAAATGGAATATTGCTAATGGACTTTCCCTAAAGACAAATGATGTTTTTGGAAATCATTCAAGACTGTTTATTCGGCCATTCAAGTCAAGAATTCATTATTATTCTCTCAGTTCTCTTGGAGATTTTTGAGCTGAAGAAAAGAGAGACACAAGAAGACAGATCATTCAACACCAACACCAAGAGACACAAGAATTGCATTACAGAAGAAGAAAAACAAAAAATTCTCTAATCAAGTTTTCATTTTCTGTGACTAAAAGATCTGCTTCAAGTGCTAAAAGGCTTCATCATTCAAGTCTCCAGACAACTCACATTTCAGCCTTGCTGAAATCATCATTTGCTGGAGAAGTCTCATTGAAGGCCTATCACCCTGTGCAAACCCTCTACTCCTGAACCTACTGCTAATCTCAGGGGGAGCTTTGACATCTTCATCATATCCACTAGTGCTTCTCTCATTTGATTTGAGAATAGAGAAGACAACATCAACCTCTTTACTTTTTACTTTCCTGCTATAAAAGGGTTATTAAGACTCCCTTCAAAAGTTTTGAGTGTGGTTCTGAGAGCATTGTCAAAACTCTGTGGTGGTAAGACACCTGATCAAAAAATCTAGTTTTGGTTTTTGAGCACCTTATCAAAAGCTCTTTGGTGTCAAGACACCTGATCAACTCTTCCTGAGTGGATTCCTACCAAGGGTGGTAGAAGAGTGGACGTACCCAAGTTGTTGGGGAACAACTATAGCTCCTTGTGTCGTCTGGTTTGCTGTGTGTTTATCTTTGCTTTGTGTTGTGTGTTTCTTTAGTTTTTTTATCTTTGTTTCATAGCAAGTACATATACACTTAAATATAAATTAAATCTTAATCTGCCTTATTTCTTTTAAACTGAAAATTATTTTAAAATATTCTATTCACCCCCCCTCTAGAGTGAAGGTAGATCTCTCTTCCGCACTTTCATCCACCACCACCATGGCATCCCGGCAATCAGCGTGCCTCTAGCCCACAAATAAGGTCCTCCCCTTCCTCTCTCACTATGGGTAGATCATAGGAACTATTAGGGCCAAGATTCGGGATCAATTGAGCCTGATCGGGATAAGATTTCTCCGAGTTTTTTGGCAAATTTGAGCTTGTCGGGATCGCCTAAATCTTCCCTTCCAGAGGCTATGCCGCCGCCTGGCGATAGCCACCACCTCAACGGAGGTGGTGGTGGCGGTGGCCGGCCAGGGAGGCGGCCGGCTGGTCGGGAATTTGGCCGGGAAGTGGCTCCAGGATAGGTTGATTCTTGCCATCGGCTGGAGCTTGTAGACGACCAGATGCCACTGGATGTGCTTTAAGATTCGTGCTAGAGCCGATTTAAACTATAGGTTATATTTTCATAATATTTCATTTTTGTCACACTATTTGAATTTAATGTTTTTAATTATTAAAAATACCTAGGGTCACCTACCGAAAAAGTGATAAATATCAAAGTTGTAGCCCTATGAGTTTACTTTATTTTAAAATTAGTTTGAACCAATTTGGGTGCCTGGTATTACCAGGGCACTCATTGTGGTGGGGTCTATACCTTGGGCTAGACAGAGATTCAAGTGTGTGCCCCCACTTCACCACAAGTCCAAATGACCTGAAATTTGGAAAGGGAGTCACACTAACCCATACCTAGGCCCTGCCCAAAAATGAGAATTTTTGGGGATAATTTTTCTATAGTTTTTGGAATTATTTAATAATCCTAGGGTAAATTAATTTAGGGACCTAAAGACCTCCAAACCCTCTTTAGTGAGTGGTCCATAAGGTCATCATGAGGTTCTGTATAAATTTTCACCACATTTGGAGTTGATTTGGTTGGGAAATGAGTAAACCCTAGCTTTGCCCAAATGGGGGTATTTAGGTCAAAAGTGCACCTTGTGGGATTGGGTGGCCAAACCACCTCAACAAAGGCTGAAATTTGGGCCACTTGTTTTACTTGACTTTTTACACCCTCATATGGGTTATGGGGTGGTTTGGGGTAGGATTGCCCTAGGACCCAAGTTAAAATCCTAAGTTTGGACTTTGGGGGTTTGAGAAGGACATGGGGTCAAATGCCCTTGTATGGACTTGAAATTTGGTAGAAAGGACAGTAGGGTAGCTAAGGTCCTCTGGTAAAAATCTTAGAGGATTTCGAGATTGATAAACCCCTCAAAACCCTAACCCTAGGTTTGGGCACAACCCTTATACATGTAAGATAGGCCACCAAAACTTAATGAAAAGTCATGAAACTTGGGTAGTATGGTCATAGGTTTAATTAGAGCCTCTGATGATTTTATTAGTAATTTTGGAACAATACACTTAGTACCTCCTTTATAATTCATGGAATTGCCCTTGATAGATTTTTTTTATTATGATCACACTGTTTAGTAGGAAGTTATTAAAATTGGGCATAGGTATTTTAGGTCAATATACCCATACTTGAATTTTATTATAATTTTTAGAGGTATATTTCCAATACTTTATTCACAAGCTTTTAAAAAAAGCAATTATATTCAAAAATGGACTCAGAGCTCTATGATTGATTTAAAAATGTGAAACTTGATCAATAGTGTTCCTAGAAAAATATGCTCATGTCGGAATTTTATTGTAATTTTCAAATAAACAATTTCTGTATTTAGTTCATTAATTTATCAATTTGGATTATTATGCAATATAAAGATTATAGTTCACTACTCATTAAAAAAATTATGAAACTTGACCTTGAGTGTTTATAGGTCATTATTTACATGCTTGGATTTTCTCAAAATTTTTGAAAGTATTTTAGCAGTACTTGTCTCTTTAAAATGATTAATGTTGGTTATGTTTTAAAATTTGGTTTAGAGGTCTAAACCTTGCTGAAAAATTGGGAGACTTTGAATTTACTATTAAATAATCATCTTGTATTTATCATAAATTTGTGGAGCATTTTGCATGCCTGAAAAACGTACTTCATGTTCAAACTATGGTATTTGGATTTCTTAGAAAATTAAATAAATTATCAAGTAAATTAGGAAAATTATGAAATTATGGATTTAGGCTAAACATATCATGATAGACCCCCATTAATTATTATAGGGATTTTGGATGATAATTTGGGGTACCTCCCATTATATACATCATATAGCTTCGGATGGTCTACGTTTAGTGAAACTACAGAAATCGTGTTAACATGAAGAATGGTCGTAGGGAGATGGGATTGTGTTTACTGATTTTAGTAAGTGGATTGGAGTATACCATTGGAAGTTGGGAAGAGTAGGTTGTAGAGTTGTCAATGTTTATATGGTACTCGGGATCGACGAAAGATCGTCTATCCTGTGAAGAGGGAGACAGGTCAAAACACATTAGGGTTAGAACCAGTGTAATAGTAAAGGGATCGGTAATAGGGTATTAACCAATAATAATAAGTTCCTTGTGAATGGGAGCTTTGGGCTTCAACCCATCATAGTTCCTAGTGCCCTTTGAAAGCCCTTCACGGGGTATGCCGGGGGCAGTCCCGGGCTAACCTAAACTATAAATAAACTAAACTGCAAGAGTAACTAGCATAAATAAACATTCACTTTCACTCACCTCGATGTCTCGAGATGTTAGGTTTGGTCACACGGGCAGTAGGCTCGGTGATTTGATGTTGGGCAGGTTGGCCGGGAGATTAGGCTCAGTTGTTGGTTGTAACGGACAGGATAGTCAAGGGAGCTTAGACTCGGTTGTTGAGTGTGACGGATGGGATGGTTCAGGGAGCTTTGGCTCAAAAGCTGATAATAAGGTTGCATGTGCCTAAAGTATAAGGTGGTGGGTCTTCGGTATTGGAGGATCGATGCACCAACGCCAATACGTTGACTCGACAAGCGTTGTTTAGCACTTCGCCAAATAAAGTCTGGTGCACCAGCCGACAAGAGTACACAGGAGCTTCGCTTAGTGCACCAGCGTCGAGGCGTACGATAGGTCTGAATGGTAGTGCAATTACTGGTTTAGAGGTGGGAGAGGCCCAACCAACCACTTCTGTTTGCCACTACGGAGGTATCCTGGGAGGTTAGGCAATAGAAAGGGGGAACTAAAGGTCTGTATACACAGAGTCGAGTGCGTGAGTTACACTTGCATGTTCATATCATAGCATATTTTGCATGTCATACCATCATCATTGCATATAACCCTGACACCTATTGTATAAAGTGGTACGGAATGCTTTAAACAATAGGCCCTGCAATACTACCTCCTTATCTTATAAGTTCGCGTGAGAGTGCTTATAAGTTAAGGTTTTTACTCTGTAGATATATAAATGTTGTTAGAAAACCGACACCCTATCGTATAAATTGGTATGGGACTTGTTGGGTACATTGAAAAATGTGTACCAGATTTGAAGAAGTCTCATCTTAGTCAATGATATGCATCAATTTGTATTTGATAGATGTTTGAGTTACATTGTGCAGGTTTAAGAATTTTAAGAAATTTTCTAAGTACAAGTGTCGACACCCAGGCGACTGTGTCGACACTTATGAAGGACTTGTGTTGACACCAAAAAATTGTGTTGACACTTATGTAGAAGTTGTGTCGATCCCCAGAAGCTGTGTCGACACTAATGAAGAATTTGTGTCGAAACTCAAAGCTAAGTCGACACCTAAAGAAGGACCTGTGTCGACACCCTAAATTATGTCGACACCTGAAGTAGAAGTTGTGTCGATATTTAAAGCTGAAGCTTTGTCGACACTCAGGAGCTATGTCGACACTTGAAGCAGTTGTGTCGACACACATGACTTGTGTCGACACACACTCAACACCATTTGACAAACACTCAACGCCATCTGTCTGCAACAGATATGTTGAGACAAGCAGTTGCTATGTCGACACACAGGACTTGTGTCGACACATACAAGAGAAGAAGTGTTGAGTATCAGAAGTATGACTATATCGACACTTGGAGTATTGTGTTGACACCATAAAGACTTGTGTCGACACTTAGCCTATATGTGTCGACACATATGAAGCAGTCTGCTGAGTGATTTGTGCTGAGTTGGAATAACTTTTAAGAATCTACTTACATGTCTGGTGACTTGACAGCTGTCATATCCAACCGGTCTGACACCTCTGTTTGAACTATCAGAAGTTTGTTATAAACCGGATCAGCCGGTAACCGTGGAGAAATCTCTATATAAGAGTCAGATCTGTAACAACTAGATGATGATCAATTAAGAAAAAAAGAAAAAATGAGAGAATTTCTCCAACAAGAATAGGGGAAACCCTTAAGAAGGTAGATCCAGAGTTGTCTGCAAGTAAGATTCTGATTTCAATCTGAATTTAAGGAAGAAGCTGACTGCAGATCAACTTCAAGAACAAGAGAAGATCCACCTTATTTTGGTTCTATCAAGAAGCTTTGAAAAGCTAAGTCAGGTTGGATCAAGAGGGTCAGTTCATTCAAGAACTGATCAAGAAAGGTACACCAACACAGAAATCTAGCTGGTGAATGTTTCTATTTCTTAATACTTTCAATTTCTTATAAGATTTATTATTAGATCTGAGTTGTAAGCCTGAAATTATAAAGGTTGAGGTAGGGCTGATAGCCTGAGGTGTAGGACTTGTGATAAGTCTCAGTTGTAAGCCTAGTTATAAATGCTGAGGTAGGGCTAAGGCCTGAGGTAGGATTTTGGGGAAGAATCTGAGGTAGTACTTGGTTAAGTCTGAGCTGTAGGAATCATTTTGGTTCTGAGATTGTAAGATCTGCAGATCCGTGCAAGTGGAAGTAAGTTAGGCTGAATCCAGTTATCTACTCGATAGGCGAAGGGGGAAAGTGGATGTACCCATATCTTGGGGAACCACTATAGATCTGGTGTATGCTATGATGTGTTTTATATTATGTGTATTGAATAATCTGTACTGAAGATTAATCTAAAGGTTTGCCTAAAAGAATTTAAAAAAGATTAGAACCTATTCACCCCCCTCTAGGTGTTTATGCTCTTTAAATACAGTCTTTCAAGTGGTATCAGAGGGAGGTTGCTCAAAGATTGACTTAACAGTCAGAGTTATTCTCCAAGGCAAATGACATATATCAAGAATGGGTTCAAATGAGAATCAAAAGGAATTTGGATCTATGAAATTACCCATCTGCAGGAAAGAATCCTTTGGCATTTGGAAGGAAAGGGTCAGGATGTTTATGGAAGCATCTGATCCAAGAATTTATATCACAGTACAGGAAAGCCCCTTCATTCCAATGAAGGCATCAGTTCTTGATGCAAACATTCAAACTCCAATGAGCTATTCTGAAATGACCAACGATGAAATCATCCTGGCAACACTAGACAAAAGAGCACAAAACATTATTGTAAGTGCCATAGATGATGCCACATTTCAGAATCTAGTTCACTATAAAACCTCCAAAGAAATGTGGGACATATTGATTGTCTATATGGAGGGAACAGAAGAAGTCAGAGAGGACATGAAGTCTATACTGAATCAGGAGTATGAGAGCTTTAGACAAGCTAAATCTGAAAGCATAACTAAATGCTATAAGAAGTTCTTTAGAATAGTGAATGAGCTGATGACCTATGGGAGGGTCTTCAGAACTTATGAACTGAATTATAAGTTTCTTAGGTCCCTAACAAAGATTGGGATACTAAAATATGTGCCATCAGAGAAGTGGCCAGGCTGGCTGATACAACTCCACCCACACTGTTTGGAAAGCTGTTATCATATGAAATGCAGCTTACTGCTAGGAAAGAAGAGGAGAAGGGAAGCAGATCTGAGTTTAAAGAAAAGTAAATAGCCTTCAAGGCTGGAGGTTTTAGAAAGGGTAGGAGAAAATCTCTTTCTCCACCTAGAAGGAGTGCTGAGGCAGAAGAAGGAATTTCTGACAACAGCACATCAGATAGTCATACTTTTGATGAGGACTTTGCTACCTTTATAAGGCAATTCCAAAGGTTCATGAAGAAAAAGAGGTGGAAAACCAGGCTATCATCAACATCTTACTCTAAGGATGAATATTACAGGAAGAAGAAGACTCCCAAGGAGGACAGGTATGCCTCTAAACCTGGTAAACAATCTAATACTAAGATTGTGTGTTATTGCTACAACAGGCCTTGACATGTCATAGCTGACTGTCCTAACAAAAGAAAGGAGTCAAAGGATAAGAAGAAATAGCAAGTCAAAGGCAAGAAGGAGAAGTCTCTAGTTGCTCAGAAGGAGAAGAGTTGGACAGACTCTTCATCTTCAGAATCTGGAGAAGAAGAAGCAGAATCATATGTTGGGCTATTCTCAACAGAAGAGGATTCTAGGGAACTAGACATCCTACAGATGCTGGAATCCATTAATGGAGTTCAAGAACACTGCTATAAAGGGCTGATGGCTCAATCTGAAGATGATCAGTGCCAGGATCAGCCTGGACCAAGTAAGGTATACAATCCTTCTTTAGCTTCAGATTACTTTACTGGATCAGAATCATAAGTATCTGCTTCAAGAGAGGTGGATGGATCTGAGTCTGAGGTGGATGTAAACTAACTCATTGATGAGTATGGTGGGTTGTTGCAAGCTCTGAAGAAGAGCAAGTTTCTTGTTAAAGAGCAGGCCAAGGAAATTAAGTCCCTTAAGCTGGCTGCAGCAGATTCAGCAAAGCTGTTGGATCAAAAACTGAATGAGGTTGCCAAATTGAAGAACATTATAGTTATTCAGATGGGCACAATCTCTTTCAAAGAGAATGATATCAAGAAACTGGAGGCAAAACTTCAGCAAGAGAGAGAGCTAGTGGCTAAATTCTCCAAGCCAAAATCTTTCTTACCCTTGATAGATAATTTTATTCCACATAAAAGAAAAACTGGTCTAGGCTTTAAGGGAAGAACTAGGGCTACAATTCTCATAGAAAAGGTAAGGCCCCAGTTCAGCCTCTAGCCGCTAAGCCTCCTATTTTCTTTAAGAAGGTGGTGAATCCTACTAACAGGTATGATCATGACACTAAACATGGTCACTGTGAGTATGAAAATCACATGGAAAAGGGTGTTAATGCCAATAGGCCACTATATAGGCATGTCCATCGTATTCAAGAGGAATTCTTGAAGTTTGCTGCTCTAGCACCAACACCTAACAAGACTACTGGAAACAAAGTTGTAATATCTGTACCTAAGAAAAGGTATAATAGGTTTGAGTGTTAGTGTTGTGGCAAGGTGGACCACTTTGCCATGGATTGCTGGTTTAACACAAGTGTTAAAACCAAGAGTAGTTTTCCTGTTAGAACAGCTGGAGGATTTTAAACTAACAAGGACCTAGGACCCACTAGCAAGTTGGGTTCTAAGGGTAAGTAATTCTTTATTTATTGTGGGTGAATCCAAGTAACCAAACCCCTATATGGTACTTGGATAGTGGATGTTCCAGACACATGATTTGAACAAGAAGAATGTTGAAGGACTACGTACCCATAGAGAATGGACCCAAAGTAACTTTTGGTGGATCAGAAAAAGAAATCATGAAAGGATTTGGTAACATCTCCAGTGATTCAATTACAATCACTAAAGTGGCTTATGTGAGGGTCTAAAACATAACCTGATTAGCATAAGTCAACTTAGTGATCTAGGTTATGACATCTCTTTTCTCAAAGGGGTGTGCCAAATAAGAAGGTCAAGTGATCAAAAGATCATTTTGACAGGCACTAGGAAAGAAAATGTGTATTGCCTTAACCTAGATTGTGAGTTTAACAACTCACATATTTGTCTGATTGCAGGAGAGAAAGCTTCTCTATGTGTCAAATGGCACAAGAGGCTAGCATATCTGAACTATAAGTCTATAGGACTGCTGTTCAGCATGGGATTAGTGAGGAATGTTCCACAAGTTAAGTCCATCAAAGAGGGTTTGTGTTCAGCTTGCCAAAATGGCAAGCAGACTAAGGACTCTTTCCAAGCACTTGACATCAAAGATTCAATGAGATGTTTGTATCTCATGCATATGAATTTGTTTGGTCCTATGCCAGTTCACAATCTTGGTAGGAAAGTATACACATTAGTTGTTGTGGATGACTATTCTAAATATACATGGGTTTTCTTCTTGAAGCAGAAATCTGAAACCCCAACTATTTCTAAGATTTTTGTTAAACAAATACAGAATGAATACACAGTTCAATGGTTAAAATAAGAAGTGACCATGGAATTGAATTTCAGTCTGAATGTATGATAAAATTCTGTGAAGAACTTGGGATTCATCAAGAATTCTCTTCACCTAGAACTCCTCAGCAAAATTGTGTTGCTGAAAGAAAGAATATGACTCTAATTGAGGCTAGTAGAACACTACTAAATAACACTACTCTCCCTGAATACTTCTGGGCTGAGGTAGTTAATACTGCATGTCATGTGCTCAATAGAGTCTCCATCAATAAGGAACACAAGATGACTCCCTACCAGATTTTGAAAGTCAGAAAATCAAACATATTTTACTTCAGAATCTTTGGTAGCAATTATTTTTTACTAGTCAATTGTAAGCACTACCAAACAAAGTTTTTTGCCAAATCCCTAGAAGGGATATTTGTTGGGTACAACAACCAAATTAGAGCATACAGGATCTACAACTTAACTACCCCAGTTGTAGAAGAATCTGTGCATGTTGTATTTGATGAGTCAAAGTTTATTAATAGTGAATTGTCTAGTTCTTTAGTTAGTTCTACAGGTCTAACAGATAGGCTGGACAAGCTGACCATCAATTAAGATGTTCCTGCTAGGCTGGATGAAGATAAAGATACCAGCTATCCAGGGGGAGAACAAGTCCCACTGGATGAAGAAGACATTGTGGAGTATCAAATTGAGGAAACTGAAGAAAGCCATAATGCTGATAGATTTACTCCAGCAAGGGGACACTTGAAGGATCATCCAGTTCACCAAATCATTGGTGATGCAATTCAATGTGTTCTGACAAGGAGCATGAGCATGAAAAAAATTCTTTGTTCTAGCTTCCTGTCTCAGATAGAACCCAGGAAGATTGAAGAAGCAATACAAGACTCCAACTGGATTGATGCAATTTAAGAAGAGCTCAATCAGTTCAAAAGGTGTAAAGTCTGGGAACTGGTGCCTAAACCTAAGGATCACAACATAATATGAACTAAGTGGATCTACAGGAACAAGCTTGATGAGAATGGCACTATAGTCAAGAACAAGGCAAGACTGGTAGCAAAAGGCTACAAGCAAGAGGAAGGTATTGACTTTGATCAAACCTTTGCTCCAATGGCAAGGCTGGAGGCTATAAGGCTGTTCTTGGCCTATGCTGCCTATCAAGGGTTCAAGGTATACCAGATGGATGCAAAATCAACATTTATGAATAGGGATCTAAAAGAGGAAGTTTATGTTGAACAACCCTCAGGTTTTGTAGATTCTCATTTTTTTGATTATGTATATAGGCTTATGAAAGCTCTATATGGTTTGAAAAAAGCTCCAAGGGCTTGATATGAGACCTTGTATGCTTTCCTCATAGAGAATAAATTCTGTAGAGGAAAAATAGACAAAACTCTATTATATAGGGAATCTAAAGGCAAGATAATTCTAGTCCAGATATATGTGGATGGCATTATCTTTGATTCTATTGAAAATAACCTTTGTAGAAAGTTTGCAAAACTCATTCAAGGGAAGTTTGAGATGAGCAGTATGGGTGAGCTGAAGTTTTTCTTAGGACTTCAAGTTAGATAGAATGATAGTGGATTGTCCATATCTCAGTCTAAGTTCACCAAAGAGTTGATTAAGAAGTATGGTATGGACTCTTCTACCATGAACACTCCAATGGGAACAAGTATTCCTATAGGCAAAGATTAGGTAGGGAAACCTATTGATGAGTCTTTGTATAGAGGGATAATTGGCTCCCTACTCTATTTGACTGCTAGTAGACCTGACATCATGTATTCAACATGTGTCTATGCTAGGTACCAAGCTTGCTCAAAGGAATCTCATTACACGGTAGTTAAGAGAATATTGAGATATCTTAAGAGCACACCTAATCTAGGCCTTTGGTACCCTAAGAATAGAGATTTCCTACTAACTGGTTTCTCAGATGCAGACTTTGTTGGATGCAAAGAAGACAGGAAGAGTACTACAGGAACCTATCAATTCCTTGGTGGGAGGCTGGTGTCATGGAGCAGCAAGAATCAAACTAGTATAGCTATATCAACAGCTGAATCAGAGTATATAGCTGCAGGTAGCTGCTGTGCACAATTGATGTGGAAAAAGCATCTGTAAGACCCCCCCCCCTCCCGGAACACAAAACACAGCACGAGAGGGGTCTTATGCCCAGAACAGCCACCTTGCAGTAACACTAGCACTCGGGCTAGCCTGTACCACAAGATGCCTATCCTGCTGGCTACAACCAATATCAACATATAAATGCCAACCAAACAATAATAATATAAAGAAGTCAATCCTCATTAAGCATAAGACCATAAGTACAACAAAAGAGAAGCTAAACAAGCTTCTATATAATCAGAGTACGTAAATAGAATTGCCCTGAAGGGCTACAACAAAATCTCTCTCACTCACATCTGTAACCGACGGTAGCGATGGTACCATCCCCTCAGGCCCTGTCGTCCTGGCCTGGCTATCCAGCTGCAAGATCTGCTGCTCCACCTGTGGGGTTTCCTCCTAAAAAGGAAGACGTAGCAACCGTTAATCATAAGACTAAGTGGCTTCACATCCGCTCCCCCGTCGACTCCTCGGCACCGGGCGGAGAAAGGAACAGGTACAATATATATAAAACAGTAGTATAAGCAGGTGAAGTAAGTATACATATCATAAGTAGCAATAGAAGTAGTGTATAAATGAACAACATCTTAATCTACAATTCTACCATCTACAACAGCAAGAGAGTATAATGTTATAACAGTAATTAACTCAACTTATATGGATGCCCATACAAGCATATAAGTTGAGGGTCGTTCAGCAGTAAGTAACCCATCATATAGGAGTGCCCATACAAACTTATACGATGAGGGTCTTGTGTATGCAATGAAGTGCAATGCTATGTATGCAATGCAATGATACACCCATGATCAAGCACATGCAATCGCTATGTCGACATACACTCATAGTTCCCACTATTCAAGCAGGTAGCTAACCTCTCAGGCGTCATCCGTTGTGGCCAAACGGTGACAGTAGAGCGGGCATCTCCACTACTAGGCTGGTCTCCATACTACCTGGCCTAGGCCTCCGTACGCCTTAATGCTAAGAATACAACAACGGAGCTCACATGCGTACTACGGCTCAGCGGCTTCTTCTGGGTAAATGTGCACCAAGATCCTAGCCCCGAACTGGCCTAAGGTATGACACGGAAAGAGCACCGAAAATGAGCACGAGGACCAAGCCAAACCGTTCACTTTGTAAGACCCCCTTTTTTTTTCAACCACCGGGGTCTTAGGCCCAGAACCGCCGCTTTGCGGTGACTCCTTCACGTCCTGAAGGGTCATCACCACAAGGCGCCGATTCTGCCGGCCAATTCGATCACAGAAAAGTAGCACAATTATTGAAGTAAGAACAATACAGTCCACAATAATAAATCACATGTAAATAAGATAAAATCTCCACGAAGGGAGTGTCCACAGAAATCATCAGAGTACTATAAATACGGGCTTATGCCCGGTACAAAATGTCCTCACTACAAGTCTCTCATGCGGAAGCGAAAATAGAAACTACTCAAGGTCGAGACTCACGGTCCCGGCTGTGTGAACTCCGGAAGCTAGACTGCCCCATCTCTAGGCGCACCGATCTCTGGGGCTGCTCCTCCATGCTGGGCTCCACGATCCCCTAAATGATGCGGTTCGAAAACCGTTAGTCATAAAGACTAAGCCCTATCATCCCCTACCCCTTCCCCCATGGCTCCTAGGTACCGAGCGGGGAGGACGAAAGGGAAGGACATGATGGTAGAGATAAATCAAGAAACAGGTGACTATGGACTTAATCTAGTAAGATGTATTCGGTGAACAGTTAATATGATTGTTATAATAGGTCTAGCAGTAAGAAAAGCAAACATATGAATTTAAACCTTCACTTATGCGAGAACACATAAGCAAAAGGGATCTTTTGCAAGGCTCCCATCGTATAGAGTGTCCCATACCACTTATACGTTGGGGTGTCGGTTATCAAACAGCAATGGTTGTTATATATTGAAATTAACCTTTGATTTATAAACTTGCCCACACAAGCTTATAGACCAAGGGAACGTTTTGCAGGTCCTAATGTATAAGCGTCCCATACCACTTATACTTTAGGTGTCAGGGTTAAATGAATCGATTATGCTATGACATGCTAGTGGGTATGATGAAACATGCAAGTGCAACTCACACACCCGACTCTGTGCACACAGACCTTTAGTTCCCCCTTTCGGAGCCGTTACCTCCCAGGATACCTCCGTAGTGGCAGACGGAAGCGGTGGGTTGGGCCTCGCCCACCTCAAAACCAGTAAAAGCACCACTGGTCTGACCTATCGTACGCCTCAACGCTTGGTGCACTAAGCAGACGCCTGCGTACTCTTGCCGGCTGGCGCACCGGACTTCTGTTGGCGAAGTGCTAACCACCTCGCCGAGTCAACGATATCGGTGTCGGTGCAATCGAACTCCCCGATATCGTAAAACCCACCACCTTAACTTTTCCTATCTTATGCACATGCAAGTTTAATCGCAAACACACAAAAACCGAGCCGAAGCTCCCCGGACCAAACGTCCGTCTCCAACCAACCGAGCCGAAGCTCCCCGGACCCAAACGTCCGTTTCCAAATCACCCGAGCCGAAGCTCTCATCAATCTTCCTGTGCCAACAGTGTTTGTGAAAAGTGCAATCCTAGTTACTAAGTTACTCTTGCCAGTTTATTATTACAGTTTACGTTAGCCCAGGACTGCCCCCGGTATACCCCGTGAAGGGCTCTCAAGGGGCACTAGGAACCAAGACGGCGGCATTACGGCCCGAAGTTCCCTTTCGCAAGGCACTTAATATTATTGGTTTATTTCCCTTAACCCATTCCCTTCTCACATTACGATAGACTATCCTAGGGTGATTTTTAAACCTTCCACTCTTCGGGGAAGACGATCTTTCGTCGAACCCGAGCACCTCTTAACTCTAGCTATCACCACTACTCACTACTCATTATATCTTCCTATTGCGATTTCCTCCACTATTGCCCACCCAAACAAAATGAGTTATTTAACTCCAATGTCTTCCTCAGATCATGTCTTATTTCAATTCACAATTGCTATATGCAGACCGACCTAGGCTACATGTCGAACCGGTTATGCAATGATCCATTACTCATCCAAATGCCCTAAATTATTTACTGGAGACTTACCATGATATAAATGACCTAAGTCCGAAAAATGGAAATTTTCCTAATTTATTTGGCATTTAATTAAATTCCTCGAAAATCCCAAGGACTACCAGTTTGAACATGAACTACCCTAAGTTCTCATGAAAGATGTCCAGCAAATTTATGATAAATACTAGGTTATCTCAATAGGTTAAATCCTAAGTATCATAATTTTTCTATCATTAGAAGGGCATGAAAACTATTTTAGAAATAATCTCTAACTTCTATTATTTATGAATCAAGTACAGAAAATATTCTTCCAAAAATTATAAATAATTTATGTCATGCAGATAAAGGCCTAAAATTAGCACTGGCCAAGTTTCACAATTTTCCAGCAAGTATTTTATCCATAATTAATTTTTAAACATAAAAGCCCTTCTATCATCTGTGAATAAAGTACTAGATTTACTCAACATAAAAATTCTATAAAAATCCAGGGATCAATATTCTACTGGTCAAGATCTAAATCCAGAATTTTAACTGATTATAATTAATTTAAAACCTCCAAATATTTGAAACAACAAATCGGGCTAATAATCCTTTAACACATGAAGTATGATATTTATTAATCATAAAATTCCAGGAAAATTACCATAAGTCTAAAACATCCTAAAACCCCCTCCTCCCGAGTTTCATGATTTTTGGATTAGATTTAGTTCTTAAAATAACTGAATTACATTTCTATCCTAATTCAAACTCTCAACTTCCGAGGTACCTAATTACCTCCAATTCCTTCACTATTCCAACCAGAGAGTTTTCAGTACATCATGCCACTCTCCTCCAAATTTCAAGGTCGTACAAGAGCTTTTGCTCCTATGTCCTTCACAAACCTCAAAACCCTTCATTTAGGGTTTGAGCTTGGATCCTAGGGTAAGTCAACCCTAAACCACTCCATTTTTCTCCAAACAGGTTATAACACCATTCTAAGTCAGAGATCAGAAAATCAGCCTCTGTTGAGGCGATTTGACCTTTCCAAATTCTCAGTGCACTTTTTATTAAAAGGTGTCTCACTAACGCCTAGTTAAGGGTAGAAGATTTCTCAGCCAAAACTCCTCCAAATCACTTGGAATTTTACACAGACCTAAGTTTTATAGCCAGGGACCACTCACCAAAATTTGGGAGGGTTTGGAGTTCATTTGACCATCTAAATAAATTCATCTAAGATTATTAAATTAAAACAAAAACTTTAGGCAAAGTATCTCCAAAAATTCTCATTTTTGGTCAGCCTCTCGATATACATATTATAGACCTCCAGCCCAAATTTCAAGTCATTTGGACGTGTTATGAACCGTGGGCAACCATTTCAATTTCTGGTTAGCCTAGGTCTTGATCCCACCAAAATGAGTGCTGTGGTCAAACCACTCACCCAAATTGAATAAAATCAATTTTAAATTAAAGTAGACCCAGAGGGCTACAACTTTTGTGACTGGTCATTTTTCCTAATTCGGCCTCTAAGTGCCTCGTTTTGCAGCCTCAAAATATATTCAAATAATCCATTTTTCCATTATGTAATATATAATAATCTATCTATTATAATATTAATTCTACTGTTCATCTTCTTCATGAACCCGAAAACAGACAGAAAACCATTTTTTTCCTGTAAGAGTTCCGTGATCCGTCGCCGGCCGTTCGGTCACTTCCCTGGCCAGCCACCACCACCACCACCTCCGTTGAGGCGATGGCTATCGGTCGGCGGTGGTTTGGCCGCCGGAGGTGGCGGTTTCCGGCGAACTCAAAAATATCTTTTTCATGGTTTTCCATGAAAACGAGAGATGAGTCCGGCTCCGTTGAGCGCGAACTTCCTTTCTAAGAATCCTAAGATCTACCCATGAAAGAGAAGGAGCAGAGGAGGACCTTGTTCGCGGTTTGAAGGCGAGAAGAACGACGGGGTGCCATGGCGCGGTGGTGGCGTTGCTGAACTTCTCCTACAGCAAGAACAAAGGTCTGATCCGTTTGCTTGAGCGTGTAACCTTCTCCTCTTGCCTCAAGTGGGCTTTTATAAGTCAGAAAGTGGGAAGATGAATGGGTAAAGCCTTAATGGCCATGAAGGTTCTCCCCTTAACGTTTCGGTTACAGTGAAGGGATAAGAAACGGTGGAAACTGAACAGGTGTGTCCAGCTGGCGGCTTCCTATTGGACCATATCTTCCTCATTTATTATATAATTACAGAAGGAAAACGGCCTGAAATTACTCCTGGTGTAACCTCCCACACCAGCATTTATTACCACGCGTGTTAGAATAATTTCGGGCCTGAACCGTCGTTTCGGCCAATGTCACGGGCGTGACACATAGGTCACGGGCGTGACAGGCCCGAATAGCCAATTCTGGGTTCGTCAATCGTTGAACTGAGATCGACGATCGTCGATGGATGGTCACGGGCGTGACACCTTGGGTCACGGGCGTGACGGGCCCAAATGGCAGATTTTGGGGTCGACGATCGTCGAATTGAGATCGACGATCGTCGAAGGCTGGTCACGCCCTAGGTCACGGGCGTGACCTCTAGGTCACGGGCGTGACATGCCCGAACGGCAAATTTCGAGGTCGACGATCGTCGAATTGAGATCGACGATCGTCGAAGGCTGGTCACGCCCTAGGCCACGGGCGTGACACTCATGTCACAGGCGTGACATGCCCGGGCCGCAAGGTCGACGATCGTCTCACGGCGATCGACGATCGTCGAAGGAGTCACGCCCTTAGTCACGGGCGTGACACCTTTGTCACGGGCGTGACATGCCCAGGAAGCACGTTCGACGATCGTCTCGTGGAGATCGATGATCGTCGAAGTAGTCACGCCCAAGTCACGGGCGTGACGGGTCGGTCACGGGCGTGACCAACCCGTGACCCGAAATATTGATCGTTTTATTTCAATTTTATGTGCTTCCTGGGGTTCCGTCACGACCAACTGACTCCTAGGGGTCTAGCCGGAAATGGGATGTTACAAATCCCAATAAACAATAAAAAAATTTCGTCCCCGAAATTGAGGTTGAGCCTACGGGGATTTCTATCGGAATAAATTAAACTTGTAACATCCCATACGATCTTTCTATTGGGTTCAGGCGACTGTTCGTTTGATAACGAAGACAATTCCCCAATAAACAAAAGATTAGCCCCTACCTTTCTGATTAAGTGCGCATGCCTAGGTCCTGGATTTTCCTTATCTAGTCTTAACATTCCAAAACAAGAAGGCAGTCTATAGTATACCGAGAGGTGGTGAGATGTACCTGACTGAACAACTCCGGGTATCTTTGCCTCATCAGATCCTGCGGTTCCCAGGTGTGCTCCTCCTGACCGTGGTTTCTCCACAGAACCTTGACTAAGGGGATCTTCTTGCGGCGCAAGATCCGCACTCCTTTGTTGTCGATCCGAACCGGCTCCAAGTGAACAGATCGGTCTGAAGCTACCAGCCCTTCGGTGGTCAAAATCCGCTGCTCCGGGCATAGTAGAGCCCTTCTCAGCGAAGAGATGTGGAAGACGTCGTGTAGAGCTGCCAGCTCTGGTGGCAACTCTAGCCTGTAGGCTAGGGGTCCGATCCGCTCCAGGATCCGGTAAGGGCCCATATACCTAGGGCTGAGTTTCTTCCTCCGACCGCGCACCTGTGAGACTCCGTGCATGGGCCGGATCTTCAAGAACACTCGATCCCCTACCCGAAACTCCACCTGACGATGCCGGGCGTCATAGTATTTAGCCTGTCTGCCTGCGCCTCCAACATCCTATCTCTGATCAGTCTCACCTGAGCCTCGGTGTCTTCAACGAAATCCGATCCCAGCAGCTTCGGATCCTCGTCCTGAACCCAAGAAAGCGGGGTCCTACATTTTCGTCCATACAAGGCTTCATAAGGCGCCATCCTGATGCTGGACTGGTAGCTATTATTGTAGGAGAACTCGACCAACGGTAACATCTTCTCCCACGGCTCCCCTCGGTCCAGTATACACAGTCGTAGTAAATCCTCCAAGGTCCTGTTGGTGCGTTCTGTCTGCCCGTCCGTCTGAGGGTGGAAGGCCGTGCTAAAAGTCAACCGGGTGCCCAGATATGCCTGCACTGACCGCCACTCCCTGGATGTAAACCATCCATCGCGGTCCGATACTATCGTCCGGGGCACGCCATGATACCGGACATACTGCTCCACAAACTTCCGTACCAGCACTCCCACCGAGTCATCCTTCCTGATCGGTACAAAGCGGGCCACCTTCGTCAACCGATCGGTAATCACCCAAATCGAGTCGTTCCCCGTCCGAGACCGGGGAAGACCATGTATAAAATCCATCGCTATATCGTCAAACTTCCACTCCGGCACCGGGAGTGGCTGTAACAATCCTGCGGGGTTCCTTCACTCCGCCTTCACCAACTGACACGCCTCGCAATGGGTCACGAAGTATGTAATGTCCTTCTTCATGCCCGGCCAAAACATCGTCCTCTTCAAATCAGCGGTCATCTTTGTGATCCTCGGGTGTACCGAGTACCGGCTGCAATGCGCCTCCATCATAATATCCTCTCGGATCTGGCCTCCTGCGGGTATATATACTCTGCCTCTGAAGTGGAGCAAACCATCTCTCAGGGAATAATCTCCTGTCGAACCTTCCTCCAAAGCTCGGAACATCGGCTCCGCCCACGCATCTGTCCTCTGTCCGTCCCGAATGCGATCCCGAATATCGTCTATGGCCACCATCGATGCCAGATACTCCCTATACAGAACTGGGTCATCCTCGGACACTAGGGATATCTGCATATCTCTGAATGACTGGACTAGCTCCATGGACATAACCTGGGGCCCAGCTTCGGAAGTGGCAGCTCTCCAGCTCAACGCGTCGGCCACCACGTTTGCCTTCCCTGGATGGTAGTGCATCTCATACTGATAATCTGCTAAGAACTCCACCCAACGCCTATGCCTGATATTCAGCTCCTTCTGCGTGTCCACGTATTTCAGGTTCTTGTGATCGGAGAAGATATCGCAGTGGACTCCATAAAGATAATGGCGCCAGACCTTCAGAGCAAAAACGACCGCTCCCATCTCGAGGTCGTGCACCGGGTAATTCCTCTCATGGGTCTTCAGCTGGCGGGAGGCATATGCTATGACATGTCCGTTCTGCATCAGCACCGCTCCCATCCCTTGGTATGATGCGTCGGTATACACCTGGAATCCTTCCTTTCCGGATGGAAGGGCCAGAATAGGGGCCGAGATGAGTCGGTCCTTCAGCTCCTAGAAAGCCGCCTGGCACTGCGGGGTCCAAACAAAAGGTGCCTCCTTCTTTGTCAAAGATGTGAGGGGGAGGGCAATCCGAGAGAACCCCTCCACGAACTTCCGGTAGTAACCGGCAAGTCCCAAGAAACTGCGTACATCGGTGGCTGTCCTCAGCTGCGGCCAATCGCGAACTGCCCGAATCTTTGCTGGATCTACTGCTAACCCGGCTCCGCTGATGATGTGGCCTAGGAAGGCCACCTCCTTCAACCAGAACTGACACTTGCTGAATTTTGCATAAAGGCGATGCTTCTGCAACCTCTCCAAGGTCAGTGCCAGATGCCGAGTGTGCTCCTCCTCCGTCCTAGAGTAGATCAGGATGTCGTCTATGAATACTATGACGAACACATCCAAGTAGGCCTCGAAAACCCGGTTCATGAGACTCATGAACGCCGACGGAGCATTCGTGAGCCCAAAGGGCATCACGGTGAACTCATACAGGCCATATCTGCTACTAAAGGCCGTCTTCGGGATATCCTCCTCCTGGATCCGCAGCTGGTAGTATCCTGATCTCAAGTCCAACTTCGAGAAATAATGGGCCCCCTCCAGCTAGTCGAATAATTCGTCTATCCGTGGGAGCGGATAGGTATTCCGGACGGTCAGCCTGTTTAGTACTCGATAATCGATGCACAGGCGGAGTGTCCCATCCTTCTTCTTCACGAACAGGACCGGTGCTCCCCATGGCGAGGAACTCGGTCTAACAAAACCTGCCTCAACTAATTCCTGCAACTGAGTCTGAAACTCTGCCAACTCCTTTGGGGCCATCCGATAAGGGGCCCTAGAGGCCGGCTTGGCCCCGGCACAAGCTGTATCTGAAAATCCTGCTCTCGGTGTGGAGGTAGTCCTGGCAGTTTCTCCGGAAAGATGTCAGCGAAATCTCGCACCACCGGGATGTCTGTCACCGACTCCTTAACCTCCGCCATCTCAAATAGAATCTGATAGACCTCCTCTCCCTGCAGATGGGCCTTAACGGCCTGTACCGAAGATAAGAGTATACGAGAGACAGGTCTTATACCTTCGATGGTAATGAAAGAGTCCCCGTGTCTCACGGTGATCCTCTTTGCCTGGCAGTCAATCTGGGCATAGTTCTAGTGCAGCCATACCATGCCCAGGATCAGGTCGTAGTCCGTCAGCTTCAAAATCATCGCTGGAGCCTCGAACGCTTTTCCACCAATTTCTGCCTCCATATTGCAGTGATCCGTGGTAAGGAGCTCAGATCCATCTGGTAGTCGCACCCTCATCCTCGAGCCTGTGAACCGCTCCACACCCTCCAGTCCTTCTACGAACGTCTCTGACACAAAGGAGTGAGTAGCTCCAGTATCGAACAGCGTGCGGGCCGGCTTGCCGCTGAAGAAGACTATACCTGGGGTGATTAAACATCTTAGGGTTCTATAAAGAATTTTCTTTCCTTGTTAACCTATCTAGTGCGGTTCTGAGTTTTAACAACTAAAAGGGAAATTCTATGAAAATAAAGAAGCATTGCTGCGTACCTGCTATGACCTGCTCCGGATTTCGAGGCTGCGCAAGGTCCAAAGCATATACCTGCTCTCTTTCCTGTCTACGATCTCCCCACTGGTATCTACGACCACGGCCGCATCCTCGGCCTCCGTAATGTTGAGCTGGTGGGCCGCCCTGATGTGCTGGAGGTGGTGCCCCCCTCATGGGGCAGTTCCTCCGAATGTGCCCAATCTGATGACAAAGAAAACACTCTGGTGGGGGATACGCCATTCCCCCGGGTCTCGGCATCTCCTGCATCCGAAGAGGGGGAGGGGCTAATACCACCTGTTCCCTCGGCTCCTGCCTCACGTCCTGACGAGGCTGGTCCTCTGTCCTCCTCCCCTCTGGTACAGCACCCCGCCGCTAGTCATTCCTACCTCTCCGTCCCTGATCCTCTGCTGGCCGCTTCCGGCCCCGGGTGGTGTGCCAGTCAGCCTCAATCCTTTTGGCCATCTCCAAGATCCGGGAGATGGGCCCGTCAGATACAAACAACAGAGCCTCCCTCAAGTCCTCCCGCAGGCCCTTATAGAACCTCCTGATATACCCTGCCTCGTCCAGCTAGTAGGAATCTGCGTATCGAGCCAGATGGTCAAACTCTCGATGGTACTCCACCACGGTCCGGGTACCCTGCTTCAGCTGTAAGAACCGCTCCTCCAAATCATCCCTAGCCGACTGCGGAACGAAATGCTCCAGCAGTGCGGCCCTGAACTCCTCCCAAGTAACCTCCGCAACCTCCCTATCAGCAAAGGTCGTGTTTAACAGCGTCTTCCACCACCTCTTTGCATGGGACTCCAGGCAGGAGACAACCAGAGCCACCCTCTCCTCCCATGGACACCGAATCCCAATCAGCATCTCGTACATGATATCTAGCCACTCTTCCGTCCGAACAGCCGACTCTGTCCCCAAATAGGACGGGGGAGCCAGTCCTCGGAAGATGCTTAGCCAGTTGGCCCCCGGATTTGGCTGCGGGGCCGGAACCTGCTGGGCCCTGAAGGCCTCCAGAATGGCAGTCAGGGTCTGTCCCATGTCTGACTGAAGGAAAGGAGTGGGGGCCGGTGGGGGTGGTGCAACATCCTGAGCCTGTTGAACTCCACCTTGTGGCGTAGTCCGTGCTGGAGGCTGCGTAACAAAAACACACGCTGAGAAAACGTTCAAATATTACATAAAGGTGGACAATTTATATGTGATCCCCATATGGGCACACCACTGCTTCCGCTGCTTAGTTTGTCCCCAAACTAAACTCGAGCGGGGGGTGACCTAGGGTTGTGGACTGCTACTTCCGTCTGATCGATGTTTCCTCTGATACCACTTGTAAGACCCCCTTTTTTTTTCTTTTTCAACCACCGGGGTCTTAGGCCCAGAACCGCCGCTTTGCGGTGACTCCTTCACGTCCTGAAGGGTCATCACCACAAGGCGCCGATTCTGCCGGCCAATTCGATCACAGAAAAGTAGCACAATTATTGAAGTAAGAACAATACAGTCAACAATAATAAATCACATGTAAATAAGATAAAATCACCACGAAGGGAGTGTCCACAGAAATCATCAGAGTACTATAAATACGGGCTTATGCCCGGTACAAAATGTCCTCACTACAAGTCTCTCATGCGGAAGCGAAAACAGAAACTACTCAAGGTCGAGACTCACGGTCCCGGCTGTGTGAACTCCGGAGCTAGACTGCCCCATCTCTAGGCGCACCGATCTCTGGGGCTGCTCCTCCATGCTGGGCTCCACGATCCCCTAAATGATGCGGTTCGAAAACCGTTAGTCATAAAGACTAAGCCCTATCATCCCCTACCCCTTCCCCCATGGCTCCTAGGTACCGAGCGGGGAGGAAGAAAGGGAAGGACATGATGGTAGAGATAAATCAAGAAACAGGTGACTATGGACTTAATCTAGTAAGATGTATTCGGTGAGCAGTTAATATGATTGTTATAATAGGTCTAGCAGTAAGAAAAGCAAACATATGAATTTAAACCTTCACTTATGCGAGAACACATAAGCAAAAGGGATCTTTTGCAAGGCTCCCATCGTATAGAGTGTCCAATACCACTTATACGTTGGGGTGTCGGTTATCAAACAACAATGGTTGTTATATATTGAAATTAACCTTTGATTTATAAACTTGCCCACACAAGCTTATAGACCAAGGGATCGTTTTGCAGGTCCTAATGTATAAGCGTCCCATACCACTTATACTTTAGGTGTCTGGGTTAAATGAATCGATTATGCTATGACATGCTAGTGGGTATGATGAAACATGCAAGTGCAACTCACACACCCGACTCTGTGCACACAGACCTTTAGTTCCCCCTTTCGGAGCCGTTACCTCCCAGGATACCTCCGTAGTGGCAGACGGAAGCGGTGGGTTGGGCCTCGCCCACCTCAAAACCAGTAAAAGCACCACTGGTCTGACCTATCGTACGCCTCAACGCTTGGTGCACTAAGCGGATGCCTGCGTACTCTTGCCGGCTGGCGCACCGGACTTCTATTGGTGAAGTGCTAACCACCTCGCCGAGTCAACGACATCGGTGTCGGTGCAATCGAACTCCCCGATATCGTAAAACCCACCACCTTAACTTTTCCTATCTTATGCACATGCAAGTTTAATCGCAAACACACAAAAACCGAGCCGAAGCTCCCCGGACCAAATGTCCGTCTCCAACCAACCGAGCCGAAGCTCCCCGGACCCAAACGTCCGTTTCCAAATCACCCGAGCCGAAGCTCTCATCAATCTTCCTGTGCCAACAGTGTTTGTGAAAAGTGCAATCCTAGTTACTAAGTTACTCTTGCCAGTTTATTATTACAGTTTACGTTAGCCCAGGACTGCCCCCGGTATACCCCGTGAAGGGCTCTCAAGGGGCACTAGGAACCAAGACGGCGGCATTACGGTCCGAAGTTCCCTTTCGCAAGGCACTTAATATTATTGGTTTATTTCCCTTAACCCATTCCCTTCTCACATTACGATAGACTATCCTAGGGTGATTTTTAAACTTTCCACTCTTCGGGGAAGACGATCTTTCGTCGAACCCGAGCACCTCTTAACTCTAGCTATCACCACTACTCACTACTCTTTATATCTTCCTATTGCGATTTCCTCCACTATTGCCCACCCAAACAAATTGAGTTATTTAACTCCAATGTCTTCCTCAGATCATGTCTTATTTCAATTCACAATTGCTATATGCAGACCGACCTAGGCTACATGTCGAACCGGTTATGCAATGATCCATTACTCATCCAAATGCCCTAAATTATTTACTGGAGACTTACCATGATATAAATGACCTAAGTCCGAAAAATGGAAATTTTCCTAATTTATTTGGCATTTAATTAAATTCCTCGAAAATCCCAAGGACTACCGGTTTGAACATGAACTACCCTAAGTTCTCATGCAAGATGTCCAGCAAATTTATGATAAATACTAGGTTATCTCAGTAGGTTAAATCCTAAGTATCATAATTTTTCTATCATTAGAAGGGCATGAAAACTATTTTAGAAATAATCTCTAACTTCTGTTATTTATGAATCAAGTACAGAAAATATTCTTCCAAAAATTATAAATAATTTATGTCATGCAGATAAAGGCCTAGAATTAGCACTGGCCAAGTTTCACAATTTTCCAGCAAGTATTTTATCCATAATTAATTTTTAAACATAAAAGCCCTTTCTATCATCTGTGAATAAAGTACTAGATTTACTCAACATAAAAATTCTATAAAAATCCAGGGATCAATGTTCTACTGGTCAAGATCTAAATCCAGAATTTTAACTGATTATAATTAATTTAAAACCTCCAAATATTTGAAACAACAAATCGGGCTAATAATCCTTTAACACATGAAGTATGATATTTATTAATCATAAAATTCCAGGAAAATTACCATAAGTCTAAAACATCCTAAAACCCCCTCCTCCCGAGTTTCATGATTTTTGGATTAGATTTAGTGCTTAAAATAACTGAATTACATTTCTATCCTAATTCAAACTCTCAACTTCCGAGGTACCTAATTACCTCCAATTCCTTCACTATTCCAACCAGAGAGTTTTCAGTATATCATGCCACTCTCCTCCAAATTTCAAGGTCGTACAAGAGCTTTTGCTCCTATGTCCTTCACAAACCTCAAAACACTTCATTTAGGGTTTGAGCTTGGATCCTAGGGTAAGTCAACCCTAAACCACTCCATTTTTCTCCAAACAGGTTATAACACCATTCTAAGTAAGAGATCAGAAAATCAGCCTCTGTTGAGGTGATTTGACCTTTCCAAATTCTCAGTGCACTTTTTATTAAAAGTTGTCTCACTAACGCCTAGTTAAGGGTAGAAGATTTCTCAGCCAAAACTCCTCCAAATCACTTGGAATTTTACACAGACCTAGGTTTTATAGTCAGGGACCACTCACCAAAATTTGGGAGGGTTTGGAGTTCATTTGACCATCTAAATAAATTCATCTAAGATTATTAAATTAAACAAAAACTTTAGGCAAAGTATCTCCAAAAATTCTCATTTTTGGTCAGCCTCTTGATATACATATTATAGACCTCCAGCCCAAATTTCAAGTCATTTGGACGTGTTATGAACCGTGGGCAACCATTTCAATTTCTGGTTAGCCTAGGTCTTGATCCCACCAAAATGAGTGCTGTGGTCAAACCACTCACCCAAATTGAATAAAATCAATTTTAAATTAAACTAGACCCAGAGGGCTACAACTTTTGTGACTGGTCATTTTTCCTAATTCGGCCTCTAAGTGCCTCGTTTTGCAGCCTCAAAATATATTCAAATAATCCATTTTTCCATTATGTAATATATAATAATCTATCTATTATAATATTAATTCTACTGTTCATCTTCTTCATGAACCCGAAAACAGACAGAAAACCATTTTTTTCCTGTAAGAGTTCCGTGATCCGTCGCCGGCCGTTCGGTCACTTCCCTGGCCAGCCACCACCACCACCACCTCCGTTGAGGCGATGGCTATCGGTCGGCGGTGGTTTGGCCGCCGGAGGTGGCGGTTTCCGGCGAACTCAAAAATATCTTTTTCATGGTTTTCCATGAAAACGAGAGATGAGTCCGGCTCCGTTGAGCGCGAACTTCCTTTCTAAGAATCCTAAGATCTACCCATGAAAGAGAAGGATCAGAGGAGGACCTTGTTCGCGGTTTGAAGGCGAGAAGAACGACGGGGTGCCATGGCGCGGTGGTGGCGTTGCTGAACTTCTCCTACTGCAAGAACAAAGGTCTGATCCGTTTGCTTGAGCGTGTAACCTTCTCCTCTTGCCTCAAGTGGGCTTTTATAAGTCAGAAAGTGGGAAGATGAATGGGTAAAGCCTTAATGGCCATGAAGGTTCTCCCCTTAACGTTTCGGTTACAGTGAAGGGATAAGAAACGGTGGAAACTGAACAGGTGTGTCCAGCTGGCGGCTTCCTATTGGACCATATCTTCCTCATTTATTATATAATTACAGAAGGAAAACGGCCTGAAATTACTCCTGGTGTAACCTCCCACACCAGCATTTATTACCACGCGTGTTAGAATAATTTCGGGCCTGAACCGTCGTTTCGGCCAATGTCACGGGCGTGACACATAGGTCACGGGCGTGACAGGCCCGAATAGCCAATTCTGGGTTTGACAATCGTTGAACTGAGATCGACGATCGTCAATGGATGGTCACGGGCGTGACACCTTGGGTCACGGGCGTGATGGGCCCAAACGGCAGATTTTGGGTTCGACAATCGTCGAATTGAGATCGACGATCGTCGATGGCTGGTCACGCCCTAGGTCACGGGCGTGACCTCTAGGTCACGGGCGTGACATGCCCGAACGGCAAATTTCGAGGTCGACGATCGTCGAATTGAGATCGACGATCGTCGAAGGCTAGTCACGCCCTAGGTCACGGGCGTGACACTCATGTCACGGGCGTGACATGCCCGGGCCGCAAGGTCGACGATCGTCTCACGGCGATCGACGATCGTCGAAGGAGTCACGCCCTTAGTCACGGGCGTGACACCTTTGTCACGGGCGTGATATGCCCAGGCAGCACGTTCGACGATCGTCTCGTGGAGATCGACGATCGTCGAAGTAGTCACGCCCAAGTCACGGGCGTGACGGGTCGGTCACGGGCGTGACCAACCCGTGACCCGAAATATTGATCGTTTTATTTCAATTTTATGTGCTTCCTGGGGTTCCGTCACGACCAACTGACTCCTAGGGGTCTAGCCGGAAATGGGATGTTACACACTTGGCACGGAAGGAGCCTCTGGACGTGAACACCGAGGACCAAGCCCAACCGACCAAGGTCTAACTGTCAACTCCCATCGGTGTGACGATTGGCGTGCCCGTAGACCTGCCACACTATCCCTAACCCGGGATTATGACACCGAGTGTCGACTCACACCACATGCAATTCCACATAACCGTGGCATGGAAGGAGCCTCGGGACGTGAACACCGAGGACCAAGCCCAACCTTCCATCAAATACGGAAGGAGCCTCGGGACATGAACACCGAGGACCAAGCCCAACTGTCCAACTTTACTCATCTTAACCTCATTCTAACTAGTGACGGTCAACACCGCACTTGTTACTTCCACAATGCTACCCATAGGGAGACGACACTCTAAGCATTGGATTACTAATTCCCTTCTATCCATTCAACATACATCATGGCCATAGTTAAATCATTTATATGCCCTTCCAAATGAATTCCACATGATATAGATAATGGGCATCAATATACATCTACCAATTAATATCAGGTTTTTTCCTTAAATTAAGCTTGTCCACAACTCGTTATATGGATTCAGATTTATAACATCAACTTATCATATCACAATGATAATCATGTAAAAAGAGTTCACCCAAACCTCGAGTCAGAACGCAACTTTACATTCCACTAAACCGAATTCCACATTACACAGCCCAGAATTTAGGTGTAGCATTAATCCGGGCAGCAACTTCGACCAAGGATTCCCGTGGCTACAGAAAACTGGCGAGTGCATGTATCCACTCGTTGGAAAGATAATTTCAAGGGTTACAACTTTCGTGTTTAGTCGAAAGCCCATATCTGATCCCTTCTTGCTTGAAATCAGCCAAGAAGGTCGTTGCGTGCAGAACACAGATTCTGCACGCATCTTGAAGCGGAGTGAACGACATCCGTTCTTCTTCCTTCTCAAGAAATTTTCCCCAAATTGCAATCAGCAGTTCCTCCACCCTTATTCTCCCTCTCGATGCCATTTCCTCTTCACGAAGCCACCCCCATCATCACTTTAAAGAGGGGGAGGTTGAAGATGACTAGTCATTAGAACAAAAGTTCTAGCAAGGCCTTTCCTAGAGAAATCACCATCTCCCATGTCTAGACTCTCTGAGTCGACATCTCACGTAGATATCTCCAGATGTAGCCCTAAGGGAGAGGGGAGGAAGCTCACCTCGTTTCCAGCGGTACCATCATTCCCGGTCATGGATCTAGTCATCCTTCTTTGCGACATCACTTGCTTGGTGCAGTTGTTCTTCACGACAAAGGAAGGAGAGAGAGAGAGGAGGCCGCCTCTAGGAGCTCCGACGGTTTCCCTCGGCTCTATCGGTTTCGCAAGGTCCGCGATGACGGCAAGGTCGATCGGCAAAATGTCTAGGGTTCGACTTTATCTTCCCTTATAAACAGATGTATTAGGTTAAATCCCTTCTGCCACGTGTCAACGCCCCATTGGACTGCCCCTAATGGGTCATATTGAAGTGACCCAGTCCAAGGCAGCCAAGTCGCAGCCTGCCTGATCCGGTTCAGTCCGCACGCATAGAACAGCGGAAACTAGGAAACTGTCTAAGGAAAAATCGGTGGGTATCATCCTGATACCCGTCGATCGGCGTGCAAAGCAACTGATACCCGTCGGTCGGCGTGCATCAACTTCCATTCTCGTCGATTTTCACTTAACCTAATTCTAATTCTGCAGCTCTAAATCCGGCGGGTATCGACCACCGATACCCGTCTAATCGGCGGGTATCATTCCCGATACCCGTCGATTTTCACTTAACCTAATTCTCAATCTGCAGCTCTTAATCCGGTGGGTATCAACCACCGATACCCGTCGAATCGGCGGGTATCATTCCCGATACCTGTCGATCGGCGTGCATAGCTTTCGATACCCGACGATCGGTGAATATGGCCGGGTATTCTCGACGAATTCATCGGATATCACTCAACCCATCATTCTGATCAACACACTTGACACCTTTTGCAAGTGCGCCCCGAGCCCGAGTTAAGTCTCTTGACTCAGAACTTGTGCGAGGGGGCCTAGCACGAATTAGGATGTTACAAATCCTATAAACAAAATAAAAGATTTCATCCCCGAAATCAGGCTGAGGCTATGGGGAGTAAAGCATACAAAAATAACATATGCTTTTAAATAAAACTATCTAAAGCAAACAACTCCGGGTAGCGTCCTTGCATCAAATCCATCAGCTCCCATGTGAATTCCTCCTTCCGATGATTAGACCATAGCACTTTTACCGGAGGCACACTTTTATGGCGCAGAGCTCTCACCTCGTTGTCAACGATCCGCACCGGCTCCAATTGCACAGACCTATCAGATACCACAGCACCATCAGTTATGAGGATGTATTGGTCGGGCCGCATCAATGCTTTCCGGAGAGATGATACATGGAACACGTCGTGGAGGTTCTCCAATTCTGGTGGCAACTCCAACTGGTAGGCCAACGGGCCAATCCTTTCCACTATGACATAAGGTCCAATGTACCTTGGGCTGAGCTTCTTCACACCTCGTACTCGTGATACTCCATGCATCGGATGGATTTTCAGAAACATCTTGTCTCCCACTTGAAATTCCACCATCTGGTGTTTCACGTTATAATACTTTGCTTGCCGACTCTGAGCCTCAAGCGTGCAATCCCGTATTAATCTGACTACCGCATCAGTATCGTCAATATACTCAATTCCCAATGCCTTCGGGTCTTCGTCTTGCACCCAAGACAAGGAGGTTCTACACCTCCTTCCATATAGGGCTTCATGGGGTGCCATTCTAATGCTAGCTTGATGGCTGTTGTTGTAGGAGAATTCCACCAAGGGAAAGAGTCTTTCCCACGGCTCTCCCCTATCTATCACACACAACCTCAACAGATCCTCCAGTGTTCGGATGGTCCGCTCAAACTGCCCGTCCATCTGAGGATGAAATGTGGTGCTGAAGGTAAGGCGCGAGCCCAAATACGCCTTTACCGTCTTCCACTCCTTGGAGGTAAAGCGACCATCATGGTCTGAAACTATCGTCTTAGGTACGCCGTGATACCGTACAAACTGCTCAACGAAAAGGCGTACTAAGACATCCACATGAGCCTCCTTCTTCATAAGAATGAATGGGGAAACTTTCGTCAGGCGGTCAATGATCACCAATACTGAATCATTTCCTGAGCGGGAGCGTGGTAGCCCATGTATGAAGTCCATGGAAATATCCTCGAACTTCCACTCAAGGACAGGCAACGACTGCAACAGTCCACCGGGACTCCTGCACTCCGCCTTCACTGTTTGGCAGGCTTCACAATGTGTAACAAAGTATCAGACATCCTTCTTCATTCCTGGCCAACACATCGTCTTCCGAGAGCCGGCGTACATCTTTGAAATTCCCGGGTGCACTAAATATTAAGAGTAATGTGCCTCTCTCAAGATATCCTCCCGGATTTTACTGCCTTTGGGAATGTAGAGCAGGCCGCGAAAGTAAACGAGGCCGTCCTTTCGTGTGTACTCGTCGGTAGCCTCGTCTTCGATCAACTTGAGTGCCGGGGCCAGATCCGCATCCAATCCTTGCTCCACTCGGATTCGGTCTCGGATATCACAAACCATGCTCATGCTGGACAAGTAATCCATATATTCTGCCGAAGGAGACTTAAATATCAATGTAATATCCATCTCCTCAATCATCCGCGCCAACTCCATGCTCATCAACCGAGACTCTGGGCTCGAGCTGGGTACTTTCCTGCTCAACGCATCGGCTACAGAGTTTGCTTTTTCGGGGTGGTAGTTCAAGGTGAACTCATAATCGCATAGAAACTCTTACCACCGCCGTTGTCTTAGGTTCAACTCCTTCTAGTTACAAACGTACTTCAAGTTTTTATGATCCGAGAAGATTTCGCAGTGGACGCCGTATAGATAATGCCTCCATACCTTCAAGGCAAACACCACTGCTCCTAGCTCCAAATCATGCACCGGGTAATTGATTTCATGCTTCTTTAATTGTCTTGAAGCATAAGCAATCATGTGCCCGTGTTGCATCAACACCGCTCCTACCCCCTGATATGACGCGTCTGTGTACACTTGAAATCCTTCCTTTCCAGACGGTAGGACAAGAATGGGGGCAGAGGTTAGTCTATCCTTCAATTCCTGGAATGTCGCTTCACATTGGGGTGTCCACTCAAATGGCACACCTTTCTTTGTCAAAGAAGTAAGCGAGAGGGCAATCTTAGAGAATCCTTTTACAAACTTGCGATAGTATCCGGCAAGTCCAAGAAAACTCCTCACATTGGTCTCGGACTTCAAGGGCGACCACTCCTTCACCGCACGTACCTTGGCCGGATCCACAGCTAGTCCAGCCCCACTGATTACATGACCCAAGAAGGCCACTTCCCTAAGCCAGAATTCACACTTGCTAAACTTGGCAAACAGGGCGTGCTCTTTTAACTTTCCCAGAACTAAGGCCAGATGCTCGGCATGCTCTTCCTCCGTCTTAGAGTAGACTAAGATGTCATCAATAAACACAATGACGAAGACATCTAGATAGGCCTCAAACACTTTATTCATCAAGCTCATGAAAGCTGATGGGGGCATTTGTGAGCCCAAACAGCATTACCGTAAACTCATATAAGCCATACCTTGAGCTGAAAGCCATTTTCTGGATATCGTCTTCTTGTATTCTCAATTTATAATACCCCGAGCGCAAATCCATCTTGGAGAACCAATGGGCTCCCACCAGTTGATCGAACAACTCATCGATCCGAGGTAATGGATAGGTGTTCCGTACCGTCAATCGCTTGAGCTCCTGATATTCTATACATAAACGCAGGGTTCCATCTTTCTTCTTAACGAATAGAATAGGGGCTACCCAAGTGATGAGCTGGGGCGCACAAACCTTGATTCTACCAACTCCTACAGTTGAACTCTAAACTCTGCGAGTTCTTTTGGGGCCATTCGATAAGGGGTCCTGGAAATAGGCTTAGCTCCTGATAGAAGCTTAATTTGAAAATCCACTTCTCTATGTGGGGGTAACCCTGGTAATTTCTCAGGAAATACCTCAGGGAAATCCCGTGCTACCCGCACATCCTTCACGTCTTCCCTCACCTCCTTTAGTTCGAAACATATCATGTAGACTTCATCCCCTCTCATATGAGCTTTCAAGGTCTGGATTGAGGATAACAATAATCGTGGTGCGAAATTTATACCTTGGAAGATTACATCAGTGTCTCCATGTCTCAAATGGATTTGCTTCTCCGCATAGTCGATTCTTGTCTGGTGTCAATCCAACCATGCAATGCCGAGAATGAGGTCGAATTCTGGTATTCTCAAAATCTTGGCGGGGGTATCAAAGGTCTTTCCCCCAATGGTTATCTCCAACTCACACTTCGCTGTTGCCGTCATCTCAGATCCGTCTGGGAGGCGTACTCTTCGAGCAATACTAGTGAAATATTGCACTCCGTGTATATCCTTGATGAAGTCTTCAGACACGAAAGAATGTGAGGCACCTGTGTCAAATAACGTATAAGCCGGTTTACCGCCGACCATCACGGTGCCTAAGTGTCATTAATAATACTCAAGATAGACGTCTAGTATATCTTAAGCCACTAGAGGATATTAATGGACGCAAAATGGCTAATTCAAATCGTACCTACAATCATCTCCCTAGGATTCCGCTCTTAAGTCATATCCAAGGCATACATCTGATCTCAAGCGGGTCCGGGGTTTCTTCCTCGTGGTCCACGTCCTCGACCACGCACATACCCTCGCTCCCGAGGGGTTGCTGGAGGGAAAGCAAAAGGCGCATCTCCAAACAGTTGCGGACAGTAACGTCGAATATGGCCCGGTTGGTTGCATTCAAAGCACACCCGTTCCTGCCTTCCGCCGTGTTGCTGAAATTGTTGAGATGGAGGTAATGCTGGCAGTTGCGGAACCGGGCGCTCCTCTCTAAAATTCTGGGGGAAACGCCCGCCACCTCTCCGATATCCTCTTCCTCTTCTATTGTAAAATCTCCTTCTGTTGCTGGGGCCGGCTTCCATCACGCCCTCCGCTGGCCTCTTACCACTTCCCAAGTGGTCCGCTTCAAATCTCTTCTCCATATCGATAATCTCCGCCAGACTAGAGTCCGCTATAAACAAAAGGGCTTGCCTTAGGGGATCTCGCAAGCCTTTGTAGAATCGTTTGACGTACCCTCTATCATCAACCTCATAGGAGTCAGCGAATCTAGCCAAGTGCTGAAACTCCCATTGGTACTCTGTCACCGACTTGGACCCTTGCTTTAGTTTCAAAAATCTCTATTCAAGATCATCCCGAGCAGCCGAGGGGATGAAATGCTCTAAGAAGGCTTCAGAGAATTCGCTCCAACTAATGTCCGTGTACACTCTTCCATGAAAAGTTGAGCCCATGTGGGACTTCCACCACCTTTTGGCGTGCAGCTCTAAGAGTGTCACCACAAGGGTCACCGCCATGTTGTTTGGGCATCTTATTCATGCCAACAACTCTTGTACAGTGTTGAGCCACTCTTCCATACGCACCGCCGACTCTGTCCCAATATAAGCGGGAGGGGAGAGAGCTCGGAAAATGCTTAACCAACTAGATCCCGGACCTTTTTGTTGTACAGGTGCCTGCTGAGATTCGGACCTAAAGGCGTCCAAAATAGCTGTGAGTGTCTGCCCCAGCTCTGATTGTTGGAATTGTATAGGTACGGACGGGGCGGGGGTGCCCCTCACTTGCTCAGCATGTACTGGGATCTACACATAGGGTACAAATCTAAGGTTAGGTTTGCTAATCTAAGGTCAAAGATGGACAAACTTAGTGTGAATTACATATGGGCACACCACTGCTTCCGCTAAGTCAGTTTGTCCCCAAACTGACTAATCAAACGAGGGTGGCACCATTGTTAAGGGACCTTCTCCTTGGAGGATCGTAGCAAGCTGATACCATTTGTAAGACCCCCCTCCCGGAACACAAAACACGGCACGAGAGGGGTCTTATGCCCAGAACAGCCGCCTTGCAGTAACACTAGCACTCAGGCAAGCCTGTACCACAAGACGCCTATCCTGCCGGCTACAACCAATATCAACATATAAATGCCAACCCAACCATAATAATATAAAAAAGTCAATCTACACTAATCATAAGTCCATAAGTACAACAAAAGATAAGCTAAACAAACTTCTATATAATCAGAGTACGTAAATAGAATTGCCCCGAAGGGCTACAACAAAATCTCTCTCACTCACATCTGTAACCGACGGTAGAGACAGTACCGTCCCCTCATGCCCTGTCATCCTGGCATGGCTTTCCAGCTGCAAGATCTGCTGCTCCACCTACGGGGTTTCCTCCTAAAAATAAAGACGTAGCAACCGTTAGTCATAAGACTACGTGTCTTCACATCCTCTCCCCCGGCGACTCCTCGGCACCGGGCGTAGAAAGGAACAGGTATAATATATATATAACAGTATTACAAGCAGGTGAAGTAATTATAAATATCATAAGTAGCAATAGAAGTAGTGTATAAATGAACAACCTCTTAATCTACAATTCTACCATCTACAGCATCAAGAGAGTATAATGTTATAACAGTAAGTAACTCAACTTATATGGATGCCCATACAAGCATATAAGTTGAGGGTCGTTCAGTAGTAAGTAACCCATTGTATAGGAGTGACCATACAAACTTATATGATGAGGGTCTTGTGTATGCAATGAAGTGCAATGCTATGTATGCAATGCAATGACACACCCATGATCAAGCACATTGCAATTGCTATGTCGACACAGACTCATAGTTCCCACTATTCGAGCAGGTAGCTAACCTCTCAGGTGTCATCCGTCGTGGCCAAATGATGACAGTAGAGCGGGCATCTCCACTACTAGGCTGGTCTCCATACTACCTGGCCTAGGCCTCCGTACACCTCAACGCTAAGAACACAACAGCAGAGCTCACATGTGTACTATGGCTCAGCGGGTTCTCCTGGGTAAATGTGCACCAAGATCCTAGCCCCGAATTGGCCTAAGGTATGACACAGAAGGAGCCCCGAAAATGAGCACGAGGACCAAGCCCAACCGTTCACTTGGCACAGAAGGAGACTCGGGACGTAAACACCGAGGACCAAGCCCAACCGCCCAAGGTCTAACTGTCAACTTCCATCGGTGTGACGATTAGCGAGCCCGTAGACCAGCCACACTATCCCTAACCCGGGATTACGACACCGCGTGTCGACTCACACCACATGCAATTCCACATTATCGTGGCATGGAAGGAGCCTCGGGATGTGAACACCGAGGACCAAGCCCAACCTTCCATCAAATACGGAAGGAGCCTCGTGACGTGAACACCGAGGACCAAGCCCAAACGTCCCACTTTACTCATCTCAACCTCATTCCAACTAGTGACGGTCAACACCGCACTTGTTACTTCCATAATGCTACCCGTAGGGAGACGACACTCTAAGCATTGGATTACTAATTCCCTTCTATCCATTCAACATACATCATGGCCATAGTTAAATCATTTATATGCCCTTCCAAATGAATTCCACATGATATAGAGAATGGGCATCAATATACATCTACCAATTTATATCAGGCTTTTTCCTTAAATTAAGCTTGTCCACAACTCGTTATACGGATTCAGATTTATAACATCAACTTATCATATCACAATGATTATCATGTAAAAAGAGTTCACCCAAACCTCGAGTCCTATCGCAACATTACATTCCACCAAACCGAATTCCACATTATACAGCCCAAAATTTAGGTGCAGCATTAATCCGGGCAGTAACATCGACCAAAGATTCCCGTGGCTACAGAAATCCGGCGAGTGCGTGTAACCACTCATTGGAAAGATAATATCAAGGGATATAACTTTTGTGTTTAGTCGAAAGCCCAGATCTGACCCCTTCTTGCTTGATAACAGCCAAGAATGTCGCTGCATGCAGAACACAGATTCTGCACGCATCTTGAAGCAGAGTGAACGACATCCGTTCTTCTTCCTTCTCAAGCAATTTTCCCCAAATCGCAATCAGCAGTTCCTCCACCCTTATTCTCCCTCTCGAGGCCTTTTACTCTTCACGAAGCCACCCCCATCATCACTTTGAAGAGGGGGAGGTTTAAGATGACTAGTCATTAGAACAAAAGTTCTAGCAAGGCCTTTCCTAGAGAAATCACCATCTCTCATGTCTAGACTCTCTTGAGTCGACATCTCACCTAGATATCTACAGATCTAGAACCAAGGGAGAGGGGAGGAAGCTCACCTCATTTCCAGCAGTACCATCATTCCCGGCCATGGATCTAGTCATCCTTCTTTGCAGCATCTCTTGCTTGGTGCAGTTGTTCTTCACGGCAAAGGAAGGAGAGAGAGAGAGAGAGGAGGCCGCCTCCAGGAGCTCCAACGGTTTCCCTCGGCTCAGTCGGTTTCGCAAGGTCTGCGATGATGGCAAGGTCGATCGGCAAAATGCCTAGGGTTTGGCTTTATCTTCCCTTATAAACCGATGTATTAGGTTAAATCCCTTATGCCACGTGTCAACACCCCATTGGACCGCCCCTAATGGGTCATATTGAAGTGACCCAGTCCAAGGCAGCCAAGTCGCAGCCTGCCTGATCCGGTTAAGTCCGCACGCATAAAACATTGGAAACTAGGAAACAGTCTAAGGAAAAATCGGCGGGTATCATCCTTATACCCGTCGATCGGCGTGCATAGCTACTGATACCCGTCGATTGGCGTGCACCAACTTCCATTCTCATCGATTTTCACTTAACCTAATTCTCAATCTGCAGCTCTGAATCTGGCGGGTATCGACCACTGATACCCGTCGAATCGGCGGTTATCATTCCCGATACCCGTCGATTTTCATTTAACCTAATTCTCAATCTGCAGCTCTGAATCCGGCAGGTATCGACCACCGATACCCGTCGAATCGGCGGGTATCATTCCCGATACCCGTCGATCGGCATGCATAGCTTCCGATATCCGTCGATCGGCATGCATAAAATTCCATTCTCGTCGATTTTCACTTAACCTAATTCTCAATCTACAGCTCTGAATCCGGTGGGTATCGACCACCGATACCCGTCGAATCGGCGGGTATCATTCCCGATACCCGTCGATTTTCACTTAACCTAATTCTCAATCTGCAGCTCTGAATCTGGCGGGTATCGACCACCGATACCCGTCAAATCGGCGGGTATCATTCCCGATACCCGTCGATCGGCGTGCATAGCTTCAGATACCTGACGATCGGTTAGTATGGCCGGGTATTCTTGACGAATTCATCGGATATCACTCAACCCATCACTCTGATCAACACACTTGAC
The DNA here is from genome assembly GCA_039513925.1 of Platanthera zijinensis. Classification (NCBI taxonomy): domain Eukaryota; kingdom Viridiplantae; phylum Streptophyta; class Magnoliopsida; order Asparagales; family Orchidaceae; genus Platanthera; species Platanthera zijinensis. The sequence goes on along the minus strand of CM077095.1, from coordinate 80,262,428 downwards.
ACCTTTAGCCAGTGCGCCCCGAGCCCGAGTCAAGTCTCTTGACTAAGAACTCATGCGAGGGGGCCTAGCGCGAATTGGGACGTTACAGCATCAACTTGAAGACTATGGCATCCAGGTAAGTAGAATTCCACTATTTTATGATTCTACAAGTGCTATTTCTATTGCTAAGAATCATGTATTACACAGTAGGACCAAGCATATAGAAATTAAGTTTCATTTCATTAGAGAACATGTAAAGAAGGAAAATATTAGCCTAGAATTTGTGAAAACAGATAATCAAATAGCTGATTTTTTTACAAAACCTTTGGATGAAACTAAATTCAATTATTTTAAAATTGAATTAGGTATATTGAACCTAGAAGAGGTTAGCACAAGCTTCCCTAAGGAGAATATGTAAGCACCAAATTTCTCTAGAAATTTATTTAAGTACAAAGTTTGTGTCGACACAAGCAAGTTGTGTCGACACACTCAGTATGTTGTGTCGACTCAGTAAAAGGATGTGTCGACACAGAAACAGTATCTGTGTCGACAGAAGAATTGGTGTCGACACAACCTTGTCGAGACCTTATGCATAGAGAATTTTTATGTCGACACGTAAGAATTTGTGTTGACACAACTCTATAGAGACTTTAGTAGCCTGTGTCGACACAGACACAAGTGTGTCGACACTGACACAATTATGTCGACACAGACACAAGTGTATCGATACTGACACAAGTATGTCGACACAGTCACAAGTGTGTCGACATTGACACAAGTATGTCGATACATAAATGTGTCGACTTAAAATAAGTATGGTCGACTCAGGCATTAGAATGTTGACACATAGCTGTGTCGACTTAACCTAAGTTCTATCAAGACCTGGGTCATTTCTGTCGACACGTGTGAAAACTTGTCGACTTAGGCACGTCTTTTGACCTGCCCTTACACTTATACTATAAATAGGAGAAGCCAAAATCTGGTCGACTATGCTTTCTGAATTCTTGTCTCTACACCTTCTGTCGACAAAGATCTTCTCTTCTCTTCTCTTCCAACTCTTACGTCAATGGCGCCTCATCAAGAAGACAAAGTCAATGAAGGATATGAGTTGGTTCGTGAAGGGTTCACGACGGCTTCGGATGAAATTCAGGGTGTTATTGCCCTAATTTCATAAAATGGTTTGGAGTACTTGGTCTCAAAACCAACCAAGATTTGGAAAAAGGAGGTTTTGGAGTTCTACTTGTCAGCTACCGTGGATTCTGAAGGAAAGACAAACAAAGCTACATTTCAAGAATCTCGAGTGAAGCTTACATTGAAGACAATCAGGAAATCTCTTCAGCTTCGCTTGGAGAAGGATACTGATGAAATAACTCCATCCCTAACTACAGAAGCATTAAGATGGTGCGGACTGAGCCCCCATTTCAAGTTTGGATCATCCATAACTAGGAAAGGGATGAATTCCCAAGGAAAATTCTTATCAAAAATAGTTGGGAAGGTCATACTTTGTAAGACAGGTGGACATGACCGAATTTCAGTCCATATGTTTAACCTAATGATAAGGATTATTTTCAAAGTGAAAACTGACTGGGCAGCAGTAGTGTTTGACAAAATTCAAGAAGGAATTAAGAAATCAAAAATGGGAAGAATTCTGAGTCTATGTTTATCTTCTGTAATACCAGATGTTCTGAAACAAGTAGCTGGATCTAAAATCAATCATATGAGGAGAATGGATGTAAGAATTCTGTCAAAGTGAGATAGGGTTCTGACCAAAGAAGTAACTACTCCTCAGGAGCAAATTAAGAATGATAAAAAGAAGAAGAAAGTAGTTCAACAAAATGAATCCTCTAGTGATTCAGAGGAGGAAGTGGTCTTCAGCACTGATGAAGACCAGCAACCAAAAGAAGCTCGAGAACAAGTGAAGGGTAGTGAGCCACAAGAACAACAGATGGACTCCACTCCAAGGGGAGAAAACTTTGACGCAACTGAGTTGCCTGCCCAACAGAGAGGCATTACTGATGCTGCCTTAAAATGTGACTTGGCTGCAGATACTGTAATGAATATAGTATCTGAAATCAACAATGCAGCTCAAGAAACTATTGAGACAGAAGCTCAACATGAGCCAGTAAGTATCTCCTCAATAGTCTAATGGTATCTGGTAGTATTCTCCTCAGCAATGTTCAGGGAGAAAATTTTATTTTAAAAGATAATCTTATTACTTCTGAACAGATACAACAGGAATTCACCATGGAAGAACTATTCCCTGATCTTCCTCCAACAAGGACTGAGTGGGAGCAGATTGTAGTAGAAAAAGATATTCCAAAGACTGAGGTGGAGTTGTCTAAGGATTCCCCAGTTGGTAAGGATAAAGTTGATATTCAAAGTACAACTGATTATTCTGAAGATGAAGAAGCCTCAACGTCTAAGAAAAGAAAACTGGTTGCCTTGAGAGAAAAGAGTTTTGGATAAAAAAGCAATTGCAAATAGGCACATCACCATCGGCTCCAAGCATGGACTTCAGCTCACTACTGGTCCAAATGCAAGTGAAACTAGATGAGCAAAGGCAAGCTTTAGAAAAGTATGTGGATGAAACTCATAAAGAGTTACAATTTCAATTGGCCCAAGACATCTAGTCAATTAGATTTGAAGTTAATCAAAATAAGAAGGAGATAACAGATTGCTTCCATAAAGGAGTTAATGATGTGGTATTCCTGGCCAAGCAACAACAAGATATCAAAGTTAAAGTGGATGAAATTGAAGTAAAGCAAGGATATGTATTTGAAAACCAGATAAGAATGAATGACAATCTTCAAAAGTCACACGTTGCTATATTGACAAAGACTAATGATTTAACAACTGCTGTGAAAGGTGAAGTTTTATAGAAAATCAAGGAAGATATAGCTGCTGTTCAGGCCACTTTTCAAGCCTCTCAAAAGAATATATCTGATTTCTTGATAAAATTTAGAGATTACTTTAAGGAAGGAACTGACTATGTGGTTAATCAAGTCAGGTTTCAAAAAGTTGATTTGAGAGATCATATTGCCAGAGAAGTCATAAAGGGGGAGAGATTAATAGTCAAAGCTAGCTCTGACCATTCTAAATGGATTTCAAATAGCATCAGAGCCAATCTTGGATATCCTCTTTTATGTGATGATGATAATGTTGCAGAATCTGGGATACAACCTGCCTATCTTGAAAGAGATCAGCCTGAAGTTACTCAGGTGATCTACCCCCCAGCAGACTTTGAAATGATTCAAGAGGAAGTGCAGAAAATGTATAGTCCTCCAAAAGAGGCACAAAATGTGATTTTTGAAAGTGTAGAAATGTCAGAAGCTCAAAAGGAAGCTCAGCTATCTAAGAAGTGGTTTAGAGAGCAGGTTGAGTTAAAGCAAGACTTTGAGCAATGGAGCCCTACATCCAGGAATATCATATTGACTGCATGGAAGGCTATAAAGGATAAGAACCATGATAGGGGTAAGTGGTATTCAGAGCAGGAATGGAAAAAGTACCAAGCTGGACAAGAAGCCATTCTTCAATATAGAAGAAGTGAGAAGGCTGGGAAGCTACCTGCTAATGCTCAGGAGCCAAGCAAGTACATTCCAAATCCATTCCACTATTTTGAAATGCAGAAAATTAAGGCTGAAGAACAAAAGAATAAAGCTCTGAAAGGGAAGAAGCCTGCTGAGGATACTGAACCTTCTGTGCAGGAAAATATCAAGTCAGGCAAAGGAATTGTAATTAAGGAACCTAGCCAGTGATAGGATAGCTAGACTTATGAAAAAGAACAATATAATATTTTGTTTGTTTGTTCTATAAGAAAATCTTATAAACTTATAATTTTCCTTTCTAAATTAAATAAAATCAGTTCAGTATTAATTTTGTTATTGTTTACAATGATTATGTGTTAACCTGCTCTGAAATAATTGTACATCCATTTCAATTTTTTTATGAGAGATGTATATCTTTGACTAGGGTTATGACTTCTCCAAATAAGGGGAGATTATTGTGTACATTGAAAAATGTGTACCAGATTTGAAGAAGTCTCATCTTAGTCAATGATATGCATTAATTTGTATTTGATAGATGTTTGAGTTACATTGTGCAGGTTTAAGAATTTGAAGAAATTTTCCAAGTACAAGTGTCGACACTTGTGAAGAAGATGTGTCGACACCCAGACGACTGTGTCGACACTTATGAAGGACTTGTGTCGACACCCAGAACTTGTGTCGACACTTATGAAGAAGTTGTGTCGACACCCAGAAGCTGTGTCGACACTAATGAAGAAGTTGTGTCGACACTTAAAGCTAAGTCGACACCTAAAGAAGGACCTGTATCGATACCCAGAATTGTGTCGACACCTGAAGTAGAAATTGTGTAGACATTTAAATCTGAAGCCGTGTCGACACTCAAGAGCTATGTCGACACTTGAAGCAGTTGTGTCGACACACAAGACTTGTGTTGACACACACTCAACGCCGTTTGACAAACACTCAACGCCATCTGTCTGCAACAGATATGTCGAGACAAGGAGTTGTTCTGTCGACACACAGGACTTGTATCGACACATACAAGAGAAGAAGTGTCGAGAATCAGAAGTATGACTGTGTCGACACTTTGAGTATTGTGTCAACACCATGAAGACTTGTGTCGACACTTAGCCTATATGTGTCGACACATATGAAGCAGTCTGCTGAGTGATTTGTGCTGAGTTGGAATAACTTTGAAGAATCTACTGGCATGTCTGGTGACTTGACAACTGTCATATCTAACCGGTCTGACACCTCTGTCAGAACTGTTAGAAGTTTGTTATAAACCGGATTAGCCGGTAACTGTGGAGAAATCTCTATATAAGAGTCAAATCTGTAACAACAAGATGATGATCAATCAAGAAAAAAAAAGGAAAAATGAGAGAATTTCTTCAACAAGAACAGGGGAAACCCTTATGAAGGAAGATCTAGAGTTGTCTGCAAGTAAGATTCAGATTTCAATCTGAATTTAAGGAAGAAGCTGACTGTAGATCAACTTCAACAATAAGAGAATATCCACCTTATTTTGGTTCTATCAAGAAGCTTTGAAAAACTAAGTCAGGTTGGATCAGAAAGGGTCTGTTCATTCAAGAACTGATCAAGAAGGGTACACCAACAGAGAAATCTAGCTGGTGAATGTTTCTATTTCTTAATACATTCAATTTCTTGTAAGATCTATTATTAGATCTGAGTTGTAAGCCTGAAATTATAAAGGCTGAGGTAGGGTTTATAGCCTGAGGTGTAGGACTTGTGATAAGTCTGAGTTGTAAGCCTAGTTATAAAGGCTAAGGTAGGGCTAAGGCCTGAGATAGGATTTTGGAGAAGAATCTGAGGTAGGACTTGGTTAAGTCTGAGCTGTAGGAATCATTTTTGTTCTAAGATTGTAAGATCTGCGGATCCGAGCCAGTGGAATGGAAGTTAGGCTGAATCCAGTTATCTACTGGATAGGCGAAGGGGGAAAGTGGATGTACCCATATCTTGGGGAAACAATATAGATCTGGTGTATGCTGTGATGTGTTTTATATTATGTGTATTGAATAATCTGTGCTGAAGATTCATCTAACTGTTTGCCAAAATAGAATTTAAAAAATATTAGAACCTATTTACCCCCCCCCCTCTAGGTGTTTAGGCTCTTGAATTAAAGTCTTTCAGGACTTTTTATACGATAGGAGTCTTGTAGAAGATCTGTTATCTTATATGTTTTCATATTAGTTAAGGTTACATATTATATATTCAGTATTTCATATTTTCTTTACTATCACATGTACTCTTAGAACTGCTAGATTAGTTCCGCCGTCACTTGATACTTTGTTATTCTCCACCTTCATTACCTCTCCTTTCCTCCTCCCCGCTCGGTGCCTAGGAGCCATGAAGGAAGGGTGGAGGAGGATAGGGCTTAGTCTATTAGACTAACGGTTTTCGAAACAAATCATTTTAGAGGACCGCGGAGCCCAGCATGGAGGAGTATCCCCGGAGGTCGGCACACTTGGAGATGGGACAGTCTAGCATTGGAGTTCAGACAGCTGAGACTGTGAGTCCCGATCATTAGGAGATGTTTAGCTTTTACTTTCGCACTGAGTGATTTGTAGTGAGGATATTGATGTATAGGGCATGAGCCCTATTATTTGTACCTTGTTATTTTTGTGGACTCTCCCTTCGTGGAGATTATTTACTATATATGTGATTTCTGCGGACTTGCCTTTTATTATTTTGCTACTGTTTTGTGATCGATTTGGCCGGCAGGATCGGCATTTTATGGTGATGACCTTCCCGGGTGTGAGGGTGTCCCCACAAAGCGGCGGTTCTTGGCCTAAGACCCCGGTGGTTTATTAAAAAAAATGGGGTCTTACAGTATGTGCATTCAAGGATACCAATGAGAAATTTCAAATGGCCCAATCTGGACCATTTTCTTTGGTGCTTCTACACCAACTCTCAAGAATGTTGTTGCAGCCAAGACTCAGAATCTGACAGCAAAGGTTCTAATTAAGGGAGTGTCCAAGAATCTGGCTGATCTGGGCATATTTGAAGCCATCAGAAGCATGCTTTATGAAAAGAAGCTAGCTGCTGCTGGCACTCATGGCAGACAAAATCAGCCAGCTATAAGACTTATCTTCAATCAAATTCTGGCTGAAAGAAATCAGAAAAAGGCTGCAGCACATCTTCCTCCTGTTAAGGTTCCTTCTCATAAAGCTGCAGGCCTTAACAGAAAAGAAGATATAATATACATGATTGTTGGTGTTGTGGTAAAATAGGGCATTTTGCCATTGACTGCTTGTACAATCCCAATATGGCCAGAGCTCAGGTAAGTCCTCCAGTCAAAAATTCTTCTAGTGGAAATGTTTAGTTTCATGCTAACATGCACATAGGACCCAATAGATATTGTTGTCCTAAGGTTAAGTAATTTGTATATTGCAGGATAGTTCAAGGTGTCATACCCCTATATGGTACTTGGCCAGTGGTTATTCAAGGCACATGACTGAAACAAAGAGTAACTTGAAGGAGTTTACTCCAGCAAAAGATGGACCCAAAGTCATCTTTGGAGGTTCAGATATAGGTGTAACCAGAGGATAGGGTAAGATTACAAATGGCATAGTCACAATCACTAAGGTGGCTTATGTTGAAGGGTTGCAACACAACCTTATAAGCATAAGCCACCTTTCTTATCTTGGCTATGTTATTTTCTTTCACAAGGATGAGTGACTAATTAGAAAGTCAAGTGACCAAGAGGTCATCTTGACAGGCACTAGGAGTGGAAATGTTTATTGCTTAAACTTTCTATGTCTAGACACAGATTCTTCTATCTGTTTAATGCAAATGAGAAAGTCTCCTACTGTGTCGAGTGGCACAAGAGACTAGCCCATTTGAATTTAAAGACTATTGGCAAGCTCTTCAGTCAAGAGCTAGTTAGGAATGGCCCCAATGTGAAGTGCTCTAAGGAGGCCATTCGCTAGCTTGCCAAATGGGTAAGCAGACAAAAGACTCCTTGAAGGGTATTGGGACCAACGGCTCTGTGAGGTACTTATACCTCTTGCACTTGAACCTATTTGGTCCTATGCCAGTTCACAGTCTTGGTAGGAAAGTCTACCCACTTGTGGTAGTTTATGACTATTCAAAGTTTACTTTGGTGTTATTTCTTTAGAAGAAGGATGAAACCCTTGATGCCTTCATGAGACTTGTAAAGTAAATTCAGAATGAGCTTGGATGTTCTGTTGTCAAAATCAGAAGTGACCATGGGACAGAGTCCAGTCTGATAGAATGACAAAGTTCTATGAAGAACATGAGATTTATCAAGAATTCTCTTCTCCTAGACACCCCAGCAAAATGGGATAGTTGATAGGAAAAATAGGACTCTCATATAGGCTGGTAGAACACTGTTGAGTGACACATCTCTCCCAGAATATTTTTGGTCTAAGGTAGTAAATACTACATATCATGTCCTGAATAGAGCCTTTATCACCAAAGGCCACAAGAAGACTCCCTATGAGGTCTTAAAGAGCAGAAAACAAAATCTGGGCTATCTAAGAATCTTTGGTAGTAAATGCTTTGTGCTTCACAATGGAAAGTGCTATGTGACTAAGTTTGCTGCCAAATCCTATGATGGAATATTTGTTAGGTACAGTAATAATAGCAAAGCCTGTATGATCTACAACTCGAAAAGTCAAGTTGTAGAAGAATCAGTTCATGTAGTCTTTGATGAGTCTACCATGATAAACAATGGACTGCTTAGTTCCTTTTATAGTACTGTAGGTATAGAACAGATGATGGATAAGCTGACCATCAAGGAAGCATCACTATTCATCCAAGATGATATAGATACTCTAGAAGATCTACCTGGCACACTGGGAGTGGATGAATATCAACAAGAATATGCCCCTATTGCTGAAAGAAGACTTCCACCTGCAGTTAGACATATGAGAGATCTTCCAGCACACTAGATCATTGGTGAGGCAAGTCATGGAGTAATGACAAGGAGCAGAAGTCAGAACACAGCCATGTATTCAAGCTTTCTATCCCAAGTGGAGCCCAAGAAGTTTGAAGAGGCCAACATAGACCAACATTGGATTGGAGCTATGCAGGAGGAACTGAACCAGTTCAAGAGGTGCAGGGTCTGGAAGTTGGTTCCCAGACTTCATGGTCATAATGTCATTGGAGTCAAGTGGATCTACAGAAACAAGCTTGATGAAAATTGTATTATAATTAAGAACAAGGATAGACTAGTAGCTAAGGGGTACATATAAGAAGAAGTGATTGATATTGATCAAAACTTTGCCCCTGTAGCAAGATTGGAGGCCATCAGATTATTCCTTGCATATGCAGCACACAAGGGATTCAAGATCTACCATATGGATGTGAAGTCAGCCTTCCTAAATGGTGAATTAAAATAAGAAGTCTATGTTGAGAAGCCTCCAGGTTTTGTAGTTCCTAACTCACCTAATTTTGTTTATAGACTTAGGAAAGCTCTATATGGGCTGAAGCAAGTCCCTAGAGCATGGTATGAGACATTGTCTAGTTTTCTCATTGAGAACCAATTCTCAAGGGGGAAAATAGACAAGACCCTATTCCTAAGGGAATCTAAGGGTAAGATCATGCTAGTTCAGATCTATGTAGATGACATCATCTTTGGATCTACTGATGACAACCTCTGCAAAAATTTTGCTAAACTTATGCAGGGGAAGTTTGAGATGAGCAATATGGGTGAACTTAAGTTCTTCTTGGACCTCCAAGTAAGACAGACTAATGATGGCTTGTCGATATCCTAGTCTAAGTTCACTAGGGAGTTAATCAAGAAATTTGGCATGGGGAATTCCTCCACCATAAGAACTCCCATGGGGTCAAGTATGCCTATAGGCAAAGATGAAGCATGGAAACCTGTTAATGAAACTTTGTATAGAGGGATAATTGGCTCCCTTCTATATCTGACTGCAAGTAGGCCAAACATCATATATGCTTCATGTGTTTGTTTTAGGTATCAGGCTTGCCCTAAAGAATCTCACTACTCTACAGCTAAGAGAATTTTGAGGTATCTTAAGGGCACTCTAGATCTTGGCCTTTGGTACCCTAGAAATTGAGAGTTTGAACTAATTGGTTATTCAGATGTAGATTTTGCAGGCTGTAAAGAGGACAAGAAGTGCACATCTGGCACCTGTCAGTTCTTGGGAGGGAGAATGGTATCTTTGAGCATGGAAGAAATAAACCAGTGTGGCAATATCAACTACAGAGTCAAAGTACATCTCAGAAGGAAGTTGTTGTTTTCAGTTGTTGTGGATCCAGCACTAGCTTCAAGACTACAACCTTCAGATAAGTAGAACTCCTTTATTCTATGATTCTACCAGTGAAATCTCTATTCCTAGGAATCCTGTCTCCCATAGCATGACTAAGCACATAGAGATTAGATATCATTTCATTAAGGAGCATATATAATGTGAAGACATCACCCTAGTGTTTGTACCAACAAACAAGCAAGTGGCTGACATCTTCACTATGCCACTAGATGAAGCCAAGTTAACACCTTCAAATTTGATTTGTGTATGTTAAACTTAGTATATCTTCAGTTGCTCGTCATCTGGTTGCAAACTATTTTGCATTATGATGATAGGATGGTCCTTTAAAGAAATGAAGATCCTCAAATTGAGGGAGAGTAAGTCTAGCACAATTCCAACATTTCACTACTGCCTAATTGAGGGGGAGAAGGTGATAAGATGATCAATTGATCAGGTGCATCCTACCAGCTATTTACTACAGTCAAAAAGGGGGGAGAGGATAAGATGATCAGATCATCAGATAAGCAAGGCAGCAGCAAGGCAACAACAATTCAGGGAAAGAAGATGGCAGATATAGTAATGTTCAATTCTACAAGCAGGGAAGTGTGGTAACTATAGATAACCTCTTAATTATTTAGTTTTATTTTATTATGCCTTATGCTGCATGGTTCTGGGTATGTCATTGACTTTGCTTAAGAGTTTTGACTTCCTCAAATAGGGAGAGATTGTTGGGTCCATTGCCCACAATGTCCTGGATTTGAGTGAAGTCAATCTTATCAATAATATATACATATCAGTAGATGATTTGATAGGTCAGGAATCCTAAGTGGCTAAGTCAGGTAAACACTTACCCAAGGTGTGGGATGATAGAAATTTATCTAAGTCCACAGGTGTTGAGGAAGGAACATCACTCAACGTCAGATGAATTATAACTCGGAGTGTAGCCTATACTGTCATAGCCTAAGTTGGAATCAACTGAAATGTGGCTAAGTCCACTGGAATTGAGTGAATTCAACTCACTAAACACCATGCTACTAAAGAGAAATTTGTCTAAGTGTTTTGGTGTTGAGTGATGAATACACACTCAACGCCACACAGCAAAAAGGCTGTAAGTTTAACTAAGTTCGGAATTCGTCGAACTGGGTTCAAAGTTCGTCGAGCTCACCTCACCTCTCATCGAGTTAAGTTTAGAACTTGAGATTCTTAGTTCGTCAATCTCAGTTGAGAGTTCGTAGAACTGAGTTCAAAGTTTGTCGAGCTCAGATTCACCATTCGCCAAACTCAGTTCAAAGTAAGACAGTTTAAGCCCGACCGTTTTAAACATAGAAAATTGGCTAAGGCAAAAAGCGTTGAGTGAGGCTTACTCACTCAACGCTCTCAACACCTTTATGTAGAAATGAGTTAAAAGTTGGTAGCTTTATGTTAGGCATGTTCACTCAATGCTCTCAACGCTTAAGTTGCTGAAGAAGTAGAAATTTATTTAAGGCAAGAAGCGTTGAGTGGAGGTTACTGACTCAACGCTGTCAACGCCTAGTGAAGATAGAATTTTGTCTAAGAGGTTTGGCGTTGAGTGATGCTTACTCACTCAACGCCAAGCAGCTGAAAGCTGATAAAGCAAGTTGGCATTGAGTGAAGCTGAATCTCTCAATGCCTAGTATAAGACTTCATATTCTAAGTCATTTGCCGTTGAGTGAAGGTTACTCACTTAACGCCAAGTGACAGTAAATCTATCTAAGTGTTTTGGCATTGAGTGATGCTTACTCACTCAATGCCTATTCTCTGATGCTCGATTTTGGCTAAGTCCACAGGTGTTGACGTCAGCAAAATCGATAAAATCAACTAAGGTTAATTCAGACACGGGGAAGCTACGCTACACAACAAAACTTGTCGTGAAGCTACTGTATGTCTTCTTCTATTAAATCAAGATGCAGCTGGAAGCTTTGGCTGGGGCCCACTGATCTCTAAGAGCCCTTGATCGACGAACTACAAAAGGAAGAGATAGGGCCAAGACAAAGACAACATTTTAGGGAATATAATATTAAAAAAGGAGAGCAGCCGTCTTCATCTTCTTCGCCATTACTGCATGTGAAAAGCTTGAAGCTCTCCAGCAAAAAAAGTTCAGTTAGCTGTGCAAGTCTCCATCTGCCACAGTAGATTAAGAATCAGATCTTAAGAAAGAAGAACCTTCATCCTTTAACAGGTTCAGTTAGTTGTTTGAAGACTCAAGATCAAAAGATCTTTAGCCTTCAGCAGCTTGTTCAGAAATTATCTTTTGAGTTCCTCCAGCAAATTATTTCCCTGCTGTGAGGAAGAGTTGGAGTATAAAATTTTCTACTCAAGTTGTAGACAGAGAGAAATTTCTCTGTGTCAAAGTAAATTAAACTATTTCTGTTTGTAGGATCCTTCTGTATCTCAGCTATAAGACCTTTGGGTCTGAGGTAGGGCAAATTTGCCTGAGCTGTAGGAGAGTGCTGCTCTCTTAGGTAGGTGAGTTTTACTCACTGAGTAGTAGGGCAATTTTGCCTGAACTGTAGGAGAGTGCATCTCTCTGAGTTGTAGGAGCAATCTTGCTCTGAGGTAAGGCTATCCTCCATAGCCTGAGTGGTAGGGATTAAGTGTTTGAGGTAGGTGATACTTGTATCATTGAGTGTAGGCCTTTATGGCTGAGGTGTAAGTCTTTGAGGAGACTGAGAGATCTTGAGGGATCTGAGGTGTAAGCTCCTTGGAGCATTTGTTTGGAGAAGTTCCTTGACTAACAGGAAGTTAGCAAAGTGGGAGGAGAGTGGATGTACCCATAATTTTGGGGAACCACTATAAAAAAATTGTGTGCTTTTCTATGTTTTCTTTTATTTTCTTAATTGCAGGTGCTAAAGACAAGCTATAGTTCCACTCTAAGCTGAAAGTTAAAAGAAATAGACAAGTGATTTAAAAGACCATCAAAAGACCTAAGATAACCTATTAACCCCCTCCCCCCCTCTAGGTTTCTAGCTACCCTTAAATTAAGATCTTTCACCCAGACTCGTCAAGTAAACTCCTTTACTCGATGAATCGCTAAGTGGACTCAACGCACTGAACGCTTAAGTGCAACATTTGACGAATCAACACTTGATACTCGATTAATCGGTGAGTAACCTCAATACACTCGATGCCATTATTCGACGAGTTAAAACTTAACTCAACGAAAGCGTTGACTGGTCTCAACGCACTCAACGCTTTTGCCTTATAATATTTCAGTCCCTTTTGCTCATCATATGAGTTATACCATACAGATCCAAACTCTCAATTTCTCCATAATCTTATATGCAACCCTGATAGGCTCATATTGAGTTGGCAGTGAGGCTACATGCTTGATCACTTCCAGATCACTATGGTATCACCAACAGTAACTGCTCTTGCCTGACAACAGGATTGGGACATCCTCTACCTTTATTGTGCCTCATGAATCTGCCCCGCTACGTCCCTCTACTACTTTCACCATGATACATCTCCTTAGCCGGTCTCTTCCCTCTTCCCTGCACCATCAGACGATCTGCCTCCCATTTCTTCTCCGTCTCAATAATCTTACCCAAACATGCCTCTGAGATGAATAAAAGATCCTTCCTGAGCTAGTCTTGAGGCCCTTTATAAAATTTATTTCCATAGTCCTTCTCACTCAGGGGACTAGCAAATCCTGCTAAGTGTGAAAACTCCCACTTGTACTCTAAAACCAACCGGTTTCCCTTCCTGACGTGCAGAAACCGATCCTCCAGCACATCTCTGTCCATCGAGGATACAAAATTCTCTAACAAAGCCTCTCTAAACTGGTTCCAGCTAATTTAGGCATACTCATAATCTGCAAAGTTGGAGTCCATAAGGGACTTCCACCACCTCTTGGCATGGCCCGCTAGTGTTGTAACTGCTAAGGCTACTGTCTGGTTGCCCGGTGTAACACCCCGAAACTCAAAGGAGGGACGGGTGACGTTTTAAGCCAAGTCTGGGACTTGGAGCAGGTGTCACGGGCGTGTCACGGGCGTGTCACGGGCATGACACGGGCGTGCCACACTTGGGAGTTTTCTGAGTCATGTACACGGGTCATGACACGGGCACAGACACGGGCGTGTCACATGTGACACGGGCGTGTCGGGTGCCGTGTCGCAGGCCGTGTCCTCCTCGGGAAACAAATGTTGGCAGTTGCACATGGGCCCAGACACGGGCGTGTCACATGCGACATGGGCGTGTCGGGTGCTGTGTCGCAGGCCTTGTCCTTCTCGGTTTGGGAAAGCTGGCCGATTGCACATGGGGGGCGTGACACGGGTCTCGACTCGGGCGTGTCACAGGTAACACGGGCGTGTCGGAGGCCGTGTCGAATGCCGTGTGCTGGTTTTCGAGTCGGTCGGGACGGCGAATGGGTGACACGGCCATGCACACGGCCGTGTTGCAACCCGTGTTCGGCCCAGATTTTCTAATTTGAGGCCTAATCGTGGCTTGTTCATTTCCTTGGATTTGGATCCGACGGTGGGGGGCTGCTCCTGGGTGGTTTTTAGCCGGGATAAGGGTTTCAAAACCCTCATTCTCTTTTTGCATTCTCTTTCTAAATCCTAGAGAGAAAGGAGAGCAAGGTGAGAGGTTGGAGACCAAGATCCGGCCGCCGGTTGAGCATCGGAGCTCCGAATCGCGATCCGAGTCCAGATCCGCGGAGGTGACGCCGTTGCGGTGCTTTCCAACCGCATAGTTTTTCATGGCGCCGCGGAAGAATACAAGGGTAACGATTTCTCATCCTTGGTCATGTGAAGCCCTTTTTCCCTTTGCATAGGAAGCCCTCTCTCGCGAGTGAGCGAAGAGTTGGAGCGTTCCTTGGGGTAGATATGTAAAGTCCCCTTTGTATAGAGTCCGTATGCAAAAACGGACATAGGCAGTGTGTGTGAAGCCTATCCGGACAAGTAGAGCCGGATCGATGATGTTGCATTGCATATGAACCGGAGAAAACTCCGGGTGTTTCGGCATTTTTCGGGTTTTCTACGTGGTAGATTGCAGCAGGGAGCCTTGGAGATTATCTCCAAGGTGCACCCGGAAAACTGGGCAAAAGCGGGTTTTGCCAACATGGTGGCCGGGGAGCCAACGTGAACATAACCGGGTTATGTGATTATCGTGGTGGAAACGGGACTCGGTGAGTCTTGACCTACACATATGGCTTAAATTGTCGTTGCGATATGAGCACGGGTCAGGCGGAACCGTGCCTGATCTATATCGTTCAGTGGAACCGTTGGCATGGATGAGGGTCTTCGGCGGTCTATGGCTTAAATTGTCGTGACCAAGGCCAAGAAGACAAAATGCTCATATGGTTGGCCGTCCAAGGGGCGGTGGTGGAACAGGAACGTCTATGGCTTGAATTGACGTGACGTTGGCCGGTTCGCCGTGAATGTGCCCTGTGTGCACGAGGTGTGTGGCCGTGCGAGCCTACGCCTGTGTTGAAGTGTGTTTACACTATATTGATGCTATACTAATAAAGTGCAGGGAAAGAGCATCGCCGCCCCGATTACGGGGGCGGGATCGTTATAATTTGGTCAGCATAGCTGATCGTTGCTTTTGTTTACCACCGGGCGGTGGATTGTGTATTGCAGGTACTGCGGAGCCGAGCGGGAAATAGTGGGCTAATGCCCATGTTGCGGTGCTGGCCCTCAAAGGCCTACCTTTCTTTATGTTTTCCGTTTATCTCATGTATGACCGGCCTGCGAGCCGAAGTATGAAAGACACTCTTGTTGAGAGAACTATTGTAACGCCATAAGGCCGGTACTTTTGTATTCATCATTCCTATTTTATCTAAGTAGTGGACATTCGTGCTTGGCAGGGTTCTTTTATTTTGTGCAACTTAAGAAATTGCTTCCGCTAGAATGACTCTGTGTAGGACGTTGGTGATTGGTTGTATGGTTTCAACGCGTAACCATCTGGTCTGTCCGTAGTATATGGCGTCAGGCCCTGGCCGGACCTACTGCTATATGATATACGACAGATAGGGGTGTTACAAATTGGTATCAGACTACTGGTTTCGGTCAACCTTAAATGAATTTGTGGGCGAATTCACTTTAAGGGGTGGTGAGCACATGTGTGTGCGTCATCGTTATAAATGAAAAGAACCCATGAATGTCCACTTAGGAATGAAAATACACATGTTTGAGGAACCTGCGTGTTCCTATAATTGCTGTTTGCAATAGTATTTGGTCGCTTATCGGTGTTTTGCACGTTTATAGGTGACCAGAAGTGGTGCTGGGCCATCAGAACGGCCAGGTTCTAAGGCAAGCAGTGCGACAAGTGAAGCGCCTGCAACACCTCCGTCTGCCGAGACCATTAGGGTTGTGGCAGAAGCTGTCATGGCGATAATTAATGTGCAACCTGCAAGACAGGTGCAGCAGCCTGCTCCTGCAGAGGAGCAAGTGCCGCTCCAAGCGACAGAGCCTAAAAGGGTTGAGTAGGTGGCGGTGGAGCCGGAGTTGCCTCGGAGAGCAACTGAGAGACAGCTTAAGCATGTGATGGGCTTCCATCCACCAATGTTCTCGGGAACGGGAACCCCGACCCAGGCTGAAGATTGGCTCTCAAGAATCAATAGGGTGATGACAGCAACTGAAATGGAAGAGTGGCAGAAGACCACAATAGCGACGTTCCTTTTGGATGGGGACGCATGGTTATGGTGGGAAGGCCTAGAGCTACACCGGTTGAGGGGAAGGCCGTTGGCCGAAGTTCCTATGGCGGAGTTTGCAAGATTGTTCATGGCTCGATACCTCCCCTCAGCGTAGAGGATCGCATTGGAGAACGAGTTCCAAAAGTTGGTGCAAGGAGATAGCACTATAGACGAGTACCTCCACGAGTTTACTCGGTTGGGGAGATATGCTAGCGCTACCTTTGCCGACGAGGAGCGAAAGACTAACCGCTTCTATGAAGGGTTAAGAGATGAGCTGAGGTTGCTACTGTCAGGGCCCATGGCGCAGGGTTTCCTAACCTTGGTCAACTCGGCCCGGTTCTTGGAGAAGGACATGAGAAATGTGCAAGCTAAGAAGGAATTTGGTGGGAAGAAATCAGAGTTCAAGGCGCCGACTACATCGAAGTCGGGCTATCGAAGATTCTATAAGAAGGCTAGGACGTCAGGTCTAGCTTCTTCTACAGGTGCCTCGGGGGCAACTACCAATCGAACCCCGGGCGCTTGTTTCACGTGTGGAAAGATGGGGCACTTTGCCCGCGATTGCTGGAGCGGACGCCCAAAGTCCGAGAGAAAACAAGGAGCTACTTACGAAGAGAAGGGCAAGGCGGTGGAGTCAACCGCGTCCCACTATGCTCCGACTCATCCTAGAGTCTACAACTTGGGGCAGCAAGAGGCTATTAAACAAGCGGATGTGGTGACAGGTACGAGTTAATTTATAGCAAGTTAACTTAGATACTGTTGTTTATTGCTTGTTAGCCTAATATGGTATGCATAGGCTTTGTTTTGATTAGCGATAGTCCGGCACGGGCACTGTTCGATACGGGAGCTTCACACTCCTTCTTGTCCGAAAATTTTATATCGCGCATCGGAGTCCCTTCTTCGATGGCGAATGACAAGTTGGATGTGCTGCTACCGAATGGGTGCTCGATGCGTGCGGACAGAGTGTGCGCCGTAAAGGTTCACATTGGGAGCCAAGAGTTCGACTTGCTAGCGTCATTGCTACCGCTAGTAGAGTTCGACGTTATCTTTGGGATGGATTGGCTTTCGGAGCAGAAAGCTTTGATTGAATGCGACTGGAAGGAGGTCAAGCTGGGTGTTGGGAGGGGGACAACATTCGAGGGACTCAAGGGGTCGAGTAAGACGCTGATGTATGCTTTTCAGGTGGTAAAGGCAGTTCGTGCTGGGGCAGAGCTGTTCTTCACAATAGTGGGGGCTGTTGAGCCAAAGTCCACGTTGGATAGCATCCCCGTGGTTTGTGAATACCCCGATGTGTTCCCGGATAGTCTTCCCGGAGCCCCACCGCAGCGGGAGATTGATTTCACCATCGAGCTTGTACCGGGGGCCAAACCAGTGTCACGTGCTCCGTATAGGTTGGCGCCTAAGGAGATGGCAGAGTTGAAAGTTCAGCTAGAGGAGCTGATGGAGCAAGGTTATGTGCGTCTAAGCTCGTCACTTTGGAGCGCACCGGTCCTCTTCGTTAAGAAGAAGGACGGGAGTATGCGATTGTGTATCTACTACAGAGAGTTGAACAAGCTGACGGAGAAGAACAAGTACCCGATCCCGAGGATTGATGATCTATTCGATCAGTTAGTCGGATCGTCGGTATATTCTAAGTTGGACTTGAAGTCGGGGTACTATCAGTTGAGGATAAGGGAATGTGATATCCCGAAGACGGCGTTCAACACAAGGTATGGACATTTCGAGTTCACGGTCATGCCGTTTGGACTGACGAATGCGCCATCAGTGTTTATGGACTTGATGAACAGGATGTTCCGAGATTTCCTGGACCGCTTTGTGATCGTCTTTATTGACGATATATTGGTGTACTCGCAGTGCGAAGAAGATCACTTCAAGCACTTGCATCTGGTGTTGGAAACTTTGAGGAGGAATGAGCTGTATGCGAAATTCTCCAAGTGCGAGTTCTGGATACCCTCAGTAGCGTTCCTTGGTCACATTGTTAGTGGGGAAGGTATAGCGGTGGATCCGGCGAAGATCGTTGCGATACGGGAGTGGCCTGCGTTGTCTTCTGTCGCGGAAGTCCGTAGTTTTCTCGGGCTTGCCGGATATTACAGGCGCTTCGTAGAGAACTTCTCGCAGATAGCACTACCTCTCACGAAGTTGACAAGGAAAGATCAGAGATTCTTGTGGATGCAGGAGTGCGTGCAAGCTTTTGAGGAGCTGAAGAGACGGTTGACCACGACGCTAGTGCTTAGTTCGCTGAGTGGGACCGAGGGCTTCGAGGTTTATAGTGACGCCTCGGGTAGTGGTTTGGGTTGTGTGCTGTTGCAGCATGGGAGCGTGATAGCTTATGGATCGCGTCAGCTAAAAGTGCATGAAAGGAACTATCCGGTCCACGACTTGGAGTTGGCGGCCGTGATATGTGCACTTAAGTTGTGGAGGCACTACCTATACGGCATAAGGGTCGATATTTACACCTATCACAAGAGCCTGAAGTACCTGTTGGATCAGAAGGATTTTAACATGAGGCAGAGGAGGTGGATGGAGTTCCTGGGGGACTACACCTTCAAGATTCATTATGTAGCCGGGAAGGGCAATGCAGTTGCTGATGCGTTGAGTCGCAAGGCTTTCGCCTAAGCCAACTGGTTGTCGGTGCATGATGAGCGGCTAATACGGGAGTTGGAGGAGCTTGAGATCTGTTGCGTTGACAAGCAGACGAGCGCCAAAGCAATGTTGAACTGGACAGAGGTCCAGTATGACCTGGCTGATCGGGTTCGGCGGGCATTGGAGTTAGATGACTCCATGAAGGAGCTTATGGAGGCAGCGTTGGATGGGTCAAATTCCTAATTTTCAGTGGAAGATGGGTTGTTAAGGAAGGATCATCGGTTGTGTGTCCCAAGCGGGAGTAACCTACGGGCGGAGTTGATGTATGAGGCTCATCATACCAAGTACTCGATCCACCCAGGGAGCACAAAGATGTACCATGACCTCAAGAAGCTGTTTTTGTGGCCGGGGCTTAAGAAAGATGTAGCGTTGTTTGTGGCTAAGTGCCAAGCGTGCGCTTTGGTGAAGGCGAAGTGTTAAAAGCAGGGAGGATTTCTGAAGTCCTTGCCTATACCGGAGTAGAAGTTCGACGACATATCTATGGACTTTATGCATGGGTTGCCAAGGTCGCAGAAGGGGAACGACGTCATCTGGGTGATCGTAGATCGGTTAACTAAGGTGTCACATTTCATTCCGCATAGGAAGGACGACTCGGTGGAGAAGTTGGCAAAGCTATATGTGGACAATATAGTTAGACTGCATGGTGTGCCTCGCAGCATTGTAAGTGATCGCGATGGGCGTTTCATGTCCAATGATTGGAGGTTGGTGCAGCAGATGCTGGGGACGAAGTTGAAGTTCAGCACAACCTTCCATCCGCAGACGGATGGGTAGACCGAGAGAGTCAATAGAACGATGGAGGACATGCTACGCATGTGTGTTCTGGATTTCGGTAAGCTTTGGGAAGACCACCTGTATTTGGTGGAGTTCGCGTACAACAACAGCTACCAAGAAAGTATACAAATGGCGCCCTTCGAGGCCCTGTATGGTAGGAAGTGTCGCACGCTGTTATCGTGGCTTGAAATGGGTGAGGCAAGGTTTTACAAGAAGCAGGAGGTGGAGAGTGCTACCTCGTTAGAGCGGATCATTCGAGAGCGCTTGTTGATCGCTCAGGACCGGCATGCGAAGTATTACAATGCCAAGCACCGGAACGTATTTGGTGGAGTTCGCGTACAACAATAGCTACCAGGCAAGTATCTAAATGGAGCCCTTTGAGGCCCTATACGGTAGAAAGTGTCGCACGGCGTTGTCTTGGTTAGAAGCGGGTGAGGCAAGGTTGTACAAGAAGCAGGAGGTGGAGAGTGCTACCTTGTTGGTGCAGATCATTCGGGAGCGCTTGTTGATCGCTCAGGACAGGCAGGCGAAGTATTACAATGCAGAGCACCGGAACGTGGAGTTCGCGTTAGGCGATTGGGTATACTTGAAAGTGAAGCCGTTCAAGGGGGTTTCGCGGGTGAGACGCTTGAAGAAGCTGAGCCCAAGATACCTTGGACCTTTTGAGGTTCTGGAGCGAGTCGGCGAAGCCGCATACCGTTTGAAGCTATCGGTGGAGTTGAGTGGGCTACACGATGTGTTCCACATCTCTGTGTTGCGGAAGGCGGTGCAAGAGCCTTCGCTAATGATCGCAGTGGATCAAGTACCGGTGGATGAAGGTTTGACGACTAGGGTCAAGCCCGTTCGTATCGAAGACTCTGAGGTTAAGAGGCTCCGTAATAAGGAGATCCAGATGGTCAAGTTCCGGTGGGACAATTGCGGTCGGGAGGAACTCTCTTGGGAGCGGGAGCAAATTATACTGGAGGAGTACCCAGAGT
The DNA here is from genome assembly GCA_039513925.1 of Platanthera zijinensis. Classification (NCBI taxonomy): domain Eukaryota; kingdom Viridiplantae; phylum Streptophyta; class Magnoliopsida; order Asparagales; family Orchidaceae; genus Platanthera; species Platanthera zijinensis. The sequence goes on along the minus strand of CM077095.1, from coordinate 80,241,622 downwards.
TATTCCGCTCAGGTACCGTTAAAAGTTTTAAGTTCCTATGGTTTTCCTTTAGTAAATTTTGTGGGCGAAATTCTTTTAAGAGGGAGAGAGTTGTAACACCCCGAAACTCAAAGGAGGGACGGGTGATGTTTTAAGCCAAGTCTGGGACTTGGAGCAGGTGTCACGGGCGTATCACGGGCGTGACACGAGCGTGACACGGGCGTGACACGGGCGTGCTACACTTGGGAGTTTTCTGAGTCATGTACACGGGTCATGACACGGGCACAGACACGGGCGTGTCACATGTGACACGGGCGTATCGGGTGCCGTGTTGCAGGCCGTGTCCTCCTCGGGAAACAAATGTTGGTAGTTGCACACGGGCCCAGACACGGGCGTGTCACATACGACACGGGCGTGTCGGGTGCCGTGTCGCAGGCCGTGTCCTTCTCGGGTTGGGAAAGCTGGCCGATTGCACACGGGGGGCATGACACGGGTCTCGACACGGGCGTGTCACAGGTGACACGAGCGCTTCGGAGGCCGTGTCGAATGCCGTGTGCTGGTTTTCAAGTCGCTCGGGACGGCAAATGGGTGACACGGCCATGCACACGGCCGTGTTGCAACCCGTGTTCGGCCCAGATTTTCTAATTTGAGGCCTAATCGTGGCCATTCATTTCCTTGGCTTTGGATCCGACGGTGGGGGGCTCCTCCTGGGTGGTTTTAGTCGGGATAAGGGTTTCAAAACCCTCATTCTCTTTTTGCATTCTCTTTCTAAATCCTAGGGAGAAGGGAGAGCAAGGTGAGAGGTTGGAGACCAAGATCTGGCCGCCGGTTGAGCGTCGGAGCTCCGAATCGCGATCCGAGTCCAGATTCGCGGAGGTAATGCCATTGCGGTGCTTTCCAACCGCATAGTTTTTCATGGCGCCGCGGAAGAATGCAAGGGTAACGATTTCTCATCCTTGGGCATGTGAAGCCCTTTTTCCCTTTGCATAGGAAGCCCTCTCTCGCGAGTGAGCGAAGAGTTGGAGCGTTACTTGGGGTAGATATGTAAAGTCCCCCTTGTATAGAGTCCGTATGCGAAAACGGACATAGGCATTGTGTGTGAAGCCTATCCGAACAAGTAGAGCCGGATCGGTGATGTTGCATTGCATATGAACCAGAGAAAACTCCGGGTGTTTGGGCGTTTTTCGGGTTTTCTACGTGGTAGATTGCAGCAGGGAGCCTTGGAGATTAACTCCAAGGTGCACCCGGAAAACTGGGTAAAAGCGGGTTTTGCCAACATGGTGGCCGGGGAGCCAACGTGAACATAACCGGGTTATGTGATTATCGTGGTGGAAACGGGACTCGGTGAGTCTTGACCTGCGCATATGGCTTAAATTACCGTTGCGATATGAGCACGGGTCAGGCGGAACCGTGTCCGATCTATGTTGTTTGGTGGAACCGTTGGCATGGATGAGGGTCTTCGGCGGTCTATGGCTTAAATTATCGTGACCAAGACCAAGAAGACAAAATGCTCATATGGTTGGCCGTCCAAGGGGCGGTGGTGGAACGGGAACGTCTATGGCTTGAATTGACGTGACGTTGGCCGGTTCGCCGTGAATGTGCCCTGTGTGCACGAGGTTTGTGGCCGTATGAGCCTACGCCTGTGTTAAAGTGTGTTTACACTATATTGACGTTATACTAATAAAGTGTAGGGAAAGAGCATCGCCGCCCCGATTATGGGGGCGTGATCGTTATAATTTGGTCAGCATAGCTGACCGTTGCTTTTGTTTACCACCGGGCGGTGGATTGTGGCTTGCAGGTGCTGCAGAGCCGAGCGGGAAATAGCGGGCTAAAGCCCATGTTGCGGTGCTGGCCCTCGAAGGCCTACCTTTCTTTATGTTTTCCGTTTATCTCATGTATGGCCAGCCTGCGAGCCGAAGTATGAAAGACACTCTTGTTGAGAGAACTATTGTAAGGCCATAAGGCCGGTACTTTTGTATTCATCATTCCTATTTTATCTAAGTAGTGGACATTGGTGCTTGGCAGGGTTCTTTTATTTTGTGCAACTTAAGAAATTGCTTCCGCTAGAATGACTCTGTGTAGGACGTTGGTGATTGGTTGTATGGTTTTAACGCGTAACCAACCGGTCTGTCCGTAGTATATGGCGTCGGGCCCCGGCCGGACCTACTGCTATATGCTATGCGACGGATAGGGGTGTTACACCCGGGCAAAGGATCCCCGCTAGCATCTCTTAGAATTGTACAGCCACTCTTCCATCTTGTCTGTCGTCTATGTCCCATAGTAAGTCGGAGGGGAGAGACCTCGAAAGGTAGTCAGCTAGTTTAAGCTCGGGTTTGGCTGCGGTGTCGGAACCTACTCAGCTCTAAAGGTATCCAGGATGGTCGTGAGAGTCTGGCCCAACTCTGACTACTGAAAATGAATAGCAGAAGGCAAAGGGGGAATCATAGCCTGCAGTTTGAAATACTTCAATTGTTAAATAAGGATGGTTTCATCTTATTTATGTGGACAACATATGTGATTTTCTCACTTGGGCACACCATTGCTTTCGCTACTTAGTTTGTTTGCAAACTAAAGCTCGAGCAGTGTGGCCAAGTAGTTTGTAGACTTCTTTCTCTTATGATCGTGGTACTGTGATTACAACTATAAAATCCCTCCACCCGGGAATTGGGCACGACCGAGGATAGATTTTATGCCCAGGACCGTCACCTTACAATGACACTAACTACGAGTTAGTTGCCACTACAAGACAACAACCCTGCCGGCAAACATGATCATTCACGCAGCCAACAAAATAAGAAGCAAGTCAAGCCTACATATCATAACAAAGATAGAATAAATATATAATCAAAGCTCCACATAAGATAATAAAGGAGTACAAGATAAAGGGCTTATGCCCAGTACATGGATATCATAAATATCACTCTCTCTCAACAAACAACGTGGAAGCTAAAACATATGATAATCAACCTGACGTCGAGTATTAGGGGTAGTGCGCGGCTCCGGCTCCTCAGATCTTGGTGTCTCACTATCTGGATGTGCCTGGTCAAACTGCGGCGGCGTCTCCACGTGTCCCTAAAATGATGTGGTCAAACGACCGTCAGTCAAACAAGATTCAGCTACTTCGTCCCTGACTTACCCCCACGACTCCTAGGAACCGTGCAGGAGGAAGAAAAGGGAGGACCAATAGTAGCAGAATGTACAAGCAGGTGACAGTGGTATATATATATAATTCTCTAGCAAATCTATATCACTATTAGTAGTAAAGAAGAGCAACAATTAATGAAGTATATAAGTACAGTAAGAGGAGCTAAGTAAAACTAGTAAAGTAAAGCAACTACACTATCATCACAGAAGCGTACCCTAACTTATATTAATACCCATACTGTAAGACCCCCCTCCCGAAACACAAGAACACGGCACGAGAGGGGTCTTATGCCCAGAACAGTCGCCTTGCTGTAACACTAACACTCGGGTCAGCCTGTACCACAAGACGCCTATCCTGCCGGCTTCAACCAATATCAACATATAAATGCCAACCCAACCATAAAAATAAAAGAAGTCAACCCACACCAAGAATAAGTCCATAAGTACAGCAAAAGAGAAGCTAAACAAGCTTCTACAAAATCAGAGTACGTAAATAGAATTGCCCCGAAGGGCTACAACAAAATCTCTCTCACTCACATCTGTAACCGACAGTAGCGACGGTACCGTCCCCTCAGGCCCTATCGTCTTGGTCTGGCTGACCAGCTGCATAGCCTGCTGCTCCACCTGCGGGGTTTCCTCCTAAAAAGGAAGACGTAGCAAACGTTAGTCCTAAAGACTAAGTGGCTTCATATCCGCTCCCCCGGCGACTCCTCGACACCGGGCGGAGAAAGGAACAGGTATAATATATATAAAATAGTAGTACAAGCAGGTGAAGTAAGTATACAAATCACAGGTAGCAATAAAAGTAGTGTACAAATGAACAAGCTCTTATTCTACAATTCTACCATCTACAGCAGCAAGAGAGTATAATGTTATAACAGTAAGTAACTCAACTTATATGGATGCCCATACAAGCATATAAGTAGAGGGTCGTTCAGCAATAAGTAACTCATCGTATAGGAGTGCCCATACAAACTTATACGATACGGGTCTTGTGTATGTAATAAAGTGCAATGCTATGTATGCAATGCAATGACACACCCATGATAAAGCACATGCAATCGCTATGTCGACAGAGACTTATAGTTCCCACTATTCGAGCAGGTAGCTAACCTATCAGGAGTCAACCGTCGTGGCCAAACGGTGACAGTAGAGCCGGCATCTCCACTACTAGGCTGGTCTCAACACTACCTTGCCTAGGCCTCCATACGCCTCAACGCTAAGAACACGACAGCGGAGCTCACATGCGTACTATGGCTCAGCGGGTTCTCTTGGGTAAATGAGCACCAAGATCCTAGCCCTTAACTAGCCTATGCGTGACAAGGAAGGAGCCTCGGAAATGAACACGATGACAAAGCCAAACCGTTCACTTGGCACGGAAGGAGCCTCAGGACGTGAACACCGAGTACCAAGCCCAACTGTCCATGGTCTAGCTGTCAACTTCCATCGGTGTGACGATTGACGAGCCCGTAGACCTGCCACACTATCCTTAACCCGGGACTACGACACTACGTATCGACTCACACCACATGCAATTTCACAATATTATGGCATGGAAGGATCCTCGGGATGTGAACACCGAGGACCGAGCCCAACTATCCATCAAATGCGGAAGGAGCCTCGGGACGTGGACACCGAGGGCCAAGCCCAACCGTCCAACTTTACTCATCTCAATATCATTCCAACTAGTGACGATCGACACCGCACTTTTTACTTCCACAATGCTACCCGTAGGGAGATGACACTCTAAGCATTGGATTACTAATTCCCTTTTATCCATTCAACATACATCATGGCCATATTTAAATCATTTATACATCTATCAATTTATAATTACCCATTTATATCAGGCTCTTTTCTTCGATTAAGTTTGTCCACAACTCGTTATACGAATTCAGATTTATAACCTCAACTAATCATATCACTATGATGATTATGTCAAAAGAGTTCACCCAAGCCTCGAGTTGGATTGCAACATTAAATTCCACCAAATCACATTCCACGTTACACAGCCTAGTATTTAGGTGCAGCCTTAATCCGGGCAGCAACTTCGACCAAGGATTCCCGAGGCTACAGAAATCCGACGAGTGCTTGTAACCACTCGTTGGAAATATAATTTCAAGGGCTACAACTTTTGTGTTTAGTTGAAAGCCCAGATTTGATCGCATCACACCAGAAATTCACTCGAAGCCCGCTGCGTACAGGATACAGATTTCCTGGGTGGAATTTCCCCCAATCGCAGCAGATTCGAACTGACTTTCCCGTGGCTACAGGTATTGCCTGGAAACGTGCAACCACTCGTTGGAAAGATAATTTCGAGGGATACAACTTTCATGTTGAGTCGAAAACCCAGATCTGGCCAGAACACCCCCGAAATTGGTCACGAAGATCGTTGCATGCATAAATTAGATTTCTGCACGCATCTTAAGGTGAGATGAATGGCATCCGTTCATCTTCCTCCTTGCACCAATCTCCCAAAAACTCCTCCAGAAAATCGTCAACCCTTATTCACCCTCATGAAGCCATATTTCTCCACGAATCCCTCTCTCACCTTCACTTTGAATGATGAGGAGGGTGAAGACACCTAAACCTAGATTTACAAATCTAGGCATGGCTTCCCTAGGAAATCATCTCCTCACCATCAAGACTCTATGGAGTCGATATCTCTCCTAGAATATAACTACAGATCGAGCACCAAGGGAGAGGGGAGGAAGCTCACCTCGTTTCCAGCGGTACAATCATTTCCGGCCATGGATCTAGTCATCCTTCTTTGCGGCATCTCTTGCTTGGTGTCGTTGTTCTTCACGGCAAAGGAAGGAGAGAAAGAGAGAGAGAAGGCCGCCTCCAGGAGCTCCGATGGATTCCCTTGGCTCGGTCGTTTTGCGAGGTCTGCGATGACGGCAAGATGGATCGACAAGGATGGCTAGGGTTCGACTTTATCCTCTCTTATAAACCGATGTATTAGGTTAAATCCTTCTGCCACGTGTCACCCTCTGATTAGACCGCCCAAATTAGGTCTTACTTGAAATGACCGGTCCAAGGAATCATCCAGCACGAATCCCGAAGTCCGGTTCGGTCCGCCTGTACAAGCCGGTGAATCTGCCTGGGCGAAGAAAACGCCCAAGTCAAATTCGATGGGAATCAATTGTCATTCTCGACGATCGGTGAGAATCGCCGAGCATTCTCGACGAATTCGTCGGGTATCAACAATGATACCCGACGAATTTCACTTAGCCAACTTATCAGAAATCCTGGCGTTGAGTGCATTGAGTATCAGTCAGCGATACTCGACGATCAGTGGGTATCAACGGGCATTCTCGACAATCGGTGAGAATCGCCGGGCATTCTCGACGAATTCGTCGGGTATCAACAATGATACCCGGCGAATTTCACTTAGCCAACTTATCAGAAATCCTGGCGTTGAGTGCGTTGAGTATCAGTCAGCGATACTCGACGATCGGTGGGTATCACCGGGCATTCTTGACGATCGGTGAGAATCGCCAGGCATTCTCGACGAATTCGTCGGGTATCAACAATGATACCCTGTGAATTTCACTTAGCAAACTTATCGGAAATCTTGGCGTTGAGTGCGTTGAGTATCAGTCAGCGATACTCGACGATCGGTGGGTATCACCGGGCATTCTCGACAATCGGTGAGAATCGCCAGGCATTCTCGACGATTTTCCCTTAACCTAAATCTCAATCTGCAGCTCTGAATCTGGCGGGTATCGACCACCGATACCCGTCGATTCGGCGAGTATCATTCCCGATACCCGTCGATCGGCATGCATAGCTTCCATTCTCGTCGATTTCATCGGATATCACTCAACCCATCACTCTGATCAACACACTTGACACCTTTTGCTAGTGCGCCCCGAGCCCGATTCAAGTCTCTTGACTAAAAACTCGTGCGAGGGGCCTAACGCGAATTGGGATGTTACAAATCCTATAAACAAAATAAAAGATTTCGTCCCCGAAATCAGGCTGAGGCTATGGGGATACAAGTACAAAATAATATGCGCTATAAAATGTTACCTTCAGAGAATAGCTCGGGGTAGCGCTTCTGCATCAAGTCCACCGGCTCCCAAGTAAATTCTTCCTTCCCATGATTAGACCATAGCACTTTTACCAGAGGCACGCTTTTGCGGCGCAAGGTTCTTATCTCATTATCTACGATCCGTACTGGCTCCAGTCGCACAGATATGTCAAACGCCACAGTACCATCAATTATGGGGATGTATTGTTCGGACCGCAACAACGCCTTCCGTAGCGACGATACATGGAACACAACGTTGAGATTTTCTAGCTCGGGCGGTAGCTCCAGCTGATAGGCCAAAGGGCCAATCCTTTCCACTATGACATAGGGTCCAACATACCGTGGGCTGAGCTTCTTCACTCCCCGCACCCGTGACACTCCATGCATCGACCGGATTTTAAGAAACACTTTATCACCCACTTGAAACTCCACCATACGGTGCCTTGCGTTATAATTCTTCGCCTGCCGACTTTGAGCCTCTAACATGCGATCCCTTATCAGCCTAACCACCACATCCGTGTCATCTATATATTCAACACCCATAGTCTTCGGGTCTTCATCTTGTACCCAAGTCAAGGGGGTTCTACACCTTCTTCCATAAAGGGCTTCATGGGGTGCCATGCCAATGCTAGCTTGATGGCTGTTATTGTAGGAGAATTCCACAAAGGGAAAGAGTCTTTCCCACGGCTCTCCCCTATCTATCACACACAACCTCAACAGATCCTCCAATGTTCGGATGGTTCGCTCAGACTGCCCGTCCATCTGTGGATGAAAAGCGGTGCTGAAGGTAAGGCATGAGCCCAAATATGCTTGTACCGCCTTCCACTCCTTGGAGGTAAAACAACCATCACGGTTCGAAACTATCGTCTTAGGTACGTTGTGATACCGTACAAACTGCTCCACAAAAAGGCGTACTAAGACATCCACATGAGCCTCCTTCTTCATAGGAATGAACCGGGCAACTTTTGTCAGGCGATCAACGATCACCCACACTGAATCATTTCCTGAGCGGGAGCGAGGTAGCCCATGTACGAAGTCCATAGAAATATCCTTGAACATCCACTCGGGGATTGGCAACAACTGCAACAGGCCACCGGGACTCCTGCACTCCGCCTTCACTCTTTGGCAGGCTTCACAGTGCGTGACAAAGTACCGGACATCCTTATTCATTCCTGGCCAACACATCATCTTCCGTAAGCCGACGTACATCTTTGAAATTCCCAGGTGCACGGAATATTGAGAGCAATATGCTTCTCTCATGATATCCTCCCGGATTCTGCCACCTTTGGGAATATAGAGCAGGCCGTGAAAGTAAACGAGGTCGTCCTTTAGTGTGTACTAGTCAGTAGTCTATCTTCGATTAACTTTATTACCGGGGACAAAGCCGCATCCAATCCTTGTTCCACTCGGATCCGGTCCCGGATATCACAAACTATGCTCATGCTGGACAAGTACTCTGTATATGCCGAAGAAGCCTTAAATATTAAGGTAATGTCCATCTCCTCGATCATCCGTGCCAACTCCATGCTCATCAACCGAGACTCTGGGCTCGAGCCGGGTACTTTCCTACTCAACGCATCGCCTACCGAGTTTGCTTTTTGGGGGTGGTAGTTCAAGGTGAACTCATAGTCGCATAGAAACTCTAATCACCGTCGTTGTCTTAAGTTTAATTCCTTCTGGGTATGGACGTACTTCAAGTTTTTATGATCCGAGAAGATTTCGCAGTTGACGTCATATAGATAATGCTTCCATACCTTCAAGGCGAACACCACTTCTCCTAGCTCCAAATCATGCACCGGGTTATTGATTTCATGCTTCTTCAATTGTCTTGAAGTATAAGCAATTACGTGCCCGTGCTGCATCAACACCGCTCCCAACCCCTGATAAGACGCGTCTGTGTAAACTTGGAATCCTTCCTTCCTAGATGGAAGGACAAGGATGGGGGCAGAGGTAAGTCTATCCTTCAATTCCTGGAATGCCGCTTCACATTGGAGTGTCCACTCAAATGGCACACCTTTCTTTGTAAAAGAAGTAAGCGGGAGGGCAATCTTTGAGAATCCTTTTACGAACTTGCGGTAGTATCCGGCAAGTCCAAGAAAACTGCTCACATCGGCCGCCGACCTCAAGGGTGACCACTCCTTCACGGCATGCACCTTAGCCGGATCCACAGCTAGTCTAGCCCCACTGATTACATGACCCAATAAAGCCACTTCCCTAAGCAAGAATTCACACTTGCTAAACTTGGCAAAGAGGGCGTGTTCTTTTAACTTTTCCAGAACTAAGGCCAAATGCCCGGCATGTTCTTCCTCCGTCTTCGAGTAGACTAAGATGTAGTCAATGAACACAATGATGAAGACATCCAGATAGGGTTCAAACACTTTATTCATAAAGCTCATGAAAGCTGATGGGGCATTTGTGAGCTCAAACGACATCACTGTGAACTCATATAAGTCGTACCTTGAGCTGAAAGCCGTTTTCTGAATATCGTCCTCTTGTATTCTCAATTGGTAATACCCCGAGCGCAAATCTAGCTTGGAGAACCAATGCGCTCCCACCAGTTGGTCGAACAACTCATCGATCCGAGGTAACGGATAGGTGTTCCGTACCATCAGTCGGTTGAGTTCCCGATAGTCTATACATAAATGTAGGGTTCCATCTTTCTTCTTAACGGATAGAACAGGGGCTCCCCAAGGTGATGAGCTGGGGCAAACAAACCCTGATTCTACCAACTCCTACAGTTGAACTCTAAACTCCGCGAGTTCTTTTGGGGCCATCCGATAAGGGGTCCTGGAGACAGGCTTAGCTCCTGATACAAGCTTAATCTGAAAATCCACTTCTCTATACGGGGGTAACCCTGGCAATTTCTCAGGAAATACCTCAGGGAAATCCTGTGCTACACGCACATCCTTCACATCTACCTTTATCTCCTTTAGTTCGAAACATATCATGTAGACTTTATCCCCACTCATATGAGCTTTCAAGGTCTGGATTGAGGATAACAATATTCGTGGTGAGAAATTTATACCTTGGAAGACTACATCAGTATCCCCATATCTCAAATAGATGTGCTTCTCTACACAGTCGATTCTTGCATTGTGCCAATCCAGCCACGCCATGCCCAGTATGAGGTCGAATTCTTGTATCCTCAAAATTGTGGCAGGGGTATCGAAGGTCTTTCCCCCAATGGTTATCTCCAACTCACACTTCGCGGTTGCCGTCATCTCAGATCCGTCTGGGAGGCGTACTCTTCGAGCAATACCAGTGAAATATTGAACTCCGTGTATGCCCTTGATGAAGTCTTCGGACAAGAAAGAATGTGAGGCACCAGTGTCAAATAACGTATAATCCGGTTTCCCGCCAACCATCACGGTGCCTAAGTGTCATTTAATAATACTCAAGCTAGACGTCTAGTATATCTTAAGCCACTAGAGGATATTAATGGAAGCAAAATGGCTAATTCAAATCGTACCTGCAATCATCTCTTGAGGATTCCGCTCTTGAGTCATATCCAAGGCATGCATCTGATCCCGAGCGGGTCTGGGGTTTCTTCCTCGTAGTCCTCGTCCTCGACCATGCACATACCCTCTCCCCTGCGGGGCTGCTGGAGGGAAAACAAAAGGCACATCTCTAAACAGTTGCGGGCAGTAGCGTCGAATGTGGCCCGGTTGGTTGCATTCAAAGCACACCCGTTCCTGCCTTTTGCCGTGTTGCTGAAATTGTTGAGGTGGAGGTAATGCTGGCGGTTGAGGAACCGGGCGCTCCTCTCTAAAGTTCTTGGGGAAACGCCCGCCACCCCTCCGATATCCTCTTCCTCTTCTATTGTCAAATCTCCTTCTGTTGCTGGGGCCGGCTTCCATCACGCCCTCCGCTGGCCTCTTACCACTTCCCAAGTGGTCCGCTTCCAATCTCTTCGCCATATCAATAATCTCCGCCAGACTAGCGTCCGCTATAAAAAAAGGGCTTGCCTTAGGGGATCTCTCAAGCCTTTGTAGAATCGTTTGGCGTACTGGTGTAGGGTGCGTCCCGAGTCGGAGGTATCCACGAAATTACGCTTTCCTACGCACTACACGTCGTAGATCTACCGCACCTACACAGCACCTATCGCCCACAATAGTTCTCGTCGCAAGAGCGCAGCGCAAATAACAAAGGAGGAATGGTCGACCCGAAAACAATGATTAGAAATTTGAGTCGGAGTATTCCCCAAGAAAACACAAAGGTTGCCACTCCTTTTAGAGAGCAAGACCAAGGCTATAGGCCAAGATCCGCTCAAGCAAATAGGATCCACCCGATCCGGAATTAAAAAGCCTTGCAATGGCGATTTCGATTCAAAACTTATAGCGATTGAATTAAAGATCCGGAAAAAAGCGCGAAACCACCACAACTAAAGAAGAGAATCACATAAGGAAGAGGGAAGAGATTACCCAACCGGGATGAACGTTTCACACAAAGATAGGGTAGGAGAATCACTCTCTCCACGGATCAACCAACGTCACACCGAACGTTTTGCAACCTTCTTCCACGGAGTCGCACCAAGGAAGCCGTGCCGGAGTCGCACCAAAGCGGATGGAGGGAGCAAGGGGGCAGTGGCTTCACACAACACAAGGGGGGTGGCGGCTAGAGGCTTAGCCTTGGCCGAAATTCTCATGCAAGGGAATTTTTAGGTTTAAGATCTTCAATACTTGATTCCTCATAAACACCTCCTTAAATAGGAGATTACAACAAGCCGTAACCCTTCATGATGGAGATGTAATCTCATCCACCCGAATGGCTAAGTGCACACCAAAAATAAAACTGTTTAAATTAAAGAAATAAAAACATGCCATGAATATAAAATTATCACTAAACATTGGATAATTTTATATTCTAAAAATATAAAAATAGAGTTCATGAAATAAGATAATTAAAGCTAAATTTTCATGGTGGTTCGAGCACACCGCGGGCGGAGGTTGTAACGTGCACTTCCTTCAGCATCATCACGGCGTCTAAGATCTTTATGCCGCAGCGCCTCGGCAACCGGGTCATCATCAGTTAGCGGTGGCGCTGCATCAATCCTCCCCCACTCAAAATCACGTATCTCTGATGCGTGAGTGGAGAGATAGCGGCGGAGAAGCTCGGCATCCAAACGTTGAAGCTCTGTCGCGAGTACCCAAGAGTCGTCCGAAGGGGGGCGGTCACGCCAACGGACCAGAAAGCGATAAGTAGTACCATCCGGAGTAGTGAACGGTTCTGCAGCAAGTATCATATCCGGAGTGAGGAATGTCCTGGGAAACTTGGGAAACATGTCAGCAGTAGGAGTAAAAGAAGGCAACGTACCATCCGATGTTATACCTGCGGGGACCGAAAGAGAGAGATCATCCGAACTACCACTCCCCAACCCAGTAGAATTTTGAGTGGGAGAAGAAGACGACAAAGAAATCAACTCTTATGGTGGTGACACAAACATCGTTAAATCCGAAACGTTAAAAATGGAGGAGATTCCCCAATCAGCAGGCAAGTCCAAAATGAAAGCGTTGTCACCTAACCTTTTAATAATCTGAAAAGGGCCGGCGCGCTTTGGTGCTAACTTTTTAACGGTGCCAGTTGGCAAGCGTTCGGGAACTAAACGAACTAAAACCAGATCGCGAATTTTGAAGTTTGATACTCTCCGATGTAAATTAGCGTGCGCTTGATAAGAGTCATATTGCGTGGTCAAAGTTGCCTGTATACGTGCGTGTAAATCATGGATGTGTTGGGTGAAGGATTGTACAAACTGACTTGCCTTGTACGTTGGGGGAACGGCACCAAGTCAAGCGGCACAGGAGCCTTATACCCGTGGACAATCTCATTCGGGGACAGACCCGAGACCTATTCTTGGAGTTATTGTAGGCTAATTGGGCATGGGGAAGGAGAAGATCCCAAGTGCTCTTATGATCACTCACAAGGCATCGTAACAAATTTCCTAGGCTCCGATTAACCACTTCCGTCTGCCCATCAGTTTGGGGGTGATAGGCGGAGGAAAACAATAATTTCGTTCCCATTAAAATCCAAAGAGTTTTCCAAAAATAACTAGTGAATTTTACGTCCCTATCCGATACTATGGTCTTTGGCACTCCACGGTGACTAACGACTTCCTTAAAATAGAGTTTAGCAACGTGAGATGCATCGTTTGTCCTACTACATGGGATGAAATAAGCCATCTTTGAAAACCTATCCACCACTACAAAAACTGAGTCGTGACGGCGTAGAGTAATGGGGAGGCCTAATACAAAATCCATACTAACGTCTACCCAAGGCATGGAGGGAATAGGCAAGGGAGTATATAATCCAACGTTGGTTTTACTTACCTTAGACACCTGACACGTGCGGCAGCTACTCACTACCTGCCCCACCATAACCTTCAGTTTTGGCCTATAGAATTTGTCCTCGACTAGCGTAATGGTCTTATCTCTACCGAAGTGGCCACTCAACCCTCCGCTATGCAATTCCCATATGATATGTAGTCATAACGATGACTGCGGGATACATAGCTTCCCGTTCCTAAACAGGTAACCGTCCTTGATAACGTATACAGATATCGTAGTGGGGGAACTATCCTGGGCAGATAAATAAAAGTCCTGGAAGTCAGGACACGTAGCGTACTCATCCTTAATCTGCTCAAATCCTACAACAAGTACTTCCATAGAGGTGAGTAAAATAGTAAGACGACTAAGGGCGTCTGCGACTCGGTTATCAGCTCCCTTAAGGTGCTTGAGATTAAACGTGTAGCCTTGTAAGAAAGCTACCCACTTAGCGTGTCGTGGGCTGATCTTATGCTGGCCGTTGATGAAACGTAAAGCCTCATGATCGAAGAGGATCACAAACTCCTTGGAGAGGAGATAGTGCCTCCAATGGTGTAGACATCGGACTACAGCATAAAATTCCCTATCGTAGTTTGAATAGTTCAACTTAGGGCCGGACAACTTCTCGCTAAAATAACTAACGGAATGGCCCTCCTTGCTCAAGACACCTCCAATCCCTACCCCAGACGCATCACATGTGAGCTCAAAGACTTTAGCAAAGTCAGGTAGACGTAAGACAGGTGCCTCAGTCATAAGCTCCTTAATTCGTTCAAAAGCATAGGTGGCAGACTTCGTCCATGTAAACTCTCCCTTCTTCATACATTCGGTGATAGGCGTCATAATACTACTGAAGTCTCGTATAAAACGACGATAAAACGTGGCTAACCCATGGAAACTATGTACCTTACGTAGGGTGGTTGGCACGGGCCAGTCCTTGATGACCTGAAACTTGCCCGGATTAACTCGAATACCCTTAGAACCGACTATGTAACCTAAGAACTCTACCTCCGAGGCATTGAAAGTGCATTTCTTAAGATTGAGAAATAAAGTCTCCTTCCGCAGGGTGGAAAGGATCACTCTCATGTGGGAGATGTGCTCGGTAGTAGAGGTGCTATAAATCAGTATATCGTCAAAGTAGACGACAACGAACTTCCCCATGAATGGCTGAAAGACATGTGTCATCATCCGGGAGAAGGTACTAGGGGCATTGGATAACCCAAAGGGCATCACAAGCCATTCGTATAGTCTATCCTTCGACTTAAATGCCGTCTTCCACTCGTCGCCCTCTCGTATCCTAATCTGGTGATAGCCACTCCGAAGATCTAATTTGGAGAATACGGTGGCTCCAGACAATACATCCAACAAATCATCTAGGCGGGGAATGGGGAACCTATACTTGATGGTGATTTTGTTGATAGCCCGGCTATCAACGCACATCCTCCATGTACCATCCTTCTTGGGGGCAAGTAGGGCTGGTACAGCACATGGACTCATACTCGTCCTAATAAAACCCTTCTCCAGTAAGCCCTCTATTTGGGACTGCAACTCCAGGTGAGCTGCGGGGTGGAGTCGATAATGGGGCTGATTTGGCAAGGCAAACCCCGAGATGAGGTCTATCGCATGCTGGATATTCCTAAGCGGGGGTAATGTGGGCGGCAACTCATCCGGGTACACGTCCCTATACTCTTCCAATAGTACCTGTAACTCACTAGGTAACTCATCCAAAATGCTAGAATCGGGCTTCGCACTTAGGAGGACTAGCGCATACATAATTTGAAAGTCGACCTAGTGCCAACTAGCTTCACCTATGGGGGGGGGATAGGTGACTTGCAGCGTATTTGCGGAATTAAAATTGTACCTGTAGAATCAAAACAAACCACACAGCACAGAAAATAACACAGGCAATTTATAGTGGTTCCCTAATTTGGGTACGTCCACTTTCCCCCTTCGACCTATCTCCCAATCCAGGGATGACTCGGCCACTTCACCAATAGGATTGAAATCCAATCCTTGCACTATCGGAAGGAACCCTTCCACACGTAGGAGTCGACACTCCCACAACACGGGTTGCACCCAACCCTATAACTAGGAACCAAATGTTCCTTTACAAAGAAAAAGAGACTGGAGTGTATAAGAAATACAAACATCTTGAAGATCTAGGTGTCCCTTTTCGTTAGGCTACTTGTTCTTGTAGGCAACGAAAAGTCCACGACCCTTGATCTTTCTTGGAGAGAATCTCCCCGAGACCGGCGGCGGTAAAGGGCGGCGGCAAGGCTCTCGGTGTTGGCGGCGGCAACTGAAAACAGCAGCGATGCACTGGAGATTCAATCTTCTTAGCGAAGTCGGTAAGGTCTTCCAACGGTCACACTAGGATCGATCGTCTCGATCGATTCGGACGGGGATGGATTTCCCTATCTCAAATCAAGAGACAAAAGATCTCTGGTTAGACGCATGAGACGTTGTGCAAGACTTGGCTTCTGTCACCGTGGATCTGGAGGAGATCGAGATCTGCTACGGTGACCACTGCACGAGCGGCGGCGGAGATGATCGGCGGTGCTAGGGCTCGACGGCGGCTCTCCTTTTTGAATTCACGTGTCTGTCTATTTACTGTTCACCAATACCTGTATATTTATACATTAGGTCATAAAGATGACCGTTGTGGGCCCCACCAAAGCAAAGACCTAAGTCCGGTTCTCAATACCGCTGGAAACCTGGACCGGTCCAGGAAGTGTCGGAAATTTGCCCAAGTCAAAATCGGCGAGAATCGTAGGTGATTCTCGACGAATCGGCGAGAATCACTTACGATTCTCGCCGAATTCTACTTGGCGAATTCTGGCAGCACAGGTTATAGAGGCCGGGGAGAATCGGTGGGAATCACATTTGATTCTCGCCGAATCGTCGAGAATGCAAAGTCATTCTCAACGAATCGGCGAGAATCACTTAGTGATTCTCGACGATTCTGCCTTAGAGGATTTTCTGAATGCGTCGAGACAGCCGGCCCAACCTGGCGAGAATCATCTAGTGATTCTCGACGACTCGTCGAGAATCACTAGTGATTCTCGACGAATCGGCGAGAATCACATAGTGATTCTCGACGATTTACACTTAGACGATTCTCGTCTTTCAACCCGTGAGCTGGTCTTTGGCCCATCCTTGCTCCTTGTCTGCTCTTGCTTTATCATAGCCCTGTACTTGAAATTAAGTACACCCCAATAGAGAGAGTACACGTAGGCCAACACACTGATCTGCTCAACGAGGGATTACGTTGCACAGACCCGTGTATATTGACCCACTGCACCCTGACATTGGTGTGTACTTAGCAATGAATAGCTGCAAGCACAACTAGAAATATTTCATCAAATACATTGTGAATTCATCCTAGCTTGACAGGTGGCTTCCTCAAATCCAGTGAAAGTGAAGGGATAGATACTACTCTAGAGGGGGGTGAATAGAGTAATCAAATTTTGCACAATACAAAACTTAACTGTCTACCCAACTCCCTTGGAGTGAAGTGCGGAATGAAGAGATTATAGATTTTGGTTTAACCTTAAAGCCTAACACACGTGATGTGCAAACACAAGCTAACTGTAATTACAGTTAAAGCCTGGAAAACCTAAGCAGCAACTAGCAACCTAGTTATATCTATTCACAGCCACAGTACAAGAAAAATAATAAGCAAGCCAGACGACACAAGGAATTTTATAGTGGTTCCCCAAACAACTTGGGTACGTCCACTCTTCTACCCAAACGGTAGGAATCCACTACAGGTTTTTGCTAAGGTGCCCTGCCACCAATGATCTGATTCAGGTAGATCAAACAGACCCTTTAGACTTTTGATCAGGTGTCTAAAAACCAAGCACAGGTTTTTGATCAGGTGCCCTGCCACCAAGGGATACTTTTGAAGGGAGTAATAACCCTGTACAGGAGGGGGAAGAAGGTTAAGATGTCTTCTCTATTTTACAATAGATTAGAGAAGCACAAAAAGCTTGCACTGAGCTAGAATGCTCTAAAGAATCAAGGCTCCCCCTGGCTCAAAGATGTCCAGGTGAAGTCTTGCTTCAGTGCAGAAACTCTTCAGAAAATTCTGAAGGAAAGAGCTACAGGAAGAAAATAAATAACAAAAAGAAATCTCTTCAAGCAGCTATTCTTCTTCTTCTTCTTCTTCAAAGAAACTCTGAGTTGAACTTCCTGAAAACAGGAGAACTCAGGTGAAGAAGAGATGAAGATCTTAACACTTCTCAGTTAGATGGAGTTTGCTGAGAGCAGGAAGCTTGAGCTTGATGAAGGCTTGAGTGCTTTTGAATATGTGTGTAGCACTTCTGTTCACTAAAACTAGCTTGAATCCTTCTGCAAAGGGTTCTTTATATATTAGCAGCAAGCAACGGCTCTCTTTCATTTGAATTCTTTGTCTTCTTGTGAGCCTTGAGACTTGGGCTGTAAATATCAAGAAGACAGAAATATCTCTGCAGCAATACATTCCATAAAAAGGAATAAATCTCTTTCTAAGAAGCTGCAGGTTTAAATCAAATAAACAGATGACTAAATAAAGTCACATCAGAAACTAACTCTTTATAGCAAAGAAGAAGACTTTTCAGTCCAACGGCTATAAAGGGGTTGACAGCGGATAAAGTAATTTAAATGACAGCTAATAAGACAAACAACTTTATCTTAAAAGATTTGAACTCAGGCAAATAGAATGAAGTAAATAATGCCTGGAAACTTTATCATACAGCTTGAAATATCGTGCCAGAAAATGTATTAAATAATTAAATATAATAAATAAATACAAAATTCAAAGGCAGGCAGAAAGCGTCGAACGATCTTCGAAGATCGTCGAACGACGCACGGAGATCGTCGATCTATCGGGCAGATAGTCGAACGATCCAGATAGTCGAACTATCGAAGAAGATAGTCGACCTACCCCGGCAGATAGTCGACCTATCAAAACAGATAGTCGAACTATCAGATAGTCGATCTATCTAGGACAGATAATCGAACTATCAAGCGCACTGAGATAGTCGACCTATCAAGCAGATAGTCGAACTATCAGCGCAGAACAGATAGTCGACCTATCAAGCAGATAGTCGAACTATCAGCGCAGAACA
Organism: Platanthera zijinensis; assembly: GCA_039513925.1. Classification (NCBI taxonomy): domain Eukaryota; kingdom Viridiplantae; phylum Streptophyta; class Magnoliopsida; order Asparagales; family Orchidaceae; genus Platanthera; species Platanthera zijinensis. The sequence goes on along the minus strand of CM077095.1, from coordinate 80,223,041 downwards.
GATAGTCGACCTATCAAGCAGATAGTCGAACTATCAGCGCAGAACAGATAGTCGACCTATCAAGCAGATAGTCGAACTATCAGCGCAGACTAAGCGTCGACCAACTGATAGACGATCGTCGATCAGCCGATAGACGATAGTCGAACGGCGTTCGACTATGGTCGAACGAAAAAACTACTTAACCAAATTCTCAATTTGGAAAAGCGAGGACTCTACAGCTAGACTCCTAACCATTGACCATAGATATTTCTTGGGTCAAGGAGCACAAAGGAGAGGACTAAACTCAAATCAAACTAGGGTACCAACAATCTCCCCTATTTGAGTTAAGTCTCTCAACAGCTAAAACAACTAGCTATAGAAAACTAAAATACTACAGAAAAAGAATAGCAACAAGATTGGCAGATAAACAATTTAGATAAACCAATATATCACATATATCACAGCAGTTTAAATAAACTATTAAGAGTTTTTAGAGTCAGGTAATGGGTCAGATGAACTAGAGATAAAAGAAATTTTTCGCAGAGGATCATCTGATTCCTTTTTCGACATCTTCAAGTCCTGCATTCCAAGAATCTTTAGCTCTGTTGCTCTGGGGACCACAGCTTCAGGATGTTTCTCCATATACTTTGCTGGGTCAAAGATCTCAGGATTAACTTGGAATTTCTCAAACTCTTTCTTTCTATAAGATGACATGGTAGTGAAACCAGTCACATCTTTTCCTTCAGCTCTTGCTTTTCTAATCTGGGCTGCCCCTACAAGCTCTTGAAAGCGAGCCATCCTAAAATTAGGATCGAGCTCGGGATTTTCATATACTGGCTCTGGAGAAGCAGCAGCTATTATATCTAGATAAAAACATTAGAAAACTTAGCAAAAGGGACTTGCTAGAAGGTTTTTAAAACACTGTAAACTATTTACCTTTTGAAACACTCTTCTCAGATTGAACTGGAGAAGGAGGTGGGGAAAAAGTTGGTCTTTGGGCCACAACCTCCTTCAACTGTCTTTGAGATCCATAAGACGATTTGCCTTGAAAACTTTGATGACCTTGTCTTGGATGTGGCTGAGCAGATACAGATTTTCCATAGGCAGATTGATTTGCAGGTAGATTCCCAGAGGCTCCTGCACCGGGAGGTGGAGGAGGACCTTTGGGAGTCCATCTGGAGACTGGAGTATCATACCTTTTAGTTCTCTTCCTTTCTTTCTGCTGGTTTTTCGAGAACCACATCCAATGCTTAAAATCTTTAGATTTGGGGTCAATGCCCTTCAGGATGTAGTAGGGAGTGTCATTGTCCTTGTTTGGAGGAGGAGGAGGAGCTTTTCTCTTCTTAACAGCAGATTTCTTTTTCTTTGAATTTTCAGAAACATCTGAATCATCATCATCATCAGAATTTGATGATGGAGGATTCTCATAGGGATCATAGGCTTCTGAGACAGCCTTTTCTTTAAGCTTTAATGCCGACTTCTCTTTTTCTTCTTCAATGACATCCATAGCCATAAGAGAGTCTAAATCTAAACCAGGAGAATCATCCCAGATGGATGACTTCTCAAATTGCAGATCTTTCTCTTTTTCTTGTAGAGATTGAACTCTTAAGTCCCAAGCAGCCCTTGCTTGAATTTCTTCCAAATTTAAAGCAGGAGAATCAACTTTGATTTCCTCTTGATTTTCATCCTCTTTATCATTTAAAAACACATCCAATTCTGGATCTATTTGAATATTAGAATCACTTGGAGCAGCCACAGAAACAATTGCTATTTTCTGGGCAGTTACATCTTCTTTAATAATATCTGTAAAATTACGAATACAGATCTGCTAAATAAACTTGAATCATACCTTCAAGGTATTCACAGACTATCAAATTAATAGATTCATCAACAAAGCGAATGAAAGCTTTACCTTCATATTTAACCATTTCCCAGCATTCATTCAGATAATTAGTTACAATTCCTTCCAGGAATCTAACTATCATAGGAGTGGTAATATCTTCTAAGCACACTTTCACAGCAATTTCTGATAGCAGGATACCATCTGATATTTCCTTCTCAGTCAAGACTGGAGCTAAAACTTTCTTAGCAGGAGCACTTTCTTCCTCAGCTGGAACAACTTCTTCCTCAGCTGGAGTTGCCACTTTCTCAGCTGGAACAGTTTCTTCCTGATCAGTCATAGCAACATCTTGAACTTCTGGAACAGTCTCTTCCTCAGCAGGAGCTGTCTCTTCCTCAGCAGACATAACAATATCTGGAACTTCTTCTGGAGCAGATTCTGGCTGGACAGATACGACAATATCTGGAGCTATCTCTATATCAGCTGCAGGAGAAGCAGGAAGGTCTGAGACATCTTCCTTGGACATCTCCCCCTGCCTGATTTCAGTAACAACTGAAACCAGGCCCCTAGAGGTAGATGGCTCAGCAGAGTTAGAAATGGATTGGATGGAGGTAGTGAGACGGTCAATGGAGGCAGCAAGGGGAGCGATTGCCTCGTCAATCATGATTTTGATTGATGGGGTAATCAACTCCACAATGCGGGAGAGGAATTCAGGGGTAATTTCAAAAGATGATGAATTTGAGGTGGATGGAGCTGCAGCAAAAATGGTAGATGTGCTGGGATGAGAAATATTGGGGACTGGTGATCGAGCTGGAGATACAGCTGGAGAGTGAGCAGGGGATGGAGAATGAACTGGGGAATTAACATGACTGGGGGACGGAGGAGGAGAGGGAAATCTCTCAGAACCTAACAAATCAAAACTAGGAATAGATAACCCAGTTTGATTAGAAGGAATGGGAGAGACTGGAGATGAAAGAGAAACAACCATAGCTGTTTCAGGTGCAGCAGAAGAAGAGGGTCGTACCTCAGTTGAAGTTGATGGTACTTCAACTGAGGCAGACGGCAAAACAGAGGATGAGGAAGGGATAGCTGAGCCAGCTTCACTAGGTCGAGGAGCGACTGAGACAGTCCTTGTGTCCTCTGATGTGGCTGGAGCAGATTTCACAAAAGTCCTCTTCCACTTAGAGAATAAGTGGGGATCCATCTTCTTGCTGGCATTTATAGTAGTTGCGGCAGAACTCAGCAACTGGGGAAATTTCTCCTTCAGGAAAATGCCTATAACCCTTCCCAGGGTAACTTCCTTCTTTCCATTCTTCTTCCTGATCAAGTCAAACAGAACAGCAGCCCAATCGATCCTCTTTCGATTGACAATTGCACACATAAGTGCAAATTGTTGCCTTGTTATATTATCATGGGCGGAGTGCTTGCCCAGAATCACTTTTCCAACAATCTCAGCGAGGAACTTTATCTTGACTGGAAAATTTACCTTAAGCAACTTGGAGGGAATGCCTTCAGCATGTCCCAGCTCGACGAGCATCCTTCCAAACTCCTGAGCATCTTGCTCATAGTCTTCATCACCAATAACTAAACCGAAGACATCAGAAAGAGCGGCCGGAGTCAGGGTAGCTTCTACTCCGCCGATGGTGCCGATCATCGCTTCGTCTGTGGAAGACGACGTGAACGCCCATTCTTTTATTTCAGGAATGTTAATCTTGATCCTCTCAGACATCAGCTTCTCTAGACCTTGATCTTTGCAGAGCTGCAGAACCTCTACTATGCTGGCGTCGCAACTGCTGAAAGCTTCGAAATCTACACTGAAACCGGCATCGAACTTGACGACGGCAAGAACAGCTGGGGAAATCGCCATTGATCTGTTGGAGAAACGCGAGAAGGAGGAGGAAGACGCGAGAAAGAGGAGGAAGACGAAGGAGTCGGAGCAGCAGAAAATTGCAAGCGGGAAAGCAGAATGCGAAAGGGCACGCTCCGTCGACGATACAGCAACAGATCTTTTAACCTAGGTCGACTATCGGCTTTATATTGAACCGGATATAGTCGGTCTATTTAAAAAATCTTGAACCGATAGTCGAACGGCCGTTCGACGATCGGCTCAGAAGCAGAGTAGTCGGACAATCGTTCGACTATTTCTGACTTCTCAAACAAAAGGCTGTCGTCGTCCAGAGATCGACGATGAGCCCAAGCCGTTCGACGATGGTCGAACGTCGATCGACGATCTTCAAACAGATAAGCCATCATTAACCAGAGGTCGACGATAGGCTTAAGCCGTTCGACTATCTTCGAACGTCGTTCGACTATCTTCAAACAGACCTCAACATAGGCAGATATCGTCACACTTAGTCTCGTCCATTGATCATGCCTAGTTGGACTAAAAAGAACAGATGCTTCTGTTCATCTAAAGGCTTGGTGAATATATCACCTCTCTGAAACTCAGTGGATATGAACTCAAGACAGATCTTGTTCTTTTCCACACAATCTCTCAGGAAATGGTGCCTAATCTCAATGTGCTTGGTTCTAGAGTGGTGCACTGGATTTTGTGCAATTGAGATAGCACTGGTACTATCACACATGATCTTGGTGTTCTTGTGTGAGTAACCATAATCCACAAGCTGGTTTTGAATCCACAGGATCTGTGAACAACAGCTAGCAGCAGCTATATATTCAGCCTCTGCAGTTGAAGTTGAGACAGAAGCCTGCTTCTTACAGAACCAAGAGACCAATCTCTCTCCCAGGAACTGGCAAGTTCCTGAGGTGCTCTTCCTGTCAACTCTGCAACCAGCATAATCAGAATCAGAATATCCAATTAATTCAAACTCTGACTCAGCTGGGTACCAAAGTCCTAGATTTGGACATCCTTTCAGGTATCTCAGGATTCTCTTTAGAAGAATCAGATGAGATTCCTTGGGGTTGACCTGGAATCTAGCACAAAGGCATGTAGCAAACATTATATCTGGCCTACTTGCAGTTAGATATAATAGGGAACCAACAATGGCCCTATAATTCTTTTGATCAACTGGCTTGCCGTGATCATCAGAATCAATAACTACATTAGTAGCCATGGGTGTAGGCATTGCTGAAGCATCAGCCATCCCAAATTTCTTTACCAATTCCTTGGCATATTTGGATTGGGAGATGAAGATACCATCAGCATCTTGCTTAACTTGGAGACCAAGAAAGTAAGATAGCACACCCATGCTACTCATCTCAAACTTAGAGTGCATCAAGTTGGAAAACTTTTTGCAAAGTTTGGGATCAGTGGAGCCAAAGATAATATCATCTACATACACCTGAACTAACAGGATTGTGTCCTTGTGATGCTTAACGAAAAGGGTTCTGTCAACTACTCCCCTAGTGAAGTTGTGCTCTAACAGGAAACTAGCTAGAGTCTCATACCAGGCCCTAGGGGCTTGCTTTAGTCCATATAGAGCTTTCTGCAACTTAAAGACATGAGAGGGCTGTGTTGATGAAACAAACCCTGGTGGTTGTTCAACAAACACTTCTTCCTTAAGCTCACCATTTAGGAATGCACTTTTGACATCCATTTGGAACACCTTAAACTTCATGTAGGCTGCATAGGCCAAGAAGATCCTTATAGCTTCTAGCCTTGCAACAGGAGCAAAGGTTTGGTCATAGTCTATACCTTCCTCCTGTCTGTAGCCCTGAGCTACAAGCCTAGCTTTATTCCTTACTATTATTCCATTAGCATCTAACTTGTTTCTATACACCCACTTGGTGCCTATGATCAGTTGGCCTTTAGGTCTTGGAACCAAAGTCCAAACTTTACATCTCTCAAACTGATTGAGTTCCTCTTGCATTGCAATGATCCAGTGGGGATCTAGCTCTGCATCTTTAAAGGTGAGGGGCTCAACCTGTGAGAGGAAACAAGCATGCATCACATCCTGTCTTAATTGATGTCTTGTTTGCACACCAGCTGATATGTCTCCAATCACTTGAGATGTGGGATGATCTCTAAGTGTGACAATATCAGCAGGTGGGATGTGATCTTCAGCAACAGTTGGGATTAATTCCTCAGGAGGAATTTGATCTACTGTTGGTGGAACAACAACAGCTTCAACAGCTTCAGCAATGTCTTCATCACTGTCTGATTCAGTGATCTGAAGAGTTGAAAGTTGAAGGATTTCTTGAGGGGCATCATGTACCTGCAAAGAACTAGATGAAGGAGAATTTTCTTTCTCCTTGTAAAACATCTGAGACTCATCAAAAGTCACATGCACAGATTCTTCTATTTTACAGGTTGATTTGTTATAAACCCTATAAGCTTTGCTTACTTGGGAATATCCAAGCATAATTCCCATTGAAGCTTTTGCTTCAAATTTTCTAATATATTCTTTATTATTGTTATGAATATAAACAGTACAGCCAAAAATTCTAAAGTAATTAATTTTTGGTTTCTTTCCTTTAAGCAACTCATAAGGAGTTTTACACTTAAGTTTGTGTATCAAACTTCTATTCAGGACATAGTTGGCTGTACTAACAGCTTCTGCCCAATAGGATAGAGGCATGTTAGCATCTGCCAACAATGTACTAGCAGCTTCAATTAGTGTTCTATTCTTCCTTTCAACTACCCCATTTTGTTGGGGAGTTCTAGGAGCTGAGAAGCTATGTTTGATACCTTCTCTCTCACAGAATTCTTGCATGAGAAGAGAGTCAAACTCAGTACCATGATCACTTCTGATCAAGGCCACATGAGTAGAGTACTCAGTCTGCACACAAAGTAGAAAGTCTGTAAGGGCTTTGAAGTTATCAGACTTAGTTCTCAAAAAGAAAACCCAACTGAACCTAGAGAAGTCATCTACAATTACTAAAGTGTAATACTTCCCTCCTAAACTCTGTACATTTATTGGGCCGAAAAGGTCCAAATGTAATAAATACAGGATTCTAGGAGAATCACTTTTATTTACAGATTTAAATGAGTTCTTGGTTTGCTTGCCTAGCTGACAAGCCTTGCACAGACTCTCCTTCTTGTAGGGGCAAGAAGGTAAGCCTCTAACAAGGTTGTGCTTAGATAACCTAGATATATTTTTCAGGTTTACATGACTAAGCCTTTTATGCCATAAAGAATTATTATTAAGGGTTAATTCATTAAACAGGCAGATTTCCGAGTGAGATGAATTAAAATCTACTAAATATATATTGCCTATTCTATTACCTATTAAAACAACATTATTATTTAAAGTAATATTGCAAGAGGAGTTAGAAAAAGAAACCTGGTAGCCAGCATCACATAGCTGGCTAACTGAAATCAGGTTGTGCTTCAGTCCACTGACATAAGCAACTCTCTTGAATGTAACAGCTCCAATTGTGATCTTGCCATATCCTTCTGTCTGACCACAGCTGGAGTCTCCAAAGATAACCTTTGGGCCGAGCTTAGCTTTGTACTTTGACAGAAGCTCTTTGTTTCCTGTCATATGCTTAGAGCATCCACTATCCAAATACCACTTATTTTGAGTGATTGGATAGGCCTTCACCTGCAAAACAACTATTTAGACAGAGTGGACCCAGGTAACCTTGGGTCCTTTGTTTTTCACATAAGAAAAACTGGAGATATAAGAGAATGCAGGCTGAGGGTGATAGCCTAGAGGGTGAGATCTCCTAGGTGGGATTCTCCATGCAGATGATGGGTCAGCAAACCTAGGGTTTCTATTTCCATTTTGGTTTCTATGATACTGATTATGATTTTGAAAATCATATGGAAATCGTCGATCGACGTTCGACGATGAGCGCTCAGATCGTCGAGCTTCGTTCGACCATGGAGCATCCGATCGTCGAGCGGCGTTCGACGCTCTTTGCATTTCTTTGAAAAATTTCTTTCTCTTCTCTCTCTTAGCCTTATTTAATGTTTTATTTACAAGGTTTACTTGCTCAGTGTTCTTCTTTCCACTAGCTGAAATGAAGTTCACTGGAGTTGAAAGGTTATTTTTAAGCAAGACTGGGGGTTCACTGGGAGAAGCTCCTAAGCCTAATTTATCATTTCCTGTCCTAGTGTTAGCCATGCTGGTAATTTCTAACAGCTTAAGGCTTCTACCATTAAGTGACTCTTCTAGTCTCTTAGACTTAGCTAATTCCATTTTAAGGAATTTGATTTCTTCACTACAAGTAGTGAGTTCTTCCTTTAACCTAACATTTTCGGAGGCTATTGATTCAGAGTCAGCTAGCCTATTTCTAAGTTCTTTTATCTCTTTTTCTGAACTAATTAAATCTAAACATAGAGATTTAAAATCTAACTTAAACTCTTCTGAAGTAAAATCATAAGATGAAAGTACCTCATCTTCAGTAGGCATTTCTTCATCTGAGTCAGAACTCTCTGCAGCAGAGTGGTTGCTGCAGGCATCTATTGCCATGAGGCAAACTTCTTTTGCCTTCTTTTCTTCTTCATCCTCACTAGAGCTTGAGGATGAGGATTCTTCATCAGAATCACTCCAGGTTTCAGCAATGAAACCTCTCTCCTTTTTCTTGTTCTTGTAGGAGGATGGCTTGGAGTGCTTCCTGTGCTGCTCCTTTTCTTTTCTCTTTTCTTTGTTTTTCTCCTCTGGACACTCTGGCAAGATGTGTCCAGGCTTCCTGCACCCATAACAAATAATTTCTTTAGTTGGAGTACGATCATACCTTGGCTTTTCTTCATACTTTGAAGATTTTCTTCTGAACTCTTTTCTCCCCATTTTGAGAAATCTCTTGGCAAACAATGCCATGAGCTCCTCATTTGATTGGCTGCCTTCTGATGCTTCAGCAGCTTTAAGAGCTAGAGAATGCTCTTTTCTTGTTGGAGTGGGGGTCTTGGCTTCTGCTTCAGCTTCCCTTGTCTTCAGCACTTGCTCAAAAGATTTGAGCTTGCCGAGAAGGGCTTCAGTTGATATCTCATTGGTACTTCTGGCTTCCTTGATTGGCCAGATCCTCAAATCCCATGTGCTAGGGAAGCACATAAGGATCTTATCATTGACCTCTGTCAATGAGATATCCTTGTCAAGGGTCCTCAGCTCATTGATGATTGAGCTGAGCCTGGTGTACATCGCTTCAACTGATTCAGCATCAGTCTTTTTGAAGTTCTCATACTGTGAGATAAGGTTGGACCTCCTGTCCTTCCTTTCATCAGCTGAACCAGCCACAATCTGGTTCAGTGTGTCCCACATGGCCTTTGCTGAAGAGCAATCAGCAACCTTCTGGAACACTTCATCAGACATAGTCTGAGCCAGTATGTTCATTGCTTTGGCATCAGCAATTTTTGCCTTCTTGTATTCATCATTATAGTCTGGAGGAGGCACTGCACTCATATCAGATGATGAGGCAGTGGCTGCAGCAGGTGCTCTTGGGGGACCTGACAAAATAGAAGCAAAAATACTCTCATCAATAGAGTTCATATAAAGTTTGATCCTTGCCTTCCAGATGCCAAACTTTGCTAAGTTGCATGCTGGAGGTCTGGTGCTAGAATAATCCTTAGACTGGGCCATGATAGTGAATTTCTATAAACTCTTGGTATCTATCAGGATCTTGTGACTTAGGTGTTAGCCTATACAGTCAGTCAACCTCCCTCTGATACCAATTGAAAGTGAAGGGATAGATACTACTCTAGAGGGGGGGTGAATAGAGTAATCAAATTTTGCACAATACAAAACTTAACTGTCTACCCAACTCCCTTGGAGTGAAGTGCGGAATGAAGAGATTATAGATTTTGGTTTAACCTTAAAGCCTAACACACGTGATGTGCAAACACAAGCTAACTGTAATTACAGTTAAAGCCTGGAAAACCTAAGCAGCAACTAGCAACCTAGTTATATCTATTCACAGCCACAGTACAAGAAAAATAATAAGCAAGCCAGACGACACAAGGAATTTTATAGTGGTTCCCCAAACAACTTGGGTACGTCCACTCTTCTACCCAAACGGTAGGAATCCACTACAGGTTTTTGCTAAGGTGCCCTGCCACCAATGATCTGATTCAGGTAGATCAAACAGACCCTTTAGACTTTTGATCAGGTGTCTAAAAACCAAGCACAGGTTTTTGATCAGGTGCCCTGCCACCAAGGGATACTTTTGAAGGGAGTAATAACCCTGTACAGGAGGGGGAAGAAGGTTAAGATGTCTTCTCTATTTTACAATAGATTAGAGAAGCACAAAAAGCTTGCACTGAGCTAGAATGCTCTAAAGAATCAAGGCTCCCCCTGGCTCAAAGATGTCCAGGTGAAGTCTTGCTTCAGTGCAGAAACTCTTCAGAAAATTCTGAAGGAAAGAGCTACAGGAAGAAAATAAATAACAAAAAGAAATCTCTTCAAGCAGCTATTCTTCTTCTTCTTCTTCTTCAAAGAAACTCTGAGTTGAACTTCCTGAAAACAGGAGAACTCAGGTGAAGAAGAGATGAAGATCTTAACACTTCTCAGTTAGATGGAGTTTGCTGAGAGCAGGAAGCTTGAGCTTGATGAAGGCTTGAGTGCTTTTGAATATGTGTGTAGCACTTCTGTTCACTAAAACTAGCTTGAATCCTTCTGCAAAGGGTTCTTTATATATTAGCAGCAAGCAACGGCTCTCTTTCATTTGAATTCTTTGTCTTCTTGTGAGCCTTGAGACTTGGGCTGTAAATATCAAGAAGACAGAAATATCTCTGCAGCAATACATTCCATAAAAAGGAATAAATCTCTTTCTAAGAAGCTGCAGGTTTAAATCAAATAAACAGATGACTAAATAAAGTCACATCAGAAACTAACTCTTTATAGCAAAGAAGAAGACTTTTCAGTCCAACGGCTATAAAGGGGTTGACAGCGGATAAAGTAATTTAAATGACAGCTAATAAGACAAACAACTTTATCTTAAAAGATTTGAACTCAGGCAAATAGAATGAAGTAAATAATGCCTGGAAACTTTATCATACAGCTTGAAATATCGTGCCAGAAAATGTATTAAATAATTAAATATAATAAATAAATACAAAATTCAAAGGCAGGCAGAAAGCGTCGAACGATCTTCGAAGATCGTCGAACGACGCACGGAGATCGTCGATCTATCGGGCAGATAGTCGAACGATCCAGATAGTCGAACTATCGAAGAAGATAGTCGACCTACCCCGGCAGATAGTCGACCTATCAAAACAGATAGTCGAACTATCAGATAGTCGATCTATCTAGGACAGATAATCGAACTATCAAGCGCACTGAGATAGTCGACCTATCAAGCAGATAGTCGAACTATCAGCGCAGAACAGATAGTCGACCTATCAAGCAGATAGTCGAACTATCAGCGCAGAACAGATAGTCGACCTATCAAGCAGATAGTCGAACTATCAGCGCAGAACAGATAGTCGACCTATCAAGCAGATAGTCGAACTATCAGCGCAGACTAAGCGTCGACCAACTGATAGACGATCGTCGATCAGCCGATAGACGATAGTCGAACGGCGTTCGACTATGGTCGAACGAAAAAACTACTTAACCAAATTCTCAATTTGGAAAAGCGAGGACTCTACAGCTAGACTCCTAACCATTGACCATAGATATTTCTTGGGTCAAGGAGCACAAAGGAGAGGACTAAACTCAAATCAAACTAGGGTACCAACATCCAGGTAATTGTGGATACAATACCCAACATAATTCCATCAAGGAACGGATCTCTCTCAAACTCTTTCCTTCCAACTAGATTCAACGTTTTCCGTTCTACCGGGATAGTGGTGTCCTTAGCCAAGACTACGGGCTCCTTTGGGATGGTCAGTCTCAAGGTGATGGTTTTGCCATTGAATTTGAATTCATAAGTGTTGGCTCTACCAAAATGAGTAACATCACGGTCATATAGCCAAGGGCGGCCTAACAACACATGACAAGCGTCCATCGGAAGGACATCACACCACACCTCATCAATGTAGGATTTGAATGAGAGTGGAACCAAGCATCGCTTGGTAACGGATACAGAGATCTTGTTGATCCAAGCGACCTGATATGGGGTCGGGTGTGGTTCCGTGGTCAAGGACATACGTGCAATGGCGTTCTCAAATACGACATTCACACAACTACCACTATCAATAATAAGCTTGCAAAGCTTCTCACCACTCTTAAAAATCAGAGAAAATATGCTCGTCCTCTTCCACTCATCTAATGGACGAGGAGTGGCCAAGATACAACGCATCACCATAAGGGGGTGATCGTCCTCTAAGTCACTTGGGACCCCTTCTGGGTCGCTCTCCTCAGCAGCCTCATAAACGTAATCCGCAAGATCGATCGTCGACTCTAACAAGGCTATGGATTTAGTTTTCGTTGGGCATTCAAAGGCGTAGTGACCTTGAATGCCACAAGAGTAACATGTGGCGTTAGTCTTGCTAACCTTTCCGATAGGAATACATTCGCTCGCAGGGTTCTTAGTGTTCCTAGAAGTGATCACGACATTCTTTGACTCGGCAGACCGGAACTTCCCTTTGCCCTGATATGTGGAGGAAGATGATCCGGTAGTGGATTTTCCCTTCGTAAGGGAATAACAGGAGTGTGCCTTAGATGCTAAGTGTTTCTCAATGTCGAGGGCGGCATTGAATGTCGTGTTTAGATCAGTGTGGCCATATCGTAAGAGCTTCCGCTGAATATCGGGATTAAGTCCCTTACGGAATCTAGAGAGGGTGACCTCGGAGATTTCCTTCAGATCACAACGCACCATTCGGTCCTTCAGTTCTCCCATATACTCCGCTACTGAATTTGAGCCCTGCCGCAGGGTGGCAAGCTCGTCAAACATCTGTGTCCGATGGTACGCGGGAACGTACTGATCGGTCAACAAATTCTTCATTACGGTCCACCCAATAATTGGGTTTCCGTCTCCAGCACCTAGCCTACGCTCTTCATTTAGCCAATAAGTTTTGGCACGGCCTGTCAACTTCATCCTGGCAACTTGGACCTTTTGGGGGTCCGTGAGATGGTGCCAGACGTAGTAACATTCCATGTCCACTATCCACGTAAGGAAGTTCTGTGGATCTCCCATGCCGTCGAAAGTGGGGGCATCAATCTTGATGGCCCTAGTAATGTCAAACTCTCGCTCGTGGCGACGGCCTCGAGGGGGCACTAGTGGGGAGTCCCCATCCGAATCTGAATCGGAGATGTGTTGGCGTCGGCGGGGCAACTCAACATTAGCGGGTGGTGGGGGTGGCCTAGCTTGATTTTGTAAAATCTGTGCTAAAGTGGCCCTAAGCTCCGCCATATCATTACGTAGACCTGCTATCGCTTCAGCGTTATGAAGCTCATTCCCGTTCTCAGCCATCCTAGACATAGACGACGCCGTATATTCCGTGCCTAGCCTAGTGCGCATGCAAGACCTAGAAAATTATGAAAGATGATTTTCCCTAGGGCTGTAGCTAGAATGAAAATAATAATTTTTTTTGAAAAGCTTGATGTGATAAACACGTAGATCGTTAAAATTTTTTTTTTTGAAATTTTGCTGAAAAATGTAGATTTCAGCCCGCTATTTGCAGACCAACTAGACAGAATTACGATGTTCTAATTTGCAGGCTGACCTAACGAAGCCGAATCGAAAAATTTTCTGTTTTAAAGTTGCTGGAAATAAGGTTAGGAAGCTACAGAATTTTTTTCAGATTTTTTTTGACAAGTTTTAAAATTCCGAGGGATTTACTAAACGCAGACCAATCTGAAAATTTCAGATCTTTGAAAGTTCAGATCAACCAACGAAGAACACAGAGAGGATGTTTGCAACGTGGAAGTTGAAACGACCTCCTCTGATACCAAATTGGTGTAGGGTGCGTCCCGAGTCGGAGGTATCCACAAAATTACGCTTTCCTACGCACTACACGTCGTAGATCTACCGCACCTACACAGCACCTATCGCCCACAATAGTTCTCATCGCAAGAGCGCAGTGCAAATAACAAAGGAGGAATGGTCGACTCGAAAACAACGATCGGAAATTTGAGTCGGAGTATTCCCCAAGAAAACACAAAGGTTGCCACTCCTTTTAGAGAGCAAGACCAAGACTATAGGTCAAGATCCCCTCAAGCAAATAGGATCCACCCGATCCGGAATTAAAAAGCCTTGCAACGGCGATTTCGATTCAAAACTTATAGCGATTGAATTAAAGATCCGGGAAAAACGAGCGCGAAACCACCACAACTAAAGAAGAGAATCACACAAGGAAGAGGGAAGAGATTACCCAACCGGGATGAACGTTTCACACAAAGATAGGGTGGGAGAATCACTCTCTCCACGGATCTGCCGGCGTCACACCGAACGTTTTGCAACCTTCTTCCACGGAGTCGCACCAAGGAAGCCGCGCCGGAGTCGCACCAAAGCGGATGGAGGGAGCAAGGGGGGCGGCGGCTTCACACCACACAAGGGGGGCGGCGGCTAGAGGCTTAGCCTTGGCCGAAATTCTCATGCAAGGGAATTTTTAGGTTTAAGATCTTCAATACTTGATTCCTCATAAACACCTCCTTAAATAGGAGATTACAACAAGCCTTAACCCTTCATGATGGAGATGTAATCTCATCCACCCGAATGGCTAAGTGCACACCAAAAATAAAACTGTTTAAATTAAAGAAATAAAAACATGCCATGAATATAAAATTATCACTAAACATTGGATAATTTTATATTCTAAAAATATAAAAATAGAGTTCATGAAATAAGATAATTAAAGCTAAATTTTCATGGCGGTTCGAGCACGCCGCGGACGGAGGTTGTAACGTGTACTTCCTTCAGCGTCATCACGGCGTCTAAGATCTTTATGCCGTAGCGTCTCGGCAACCGGGTCATCATCAGTTAGCGGTGGCGCTGTATCACGTACCCTCTATCATCCAACTCATAGGAGTCAGCGAATCTAGCCAAGTGCTGAAACTCCCGTTGGTACTCTGTCACCGACATGGACCCTTGCTTTAGTTGCAAAAATCTCTCTTCAAGACCATCCCGAGCGGCCTAGGGGATGAAATGCTCTAAAAAGGCTTCAGAGAATTCGCTCCAACTAATGTCCGTGTACACTCTTCAACGAAAAGTGGAGCCCATGAGGGACTTCCACCACCTTTTGGCGTGCAGTTCTAAGAGTGTCACCACAAGGGTCACCGCCATGTTATTTGGACATCTTATTCCTGCCAACAATTCTGGTATAGTGTCGAGCCACTCTTCCGTACGCACCGCCGACTCTGTCCCAATATAAGCGGGAGGGGAGAGAGCTCGGAAAGTTCTTAACCAAATAGATCCCGGACCCTGTTGTTGTACAGGTGTCTGCTGAGATTGGGACCTAAAGACGTCTAAAATAGCTATGAGCATGTTCCCCAGCTCTGATTGTTGGAATTGTGTAGGCACGGACGGGGCGGGGGTGCCCCTCACTCGCTCAGCATGTACTGGGATCTATACATAGGGTACAAACCTAAGGTTAGGTTGGCTAATCTAAGGTTAAAGATGGAAAAACTCAGTGTGAATTACATATGGGCACACCACTGCTTCCGCTAAGTCTGTTTGTCCCCAAACTGACTAATCAAATGGGGGTGGCACCATTGTTAAGTGACTTTCTCCTTGGAGGATCGTAGCAAGCTGATACCATTTGTAAGACCCCCCCTCTCGGAACACAAGAACACGACACGAGAGGGGTCTTATGCCCAGAATAACCGCCTTGCGGTAACACTAACACTCGGGTCAGCCTGTACCACAAGACGCCTATCCTGCCGGCACCAACCAATATCAACATATAAATGCCAACCCAACCATAATAATAAAAGAAGTCAACCCACACCAAGAATAAGTCCATAAGTACAACAAAAGAGAAGCAAAACAAGCTTTTATAAAATAAGAGTATATAAATAGAATTGCCCCGAAGGGCTACAACAAAATCTCTCTCACTCACATCTGTAACCGACGGTTGCGACGGTACTGTCCCCTGAGGCCCTGTCGTCCTGGCCTGGCTGTCCAGCTGCATAGCCTACTGCTCCACCTGCGGGGTTTCCTCCTAAAAAGGAAGACGTAGCAACCGTTAGTCATAAAGACTAAGTGGCTTCACATCCGCTCTCCCGGCGACTCCTCGGCACCGGGCGGAGAAAGGAACATGTACAATATATATATAACAGTAGTACAAGCAGGTGAAGTAAGTATACAAATCACAGGTAGCAATAAAATAGTGTACAAATGAACAAGCTCTTATTCTACAATTCTACCATCTAAAGCAGCAAGAGAGTATAATGTTATAACAATAAGTTACTCAACTTATATGGATGCCCATACAAGCATATAAGTTGAGGGTCGTTCAGCAATAAGTAACTCATTGTATATGAGTGCCCATACAAACTTATACGATAAGGGTCTTGTGTACGTAATGAAGTGCAATGCTATGTATGCAATGCAATGACACACCCATGATCAAGCACATGCAATCGCTATGTCGACACAGACTTATAGTTCCCACTATTCGAGCAGGTAGCTAACTTTCAGGCGTCAACCGTCATGGCCAAACGGTGACAGTAGAGCGGGCATCTCCACTACTAGGCTGGTCTCCACACTACCTGGCCTAGGCCTCCGTATGCCTCAATGCTAAGAACACAACAGGGGAGCTCACATGCGTACAACGGCTCAGCGAGTTCTCTTGGGTAAATGAGCACCAAGATCCTAGCCCCGAACTGGCCTATGCGTGACAAGGAAGGAGCCTCGGAAATGAACACGAGGACCAAGCCCAACCGTTCACTTGGCACGGAAGGAGTCTCGGGACATTAACACCGAGGACCAAGTCTAACTGTCCAAGGTCTAGCTGTCAACTCCCATCAGTGTGACGATTTGCATGCCCTGCAACACTATCCTTAACCCGGGACTACGAAACCACGTGTCGACTCACACCACATGCAATTTCATAATATTGTGGCATGGAAGGAGCCTCAGGACATGAACACCGAGGACTAAGCCCAACCATCCATCAAATGCGGAAGGAGCCTCGGGACGTGGACACCGAGGGCCAAGCCCAACCGTCCAACTTTACTCATCTCAATCTCATTCCAACTAGTGATGGTCGACACCGCACTTGTTACTTCCACAATGCTACCCGTAGATAGACGACACTCTAAGCATTGGATTACTAATTCCCTTTTATCCATTTAACATACATCATGGCTATAGTTAAATCATTTATACATCTATCAATTTATAACTACCCATTTATATCAGACTCTTTCCTTCGATTAAGCTTGTCCACAACTCGTTATACGAATTCAGATTTATAACCTCAAATTATCATATCACTATGATGATTATGTAGAAAGAGTTCACCCAAGCCTCGAGTTAGATCGCAACATTAAATTCCACCAAATCGCATTCCACGTTACACAACCCAGAATTTAGGTACAGCCTTAATCCGGGCAGCAACTTCGACCAAGGATTCCCGAGGCTACAGAAATCCGACGGATGCGTGTAACCACTCGTTGGAAATATAATTTCAAGGGATACAACTTTTGTGTTTAGTCGAAAGCCCAGATTTGATCGCATCACACCAGAAATTCACTCGAAGCCCGCTGCGTACAGGATAAAGATTTCCTGGGTGGAATTTCCCCCAATCGCAGCAGATTCAAACTAACTTTCCCATGGCTATAGGTATCGCCTAGAAACGTACAACCACTCGTTGGAAAGATAATTTCGAGGGATACGACTTTCATGTTGAGTCGAAAACCCAGATCTTGCCAGAACACCCCCGAAATTTGCCACGAAGATCGCTGCGTGCAGAAATCAGATTTATGCACGCATCTTAAGGTGAGATGAACGGCATCCGTTCATCTTCCTCCTTGCACCAATCTCCCAAAAACTCCTGTAGAAAATCGTCCAGCCTTATTCACCCACATGAAGCCATATTTCTCCACGAATCCCTCTCTCACCTTCACATTGAATGATGAGGAGGGTGAAGACACGTAAACCTAGATTTACAAATCTAGGCATGGCTTCCCTAGGAAATCATCTCCTCACCATCAAGACTCTATGGAGTCGATATCTCTTCTAGAATAAAACTACAAATCTAGCACCAAGGGAGAGGGGAGGAAGCTCACCTCGTTTCCAGCGGTACCATCATTTCCGGCCATGGATCTAGTTATCCTTCTTTGCGACATCTCTTGCTTGGTGCCGTTGTTCTTCACGACAAAGGAAGGAGAGAAAGAGAGAGAGAAGGCCGCCCCTAGGAGCTCCAACGGATTCCCTTGGCTCGGTCGGTTTCGCGAGGTCCGCGATGACGGCAAGATGGATCGGCAAGGATGGCTAGGGTTCGGCTTTATCCTCTCTTATAAACCAATGTATTAGGTTAAATCCTTCTGCCACGTATCACCCTCTGATTGGACCGCCCAAATTAGGTCTTACTTGAAATGACCGGTCCAAGGAATCATCCAGCACGAATCCCGAAGTCCGGTTCGGTCCGCTTGTACAAGCCGGCGAATATGCCTGGGCGAAGAAAACGCCCAAGTCAAATTCGACGGGAATCAATTATCATTTTCGACGATCGGTGAGAATCGCCGAGCATTCTCGACGAATTCGTCGGGTATCAACAATGATACCCGGCGAATTTCACTTAGCCAACTTATCGGAAATCCTGGCATTGAGTGCATTGAGTATCAGTCAGCGATACTCGACGATCAGTGGGTATCACCGGGCATTCTCGACGATCGGTGAGAATCGCCGGGCATTCTCGACGAATTCGTCGGGTATCAACAATGATACCCGACGAATTTCACTTAGCCAACTTATCGGAAATCCTGGCGTTGAGTGCATTGAGTATCAGTCAGCGATACTCGACGATTGGTGGCTATCACTGGGCATTCTCGACGATCGGTGAGAATCGCCGGGCATTCTCGACAAATTCATCGGGTATCAACAATGATACCCGGCAAATTTCACTTAACCAACTTATCAGAAATCCTAGCGTTGAGTGCGTTGAGTATCAGTCAGCGATACTCGACGATCGGTGGGTATCACCGGGCATTCTCGACGATCGGTGAGAATCGCTGGGCATTCTCGACGATTTTCCCTTAACCTAATTCTCAATCTACAGCTCTGAATCAGGCGGGTATCGACCACTGATACCCGTCGGATCGGCGAGTATCATTCCCGATACCCGTCGATCGGCATGCATAGCTTCCATTCTCGTCGATTTCATCGGATATCACTCAACCCATCACTCTGATCAACACACTTGACACCTTTTGCCAGTGCGCCCCGAGCCCGAGTCAAGTCTTTTGACTCAAAACTCGTGTGAGGGGCCTAGCGCGAATTGGGACGTTACACATACAAACATATAAGTTAAGATTTCCAAAAAAGTAACTCATCATATAAAAGTTCACATACTAATTTATATGATGAGGAACTGCAAGTGCGTATGCTATGCAATGCTATGCAATACAATGTTTATGTAACTCACACACACGACTTTGTGCATAGACCTTTCATGCATCCCCACTCTTTGGAGGTGGCCAACCTCTCAGGTACTAACCGTCATGGCTCACAGTGGTAGTGGAGCGGGTGTCTCCCCTCCTAGGCGGGCAGGCACAATACCAATCCTAGCCCTCTCGTATGTCTCAATGTTAAGAACATAATAGCGGAGCCCCTGCGTACTCTTGCTGGCAATTATCAGTCTTCTATGGTCGGGTGTGTTGTTAAAGGATATAGTCTTTTAGACCTCGGTATAAACATCCTACCTGTATCCCCAAAGGTCTACACGCCGCACTAGAGTCATCGTACTTCTGTCGGTGTGCCCAATAGAACAGTACCGATTTACCCACCACATAAACACAAACAAGGCATAACAATACCCTCCTAAGCCTCTAGCTCGCAGGAACAACCTGTCCTGATATTAACCAATAACCCAAGCCACCAGCTCATAGGACGAACAAGCCCTATATCACCCCAACCCACACATGGTTTAGATCACTATAACATTACTTATTCCTATTAGAATACTCTTGTCTAACTTCCGGATTACTTAGTGATTTATGGTTAACCTTGGATTTCCCGAGGTCTACCCTGTGAAGGGCTCGTAGCGGTACTAGGAACTATGATGGGTTGAAGCTCATCGCTCCCTTTCTCAAGGCACTTAGTAATGTTATGTTATCCTTAACAAAATCCCCTCCCAGGGTTACTAGGTGTGTGACCTCTCCAAAGTATCAACTGCTGAAAGCACTAATTTTTCAAAATTGGTAAATGCAGAACATATGATCTTGTATGTATGTATGTATGAATAGGAATCCATCAAACACTTTACCCAAGGACCTAAGATTATTTCCTGAGACCTATCATGACATCTTAGACCTAATGCCAAAGGTTT
This sequence comes from Platanthera zijinensis, assembly GCA_039513925.1. Classification (NCBI taxonomy): domain Eukaryota; kingdom Viridiplantae; phylum Streptophyta; class Magnoliopsida; order Asparagales; family Orchidaceae; genus Platanthera; species Platanthera zijinensis. The sequence continues at coordinate 80,202,948 of CM077095.1, read as the reverse complement.
ATAATTTTCCTAAAATAATAATCAATTATTATAATTTTTCCAAATTATTACTACATGTGATTTTGAACATGAAGTATCACTTTCTGTTATCAAACCAGCAAGATAAAATTATCCTTACATTAACTTAGGTAATAATAGCTTTAGACCAAATTTTACATCATACCAATAATATTTGATATTTAATTTCTAATTAACAAAATCTGATCCACTAGGTCAAGTTACACATGAAGTACTATAAATATTCATTAAATAATCTTTAGATAAATTAATGCAGGTTACAAATGATAAATAATTAGTTATTCTAGAAATTAATAATTTTATAACTCAAATTGAGCACAATTATCTCAATAATATATAAGTTGAAAAAATGGTAATTATAACAGCAACTCTAAGATTCTGACATTCAAAAATTCCAACTAATTTAACCAGTGTTTATAATACTAAATAATTGCTATTGGCAAGGTTTCATAAATTTTACAACTATTTTAGTCACCTCAATTGTACTATTACATTTGCGTAACAAAAGTACTAATTAATTCATTTGCTAAGCAAATCTACTCCAAATGTTCTAAAGCTTCATGAGGAGATGTACTTTCACTAAATAATTGCATGAATAAAATTTCACTTTTTGACCAGGCCAATCTTGTTAAATTAAGAAGATACAGCTTTTTAGCTAAATGCACACAACTTCACACACAACATGACAAATTGCAAGTGGGATTCACCAACCTACATGGGTCCAAAGGACCTAAAATTTTTACCAGAGACTTATACCTCCATAATGGACTTCTCACCAAAATTTAGGGTTAAAATATTTAATTTTCACCAAAATATTTCAGTTTTATGAAAAATCATCCTTTAACTAAAACTATAGGAAAATTTTTCCTAAAAATTCCCATTTTTGGATTGTAGATGTATCTATGGTATATTCTGACATGACCCAAATTTAAAGTCAATACTTTTAGCAAACTAAAAGTTATTAAGGATATAGTGACTGTCTTACCCTAAGGACCAGTCCCACGAGAATTGCCCTACAGGGAACTACATTGATTAAAATGACCCAATTCAAATTTCGTATTAAAGTAGACTTACAGGGATATATTTTTCATGTTGGGCACTTTCGATGGTTCAGCCCCTAAGGGCCTCCTTTTTATGATATATTTTTCATGTTTTGTACAGATCTAATCTTACGGCGACAAAGTTGTCTTCCTCCTCCAGCCGACGTCCAAGATCCACCTGACATCCAAGGGATTAAAACACCATTTCCCAATGACCTAGGACCCTCCCCGCCCGACCACCATCCCCACCACCTCCGTTGAGGCTGGGGCTATCGCTGGGCGGTTGCTCTACCGCCGGAGGGGCGTTTTCCGGCGAATCCATGAGGAGAATTTTCAAGCTTTTCCGTGAAAATTAAAAATGGAATTCGGCTCGATTGAGCTCGAACTCAAGTCCTATTGATCTAGGAAGCTAGCACAAGGGAAGAGGAAGAGAAGCATGCCTGATTTCGGGCTTGGATGCGTCTCCGGAGGGTTGCCATGGACTTTGGTATTTTACGGCGAACCTCTCCCAATCTCAATTCTCCACCAAAAGCTTCGATCCAAGAGTCGATTTCAACTGCTTGAGGTCTTCTGAAGGTGATGAAAGGGTCGAATTAAGCTTTAAAGGCCTCTTTATAGGAGATCCAAGTTTGGGGATTTATGTTCATGGACATTAAAGGCCCTCCTTGATGGTGGCCGACCTTGAACAACTAGAAACTCTTCCTCTTCATCAGGGGAGATGAAAGGAGGGGCTGGGGAAGAAGAAGGGAGTGTCACTTGGCCTTCCTCGATTATTCGCCCTCCAAATAAAACTTTCCCCTTAATTACCCCCATTAAACCCTAATTAAATCACCTAATTCAGATTAAATAAATTTGGAAAACTTAGTGATCCTTAGATTGGGCCTTCGGCAAGGCCTTAGCCCACTTGAATTAGCGTGGGCTCTCATTTAGCCTTTAGGGGTTGATTTGACCATGGTTGATCTTTGGGTTTACTTTGGTCAACTTGATGGGTTGACTAGTGCAATGGGTGTGTTATGAGTCCCTTGACACCACCCAATGTTGATTGGGTAATGGTGATGCCCTAATTGGGCCACTTTGCCAAATAGTGTGATTTGACCTAAATATGACCAAGTTTGACTTTTGTCAAATTGGACAACTTGGTGACACCATGATGGGGCTCTTGGGTCCAGTTGGCCCCTTATGACGTTACAAGGCTACGGGGCGGGCTTGACTTTAGGTTTTGAGGCCAATAGGACCTCTTAAGGGAAGGTTTACCTATATTAACCTAAGGTTGACTTTGGTCAATTCGGCCCACTAGATTGACCTAACCTTGAGTCCATTCGTCCATTGCCTCTCTCTTAGGGTTAGGGAAGTGTTTGTGAGCTTATCTTGAGGTGGTGAGTTTATGTGAGTGTGAATTGACCTACTTGTGCATAGTGGGGGTGCACTTAGTCATTTCCCTAAGCATAAGCTGAGCTAGGGGCTCTCTGGGGTCTCCATGCACCACTCAAGCCCTAACCCTAACTTTAGGGGGTCTGGAAGTGTGTGTGTGTGTGGGGGGGGGGGGGGGGGGTTATAGCCTGAGCGATGGTCAATCATAGAAAACACTGTACTACCTCGCATCTGATCAAACAAATCATCTATTCGCGGTAAGGGATAACTGTTCTTGATAGTTACCTTATTCAGTTTCCTATAATTGATGCACAACCTCATAAATCCATCCTTCTTCTTTACAAACAACATGAGAGCACCCAAAGGCAAAGAACATGGCATAATGAATCCATACTGCAACAACTCATCCAGCTGGGTACGAAACTCTTCCAGCTCACGCGGGGCTATACGTTACGGTGCCTTAACAATAGGGCGAGTACCCGGCTCCAAATCTATAACAAACTCTACATCTCTCTCAGGCAGAAGACCAGGAAGACTATGTGGGAAGACATCAGGGAACTCTCGCACAATAGGAACATCCTCGACACACGACAAATCTACTAACGGTTTCTAAAATAGAAACCAAACAGGAAAATCAACCAGAATTTAAAAGTTTCTGAGCACATACCATAGAAATAATCGGGGAATCCTGGCACAAAAAACCATAAACACTTCTGTGGAGGTCATTGTCCAGCATGAAGTCCAAAAGCTTAACCTTGCACTAGATAATAACCTCATATTTGGACAACCATTCCATGCCCAAGATCACATCAAAGTCCTCCAGGTCCAACACCTTCAAATCATCAAACGCTAGGATTTCACCTAAAAGTATCAGATAAATCTGAATACCTTGGTCCGACACCACCGAATCACCAGAAGGAAACTTAATGCGAAACAAATCACCAACTAGATCGAGAGTCAGACGATGACGCTCTACGAAAGTCCTAGCCACGAACGAGTGGGTAGCACCAGAATCAAAAAGAACACGAGCCCAACGGTTCTTTACCTTAAACTTCCCTATAAAGTCGCATACATAACTAGACGAGCAAACATCGAAACTAAAGATGAAAGCTAGAAACTAGATTAGAATCTAACCTGAAATCACTTGGGTGGACATCTGTACTTCTTCCAAAGTCACCACATTTAACTTGCCCTTCCCTTTATCCAAATTTTGTGGCGGCAGCAATGCTTGAAGTGTAACTGGCTACAGCAGGGACCGAGATCTCGGGCAACTTGACTGAAAATGCCCCTTCTGTCAGCACTGGAAATAAACCTTATCCTTTCTCCCACAATGGGAAGAATCATGCCCCTTTTTCTTACAGAAAGCACAAGCCAAATCTTCCTTGGGAGTGCTCTAAATTGAATGCACTTGCTGCTGCTTTTAAGCTCCCAACCTCTTGAAATACTTTTCAAACGGGTGGCTTGACCGGCCACAAAAATTACACACCTCCTTGCTTCCCTTCTTTGAAGCAGGGACAAATTCCCGAGAGCTCTTACCATCATCATACTATCTCTTGTCCTTCCTCAATTGCTTGCCTCGATTCTTAGCATTATCTATCACTTCGAATTTAAGAGCAGCTTCTACTACCTCAGCATAGTTTGCAGTTCCATATGTGCTAGCCAGATACTGGATGTCACTCCTAAGACCACCCAAAAATCTCTTGACTCTGCTAGCTTCAGAAGAAACCAAATCTGGGCCAAACCGACTCAACTTGCTGAACTCCACCTCATACTCACTGACTGTGAGTTATCTTTTCTTCAGATGCAGAAAGTTGTTCATCAAACGGTATTGCTCGATCGACGACAAAAACTTCCTAAGTAGCAACTCCTTGAATGATTCCTACGAGCATCCATCTGTGAGGTTCTCCTTCTCTCTCAATCACCAGCTCTTTGCAAGACCCTTAATCTGGCAAGCGATGACCATCACTCTCAAGTCCATAGAAATTCAAGAATATGAGAACATATCCTTTATCGCAGTAATCCAATCGTCGAATGCCATGAAATCAGCTCTACCGTCATAGGTAGGATGTCCTAGTCACTGAAAATGCGAGATAAAATTCATCTCTGGTGGCAGTAGAACTGGAGGCACCAACGGAGCAGGACAAATGGGAATGACTTAACACACAAAAGGGTCCTACACTCTCGGCTGCTGCCCTGAAATGTTAGTCAACAACTCTTGGATCTGCGATTGCATCTCCACCATCTGCCCTTACAGAGCCTCATTGCTCTGCCATAGTCCCCCAATCACAGCCTCACTTTGCACATCAGACAACTCTCCCTCGAACTGGGGATTCGACCTCATCACAACACGCTTAGGCGATATCCTAAGAATACAACGAACAACCAATCAAAACCTAGCTTAACTACTAAAACTACATAACTTAGTTCAGACCATAAATGTATAGATACTTGCTCATGCTGCTAACTTGCTTTAGGATTTTCATAATGATGTCATGCTTAAACTTAGGATGATATACCGTCATCCTATTGAATCATGTACATAAACTTATGAATGCATGAATTATCTTTTTTTTATCATTTTAAATCCATGGGTGTACGTATGTCATCATGTTGATCTTTAGCTTGGCACTTGTCCTAATGCTATGTTTTTTCATGCATGTTGTCCTATGCAGTCTAATAAAGGCCTTAATGCATGTTATGAGCGGCATACACATGAAATATTACGCATCCTATACTACATAATATCACATGTAATAAAAAAGCAAAATCTAATGTGCATTCATGTGATGACTATTATGCATCCTATACTACATAACATTCACTTGTTGCTTCAAATGAGGATCCATATACAAACACATTATGCATTCCATACTACATAATATGTCTTGTATACTTCTTATCATGCTTATGAGTGTAGTGTTCATGCTTCATCCAAGACATACTGATGACACATTGGTGTATGTATGAAATAAAACAAGACCACTAAAACTACACCTATGATACTAACTGTCACAACCCGTATTTTCTCCGCTTTTAAACGATATATCAGAGTAAGAGAAAGCATGTATTGTGATACCATACCATATAGAGGATAACTGCAGATGCTCAGGCAAGAACACGAACCTAACACTTTATATGAAATCCTCAGGTTATTATGAAGAAACAATAATTTAAGTGAAGTTTTGATAGTCATATCCCTCGGCTCAGTAGAATAACTAGTCCACAAGTGTAACATGAATATACGCTGCGGAAAATACTTTGTTTAAATTGGTTAACATCCTACCTGAGCATAAACATCCAAATAGGACAAATCATGATATGCTTACCTCTAGATTTAATATAAGTATAGAAATAACTTTTTAAAATATAAAATCTTTGGTTTTGAAACAATGCTATGCATAAGATAGTCATAATGACAGTTTTATACTTTAAAATAACTAACATGCAATTCTAGCATAAGACCCTCCCAAAGAGTAAGTAAAACCAGCAGTTCAATCATAAATTGACTTAGCAGCTAGCAAGTAATTTAACATTCAACCAAAATCTCAAGTGGGCATCAACAACCTGACACGTACCCAGTAAAACATATATGTCTGAACTAAAGGAAAAAAACAATAAAACTACCTCAGAACGGTGAGGAAAAGAAAACTGCAATAGCTGCAGACCACTATCCACAACCAACCCTAGCCGCTCAACCGGCTACTACTCCAAACCTGATGCATTCAAAAGAAAAAAATAACTCAACAAGAATATATAAGTGGCAAAAAATCATCAGTAGATGAAAAAAAGGAGTTTAATGGTTACCAACCAAAACAGGAAATGATGCAAAACCAAAACAGACGAGAAATAAAACATTAATAAATTATTAACTTATAAAGTCCAAGATTAAGGAAGTTGCATCAAGTGTGAAACGAAGCCATGCTTAGGTAGTATCTGCGAGAGTAATCATAAAGACATAAGTCTACACAATGAGAAGGAAGAGACTGAAAAGCTTTAAACACGTGAATCATTAACACAGGTAAAAACAGTTCTGAGTCGGTGGCCACAATGTCCAACACAAACTAACATACCCAAACATCTCGAGAAGGCACTGCGGTGGTGGCCACAATGTCCAACACAAACCAACAGTCCAACATATAAAAAAGACAATGTGGTGGTGGCCATAATGTCCAACACCACCCAACAGTCCATAAGAAAACCTGGAAAACCCACCAAGTGTAATGATTCACGAACCATCTTTAGGTTGGTGATCCTATATCCACTGCCAACCATGAGCCATACTTAAACATCCATAAACACTGACAAAACCTAACCAAAACGAAGGATTTCACCAATGACAAGCATGAAGAAAAAACCCGAAATTCACCTTAAGGCCTATACTTGACGAATTGGCTCAATTCGACAAGAAAATACTAAGTCCATACTGATTCGTCGAGTATACTCGACGAATACAGTAAATACTCGACAAATCGGCATAATTGACCCAAGTCCATGAGAAATTCATCAAGTATACTCGACGGATCTGAAGTTCTATCAACGCTCTCAATACCAAAGCAGTCTCACGTGACGATTGTACTTAACTCAGCGAAATTTACTTCACTCAACGCCTAGCTGAGTTCACTTAGCGCACTCGATGCCAAAGGAAGTAACACTCAAAGCACTCAACGCCATTTGGTTCACTCGAAGCTCTCGACACCATACTGATAATACTCGATGAATTAGACATAACCTCACTAACACTTGATGAGTTGTAAATATTTGAATTTTTCAGTACTTTATTTAGGTCATTTTAGGTTATTCTCATTGTTTTTAGCTTTTATTCCTCAATAAAAAGTTTCTTTTTGTATATTCCCTTCTAACTTGACTTATTTATCTTTTCCAGAAATTTCTGGAGAAAAATGTGAAATTTTCAAAGTACACGCTCATGTCACTTTGGTCATGCCTGTGATTGGGGCATGTCACTTTGATGCCTGTGGAAAACTGCGGCCCGTTGAGAATCTGTGAAAAGTGACTGAACATGCATGTTACCAATAATACATGCCTGTGTCACGCCAGCCAGACTCAACGCCTCCGGAAAGGCAAAGTACTCAACGCTAGGCAAAGACTCGATGCTATCCAGACTCAATGCCTCTAGCAAGGAAAGGACTCAACGCCTCCAACAAGGCAAGGAATCAACGCCACCAGCATGCCCGTGACCTTTCCGATATGCCCGTGTTGGTCCTGGAGTTTTATACCCGGTTCAAATAGTTGCTGCCGACATCAAATTTCTTCCATGTGTCCAATCACGTCCCCTCTACACGCCCGTAACCTTCGGTCACGCCACGTGGATTTTCTAGAAGCTTCCAGAATTTCGCTAGTCACCAGATTTTCGGCTTCACCAGCACGCTAACATTACATGCCCCCTGGTCACGCCCGTGACCAGGGCGTGTAATCTGAAAATTTTGTCTATAAATTGAAATTTTCTGTAAGTCCCAAGGGTTAAGTTTTTTTTGGACCATTTTGGTGTTAGTGGGCTGCCTAAGTGGAATTTGTGCTAGGTAAGGAGAACATTCTCCCTCCCTCTTTATGTTTGTTTTAGCTTTATGTAACCCCATTTTATCTTAATAAAATTTGTTAGTTTTTGCCTCCTTATCTTGTAGTGGATTTCATTTGGGTGCCCCACTTACATTTTTCTTTTTATTCCTTGTCTTTCACTTTAATATGGGTGTGTGTGTGTATGAGTTAGATTTGTTATTTTTATGTTTTCAAATTGTAATTTTGCTTAGTTTTGTTTTAGGTTATCTCCAACTAATTAAGAGTTGTTATGATAGATTTCCTTCTTGTAAGACTCCCATTTTTTTTAAAACACCGGGGTCTTAGGCCCAGAACCACCGCTTGCGGTGACACCTTCGCACCCGGGAGGGTAATAACTACAAAACGCCGATCCTGCCGGCCAAATCGATCATAACTGTAGCAAAATAATAAGCAAGTCCACAGAATTCACATATGTAAAGTAAATAATCTCCATGAAGGGAGTGTCCACAGATATAATGTAAAACTGAATCTTGGGCTTATGCCCAGTACATCAAGTCCTCACTACATATCTCTCATCGCGGAAGCAAACTAATATAACTACTAGCGATCAGGACTCACAGTCCCTGCTGTCTGAACTTCGGTACTAGACTGCCCGATCTCCAAGCGTGTTGACCTCCAGGGCTGCTCCTCCATACTGGGCTTCATGGTCCCCTAAAATGATGTGGTTCAAAAACCGTTAGTCTAAAAGACTAAGCCATATCATCCCCCGCCCCTTCACCCATGGATCCTAGTCACCGAGCGGGGAGAAGGAAAGGGGAGGACATGATAGTGGAGAATAACAAATAAGCAGATGGCAGCGAAACTAATCTAGCAATTCTAAAGTATATAAGATAGTAATAAAGGTATGAAAACCCGAATAAGAACGTAACCTTAACTTATATAAAAATACTTAAGCTAAGGGATCTATTACAGGGCTCCTATCGTATAAAAAATCCCATACCGATTTATATGATATGGTGTCGGTTTTTCAGCAAGCATAAATATGTAATACTGAATGAAAAGCTTAACTTATAAGCACGCTCGCACGAACTTATAAACCAAGGGGTCATTTTGCAGGGCTTCTTATATAATGCGTCCCATATCACTTATATAATAGGTGTCAGGTTATATGCAATGATTATGCTATGAAATTCAATTATGCCATGATGTGAACATGTAAGTGCAACTCAACCACTCGACTCTGTGTACACAGACCTTTAGTTCCCTCTTTCTGGAGCTGAACCTCCTAGGATACCTCCGTAGTGGCAAATGGAAGCGATGGGTTGGGCCTCGCCCACCTCTAAACCGGTAATAGCACTACCTGTAAACCCTATCATATGCCTCAATGCTGGTGCACTAAGTGGAGCTCCTGCGTACTCTTGCCAGCTGGCGCACCAGACTTTATTTGGCCAAGTGCTAACCCACACTCGCTGAGTCAACGTGTTGGCGTCGGTGCATCGACCCTCCAATACCGAAGACCCACCACCTTATACTTTATGCACATGCAACCTTATGTATCAGCTACCGAGCCAAAGCTCCCCGGACCATCCCATCCGTAATAAACAACAACTGAGAAAAAGATCATCGGGCCAACCTGCCCATCAAAAACCATTACCAAGCCAAAGCTCGTCGGGCTATCCTGCCCATCACTAAAACAACTAGCTTCTTGCCCGAGTGACCCAACCTATCTCCCCGAGACATCGAGGTGTGAGAAGGTGAAACCCTAGATTTACTAGTTACTCTTGCATTTCAGTTTTGCCTACGATTTCAATTTAGCCCAGGACTGCCCAAGGTATTCCTCGTGAAGGGCTCTCGAGGGCACTAGGAGCTACGATGGGCTGAAGCCCAAAGCTCCCTTTCGCAAGGCACTTATTCTTATTGGTTAATATCCAACTTCTAGTCCCTTAACTATTGCATTGGATCTAACCCTAGTATTTTTTACACTTCCTCTCTACGGGAAAGATGATCTTTCGTCGATCCCGAGCACCATCTAACATTAGCCAATCCAACCCCCCACTCATCCAACTTCCAAGGATGAACTCATTGTTATTTATCCAAGCCAACAAACCACTAATCTCGATTCATGTGCCCAAATTTATATTCCAACATAGTTTCTGCAGTTTTTAGTATATGCAGACCACTAAGGCTATATGACATGTAAAACGAGAGGTACTTCAAATAATCACCCAGTACTCCTATAATAATTATTTGAGGGCTATTATGACCTTAGAGGCCTAAATCAAAAGATTCACAATTTTCCTATTTATCTGATAATTTATTTAATTATTCTAGTGGCCAAAAATTCCAAGATTGAACATGAAGTACCAATTTCAGACAAAATAATTTTACACCAAATTTATGTTATATGAAATATGAATATTTAACTTACAATCCAAGGTATCCCAAATTTTCAGCAAGGTTTAGGCCTTTAATTTTAATTTTTAATATATCGCACAATAAATCATTTAAAGAGATAAGCACAACAATATTACTTCCAAAAATTCAGAGAAAATTCAAGGATGATTGTAAGGTCATATAAATGCTCTAGGTCATGTTTCATAATTTATTAACAAGTACTAAGCTTTAAGAACATTATTGAACAACTTTACAAGTTAATGAGGTTGTGAAGAAGGTACTACTAAAATTTATCCAAAAATTCTAATAAAATTCATACATTACCAAGAAGGTTTAGAACTCCCTCTACCAAATTTTCATGACCTTCCAATGGGCAGTGGGATTATAATGACCAAATGATTAATTAGGGTAACACCATGAATTACAAAGGAAGTGCTAAGATTATTGTTCCAAAATTCCCAATTAAATTACCCGAGGTTTAATATATCCTTATGACCACACTACCAAATTTTCATTATAGTTCAAAGAGTTTTACTAACCTATTGTAGCACTATAATATTTGTGTCATAAACTAGGGTTAGGATTTTTTTGGGCCTACCCTTTCCCAAATCCCCTAATATTTTCACCAGAGGGTTTAGCTACCCTAGCACCCTCTCTACTAATTTTCAAGCTCATACAAGGTATTTTGACCTCATGCCCTTCACAAGGCACAAAAGCCCTTCCTTAGGGTTTGTCCTATGATCTTAGGCCAAATCTATTCCAATCTACCCCATCTTCCATGGGAGGGTGTTAAAAGCCATGCTAAGTCAGTGACCCAATTTTCAAACTCTGTTGAGGTGATTTGGCCACACAAAGCCCAAGGTGAACTTTTGGACCAAAATACCCTTATTATGCAAGGCAAGGGTTTGCATGTTTTCTATTCAAACCATCTCTAAATGAGATGAAATTTCAACCAAAGCCTTATAAGGACCCCATGCACCACCCACCAAAATTTGGTTGAGTTTGGAGGTCATTTGACCCCTAAATTAATTTATCCTAGAGAAATTAAATTATTTCCAAAACTATATAAAAATTGTTCCCAAAATTTTCCATTTTTGGGAAAGACCTAGATATGGTCTAGGGTGTCTCCTTGACAAAATTTCAAGTCATTTGGACCAGTGATGAGGTATGGTCACCCAATTTAATTTCTGCCTAACCATAGGTATAGACCCCACCAAAATGAGTGCCCTGGTAAAACCAGTCGCCCAAATTGGTTCAAAGAAATTTTGAACTAAAGTAGACCTCATCACTGTTTCACATATTCATATTAACATGTGAATATGTGAAATGGTGGAAGCCCTTTAGCCATATTGAGAGGGTTTGAGTCATGTATCTAAAATGATAAATGTCTCAACTAATAATTAGTACCTAAGCCCCAAGGCATGCTCCCTCATTGTAATTGTCTCGTGCTTGATTGGTATTGTGGCAATACGGCATTGAGTGAGCTGAGCTCACTCAGCTCACTTGATGCCATTCAGTCTATGGCATTGAGTAGCTCACTCAACGCCATACCGTATATGACAAGACGGCATTGAGTGAGCTGAGCTCACTCAATGCCATTCAGTCTATGGCATTGAGTGAGCTCAGCTCACTCAACGCCATTCAGTCTATGGCAAGACGACGTTGAGTGCAGTCAGCGTGTAACACCCCAAAAACCTTAAGTCCCAAAATGGGGTCAGGCTAGGTGACACGGCCTGGGACACGGGCGTGTCCCAGGGCATGTCCAGTGCATATGAACTTGGATACAGGCGTGTCCCAGGGTGCATCCTTTACTATAGGCATTGACTTGAGTTCGCGAGATAGCACGGTCGACGATCATTGAGAGGCGACACAACCTGGGACACGGGTGTGTCCCAGGGCGTGTCCTACTCGGGTGAATACCGAACGACGTTGAGTGGCGCTGAGTAAAATGGCGTTGAGTGTGGAACACGGCCTGTGACACGGGCATTTCATAGGAGGGTATTGGGCACACGGCCAGGGATACGGGCGTGTGCCTTAGCCGTGCGCTTCTCGGGTGATTTGGTCCTGTGTTGAAAGGGTGACACGGCCAGTTACATGGCCGTGTCAAAGTTTACATGGGCGTGTCTTACCTGTGACACGGGCATGTTAGAGCCCGTGTTCTGGTTCAGTTTGAGTCGGTTTGTACACTGCTTTGGGTATACGTCCTGGGACACGGGCATGTCAACGGCCATGTCAAGTCAAATTTGGACTTTTGGGCAGATCTTGGCCATCCAATGATTTTTATTTGGATCCAATGGCCCACGTGCTTTCCTTCAGTGATAAGTCTGAGGGTTGGCCTCTTCTCTCATTCTTATTAAGAGAGAAAAAGAGAGAGCTTGGAGGAAGGAGAAAGGAGGAGAAGAGCAAGGATTTTTTGGTGCTCCTGCGGTCTGATTCGAGGTCTGGGGCTAGTTTGGTTGAGGCAAAGCTGCTACGATGCTTTCCAACCAGCCAGATTTTCGATGGTGCCCAAGAGATCGTCAAGGGTAACGATGTAATGGACTCCCACCCCCACGGCTCGCAAGGACGGCCACCGCACCCCCAGCACCATGCTCGAAAGGGTTCAGCCTCAGACCAGGTCTGCAGGACCATGCACCCCAACCCTCTCCGCGCTGTTTTTTCAGCAGCGGTAGGTTGTTGCCCTGGGGATCGAACCAGGACCTTGATAAGAGACTCTTTACACAACTCTCATCACCAACTGAGAATATTTGGAGATTTAAACTTTGGACAGATCAAAGGATATGGTGCAGTCCAAATAGGATCAGTCACATTCAAAAAGGTGGCATATGTGGAAGGACTGAAGAACAATCTTATCATTATCAGTCAGCTATGTGATGAAGGCTACCAGGTCAAATTCAACAAGTCTTCATGCTTCATCAAATCAGAAGACAACACAACTATGTTGACAGGTAACAGAAGAGGTAACATCTATCTAGTAGATTTTCATTCAACCAATATAGACATCTGTTTATTTAATTCTCTTAGCAAACCTAATGAATTATGGCATAAGAGATTAGGACATATTGTAACACCCCAAAAAAGACCCCAAAAAGACTCAAATCGATTTTGAGGTGCAGGTCAGTTTACACGGCCTGGGACACGGGCGTGTCCCAGGCCGTGTCGGGGGTACACGGCCTGGGACACGGGCGTATCCCAGGGCGTGTCACGCAAATAAAATGAGGTTTGAGTCAGAAGATTACACGGCCTTGAACCAAGCCTTGAACACGGGCGTGTCAGGTTGGACACGGGCGTGTCTAATGCCGTGTGCCTACCCGTGTACTGCTTGCAGCTCGATGAGGCAGGGGTGACACGGGCGTGTCTCAGGAATGACACGGGCGTGTCAGGTTCGACACGGGCGTGTCGATGACCGTGTTTTCTGGTAAATCTCAGTCGGTTCGAATACCGCGTGTGCCGCTTAAGGGTACACGGCCTGTGGCACGGGCGTGTCACAGGCCGTGTCAGCCAAAAATTGAGTTTTTGGGCAAATCGTGGCCGTTCAGATTTCTCTCTTTTGATCCAAGGGCTCGGGTGGTTTCCTGGCTGGATTTAATTCGTGAAGGCTGATGAAGAAGTCATTCTTCATTTTGCTTAAGGAAGAGAGAAAGAGAGAGGAGGAAGAAGGAGGAGGAGGAGATCAAGCCACCGGCGGAGTTCCCGTGATCCGATTCGTGATCCGAAGCCGGCGTTGTGAAGGCAAGGCTGCTGCGGTCCTTTCTCACCGGCTAGTTTTCGATGGCTCTGAAGAGATCGACAAGGGTAACGATCTCCCTTCTTGGACATGTGAAGTCCTTCTTTTCTGCATTGCATAGGGAAAACCCTTCCCCGCGAGTGTGCGGTGGGCTGTGGTGTCCCTTGGGGTAGATATGTGAAGTCCCCCTTGTTAGAGGCCGGAATTGGAGTACGGCTCTAGGCATGCTGTGTGAAGCCCATCTGGACATGGTCTGGATTGGTGATGCTTGTTTGCATATCGGAGAAGGCTCCGTGATTATGGCTTGTGTTGCCTTGTGCCTACCTGTTGCTTGGTGCAGCAGGAAGTACTGGATGATGTCCAGGAAATGAAGAGGGTTGGATGCAACTCTTGTGGCCGTGTGTTGCCACTTTGTGTGCGGTTGAGCCGTTGGGCTGCAACGCGATGAAAAGGCAGATTGCCGAACAGGAAAGTTGAAACCGACCCGCGCCTATAAATAGCCATGGATACTTCCGTATTCGAGGTGGCACAGCGACTTGAGCAACGGGGGGTGGCTGATACGTACCTGCGTTAGGTTCGTCCGACTTGGAAGCCTGGTTATAGGTTTTGTTGGAGCGCCTAATGAGAGTCTTAGGCCCGCGCGCCGGAAAGACTAGAATGCTCAAATACCGTGTAGACGGTGGTGTTGACCCTGGTATTCCGGTACACCAAGAATGTGCCCTGAGTGCACGGACTGTCGGGCCGTGTGGCCGATGGTTGTGATGGCTTGAATGTGCTTGCGCGCACATAGTTGCTATATGATGATGCCATGCTATGCAGGGAAAGAATGCTCATGCCCGAGAAAGGGGTAGGATTGTTATAATTGGGTCAGCTGAATGCTGACCGTTGCATTGTTTGCCACCGGTTGGGTGGATTGTTCCCGTGCAGGTGCTGGAGAGCCAAGTGGTAAGTGATGGGCTGAAGCCCTACTGCTGTTGTTGCTGCTGCTGCGGCTAGCCCTTGAAGGCTAAGCAAATGGTTTTGTTTATTTTGTTTTCCTCATATATGGCCGGCCTGCGCACCGAGGTTTGTAATCCATGTTGTATGGAAAGAGGAACTGTAAGGGTTTAAGTCCAAACTCATGTTTTTGTTGTACATTCCGTGGTTATATATAAAGGTGGTTTATATATTGGACATTCCTGGTTAGAGTTCAAATTATAACTTAAAGCTTCCGCTAGAATGCTCTGAGTTAGGATTCGTGTTTGGTGTGGTATTATCCTGTGACCTCACCGTCTGTTTGTGGCATATAGTGTGGGGCCCCGGCCGGACCTTCTACTATACGTCATTTAACGGATGGGGTCGTTACATTTTGGTATCAGCTTCGTTCGGTCTTCCTCTATCGAATTCGTGGACGAATTCTTTTATGGGGTGGCGAGCGCGTGTTTATGCGCCCTGCTGTAACGCTAATGAACTCTGGAATGTCCACTAAGGAATGTACAAAATCTTGTTTGAGGAATCTGCGCGTTCCTTTTTGTGTTGTTTTGCTTGTATACGTTCGCTAATGTGTGTCTTGTCCACCTATAGGTGACACGTAGTGGTGCTGGGCAGTCTGAGCCCCAGTGCTCTGATGAGAGTGCGGCACCAGCTGAGGTGCCAACACCTCCTCCATCTGCGGAAACTGTTCGCTTAGTTGCTGAGGCGCTATTTGCCATGATTCAGCCGACCGGGCAAGCGCAGCCGGCAGTAGTGCCAGTTCGTGTTGATGTAAGACCCGAGCCGGTTGAGGCTGTAGATCCACGAGCAGCTGACCGACAGTTGAAGCAATTCATGAGCTTCAGTCCTCCTACGTTTACGGGAATGGGATCCCCAACGCAGGCAGAGGATTGGTTGTCGCGTGTCAAGCGGATAATGACAGCGATCAGGGCGGAGGAAACTCTAAAGGTCACCTTGGCCACCTTCATGCTTGAAGGAGAGGCGCGGCTGTGGTGGGACGAGGTTGAGGTACACCATTTGGCAGGCAGGCAATTAACGCAAGTGTCGATTGAGGAGTTCTCTCGGATATTTCTGGCGAAACATGTCCCAGCGGCGCAACGCATTGCTATGGAAAATGAGTTCCAACGGTTAAAGCAAGGGGAAGATAGCATGGATATCTACTTGCATGAGTTTACCAGGTTGGGACGATATGCGGGTACAATCTTCGCGGATGACCAAAGGAAAACGAATCGGTTCTATGAAGGATTGCGGGATGAGTTGCGATTCCTGCTTTCGAGTTCAGTGAACCAAGGGTTTCAGGCGTTGGTTGATACTGCGTGCGCGTTGGAGAAGGACATGAGGCGGGTGCAAGGGAATAAGGGCTTGGTTGCGTCAAAGCCAGAGTTTCAAGCACCTCCACGAGCAAATCGTTTTACCAGAAGAAAGGGGGCAAGAGGTCCAAGCCATCTGGGCAAGTGACTATGACCGTGATGTCGGGAGCGACATCAAGGCCGGATTCTCGTACATGCTATAACTGTGGCCGGGTGGGGCATATCGTTCGTGACTGTCGGGTTGTTCAGCCCAAAGGAGACAAGAAGACGGGTGCGTCTTATGCTGAGAAGGGCAAAGCGGTGGTTGATTCATCTGCGTCTCAGACACAGCCCCGAATCTATCAGCTTGGCCAACAGGAAGCGATTAAGAAAAGGGACGTCGTCATAGGTACGAGTAATTAGCTTACTTGCTTAAGTGTTATTGTTTTTGGTTATGTATAGCTTGTGCATGATGTGTGTGCTGCAGGCTTTGTCCTGATTCGGAATAATTTGGCGAGAGCCCTGTTTGATACGGGTGCTTCACATTCTTTTCTGTCTGAGGATTTCGTATCTCGAATTGGGGTACCGAGTCATGTGACGGTAGATAGTACAAGGGTGCTATTGCTGAATGGCTGTGTGATGCTTGCGGATAGGGCTTGCGATGTGGATGTGCAAATAGGAAGTCGGGATTTCGGTCTGAGTGCAGCTGTGCTACCATTAGCGGAGTTTGATGTGATCTTTGGTATGGACTGGCTCTCGGAGCAGCGTGCCTTTATTGATTGCAAGTCCAAGGAGATTACACTGGGTCAGAATACCGGGCTTGTGACGAAGTTCGCTGGTATGCGAGGAGTTAGCGGGACGTTGTTGTCTGCACTCCAAGTCGTCAATGCTGTTCGGAAGGGCGCGGAGTTATTCTTCACGCTAATTCAGGCTGTTGAGCCAAAGGCCAGTGTCGGTGAAGTGCTAGTTGTGTCAGAGTTTGCCGATGTGTTTCCAAAAGATCTTCCTGGGTTACCACCCCAGCGGGAGATTGACTTCTCTATTGAGTTGGTGCTAGGTGCGAAACCTGTGGCCCACTCTCCATATCGCGTCGCGCCAAAAGAGATGGCTGAGTTGAAAGTCCAATTGCAAGAGTTGTTGGAGCAGGGATATATACGCCCAAGTATGTCACCTTGGAGCGCGCCTGTTCTATTTGTGGAAAAGAAAGACGGTAGTTTACGGTTATGTATTGACTACCGCGAATTGAATAAGCTGACGGAGAAAAACAAATATCCGATCCCACGGATTGATGACCTCTTTGATCAGCTGGCAGGATCAACGGTCTATTCCAAGTTGGATTTGAAATCGGGATATTATCAGCTAAGGATTCGGGAAGGTGGCATTCCCAAGACGGCGTTTGGAACATGCTACGGTCATTATGAGTTCACGGTAATGCCGTTTGGCCTATGTAATGCGCCTTCGGTATTTATGGACCTAATGCATCGAACGTTCCGAGAGTACTTGGATTTGTTCGTGATTGTGTTTATCGATGACATCTTAGTATACTCTCAGTCGGAAGAGGATCATGCAAACCATTTGCGGTTGGTCTTGCATACCCTGCGGAGGAATAAGCTTTATGCCAAGTTCTCAAAGTGTGAGTTCTGGCTCTCTTCAGTAGCCTTTTTAGGCCATGTGGTAAGCGGAGAAGGTATCGCAGTGGATCCGTTGAAGATAAGTGCCATCCGGGATTGGCCAGTGATGTCTTCAGTGGCCGAGGTCAGGAGCTTCCTTGGACTTGCGGGCTACTATAGACGGTTTGTGGAAAACTTCTCACGGATTGCTTTACCTCTGACCACGCTGACGAGGAAAGATCAAAAGTTCATTTGGACGCCGGAGTGCGCGCGAGCTTTTGAAGACTTGAAGAGTCGTTTGACCACGGCGCCTGTGTTGACATCGCCATGTGGTACAGATGGGTATGAGATCTATAGTGATGCATCAGGGAGCGGCTTAGGCTGCGTTCTTCTGCAGTTTGGTAAAGTGATTGCTTATGGCTCGCTTCAGTTGAAAGTGCATGAGCAAAATTACCCCGTCCATGATTTGGAGTTGGCGGCGGTAATCTTTGCGCTCAAGTTGTGGCGGCACTATCTATATGGCGTTAAATTGGATATCTATACAGATCACAAAAGCCTAAAGTATTTGTTGGATCAGAAGGATATGAATATGCGACAACGAAGATGGATGGAGTTCCTCGGGGACTACACCTTCGAGATTCACTATACTCCCGGGAAGGGAAATGTGGTCGCTGATGCTTTGAGTCGGAAGACTCCGGTACGGGCAAGCTGGTTGCAGAGGCATGATCAGCGTTTAATCCAGGAATTGGAAGCATTGGAGATATCTTGTGTTGACAAGGGTTCGTCGACCGATGCATGCTTGAACTGGACGGAGGTGCAATATGACCTTACGGACAGAGTTCGGCGAGCAACGGAGCTTGATGAAAGTCTCCAGCGCTATGTAAAAGATGGGCCGGATGACCAATTCTCTTGGGATAACGGTTTGTTACGAAGAAATGGTCGAGTGTGCGTCCCGAGTGTGGGTAAATTGAGGGAAGAGTTGATGTACGAAGCTCACTTTGCAAAGTACTCAGTTCACCCAGGGAGCACAAAGATGTACAGAGATCTGAAAAAGCTGTTCTGGTGGCCCGGACTAAAGAAAGATGTCGCACGTTATGTGGCTGAATGCAATACCTGTGCGTTGGTGAAAGCAGAATGCCAGAAGCCTGGCGGTTTCCTGAAGTCGTTACCTATTCCGGAGTGGAAGTTCGATGATATTTCGATGGATTTCGTGCACGGGTTGCCGAGATCTCAATGCGGTCATGATTCCATTTGGGTGATTGTGGACCGGTTGACGAAAGTGGCGCACTTCCTTCCAAACAGAAGAGACGATTCAGTGGAAACCTTGGCCAAGCTTTATGTGGAGCAGGTTGTTCGACTGCACGGTGTTCCTCGGAGCATCGTTAGTGACCGTGATGGGCGGTTCACATTGAATGATTGGCGGCTAGTTAATCGAATGTTGGGTACAAAGTTAGCGTTTAGTACGGCCTTTCATCCCCAAACGGATGGCTAGACTGAACGAACCAACAGGACGATGGAGGATATGCTCCGCATGTGCGCCCTAGACTTTGGTAAGAGATGGGAAGATTATATATTTCTTGTCGAATTTGCCTATAATAATAGCTACCAAGCGAGTATTGGTATGACACCATTTGAGGCGTTATATGGTCGCAAATGCCGTACACCGTTAGCTTGGGCAGATGCAGGCGAATCTAAGCTGAGTGGGAAAAAAGAAGTCGAAGAAGCTACCTCGCTCATACGCTCTATTCGGGAGAGGCTATTGATAGCCCAAGATCGTCAAGCAAAGTACTACAATGCCCAACACCGGAACGTGGAGTTCGCGGTGGGTGATTGGGTATATTTGAAGATCAAACCCTTCAAAGGCGTGTCCAGGATTCGGCGTTTGAAAAAGCTAAGTCCGAGGTATCTTGGTCCGTTTGAGGTGGTGGAGCGAGTTGGGGAAGCTGCTTATCGACTAGCACTTTCAGCAGACTTGGGTGGATTACATGATGTATTTCACATCTCAGTCCTTCGTAAGGCAGTGAAGGATCCAGCTCAAGTAGTGGAGAATGATCGGGTACCGGTCGAGTATGGGCTAACGACGAGGGTTAAACCCATTCGGATCGAGGATCGAGCCGAGAAACAGTTGCGGAACAAAGTGATCGGGATGGTCAAGGTCCGATGGGACAATTGTGGCCGTGAAGAGCTAACATGGGAGCGAGAGCAGACCATGCGAGCTGAATTTCCCGAGCTGTTTGTATAAACTGTAGACCGTGTACTTTTGTTATATCAGAATTCTCAAGTTATAGCATTGTTAGTTCTTGTTTCCTTACCGTGCAAATTTCGGGACGAAATTTTGTTAAGGGGGGGGGAGGATTGTAACACCCCAAAAAGACCCAAAAAGACTCAAATCGGTTTTGAGGTGCAGGTCAGTTTACACGGCCTGTGACACGGGCGTGTCGGGGGTACACGGCCTGGGACACGGGCGTGTCCCAGGGCGTGTCACGCAAATAAAATGAGGTTTGAGTCAGAAGATTACACGGCCTTGACCAAGCCTTGAACACGGGCGTGTCAGGTTGGACACGGGCGTGTCTAATGCCGTGTGCCTACCCGTGTACTGCTTGCAGCTCGATGAGGCAGGGGTGACACAGGCGTGTCTCAGGAATGACACGGGTGTATCAGGTCGACACGGGCGTGTCGATGACCGTGTTCTGGTAAATCTCAGTCGGTTTGAATACCGCGTGTGCCGCTTAAGGGTACACGGCCTGTGACACGGGCGTGTCACAGGCCGTGTCAGCCAAAAATTGAGTTTTTGGGCAAATCGTGGCCGTTCAGATTTCTCTCTTTTGATTCAAGGGCTCAGGTGGTTTCCTGGCTGGATTTAATTCGTGAAGGCTGATGAAGAAGTCATTCTTCATTTTGCTTAAGGAAGAGAGAAAGAGAGAGGAGGAAGAAGAAGGAGGAGGAGATCAAGCCACCGGCGGAGTTCCCGTGGTCCGATTCGTGATCCGAAGCCGGCGTTGTGAAGGCAAGGCTGCTGCGGTCCTTTCTCACCGGCTAGTTTTCGATGGCTCTGAAGAGATCGACAAGGGTAACGATCTCCCTTCTTGGACATGTGAAGTCCTTCTTTTCTGCATTGCATAGGGAAAACCCTTCCCCGCGAGTGTGCGGTGGGCTGTGGTGTCCCTTGGGGTAGATATGTGAAGTTCCCCTTGTTAGAGGCCGGAATTGGAGTACGGCTCTAGGCATGCTGTGTGAAGCCCATCTGGACATGGTCTGGATTGGTGATGCTTGTTTGCATATCGGAGAAGGCTCCGTGATTATGGCTTGTGTTGTAAGACCCCCCATTTTTTTTCTTTTTCGACACCGGGGTCTTAGGCCCAGAACCGCCGCCTTGCGGTGATACCTTCGCACCCGGGAAGGTCGTCACTACAAGACGCCGATTCTGCCGGCAATTCGATCTCCACTGTAGCATAAGTATACAAGACAGTCCACAGAAATATCACATATAAGAAATTTAAACTCCACGAAGGGAGTGTCCACAGATAGTACACATAATAAAATCACGGGCTTATGCCCGGTACATCAAGTCCTCACTACATTTCACTCATCGCGGAAGCAAACTAATACAACTATTATAGATCGGGACTCACTGTCCCTGCTGTCTGGACTCCAGTGCTAGACTGTCCGATCTCCAAGCGTGCCGACCTCCGGGGCTGCTCTTCCATGCTGGGCTCCGTGGTCCCCTAAATGATGTGGTTCGAAAACCGTTAGTCTAAAAGACTAAGTCCTATCGTCCCCCACCCTTCCCCCATGGCTCCTAAAGCACCGAGCGGGGAGAAGGAAAGGGAAGGACATGAAAGTGGAGAGTATTCAAATTTCAGATGGCAGCGGAACTAAACTAACAATGTAAGCATGATAATAATCGTACAAAATAAATAAGTAACTTTAACTTATGCGAGTATACATAAGCTAAGGGATCTTTTGCAGGGCTCCTATCGTATAAAAAGTCCCATACCGATTTATACGATAGGGTGTCGGTTCTATTAGCAAGTTTATAATGTTGAAAGAGAACCTTGACTTATAAGCACGCTCACACGAACTTAAAGGCCAAGGGGTCGTTTAGCAAGGCCTAATGTATAGAGCGTCCCATACCGCTTATACATTAGGTTTCAGGTTATATGCGATGGTTATGCTATGAAATACATTTATGCCATGATGTGAACATGCATGTGCAACTCACCCACTCGACTCTGTGTACACAGACCTTTTAGTTCCCCCTTTCGGAGCCGTTACCTCCCAGGATACCTCCGTAGTGGCAGACGGAAGCGGTGGGTTGGGCCTCGCCCACCTCTAAACCAGTAAAGCACTACCGGTCAGACCTATCGTACGCCTCAACGCTTGGTGCACTAAGCGGACGTCTGCGTACTCTTGCCGGCTGGCGCACCGGACTTCTGTTGGCAAAGTGCTAACCACACTTGCCGAGCTAACCATATTGGTGTCGGTGCATCGAACTCCCCAATATAGAAGACCCACCACCGTAAAACCTTTTATGCACATACAATAGTTATGAGTCAACCAACCAACCGAGCCGAAGCTCACCGGACAATTCCCGTCCATCATAATCTACAACCGAGCTAAAGTTCCCCGGACAATCCCGTCCGTCATAATCTACAACCGAGCTAAAGCTCGCCAGACCACCATCACAACTACTGGGCTTATTGCCCAAGTAACCCATACTATCTCTCGGACACTGGGTGGGAAAGTGTGAAACCCTAAGTTTACTATTTACTGTATGCTTACGAAGTTTTGACTCTCCCTAATTACTACGAGAAAGACGATTTTTCGTCGATCATGCGCACCACCTAACACTAGCCAACCCACTCTCACTACTCTTCTTTCTATTGGGAAATCACCCACAACAAAAGGGTCTAACTCCAATAACTATCCCCGACCTTGTCTTATTCCAATTTAGCAATTTTGCTATATGCACACCAACTCAGACGGTACGTTGAACTAGATAGGGGGTATTCTAAATAATTATCCGAATGCCCTGAATTATTTACTGGAGACTTATCATGATGCAAATGGACTAAATCCAAAAGATTATCATTTTTTTCCAATTATTCTGATATTTATTTAAATTCCCGTAAAGCTTCTAAGGGCTACCCATTGAGCATGAAGTGCACTTTTCAGAGAGGTATAAAGCTTCATAAATTCATGATAAATTCTAAATAACCATTTAACAATAAATCCAAGATATAACAACTTTTTAAGTATTCAAGTGACACTAATCAATTTTTGAAAATATATCCTTTTTCTTTTTATTAATGAAGTAAGTGCAATAAATATTCATCCAAAAATTCTTAATTAATTTTCTAAAGTAGATACTGACCTAAAAACATCATTGGCCAAATTTCATAATTATACAGTAAGTAAATTGCTCAAAATGATTTAAACAAACTAGATCCAAAATTGCTAAATGCAGACCACCAAGTCAATCTTCATGTAAAATGGGATGTATATAAAATACTCATCCTAAACTCCTATAATATTTAATGGAGGTTCATTATGACCTTTAAGTTCTAAATCCAGAGTTCCAAAATTTTCCTTACTTATTTGATAATTCATTTAATTATTTTAATGTCTAAAATTTCCAAAAATGAACATGAAGTACTACTTTTATTCAAGGAATCATTTTACTAATTTTATATGTTACTCAGAATAATGATATAACTTATCTTCCAAAATATATATTTCTTTTCAGTAAACCTTTATCTTTAAATCAAATATTCTTTTAAGTCCTTGGAAATTCATTTAATAAATATAAAATAATGTATTGCTTCCAAAAATTCAGGGAAATTTCAATTATGAATCTAATGGCATATACATGGTTTGGGCCAAATTTCATAATTTATTTATTAGTAAATAGGCTTAAATGAATTTTTGAATAATTCCATCAAATGACAATCTTGTGAACTAACTACCTCATATACTTGTCCAAGAACTCTTATAAATTTATATAAACTCTTTATGCTTCCAAACAACCTCTGCCAAATTTTCAGGACCTCTCAATTATCAGAAGTAGCATAATAAATTATTTACTTAATTTAAGCATTTCTTGGGTTACAAATGAAGTGCTATAATTATTGACCCAAAATTCCCCATTAAATTACCAGAGGCTCATAATGTCCTTAAGACCAATCTACTAAAATTTCATCTTAATTTGAGGTGTTTAGCTAGCCCATTTCAACCCTAGAATGTTTGTGACCTAAACTAGGGTTAGGGATTTTAGGGTCCTAAACCTTCCAAAATGCCCTAATAATTTTACCAGAGGGTTATAGTTACCTAAAATCTATTCCTACAAAATTTCATAGCCATACAAGGTGATTTGGCCATATGCCCTTCACAAGGTACAAAAGCCCTTCCTTAGGGTTTGACCTAAGATCTTGGGCCAAACCAACTCCACTGCCCCCAAATTTCCTTTGGGAGGTGTATCTTGTCATTCCAAACTAGTGTACAAAATTTGAACCTCTGTTGAGGTGAATTGGACACTAAAATCCAAAATTACAATTTGGACCAAAATACCCTTCTTAGGGCAAGGCTAGGGTTTGCTTGAATCCTATTCAAATCAACTCCAAACTTAATGAAAGTTTAACCAGAGGTCTATATTGACCTCATAACCATCCCACCAAAATTTGGTTGAATTTGGACTTCATTTGACCCCTAATTTAATTTACCCTAGCATAATTAAATTATTTACAAAAACTATAGGAAAATTATTCCCAAAATTCCCATTTTTGGGCAGGGTCTAGGTATAGGGTAGGGTGAGCCCCTGCCAAAATATCAGCTTATTTGGACCAAGGATGAAGTGTGGGCTACTAATTTAATGACTGCCTAAACATTTGGATAGACCCCACCAAAATGAGTGCCCTGGTCAGAACAGTCACCCAAATTGGTTCAAACCAATTTTGCCAGATAGTAGACTCATAGGGCTACACATTTGGTGTTGACCACTTTCTCTGAAAAATCCTCTAGGTATTTTTAATATTTAAAACAAAATAATACAAAATCTGTGACAGATATGAAATGATTTAAATATCAAAGCTATAGTTGAATATACATCTGCACGAATCTTGGCGCAGCCCTGGACGGCATCGGGTCATCTTCAAGCTCTAGCTGACGGCCCCGATTCAACCCGCCTGGAGCAACTTCCAGCGGCTGCCGCCGGCCATCCGGCCGCCTCCCCGGCCTGCCACCGCCGCCGACACCTTCGTGGTGGTCGAGGCTATCTCCGGCCGGCGTCTAGGCCGCCGGGAAGCCCTATTCCGGCGAACCCGACGGGATGAAATTTCATGAAAAATCCATGATTTTCAAAATCCGATTGGGCTCAATTGAGCTCCAACCTTGGTTCTATTGATTCCTACGATCTACCCAGGAGGCAAGGAGTGGAGGAGGACCTGTGGTGGCGGCTGTAGCCGGGCTGATCGTCGGATTGGCATGGTGGTGGCCGGTGGTGGTCGGCTTGCTCAAAAAGGCAGGATAGGGCTCGGTTTCTTCAGGAAAATGGTGGGGATTACTCCTTGGAGTCCAATGGAGCTTTTAAAGAGGTGAGGGGAGGTGTTAGGTGGCTGAAAACACTTTGGCCATTTTTGGCCAAAGTCAAGCTTGGCGGCTTGGTAGGTAGGGGGAGGTGGAGCTTGCTCCAGCCAGTCCAAAAAGGCTGCTAGACTCCCCCTTGTCCTTCTGAATTGAATGGGGAGGTTGGGGAGGGGGGAGGAGGAGCACAAAGTCCTCCTTCCTTCTCTTCCTTCTCTTTCTCTCTCCTCCATGGATGACTTTCTCTCTCCTAGTCATCAAGCCTGAAATTTAGGCTCCTACATGTCACATGTCAGCCCACCAATCCATTTGGCCACTTGGGTTAAGGTTAGCCCTAATGAAATAGGCTTGAGCTTGAGTTAGCCCATTTGGGCTAACTTGACCCAAAGTGGGACTAGGGCCCACCTAGGTCAATTTGATCCTTGAGGTTTCCTTAATAGGTCCTTGGTGACCCATTAGCCTCCCCTAGGGTCAAGGTGGGGTTGAATTGGCCCTTGAAGGTCACTTGGCCCTTAACTAGGGCATTTTGGCCATTTTAGGTTAAGGGTTGACTTTGGTCAAACTAGCCCCTTTGATTGGTCCCAATGGGTCCTTGGTGACCTATTGGCCTCTCACTAGGCTTATGAGGGTAGGGGTGGTGTCTATTGGGCTAAGGGACTGCAATTGACCCTTGTGTAGGTCAATTTAACCTAATTAGGGCTATATTTGACTTTGGTCAACTTAGCTCTATTGACTGCTTTCCATGGGTCCTTAGTGACCCATTGACCTCTCACTAGGGTTATGGAAGTTTGGGTGGAGTATATTTGGCTAATAGACTGAAATGGACCCTTGTCTAGGTCAACTTGACCTAGCTAGGGTTATAGTTGACTTTGGTCAACTTTGGTCTTTTGACTGCTCTCCATGGATCCTTAGTGACCCATTGACCTCTTTCTAGGGTTATAAGGGTATGGGTGGGGTCTTGGAGTCTTGGTGAAGTCCCATGATCACTTTTAGTCAAGGTTCTGAGATCTGCTAAGTGCAGACCACAGTGGCCCTATTCACACTACCAGGTCCACTTGCCTCTTCCTTGGGCTTCCTAGGGTTTTGTCATGACAAAACCACTCCTAGGGGTCTAGTTGGAAATGGGATGTTACAAATCCCAATAAACAAAACAAAGATTTCGTCCCCGAAATCCAGGTTAAGCTTACGGGGACTCCTATCGGGGAGGAAGAAACTTGTAACATCCCATGTATGTTGAAAGTTTTATGCCACGGCTCCGTGATTGACATGCGAGGTTTAAGGCGTTTGTCAATGTTAAGACCAAATAGTCCAAATGACAAAAAATCTAGACCTCAATAAACAAAAGTTTAGCCCATATCCTTGAAATTTTAGTTCTACTAGTTAAACATATGAAGGGAATTGAACATTTTGAGTGGTTGCGAGGAATACCTGACTGAAGAGTTCCGGGTATCTTTGTCGCATCAAGTCCTGGGGCTCCCATGTGTGCTCCTCTCTTCCATGATTTCTCCACAGGACCTTGACTAACGGAACCTTCTTGTGGCGTAGAACTCGTACCCCCTTGTCGTCAATCCGGACTGGTTCTAGGTGAACTGACCGATCAGATGCTATCGGTCCATCTGTGGTTGAAACTTGCTGCTCTGGACGTAGTAGAGCTCTCCTAAGAGAGGATATATGGAACACGTCGTGCAGACTCGCCAGCTCTGGTGGAAGTTCCAGTCTGTATGCCAAGGGACCGATCCGCTCCTGGATCCTATAAGGTCCCATGTACCTTGGGCTGAGCTTCTTCCTTTGTCCGCGTACTCGAGTAACTCCATGCATGGGTCGGATTTTCAAGAACACCTGATCTCCTACCTGGAATTCCACCTGACGGTGCCGAGCATCGTAATACTTAGCCTGCCGGCTCTGTGCTTCCAGCATCCTATCCCGTATCAATCTTACCTGAGCCTCGGTGTCCTCGACAAACTCCGAATCCAAAGCCTTAGGGTCCCGTCCTGTATCCATGACAGAGGAGTCCTGCACTTTCGTCCATACAACACCTCATAAGGAGCCATTTTAATACTGGACTGGTAGCTGTTATTATACGAAAATTCAATTAGTGGTAATAACTTTTCCACGGTTCACCGCGATCTAATACGCAGAGTCGTAGTAGATCCTCCAGAGTCCGGTTAGTTCGTTCCGTTTGTCCGTCTGTCTGGGGATGGAAAGCTGTACTGAATGTTAGTCGAGTGCCTAAGTAGGTCTGCACTGACCTCCATTCTCTGGAAGTAAATCGTCCATCCCGGTCCGACACGATCGTTTTGGGGACGCCATGATAACGGACAAACTGCTCCACAAATTTCCGGACTAACACTCCCACCGAGTCATCCTTCCTGATTGGAATAAACCTCGCCACCTTCGTCAGTCGGTCGATGATTACCCATATCGAATCGTTCCCTGTCCTGGATCGAGGAAGTCCATGTATAAAGTCCATGGCGATATCATCAAACTTCCACTCTGGTACTGGGAGGGGCTGTAATAATCCTGCGAGGTTTTTGCACTCCGCTTTTACTAATTGGCACGCCTTGCAACGGGTCACGAAGTAGGTGATATCCTTCTTCATGCCGGGCCAGAACATAGTCTTCTTCAGATCTGCAGTCATCTTCGTAATCCCCGGGTGTACCGAATATCGACTGCAATGAGCCTCCGTCATGATGTCTTCCCGGATCTGCCTCCCTCTGGTATGTAGACCCGTCCTCTGAAGCATACTAAATCATCTCTCAGCGTGTAATCTCCCGCAGTGCCTGCTTCTAAGGACCGGAATACCGGATCTAGCTGGGCATCCTGCCTCTGTCCATCCTTGACCCGCTCTCGTATGTGTAACACCCCAAAAATCTCAAAATATGTTTGTACACAATTTTGGGTTGGAGGCTGTTAGACACGGCCTGGGACACGGGCGTGTCCCAGGGCATGTCGGGTGTACACGGCCTGGGACACGGGCGTGTGTTGGGTACATTGGAAAATGTGTACCTGATTTGAAGAAGCCCAACCTAGCTCAATGATATACATCAAGGTGTATTTGATGTTGTTTTAAGTTGACATGTGCAGGTGAAGAATTGATAAAGTATGCAGAAAAATTCTAAGTCCAAGTGTCGACACAGAGGAAGCAGTGTCGACACACAGAAGAAAATAGTCGACACAACACTGGGAAGCAGTGTCGACACATAGCAGTTAGTATACAACTATACTGGGAGAAAGTGTCGACACAGAAGAAGTAAGTCGACACATCACTGGGAATTTGTGTCGACACAGAAGAAAAGAGTCGACACAACTCTGGGAATTTGTGTCGACACAGAAGAAAAGAGTCGACACAACTCTGGGAGAATGTGTCGACACAGAAGAGTATAGTCGATCTCAGAATTGTCGACTTCAGCTGAATGTGTCGACACAGAAGAAAATAGTCGACCTCAAGTTTGTCGACACCAGCAGAATGTGTCGACACATTGTGATTAAGTCGACACTTACTAAGTTATGATTCTACAACAACTGTGTCGACACACAGGACTTGTGTCGACACACTGAAGAGTCAAGACCAAGTTATTTTCAGAAGAAGCTGTGTCGACTCAAAGACAACTTAGTCGACATCACTGAAGACTGTGTCGACACCAAAGTCAATTGTGTCGACACAGATAGACAGATGGTCTCGACACTTTCTGACAGACTGTTTCAACAACTTGTGGTTCAAGACTAAGGCACAGGACTTGTTTGAAGACTTGACAGCTGTGGGTTGCCACCGGTTAACTGAAGCTGTCAGACTTGTCAGAAAACGGTTAGAAACCGGATCAGCCGGTTACCATGAAGAATGTCTATAAATAGACAGATTCAGAAGAAAAATAAAAGAGAC
This sequence comes from Platanthera zijinensis, assembly GCA_039513925.1. Taxonomy (NCBI): domain Eukaryota; kingdom Viridiplantae; phylum Streptophyta; class Magnoliopsida; order Asparagales; family Orchidaceae; genus Platanthera; species Platanthera zijinensis. The sequence goes on along the minus strand of CM077095.1, from coordinate 80,173,555 downwards.
ACACAACTGATCTTTTGAAATACATTGAATCAAAAAGTGGAGAAGGATTACAATTCTATTCATTTCAAGAAAGTGCTAGTCACTTAAGAAGATCTTCTCCGGGAGATCTAAGAAGACTATCTAAGGATAGATCTAAGAAGAGTTCTAATCAGAATTCAGAAGAATCATTCAAAGTGCTGGATAGAGAGAGATCAAGTCAGAATTTGAAGAAGAAGAAAGAAACCACCAGTGGATTCTCAAGAAGCTGTTTGGAATCAACTCAGCTAAGTTCATTTTCAAGAAGCCTTGAAGAAGGCTCAGATACAGTTGATTGCATCAGCTGATCAAGAATTGTCTTGGCCTTTTCTCTCTCAACTTTGGCAAGACAGTTAAACAATCTTTTCTATATTTCTGTAGGATCTGTTTACACAGATCTGAGTTGTAAGCCTATGATATAAAGGCTGAGTGTAGGAGTGTTGAACTCTGAGTGGTAGGGCTGTTTGCCTGAGTGTAGGAGAAGGATATTCTCTGAGTTGTAAGCCTTGGGGCAAGGCTGAGGTAGGGCAGTTGTGCCTGAGTTGTAGGAACCAGTTGGGTTCTGAGTTGTAGGATCTATTGATCTGAGATAAGAGGAAGTTTGGCCAAATCTAGCATACTGCTAGATAGGTGAAGGGGGAAAGTGGATGTACCCAGACCTTGGGGAACCACTATAAAACATTGTGCAATCTGTGATGTTTTAATTTCTGTGATTGCTGTGCTTATTGTGTTAGCTATTGAATTGAATTCTGCCTAGAAGTTTTTATAAGAAAAGCAGAACCTATTCACCCCCCCCCCTCTAGGTGTTTAGGCTGCCTTGAAAGTTAAACTATCAAGTGGTATCAGAGGGAGGTTCCTCAAAAAGGACTTAACAGTCTGAGGTAGATCTGAAAGGCAGATCCAAGAATCAAGAAGATGGGTTCTGGAGAGAATCATAAGGAGCTAGGATCTATGAAATTACCCATATGCAAGAAGGAAATCTTTGGGATCTGGAAAGAAAGAGTCAGATTGTTTATGGAAGCATCTGACCCAAGGATTTACATCACAGTACAGGAAGGCCCTTCATTCCAATGAAGATATCTGTTCTTGATGCAAATATCCAAATACCAAAGACTTATTCAGAAATGACCAAGGATGAAATCATCTTGGCAACCATGGACAAAAGGGCACAGAACATCATTGTCAGTGCCATAGATGATTCAACATTTCAGAATCTGATTCACTGCAAGACCTCCAAGGAGATGTGGGACACATTGATTGTCTACATGGAGGGATCTGAAGAAGTAAGGCTGGACAGAAAGTCTATGCTAAATCAGGAGTATGAAAGCTTTAGACAAGGAAAATCTGATAGCATAACTGAGTGCTATAAGAAATTCTATAGAATTGTGAATGAGCTAATCTCCTATGGAAGAGTCTTCAGTACCTATGAACTGAATGACAAATTCTTAAGATCCTTATCAAAGGACTGGGATACAAAAATCTGTGCCATAAGAGAAGTGGCTAAATTGGCAGAGATATCTCCTCCAACCCTGTTTGGAAAGTTGCTATCCTATGAAATGCAACTTATGGTTAGGAAGGAGGAGGAAAGAAACACTAGAGGAGAGCATAGAGAAAAGACTGTGGCATTTAATGCTGAAGCCACTAGAAAGAGTAGGAGGAAATCACCATCTCCTCCAAAAGAAGTTGAAGAAGATAGTTCTGAAAATTCAAATAAGGGTTCAGAAAGCTGTGATTCAGATGCAGACTTTGCTGCATTCACAAGGCAATTCCAAAGGTTCTTGAAAAAGAAGCAATGGAAGTCTAGGCCTTCCACATCACAGCAAGTTGATGACTATTATCAGAAGAGAAGGTCATCAAGGAAAGAGAAAAGCAGATCAAAGCCCAGCAAAGCCACTACTTCAAAGATTGTCTGCTATTGTTGCAATAGGCCTGGACATGTAGTGGCTGATTGTCCTGACAAAAGGAAGGAATCTTCAGAAAAGAAGAAGACTTATCAGAAAGGCAAGAAGGAGAAATCCTTTGTAGCAAAGAAAGATAAAAGTCTGTCAGACCAGTCAACTTCAGAATCAGGATCTGAAGCTGAAGCATATATTGGATTATATGCTGCATCTGAGGAAGAGGAGTTTATGCAGTTGCTAGACTCCATCAATGAACATCAATGCATGGGTTTGATGACAAGATCAGAAGAGGACCTATGCCAGAATCAGTCTGGTCCTAATGAGGTAAACTGTCCTTCTTGTACATCTGTTTGTAGTACAAGTGAAGAATCAGCTACATCTGCATCAAGTGATGAAGATGCATCTGGATCTGAAGGAGATGTCTATCAATTGATAGACAAGTATGGGGACTTGTTGCAGGCCCTTAAGAAAAGCAAGAACCTGGTTAAATCACAGGCTCAGGAAATTGCTGATCTAAGGATTGCAACAACTGAGTTAGAAAAAGTCCTTGATCAAAAGTTGACTGAAATTGCCAAGCTGAAGAATATAACTATTATTCAGATGGGCACAATTAATTATACTAATGATCAAGTAAAGAGTCTGGAGGCCAGACTTAGAATTGAAAGGGAGTTAGTGGCTAGTTACTCTAAGCCAAAATCTGTCTTACCCTTGATAGATGAATTTGTCACTCAGAAGGGTAAGGCTGGATTAGGATTTAAAGGTAACTCCAGGGCTGGCAGATTCAAGAGGAAAGGCAAAGCCCCTATTCAGCCACTAAACCTTTCAGTCCCCATAAAGTTTAGTAAGGAGAAAGTGCCTTCTAACATATATGATCATGAAGACATTCAGGATCATATTAAGACAAATGTTCTGAAGAACAAGGGTGTTATGGCAAGCAGGCCTACCTATGGTCATAAACCCAATGGTTTTAAGAAATCAGTAGGTGAAGTTGCAACAGCACCAGCAATGAACAGAAATGCTTCTGACAAGGATGTATCTAGATCTAGATACAATAAGTTTGAATGTTGGTGCTGTGGCAAGAGGGGTCATTTTGCATTGGACTGCTGGTATAACACAAGTGTTATAAAGAATAAGAGTCTACCTGTTAGAAGAGGTTATGATAACTTTATTAATGCTAACCTGAACCAAGGACCCAAGACTTACTTGGGTTCTAAGGGTAAGTAATTCTGTATTGCAGGTGAATCCAAGTAACCATGCCCCTATATGGTACTTGGATAGTGGTTGTTCCAGGCACATGACTGGAACAAAGGGGCTGCTGAAGGAGTATTCATCTGTCAAAGATGGACATAAAGTGATCTTTGGTGGATCTGAAAAAGGAGTCATCAAAGGGTTTGGTAACATTTCTTCTAACCTAATTACTATCACCCAAGTGGCCTATGTAAAAGGTTTGAAACATAATCTAATAAGCATAAGCCAGCTGAGTGATCTAGGATATGACATTTCATTTGGTAAGGATGGATGTCATATCAAAAGGTCAAGTGATCAAGAGATCATATTGACTGGGTATAGGAAGAGAAATGTGTATTGCCTTAATTTTGAATGTGAGAATAAGGCTTCCCCCATTTGTCTTGTAGCTGATGACAATGCTTCTCATTGTGTTAAGTGGCACAAGAGATTGGCTCATCTAAACTACAAGACAATTGGCCAACTCTTTAGTAAAGAACTAGTGAGGAATGGGCCTCAAGTTAAGTGTATAAAGGAAGGGGTATGCTCAGCTTGTCAAAAGGGCAAGCAGACAAAAACCTCATTTCAAAGCCTTGAAAACAAGGATTCTGTGAGGTGCTTATACCTCTTGCATATGGATCTTTTTGGTCCTATGCCAGTTCACAGTCTAGGTAGGAAGGTCTACACTCTAGTGGTTGTAGATGACTATTCTAGATTTACATGGGTGTTCTTTCTGAGACAAAAATCTGAAACCCCAAGTGTATTACTTAATTTTGTAAAGCAAATTCAGAATGAACTGAATAGTACAGTGGTCAAAATCAGAAGTGACCATGGTACTGAGTTTCAATCTGAAAGCATAACAAACTTGTGTATAGACTTTGGGATTTTCCAAGAGTTCTCCTCACCTAGAACACCTCAGCAAAATGGAATTGCTGAAAGAAAGAATAGAACATTAATTGAAGCTGGTAGAACTCTATTGAGTGACACCTCTCTCCCAGAATATTTTTGGGCTGAGGCAGTTAACACTGCTTGTCATGTCATCAATAGGGCTTCTATCACCAAAAGCCACAGAAAGACTCCCTATGAGATTGTGAAAGGCAGAAAACCAAATCTATCCTATTTTAGGATTTTTGGTTGCAAGTGCTATATACTTAACAATGGCAAGTCATATTTGACTAAGTTTGCTGCCAAATCCCAGGATGGGATATTTGTTGGGTACAGCACAAATAGTAAGGCCTATAGAGTCTTCAACTTAACTACTCAAGTTGTTGAAGAATCTGTGCATGTTGTATTTGATGAAACAAGATTAATCAATTGTGAGTTGTCTTGTAGATCAAATGACTCAACAGGTATAAGCAAGAAGATGGACAAGCTCTCCATTGCTGAAGCTTCAAAGGAAGATGGAGCATTGGAAAATGAAGGCTGCTGTCCAGGGGGAGTACAAGAGATAATGGAAGCTGATGAAAACCAAGAGGAACAGCAGAATGAAGAAGCTGGAGATGCTCAACCTGAAGGGAATCTACCTCCAGCTATAAGATATCTAAGAGATCATCCTACTGATCAGATAATTGGTGATCCAAGACAAGGAGTGCAAACTAGAAGCAGAAATCAAAGCACAGTTTTGCATTCTAGTTTCTTGTCCCAAATGGAACCTAAGAAGTTTGAAGAAGCTATCCAAGACCAGCACTGGATTGATGCTATGCAAGAGGAGCTGAATCAATTCAGAAGGTGCAAAGTCTGGGAGCTTGTTCCTAAACCAAGAGGCCACAACATAATTGGCACTAAGTGGATCTATAGGAACAAGCTAGATGAAAGTGGAATAATAGTAAAGAATAAAGCAAGATTGGTTGCAAAAGGATACAGGCAGGAAGAAGGGATTGACTTTGATCAAACCTTTGCTCCAGTAGCAAGGCTGGAGGCAATCAGAATGTTCCTTGCCTATGCAGCCTACCAAGACTTCAAAGTATACCAGATGGATGTGAAGTCAGCATTTCTGAATGGTGATCTTAAAGAAGAAGTATATGTAGAGCAGCCATCAGGTTTTGTAGATTCTCTTAAACCTGATTCTGTGTATAAGCTTAGGAAAGCTTTGTATGGGTTAAAACAAGCTCCAAGGGCTTGGTATGAAACCCTGTCTACCTTCCTCATTGAGAATAAATTCTCAAGAGGAAAGATAGACAAAACTCTATTCCTTAGGGAATCCAAAGGAAAGATCATCTTAGTCCAGATCTATGTTGATGACATAATCTTTGGATCTACTGAAAACAACCTTTGTAAAAAGTTTGCCAAACTTATGCAAGGGAAGTTTGAGATGAGCAGTATGGGAGAACTTAAGTTCTTCTTGGGACTCCAAGTAAGACAGACTGATGATGGATTGTCCATATCCCAGTCTAAGTTCACCAAAGAATTAATTAAGAAGTATGGTATGGAGTCATCCTCCACCATGAGAACTCCTATGGGAACAAGTATGCCTATATGCAAAGATGAGACAGGTAAACCTGTTGATGAATCATTGTATAGAGGAATAGTTGGGTCTCTACTATATCTCACTGCTAGTAGACCTGACATTATGTATGCAACATGTGTCTGTGCTAGGTACCAAGCCTGCCCTAAAGAATCTCATTATACTGCAGTCAAAAGGATTCTGAGATATCTAAAGGGCACTCCTACTCTAGGTCTTTGGTACCCTAGGAATAGAGATTTTCAACTAACAGGCTATTCAGATGCAGATTTTGCAGGATGTAGAGAGGATAGAAAGAGTACTACAGGTACTTGTCAATTCCTGGGAGGAAGACTAATATCTTGGAGTAGTAAGAAGCAGACCAGTGTGGCAATTTCCACAGCTGAGTCAGAGTATGTTGCTGCTGGAAGCTGCTGTGCACAGCTATTGTGGATGCAGCATCAGCTTAAGGATTATGGTATTCAGGTAAGTAGAACACCCCTTTTATGTGATTCAAAGAGTGCTATTTCTATTGCTAATAATCCAGTTTCTCATAGTAGAACTAAGCATATAGAAATCAAATACCATTTTCTTAGAGAACATGTAGAAAGAGGAGACATCTCATTGGAATTTGTAAAAACAGATTATCAAATAGCAGATGTATTTACTAAGCCTTTAGATGAAACCAAATTCAATAAATTCAAAATTAATTAGGTATGTTAACCATTGATTAATGTATTAACAAAATCATTAACAATGCTATTGAAGTGGTATATAAGTAAGTAAAAGTAATAACAACATAATCAAGTGTTAAAAAGGACACATTGAAGTTACAGAAATTGGCTAAGTAAGAATGTGTCGACACATTCAGTAATAATGTGTCGACTCAGAGAAATTATGTCGACAAGTCAGAAATATTGTGTCGACACAGAGAATATGTGTCGACACTTAAGAGTTATATTGTCGACTTAACCAGAAATGTAATGTCGACTCAACCAGAATATTGGTGTCGACACTTACAGAATATGTGTCGACACTTATCCTTAGAGTCGACACAGAATTTCTGTCCTTCTACTATGTATCCAAGGTGTCGACATAACCACAAATTGGTGTCGACACATAGTAGGCTGAAGAAATGTCGAGTTAATAGAAGTTTGTGTCGACACATTCCGTCTGTGTCGACACATTTAGACTGTTTTTGGCGCCTTTTGAACTTCTTTCAACAGAAGCTATAAATAGGTCAAAAACACTTTCTGTCGACACGCTTCCAAGGTTTTCGAGACTAAAACCCTGTGTCGACAGTCTATCTTTCTCTCTTCTCTCAAGCTTTCTCGACAAAACGATGGCGCCAAGGATTGAAGATAACATCAATGAAGGGTATGAGTTGGTGCGCCAGGCCTTTGCAGAGGCGCCGCCAGATGTTCAAGGAGTTATCACCCTCCTCTCTGAGTCAGGGTTAGAATTTCTCATCTCAGAACCTTCTAAAATCTGGAAGAAGGAGGTGCACGAGTTCTTTATCTCTGCATCAGTCCATTCTACTGGCCTCAAGATTAAGTCCACTGTTCAAGGGACTAAGGTGAAGATTAATCAAAGAAGTTTAAGAAAGATCTTCCAATTGCAAGTAGTTGAGAATGAAGAGGAAGTTCCTATATCTAAGACAAGGGAAGCCCTTCAATGGTGTGGACTGGATTCAGGATTGAAGATTGGAGCTGCATTCAACAGGAAGGGTATGAATCAGCAAGGGAAGTTCTTGTCAGAAGTAGTTGGGAAAGTAATCCTCTGCAAGACAGGTGGACATGATAGGATTTCTGCCTATATGTTCAGCCTGATGACCAGGATTGTTTTTACTATTCCTACTGATTGGTCAGGAGTAATCTTTGACAAGATCAAAGAAGGAATCAAGAAGCCTAACATGGCTAGGATCATGAGCCTGTACCTCACTGGAGTGATTCCTGAAGTGATGCAGCAACTGCAAGGGAGTAAGATTAATCATATGAGAAGAATGGATATGAGATTATTCTCAAGGTGGGATAGGGTGCTGTCCAAGGATGTGCCTGAAGAGAGCAGGCCAGACACCCCTGTGAAATCCCCTACACAAAATCAAGAATCTGAACAATTACAAGAAGATCCACTGAGGACACAGGTTGAAGAACAGCTTGACTCAACTATGGTCCAGGAAGTATCAACACCTGCACAGATGCAGGGGGAGCCAGTTTCCACTCCTGCTCCAAAGGTATCTACTCCTGCTCAGGTATAGGGGGAGCTAATGTATTTTACTATAAAAGACATTGCTCATATTCTTATTACTGCACAGGTTCAGGGGGAGCTAGTGTCCACTCCTACTCCTAACACTACAAATACTGAAGTGCAAGTACAAGAGGAAGCACAGTTAAACTTATCTCAAGATTTAACTGCTGCAGAAGTTACAGCTCAACTGGAATTTACTATGGAGGAGTTATTCCCAGATATTGATACTACTGCTGATAAAGTAGGAGGTGGACCAGATATTGAGAAGTCCATAGGAATGGACATTGATCAGGAAGCTGCAGTTGAACCACAGGTTGAGGGTGAGCCAGTGGATGTTGAAGCTGAGCAAAAGGCTCCTGGAACAGATACAATTCATCATCCTCAAGAAAGAATTCATGTAGATACTTCATCTGAAACAGAAACTGAAGATGCCAGGATGGCAAAGAAAGAAAACTTGTTGTATTTAAGAGAAGAAGCAAGCATTATAAGCAGGCTTTACAGACCACACCTCTACAAGTATCTCCAGCCTTTGATTACAACAAATTTATGATAGATCTACAAGTAAATTGGATGAACAAAGGATGGCTATGGAAAAGTATGTTGATGAAAATAGCAAGTCACTTCAGTTTGACTTAGCTCAGGATATAAAGTCCATCCAGTTTCAGGTCAACATGCATAAAACTGAAATGACAGATTGCTTCCACAAGGGTGGCAATGCTGTGGTTTATCTAGCTAAACAACAGGAGGCTATTACTACAAAGGTGGATGACATTGCTTTGAAGCAAAGTTATGTTTTGGAAAATCAGATCAGAATGAATGATAATTTAACTGAATCTCATAATGAGATCATTGAGGAGGTAAAGAAGATTGTTCCAGGTCTGCCTGCAGATAGAGCCAAAGAAAAGGAAGAATTTGATAAGAATTTTCAAGCTGCCATTGCATCTGTTAAGACTGCCATCACAACCTCTCAAAAAGAAATATCTGAAAAGCTTCAAAAGTTAAAACCATTTTTCAAAGAGGGTGTGAATTATTTGGATGGCCAAATCCGATTTCAAAAGGAAGATCTAAGAGATCATGTATCTAGAGAAGCCATAAAGGGGGAGAGGATGCTAATTCATGCAGGCTCAGAGCACACCAAATGGGTGACCAATAGCATTCGAGCCACTTTGGGATATCCCCCATTGTGTGATGATGCTATGGTGGCTGAGTCAGGAATACAATCAAATCTACTTGAAGGCAATCAACCTGAGGTTGCCCAAGTCATTTACCCCCCTCCAGATTTTGACTTGATTGATCAGAAAGTTCAAGGAATGTATAGTCCTCCAAAGGAGGTTACTAATATTGTCTTTGGAAAGGTTGATAAGCCTGAGGCTACTCTGAAAGAACAGCAAGATGCTCTATTAGCAAAGAAGAAATTCAGAGAGCAGGCTGTACTTAAGCCAGATTATGAGCAGTGGAGTCCTACTTCAAGGAACATAATACTCACTGCATGGAAAGCTGTACAAGATAAAGTTCATGAGAGAGGCAAGTGGTACAATGAAATAGAATGGCAGAAGTATGAGGCAAGACAAGAAGCAATAGTACAATTCAGAAGGAAAGCTAAGCTGGAAGACTGCCATCAGATGCTAAGGAGCCAAGCAAATACTTCCCAAAGCCTTTTCATTATTTTGAAAGGCAAAGGATCAAGGAAAAGCTCAGAAGAAAGCTGATCTTAAAGGAAAGAAGATAGCTGAAGATTCAGAAGCTCCTGTGACAGCTACAATTCAATCTGGCAAAGGATTATAATTAAAGAGCCTGATCAAGCCTGATTTTGTTTCAAGTTCTTTTATAGTGTTTTGTAATGTTATGATGTAATCATTAAATGTAAAACATTGTAATCAAACTTACCCAGTTATAAACAAAATGTTGTTTGGCATATTATAATGTGCATTCTGTGATGATTGTTTTTTATGTTTTGTGTTATATTAAAGTATTCCTGTTATGTCATTAATCATCATTTAGTACTGTTTATAAATGGTGTATATCATTGGCTATAGGGGTTATGACTTCTCAAATAGGGGGAGATTGTTGGGTACATTGGAAAATGGTACCTGTTTGAAGAAGCCCAACT